>JBAJHW010000003.1:179395765-179995765 GCA_037013535.1 Intellagama lesueurii | reverse complement strand
GCTTTAAATTAAATCCTATGTGGGAGGAAGATGGCATTCTGCACCCATTCTCTGATTTGGCTATGATGACACATGCTTAGTTACATCCTACTTAGGTTACTGTAACATGCCCTATGTGGGGCTGCCTTTGAAGATGGTTAAGAAACTTCAGCTTGTTCAAAATGCTGCAGACATTTCTAGGGCTGGCTGTAGGAAACATAAAACTCTCTTGTTATAGCAACTTCACTGGCTGCTGGTCCAGTTCCAGGCCCATTGCAAAATACTGGTTATGATGACCTATAAAGCCCTATACATCTTGGGTCCAGGCTATCTGAAGAAGTGTTTCTCCCTACATGAGCTTTCTTGGCTCCTACGATCTTCAGGGGAGGCTGTTCCCTCAGTCCCACCATCCTTTATGGCATGTTTGGTGGGAATGTGACAGAGGGCTGCCTCTGTGGCATGCTCTCCTTCAAGAGGCTAGACTGCCCCCCTACCTCTTGTCCTTCCAACAACAGATAAAGATGTTTCTTTTTAAAGAAAGCTTTTTGACTACATTAGGCAGTATAACTGGACGCCTCTCTGATTTTGAGTATAGTATTTTTAAATATGTCCTACAAGTTTAAAAAAATGATTTTAGATTACTATTTTTGTACTATTCTATGTTTAATTATTTTTATCTGAACAATTTGAAGTATTTTTAATTTTACTTTTATTTTAACTTGTGACCTGCTGATGAGGTGGGATGTAAGAGAGGGCATATATAGAAAATGGAAAGATGGGCAAATTACCATGGAAGAAGATAAACAAGTAGCTAATATTTGTAAGCAGAAGGCCAGGAAGGCTACAGCTCAAAATGAATTCTGATTTGCAAGAGAACTGAAGAATATCAATACTTGGGTTTTCAGCTATGCTTAGAGCAAGAGAAAGAACAAGGAAGTGGTAGATCCATTGGTGTCAAAGAAGACACAATGGGTAAATACCTAATTTGCCTCTGTTTGCTCCTAAAAGGACAACATGTCTAAAGTTATGCAAGTAGAATAAAGGAATCAATGAGGTAGCTGCTGGCCAAGCTAAATAAAGAGGTGGTGCAGGGACACCTAGGTGTCCCTAGGAACATATCTACAGGGCTGAATGATATTAAAGGAACTTCTAGATGTAATCACAAAGCTTCTGTCTGGGAATTTTTGGATAAAATATGAGCTCTTTGAAGTCTGCTGGTGAGCAAATTCCCCCCCACACACACACATCTTCAAAAAGGGACAAGGGGATGGTAGATCCAGGCAACTATTAATCAGTCAGGTTGGCATCAATATCAGGAAAGGTTCTAGAACAGAACATTGAACAACTGGTCTGTCAGTACTTGGAAGAACATGTGGTAATTCCTAAGAACTGCATGTGTTTCTCAAAGAAACAAGTCATGCCCTACTAATCATCCCCTTTTTGATAGAACCACAACCTTGGTAGATGAGGATACTCTCTTGGAAACAATGTATCTTGATTTCAACAAAGCATTCATCATGGTCCCTCATAATATTCTTGTAGCCAAGCTGGTAAAGTGTGGGTTAGACAATGCTAGTGTTAGGTAGACTTGTAGGTGGTTGATGGGCTGTAGCCAAAGTATATTGACCAAGAGTTCCTCATCATCCTGGTGAAAAGTGACAAGTGGAGTGCTACAGGGTTCTATCCTGGGCTTGATATTGTTCAACATCTTTATAATTTACCTGGATGAGTGGAGGAGGGGATACTCATCAAATTTGCGGGTGACAACAAACCAAAAGATGTTAGCTAATAAATTCAGAAGACAAAATGAGGGTTCACGGTGACCTTAACAGGCTAGAGAGCAAAGTAAGTTTCAGCAGAAAAACATGTAACATTCCAGGAGGAAAAATAAGATGCACAAACATAAGATAAAAAATAGCTGGATTGGCAGCCATATGAGTGAGAATGGTTTAGGGGTCTTAGTGGACCACAACCTCATCATGCATCTATAGTGTAATGTAGGAAGAAGAAGAAGAAGAAGAAGAAGAAGAAGAAGAAGAAGAAGAAGAAGAAGAAGAAGAAGAATTTGTCAACGAAGAAGAAGAATTTGTCAACTGTAGTATTGTTCATATCCCAATCAAAGGAAATAACAACACTACTCCATTCTGCTTTGATCAGACTTCACCTGGACTACTGTATCTATTTCAGGACACCACAGTTTTAGAAGGACATCAATAAGCTAGAATGTATCTAGCGGAGAGTGGTCACAGTGATCAAAGCTAGAAACAAAGCCATATGAAAAACAGTTAAGGGAGTTGGGTAAGTTTAGCCTGGAAATGAGATGGCAGGAAAGTGATATAATAACCATCTTTAAATATTTGAAAGGCTGTCACAAGTGCAAACTTTTTTTTTTTTGTGGTTCCTGAGGGTAGCACCTGAAAGAATACATTCAAATTACAAGAGAAAACATTAGGAAGAATGTTCTAACAGTAAAATCTGTTCAACAATAAAATGAACTGCCTTGGAAGGTGGTGGGCTTTCCTGCATTGGAGGCTTTTAAACAGAGATTGTATGACCATTCACTATGAATTTCACACTGCATTAGAACATTGGACACAATGACTCTTGGGGTCCCTTCCAACTTTCTATAACTATAAAGAACTTTTCTTCATAAGTATTGGTGTAGGCTATTACATTACTGAAGGCATCAGTTATTGCTGGTTGTGCCCACAGATGGGCACCAGGTAACAATGTAATTACATGGCACATTACAACCCACAGCACAGGAGAACATCTGCAGCTGTTGGACCATCTTATTTTAGCAAGTAGACCAGCAGAAATGGGTCAGCTGAAATGGATTCTGGAATGGAATGAAACTTTAATGGACTTACACATGGAAAATATCAGTCCACCAATTCTTATTCCAGAGAAGAACTAGATCGTTTTCACTGCCTCTATATATGTACTGCAGTCAGATTATTAAAACATCTTACAAAATATTCATCTCCAAGGATGCCTCAGCATATCTGTCCAACAAATTTAATTCCCCTATTGAAATCAAAATGTCTTCAGCATGCTTACTGTTGTTAGATTTGTGCCCACAATGTGTGCAGTGTTTTGTTTGGCTTTATTTTTTAATGAGGATGACAAAATACATCTCCTAGGACTTAATTAATCTTTTGTATCATATTTCAGCCCAGAAGAAGAACAGGCAGATCAGAGATTGAACACATCTCTACTACTGTCTGGAGTCTTTCCCCTCCTTCATAAGCCTCATAGCTTCGAAGCTCTATCTATACACTCTCAGGTCACCCCTTGTTATAAAACAGGAGGCTAAATTTAAAAAATACAGACTTCAGCTTTTATTTTATTTTATTTGCTGGTGCAGCTAATTCAACTGAGGAAGAAGTCTGACTCAAGCATGCAGCTGCTCTCCCACCTGGCCAATTAGGATCAGCTTTCTTAGTTATGCCCTTAAGGGCTGTGCTCCAAAGAGCCAGACCAATGGTCCCCCAACAACAGCCACAGCTGACAAAAAGTCAACTATATTTTGTTAGACAATGTGCTGTAGAGCTGGCGGGTATCTCCTTAACAATAATCTTTTTAATGTAGCAGTATTTTTCATTGGAAGACAACCAAAAGCCAGGGCACCTTAGAACTTGTTATTTATATCTGTTGCATCTCTGGCTTCGTTCTTCCTCAATGTCTGAACTCAAGCTGATGTACTCAGATACAGTTTTCCAGGCAGTCTGCCTCCCATGAGGTGACAGGACCAAAACTGGCCTAGCTGTAATGAGGCTGCCTCCTCAACTGAGGTTATTTATCTGTCATCATTTAGTTACTATAACATGTCTTTCCCATTTCATCAAACTGGCCAAAATTTATTGCCAGACAATGGTAAAATTTGCGTCTGCTCAAAAAATGAGGCAAAAGATTCCCAGTATGCACATCACAGATAGGAACCACGTATCGTTTACACTTCCTTTCCCCATTGCTACTTCTGTTCCCACGGGGGAGCAGATGTTCTTCAAAACATTGCTCTTACACAGCCCTGGGATTTCTCTTAGCACAAGAGTATGAATTACTCCCTTTCTCAGGAACTCTAGTCTGCTGTTGGCTGAAAAGCTTGTCGCTATTTGAATCTGTTCAACTCAGGACAAGAAACTAATTCCATGGACAACGTGGCCCTAATGGTCAATCCAGCAACCAGCCAAGTAAGATAACTGCTTAGGGTCCATGGTGGTCTAAATAATCCATTAAGCCAAGTCTAAAACTGAATGCAAACATTAGCCTTAAGCCCAATAATAGTCTCATCTACAGTAGACCTACTGAAATTGGAGAGACTTGTTTTCTAAAGTAATGAATGCTCCATTGATTTCAGTGAGTCTATTATAGTTGAGGCTACCATGAGATTTAGCCCTTTAGACCCCCCAGCTACACACACACACACACACACACACACACACACACACACACACACACGCACGCACACACACACGCACACACACCAGTTCTTGAAGCAGATTTTGATGCCATGAAAAGGCAGCTGCAGCATGGTTCACTATTTATTTTGTTGCTATTGTGGGGGTTTTTTAAAGCCAAGGATAGGGACATATGTTTATAGAATTTTCTTCCTCCCTTGCCAAAATAACTTGGTTAGCTTTGGGTGCCATATCACCTTGACTTGTGGTGGGGCAGGGAGCACCATTTGCTGCTGCGCTTCATGGTCTTAAGTTGACTCTCATGGGCAGCTTCTCAAATTCCTAAACCATATGTTCCATGGTCTCTGTTCACTAAAATCTGTGAGATCAGCTAACTGGCATATTTAATTGGCTGCTTTGTTATAATTCAGCTTGCTGAGGGGAGAAAACCCTTGACAAATTTCATATCAACATAATCAAATTGCCAATGTTTGTTATGTGACAGCAATGTGTGGCCAAGCTCTTTATTCTCTTCTAAGTGGTTGGTTTCAACCTTCGTAGAACTCCTTTTAAAGGACACACGTTAATTAGAAATATAAGCTGCCCATGTGGCATTGTCTTGTGACTTCAGTAAACGAGATGCTATTATTCATAGATGGCATTTGTTGCCTTTTAAATGAGGAAAGCTTCTCCTTAGGTGTAATAGCTTTGCAAACTAAGGACATGGATGCTGAAAAAAAGCTGGAGAAGGGACACCACGAGTCATAAAAATAAACATTATCGATGACTCGTGTTAGCCAAGAATTTTAATCCATAAAAGAACTGAAAGTGACGCTTATATAAAGTCTGCGTTTCCCACAGTTATATAGTGTCTGAAAGGCACAGGAGAAAGAATAAGAAAAGCAGACTGCAGTGTTGCGCTATTTATAAAAGACTTCGAGAAATACATCAAAAGCAAAGGTAAATTTGTTAGAAGAACTGGAGAACAGAAATTAAAAAACTGGCCTTCTTTTAGGAGCTAATGATGATGAAACGGTCACGGAAGCTGTGCAGCCATGCTGGTAATGTATTTCATCAAGGTAACGGCTATGTTTTATTTTAGGCTTCTAGTAAAAACTGCTCTGGGTACAGTGGATTAAAGTAGTCACATGGAAATGAGTCAATAGGTCTGCACCTTTAATAGCTGTGTAGAAGAGAGAAATTCAGCAAACATAGCTTATTGCGTAAACCCCAGTTACTGAAATTCCATCTTCCACAAGTCTGTTAAAAGTACATGAGTCCTGCCTTTGTGTTCACATGACCAGCTTGACTGAGATGTGCTATATTCTCAGAAGCATCTTAAGGCTATGTTTTTGTGACTGAGGTCTGGATCATCTGTGCATGCTCATCATTTGATGACTACAGATTCAGCTGAGAGTGCTTGTATATGGTTAAGATGGTTCAAATTCTTTTAAGGTGGTTGTCTTTTAACATTTGTAAGTGTTTACTTTCATTTTAATGTCTTAACTTATTCTGCTTTCAGTTTCATCTTTTTAAAATATGTTTTGTAAGCTGCCTTGGGCCCCTGTGTTGGGAGAAAACCAGGATAATCAATCATAATCATATAGTAATATGTGTGAATACATCTTGTGATCTAATACCATTTATATAACTTTGTGATCTAATACCATTTATATAACTGTCACTTCTATCCACACCAGACCTTGAAAAATTACTTCTTTGAACTATAGTGGTCAAACTGAATTAACACTTCAGATTAGAGTTTAACCTACAGAATGACTAATTATGTATTCTGTTTCCTTATCTACGGGGAGAGAGGACCCATATCATTCCTGACAAAGAATTTACAAAATTAAGGTTCTCCTAACTTAGCCTTCTTAGTGCAGAAATCAAGCTGAGCAAATATTTAGCCACTTACAAATGAGACATGATTGGGGTTTTTTTAAAAGCACAAGTCAGACTCATCACACAGTAGTAGGATGGAGACTTAATTACGTGTGCAGCCCATCTTTGTTTTAGTAAAGTGTGATACTGCCTTGTTAATTAATTTTCCATCTAAAACTCTAAAAGCAATATCACCTAGCGAAGTGAAAAATGCCCTCAAGTCTTAACATGTCTGCTGTCATGACTACCATTGGGAGCTGGTCTGAGGGGAAAAAAATCTCAAAATACAGATCAGGCAAAAGAACTGAGAACTAATTAAAACTCCCTCCATTATCTCTCATGCAGAGAATCAAATGCTATATGTATATTTAATGATTCAGTGTGAAACAGAGGATGCCCACCCTCTCTGTGTAGACATCCTGACAAGATTGACTTCTTAGAGATTATATGACTTTGGCAATAAGCTGCAACCATTACTCATTCTTGGCCATGTACAGTAAGATTAAAAATAATGGGCTAGAACATCAATAATAGATTAAACACTGCTGCTATAACATGGCTAGATTGGCAGCACAACAAAATCCATCATTCTTCCAGAAATGCAGAAGAAGATTCGAAAGATGAAGATAGTCACACGCAAGAGTCGAGAAATCCAACCCTGCGCAAAGGCCAAAGAATTCTTAGCACCAGGCTTTACAACCAGAATTTTTGATGTATGAAAGATAGAAGGGACAACAGTACCAGTAATAATCTGCAAGCTGAATCTAGAATGCTAGCCTGAGGTCAAGGATCAGATGAGTGTACATTCCCATCTTTGTTCTATGGAGAACATCTCTCTGGCAGTCTGATCACTGTCCCAACTGTTGAATGTCTAAGGAATCCAAGGAAGAGTTCATGGAGACTTCCTGTACTTGGGAAAAATAAAGGTCCAGGCCTCCATGACTTTGACAAATGGCAAACAGTGCAAGCAGAATGGTAAACAGGTAGATAGGCAGACAAGGAGCAAAAACGCCCAGATTTGCACAGACAGATGAGCTCCAAATCACAAATGAAACTACTGAAGCACATCTCTAGGTCAGAACATTAGCAGTGCCATCATTGTGATACCTGCTCTGCATTTTCATACAGCAATTGCTTCATTGACTATGCTGGACAAGGAGCTGCTTAATGAGATGTAGTTTACTACTGCTGCCACCAGTGCGTTTTCATGACAGTGTGGAGATTTGAACACAGGTCTCTTGAGTCATAGTCCAACACTCAGTCTACTACAAGATATTAAATATTGTAAAGCTAATTGGTCTCAATTGCCCATTAATGATCAAGTAAGTCACCCCAAAATTCTTTGCCAGGCTAAAAAAACTCCTTCCTTCCTTCCTATAAATAGACAGTGGTTCTGAAAGTTATTTATTTATTTATTTATTTATTTGATTTATATCCCGCCCATCTGGTATATTCTACCACTCTTCAGCCAGTTCCTTCAATACTCTTTGATGCAGTTCTTTGGATCCTGGAGATTTGAACTCATTCAAAGTAATAAGGTATTCCTTGACTATTTGTTTAGCTATTTCAAGATGCAATCATTTCTCCTCTACTTGTACTTCATATTTGCCTGGAAGGTCATAGACTCTTTTGGGAAAAGACAGAGCTAAAGTAGGAATTGAGCACATCTGCCTTTTCTTTGTTGTCTGTTTTTATTTTCCTGTTCCCACTGAGTAGCTGAGCCACTGGGTTTTTTTCTCTAGCTTTTGACATGCATGTGCCCGAATAATGCTTTTTTGTTGCTTTTAGCATCTCTTGCTAACCTCAGCTCATTCTTAGCTTTTTCCTTCATAAAGCCATCCCTGCAATTCCTTGCTACACGTCAGTACTCTTTGTTCGTGGCCTGGCCTTCCTGCCACTTCCCATACATATCCTTTTTCATATTTTTATATTTGCACTTTTTTTCTCATTGAAATTGTTTGTAGTTGTGCCTTTAGAATTTCCTTTTTAAGAAAATCCCTCCCAACTTGGACTCTTTTTCTTCTTAGGATCTCCTGTCATGGGATCTTACTTATCATTGTCCTGAGTTTATTAAAACACACTTTCCTAAAATACAGCATACATGTGTGTGTGGCTACACTCTGCTTTTGTTTCCTTTGAAATCAAGATCTCAAATAGAACATGGTCACTTTCCACCAGAGTTCCCCTTACTGCCACTTCTTTCACCAAGTCATTTCTATTGGTTAGAATCAAGTCAAGCATTGGCTACTCCTCTAGTTTCTTCTTTTTTGCAGGAGAAAATGATCAGCAACACAAGCCAGGAATTTTTTGGAAGGGCCATTGTGGGGATCACCCTTGTGGCTGTGTTTGTTGTGGCCCTCACAAAGGTTCTCTCCCTCTTGTTTCTTCTCACTTGTCACCAGGTATTATTATCTCAATACCACCTCTGAGTGTTAGACACATGTGCTGCCAATTGCCAGGTTTATTGAACTACAGAATCAGTTGGTTTGAATAACAGATAACCTTTTATTATTAATCATTTCACAAAGTAAATCACGTAGTCACTGTAACAGGGGTCTGATTAAGTTTGGGTAGGACGGGGCATATATTCAGGCTTGTGGTATATACTTTCAATCACTTAATATCTCTATTATTCTAGGTGTTGTCATTCCTGCTTGTTCACTCTAATAACCTTGGTCTTAATTCACTTCCCTAACTCTCTCCTCAGATCACTCTAATTCTTCTCTTCTCTCTAAGCTCCAACTTCTCAACTGTCCCTCTCCGGTTCCAACTGTCTCTCTGTCTAACTGTCCCCCTTGGTTCCGCCCCTCCTGCTCTATCCTTGGCTCCTCCCTCTAGAGCTCCTGTGACTGACAGGCAGGAATGACGTCACCTGTAGGCATTTCGCCACACACCTTCCCCCTTAAAAAGTTTGTTTCAGGGAGCAAAACTTAAAGTAGTTTGCTCCATGAACAACATAAAACAGTTTAGTAATATTTCACACAACATATAATAATAAACATTTTTCACTTTACATTTTGAATCACATTAAGACTCACCACGTTTAAACTCCATCAACATTTACAACACTTTCAAACTTTTCCCACTATAATACTTTATCATTGCTTACTATTATTTCATCTAACAATTGCATTTTTACATTCTCTTTTTTTCTTTTATTTATACAGAAATAGAACTCTTTATTTCATTTCATTACATTTTGTTGTCTGTTTATTCTTTATTAAGTCTTCGAGACCAGGCTTCAGCAACCATCTTGTGAGTCTTTCCTTTTCTGCGGATTTCAAATTCAAAATCTTGCAAGTTCCTAGTCCATTTTGCAAGCTTGTTTTTATAGGATTTCACAGTTTGTACCTCCATGAGAGGAAATGAATCGGTCCCAAGGATGAATCTCATCCCTCCCACGTAAGACTTCAGTCTTGGCAATGTCCTACCATTTACTAAGTTCTCTTTCACGTTGTTAAGCCAATGTCTCTCACCTGCCTGGAGTTTCTTGTTGCTCAGAGCCACCTGGTGCAGGTTCCCTTTGTCCTTCTCTCGGCACAGCACGGCTCCTGGTTCGAATCTGGACTCTTTAGCGTCAGCGAAGATGGTGTAGTCCCTCCTGAACTCTGGACCTCCTACGACATGATCGGCCATTCCTGCAGTCTGCACCTTCCCGACGGTCTCCTGGCCTCCGCTCGACCTCCGGATCCTCTCAGCTTTTCTTTTAACTTTTAAATTTTCTAAAGGAGAGGCTATACCTATCCAATAGCCTGCTATCCTTATTAAAACTTTTACTCTTGCTTTTATTATTAGTTTCATGAGCAGAGTAAAGCTTATTATTATTTTCTCCCAGTTATAGAGTATACCTCTTCCTTCCCAGTATTGCCTTTCATATTTCTTTCTGGGCACTTGTCTCATTGTGCATGTTTCACTATTTTCTTTCCCATGGTCCGGTTCAATCCTCTTAACCTGTACCACTATTTGTCCGGCTTCTCCTTCCTCCTGAATAATATAAGTGATTTCACTCCTTTTGGATTTTATTTTACAAAAATCTGCCCAGTTTACTGGCAATTTATCTCCTTGGACAGGTTTTAACACCAAAACCTCATCTCTAGGATTGAATGTTCTCTCTCTGGCCTTTTTGTCATACCCTAGGTTTTGTTTCTTTTGCTGGCCCTGTAAATTCTCTGCTGCAATCTTTAGAGATTTCTGCAAGGTGTTCATTAAGTTATCTACGTATTGAATTACTGTTTCAGGATCTTGCTCCTCCTCTAGTTCCTCCCAATTTTGTCGGAGTAAATCTAGGGGTCCCCGCACCTTCCGCCCAAACAACAGTTCGAAAGGACTGAACCCGGTGCTTTCCTGGGGTACAGATCTATAAGCGTACAGTAATTGTTGTAATTTCTGGTCCCAATTATTGGGATTCCCTGCAGTGTATGCCCTAATCATATGCATGAGGGTTCCATTAAATTTCTTCCCCCTCCTCCTGGGATTTATTAAGCTCTCCCTATATAAAAGGTCTTTTTTCTCAAAGTACCTCTCGGGGTTCTCAGGGTTTACTGGTCCTTCGCTAACCATTTTAAAGTATTGTTCCAAGGTAGAATCTGCTTTTTGTTCCTTTTTAAATGTACTCTTGTTTGGATTCCTCATGGTTACTAAATCAGCTATCTCATCGTTCCCTCTTATTAGTTCATTAGGGAATCCATGTCTTTCTTCCGATATTTCTTTATTTTCTTTCTGGGAGCGCGTATTCACTAAAACACTCTTGACATGTTCAGAGAGATCTATCCCTATTAGGCATGGAGCTGGTAATTGATCAGTAATTCCTGTTTTCCACATCCCAGTCCACCCTTGATATTTTATCGGTATTTTCGCCACTGGTAACGTAATTATCTCTGCCCCAATTCCTTTGACTGTTAGGCTTTCATCTTTCAATATATATTCTGGAGGGATTATTTCTGGATGGCATAACGTCACCTGAGAGCACGAGTCTTTTAGAGCTAGATATTTTGTCTCATTTATATAAATCTTATCCCCAGCACATCTAACAAGTTCCTGGTTACTTTCAATCAAATAACACTGGAGAATTTTAGCTATTGGGAGTTGTTGTTCTTGTTGTTCTGGGCTCTCTGCTCTAGCAGTAACTGGGGTTGCTATGGTGCCCACTTCAACTGCCCCTGTCGGTGCTTTATTCTGCTGTATGCAGTATACTTTCTTAGGCAAATTCACTTTTTGTTGCCCAAACTCCCTATTCTTAGCACATTGAGCTATGAAGTGTCCTTTTTCCCCACAGCCAAAGCAGGATCTAGAGACTCTTTGTTCCAAACTTGGGGACTTATCTCCCTTTCCTTCCCAGTTCTTATATCTCTGCTGGCTCTGCTCTGAGGTTTGGCCCTTAAAATGGTTTCCAACTGCCTGTTGGTTCCTGAGGTACTCTCTGGGTTCCTTTTTTCTATCCTCCCAGGTTTTTCCTCCAACTTTTACCTCAGAATATCTTGGGTTTCTTATATGTGTTATATGGTCCGCCATTTCACTGGCTTCCCTAATCTTTTTCGGCTTTTTGTCTGTCACCAGATATCTCAGTTCCCCAGGTAGAACTGAGAAGAATTGTTCAAGCCCTATTATATTTTTCATTTCCTCTAGGGTCTGAACTTCTGCCTGTTCCAGCCATTTGTCAAGATATTTAGTCATTTTTGCTCCCAGTTGGGAGTAGGATTCATCTGGCTTTTTGATCAATGCTCTAAACTTCCGTCTTAGATTTTCTGCATTGATGCCAAAGTGTAGGAAGACCATCTTTTTGTATTCTTGGTAGTCCCTAGCCACCTCTTCTGGCATTTGGGCATAGATTTCGGCCATTTCACCGCTAATCTGAGACCTCATTACTACCATTCTTTCTGGTCCTTCAACACCGAAGTCCCAGCACGAGCGTTCGAACAGGATCATGAAGGCTTCGGGGTTATCGCCTGTCCTATATATAGGGAACTTCTTAAGGTCTGCTTTCGATAAGCATCCCCCCTCAGAATTTGTGTTGGTGTTGTTATTATTATTAGCTTGGGCTTCTGCTAGCTCCATTCGCCTCATTTCCAACTGAAAATTCATTTCTTTTTCCCTCAGGGCAATCTCCTGGGCTGCAGTCTCCGCCCTAACTTTTTCTGTCTCTCTTTCTCTTTCTTGGGCTTTAGCTTTAAATTCTAACTCTTTTAATTTAAATGCTTGCTCCCTTTCAAATTCTAATTCTTTTAATTTAAATGCTTGCAAGGCTTGCTCCTTTTTAAATTCTAACTCTTTTCCAAATTTCCATTTTTGATACTCTAGTGAGGTAGATTCTCCCCTTGAGACAACTACTTCTTCCCTTGAGGCGGTTTCCTCCCCTGAGGCAACCTCCTGGATTACAATTTCATCCTCCTCCTCCAGCTCTAAGATTCCCTCCTCACGAGGTACATCTTGTGGCTGTAATGATGCCTCTTTTGCCCCCTTTCCTTTCTTGGTAGGCATCTTTATTAACGATCTGTTTGGATCTCTAAAGACAAGCCTCAATTCAAACGGCTTTTTTCCTTTCTTGAGTTAGAGAGAGAGTGATACTGTTTCTATTACCTTTCTGCTGGCAGCTACTGAGTTATTTTGGTTACACTGTTTTTCTCCTCTGGCCCTCAGCCAGTCCCTTGGCCTGATACAACATCTCTTTTTGCTCTTGGCCACAGAGAATAAACAGAAATATTTGCCTTTAGTAATGGTCCCAGCCTTTACTGTTCAATCACCTCATTTCTTTGTCCCTTTGGCCTCCACTTGTCCCTGCAATGCTCACTTAGAGCTTGGGTCCCAAGCTAGCCTGGACTTCACTTCACCCGTGAGGTAATTTGAAACCCCCCCTTGAATTTTCCCTCAGAGCTTTGCTTTACTATTTCAGTCCTTCTACGTTGTGTGACCTGGAGTCCCTAAGTTATTCCCTAAACAGAGGGTTCACTACTCCTTCACACACGTCTCTCTGACTGATTAATAGTTCTCCTTAGCTCTGAAAATTCAATGGCTTTTCTTGCTGGACTATTATTTCTTTTGGCTCACTGGATTTCTACTTGAATCCCTTCACTTGTGGAATTCACACCTCTTGTGGGGATTCACTTCGTATCCCGTTACCGCTGCCACCACTTGTGGGGATCGCCCTTGTGGCTGTGTTTGTTGTGGCCCTCACAAAGGTTCTCTCCCTCTTGTTTCTTCTCACTTGTCACCAGGTATTATTATCTCAATACCACCTCTGAGTGTTAGACACATGTGCTGCCAATTGCCAGGTTTATGGAACTACAGAATCAGTTGGTTTGAATAACAGATAACCTTTTATTATTAATCATTTCACAAAGTAAATCACGTAGTCACTGTAACAGGGGTCTGATTAAGTTTGGGTAGGACGGGGCATATATTCAGGCTTGTGGTATATACTTTCAATCACTTAATATCTCTATTATTCTAGGTGTTGTCATTCCTGCTTGTTCACTCTAATAACCTTGGTCTTAATTCACTTCCCTAACTCTCTCCTCAGATCACTCTAATTCTTCTCTTCTCTCTAAGCTCCAACTTCTCAACTGTCCCTCTCCAGTTCCAACTGTCTCTCTGTCTAACTGTCCCCCTTGGTTCCGCCCCTCCTGCTCTATCCTTGGCTCCTCCCTCTAGAGCTCCTGTGACTGACAGGCAGGAATGACGTCACCTGTAGGCATTTCGCCACAGCTATTTTTGGCAGAACTTGCCTCCAAACAGATACCTGTATCAGGATAACTGAAATCTCCCACTACTACCTCATCATATCTCCTAGACATTCTTGCAATTTGTTTTACAAAGATTTCATCCGCATCTTCTCCTTGATTGGGTAGTTGGTAGTAGACTCCAATTACCTCATTCCTTTTGGTTTTTTGCCCCAATTATATTAATTCAGATATTCTCAATGGGACAACCAAATTCATCCTCCTGTATTTCTGTACAGGAATATGTATTTTTGACATATACTGCAACTCTCCCTCCCTTTCTGTTCTTTTTGTTCTTTTTGAACAAATTATATCCTTCAGTTGCTGTATTCCAGTCATGGGAGTCATCCCACCAGGTTTCAGTTATCAATATAAAGTCATATTTATTCTCTTGAACTAAGATTTCAAGTTCTTCATTAATTTTTTTCCTTTGCCAACCCATGTCATCACCAGGTTTTAATGAACCTACAAATTAATAACCTCCAAAAGGTCTATCATTTACAGCTCAGCTTAGGTCTTGCACACTCAAGGCTGTGGGTTCTTTCATTGAGTCAATCCATCCCATGCTAAGTCTTCATCTTTTCCTACTTACTTCCATGTTTCCTACATTACTATCTTTTTCAGTGAACCTTTACTTCTATTGCTATGTCTGATGACAAAATAAGTTTAAAGCTTTGCTGAGTTTTTGCTAAGATATAGTAGCTAACCAAAAGCTACCCGTTGAGCTTGTAGCTGAAGTAGAATTGAACATTAGGCATGGACTTCTCACTGACTGATCATTAGCTCATTCAAAGCTCTCAGAAGCAGGCCTTGGATGAATGACATTGTTGCACAGGCACTTTTGAAAAATGCATTTTAAAAAATTAGGAATACTTTCCACCTGTGCTGACAACCTGCACTCAGATGTTTTCTGCTGGGAAAAGTAAATGAATAGAGGCACATATTGAGAAAATAAATGCAGCTGTACAAAACAGTACATCTTTCCAGAAACAATTCTTTCCAGCACAATTATTTTACTCAATATTATAAGAATTCTTTTACTTCCGTTTTGAAAAAGAGTAGATAAGATGGACTGTGGCCAGTTTTTATGGCCTGAATCTTGAGTTCCTTTCTGCAAATCATAAAAGGCTTGTAATCTAAAAGAGAATCCTTCTGATGGAAAGGGAGAGATGTGACCCTACAATAATCCTCTCCCTCCCCACCTTGACCCACTCTTCCTGGGTTTTGGCCATGTCTTTGGAGTAGCTTCATGAAGGAAAGAAGGAATGGGTAAATATCACCTTCTCTCTTTAGGTGTGCAGGTGGAGGGGCTCATGTTACACAGTTGGGGGGAAAAGGTGGGGGAATAGATGCATCCTGTGCCTTGGAGCAAAGCCCCTGGAATAAATAAATAAATAAATAAATAAATAAATAAATAAATAAATAAATAAATAAATAAATAATCCCAGTTTTGGATAATGTAGCTAATATTATAGCTACCTTTGATTACAGCATTTAGCTGTTCAGATGGCACAGTTTACACGTTCTGTTGTTTGCTGTTGTTATGTGCCATCAAGTTCGAACCGATTTATTGTGACCCTCACCGGGATATCAAGGTAAGTGAGATATTTAAGGAGTGGCTTTATCAGTTCCACACCCCAAATGAGTTTCCATGGCTGAGTGGGGATTTGAACACAGGTCTCCTGAGTCCTAGTCCATTACTCTGTGCACCACACCACACTGGGGGTAACCAGTCCTATTCTTTACTGGGTTCTGGATCCTATGCCTTCATTTCCACTTATTTCTCTGTTTATTTTTAAACCAGCCCCTTTCTCTTTATCATCACAAAAGCAGCTTGAAAAGTTGGGCTAAACTAAAGCATATTTGGGTTACTAAAAGGCATCAATATTTTTTTTAAAAAAAGCAGGGGACATGCATGCTTTCACTCAACCTGATCACTGAACCAATTAAATGAAATGATGCTGACATTGAAACATTCAGAGGATTCCACACATTATTCTTCCACACATTATTCAGCTAACAGAACTAATGAAGAAAACATCAGTGTTAACAGAAATGCATGCACAAATGACTATATAGGAGAGGCCTGAATAGCTCAATCTGTCCATATCTCAGTCAAGGGTATAATATTTTCATTAGTATTTTGAGATGTTATTTGTTGATGCCATATTTATTAATGCATTGCCAGGTATCTTTTGTTTTCCTGCCAATAACTGTTCTGGGGCTGTCAGTAAAGCAATCAGTGGTGCATGGTGTCATATTTTTTCCCTTCAAGGTAATTCGCAACCTGCATAATGAGAAGCCCATTGGGAACCATAAATGCTTACAAGTTTTTCATCATTTGGGTTCTCCTTCCCCTAATTAGTTGCAGACTTTACCCCTCCCACACTCCCCCCAAGCTCTTTGGGAAGTCACACAAGTTTGTTGGATTGTTTTCCTTGTTACAAGTTAATATTAAAAGTGGTACACAATCATGCATAAGGTTGGTTTGGACATTATATAATTTTTATAACTGTGCGTTCTTGGAGTCTAGACACAAGTGAGCCCCATCATAAATACCATATTTTTCCATGTATAAAGTGTCGCTTTATACACAGAAGTATCAAAGCGCTTTGATCCCTGCTTTCCCCCTCCACTTTTTGCAAAGAAAGTGGAGGGGGAAAGCACCCCCTCCACTTTCTTTCCAAAAAGTGGAGGGGAACAGCACTTTCCTCGCAAGAAAGTGGAGGGGGAAAGTGATTCCTTCTTTCCCCCTCCACTTTCTTGAGAGGAAAGTGCTTTTCCCCTCCACTTTCTTTGCAAAAAGCTGCTTTCCCCCTCCACTTCCTTAGCAAAAAGCTGCTTTCCCCCTCCACTTTTTGTGAGGGGGAAAGCAGCTGTTTGCAAAGAAAGAATTTTGGGTTAGAAAAGTAGGGGCATCTTATACATGGGGGCATCTTATACATGGAAAAATATGGTAGATCCATGAAAGTGAAACCGGAAATCCAGTATGTACTCCTAAAACCAACATTTAGGGATATACAGTTGCACACTGAATCAATATGCATAAATTTACCTCTTCCTTTTATCTTTAGATTTCCTGCTGGGACGAGTCAGAATGCCAAGTCAAAGTTCTGATACACCTTAGGACCGGTACTACCATCGGGAAGAATGAGTGGTTAGATGTTATGAAACAGCAATAAGTTGTGACTCATTGCCAGGGCCATGGAGAGGTGCTTGACAGAATTTCCCTCTTATGTGCCAGAATAATTGCCTAGCTTCAAGTTCTATCCACCTTGACTTGGGTGCATGGAGAGGGGAGGGAATTTGCTCCTCTCCAGCAGGCAGCCGAGTGTCTTCATTCAACATCTTCAACTGCTGCTTCAGGCAATGCTCATGCAAACCTCTTTACAAACTCTAAAAATACTGGAAAAACTTCTTAACACTTTGTTTAAGTTTGGGGGACTCATAGTGATTCTTCTCTGTGGATTTCTGTGCTTCTATTGCAAAACAAGAGAGAGAGAATTTTTAACAGAAATTCAAGACTCTGCAACATATTTTGCATCCCTTCCTCCTGGCAAATACTGGAGGGAACAAAAATCTGGAATGAGGTAGAGCTAGTAGAACAAGAGGACAATAATTATTTTCTTCCATGGACTTTCTTGAGTCAACTTATCTTAGGATCCAAATCATTTTTCTAAAATTCTAATTTTAAGTCACCTTGAATATATCAGATCCATAAGTGGAAAAACTAAAGAAACAAATAAAAGCATCAAGAAGACCTTGCATCTACTCTGAAGAGATCTTTCAATATTCCTTAGTTGTATGGTATCATCCAATCGGCTTTTTAACTTGCAATTTATGGCTGGCAGCAGCCATCACATGATCCTATTGTACCAATTGTGTGGAAAGTCCTTATGTAGGTACATATGGTCAGATTTCAGCAGACCTAATTCTAGAAATACCTTTGTTACTACTAACAAGATGGTCCTTCTATACAGATTGTGTCATCCCAACAGCTGTAGCATGTTCCCAGCATTTAGGCCATGGTTGGGCAACTGTGGCCCTCCAGATGTAGTTGGGAGTTCATTTCTCATCAGCTTTAGCCAGCATAGCCAATAGTAAAGGATTACAAAAATTAAAGTCCTAAAATATTTGCAGAGCCGTAAGTACCAACCCCTGATTTAGGCACAGCTTTGTATGAACCAAACTTATCACCCCAATAAATAAGGGAAAAACAAAAATCTCTGTGTGGAAGACCAGATGTTCAGTGAAAGCATAACAGAAAAAAATACCCTTCTAGCTAACTACTCCACCAAATCTGCAGAAAGAAAACGATCATTAGGATTCCTACATGGCTGCAGAATTGTAATCATTTTGATTCATGTTATGTGAAACAAATTAGACCTTTTTTGCTAATATGGGAAAATGTTTTTAGAAGAGCAAAGATATGTCTATTGAGGCACCAGGAAAACAATGATCTTCAAATCAGACTGGACACCTGCCCCATCAACAGAAGATGAGGTGATACGAAAATATCTCAGGACAAAACCTAGATTGCCAAGCAGACTTCACAGAAGACAAGTGCAGAAGGCTTAAACTTTGAGGTTGTCGCCTTTTCCAGTTTTGGGTGATTAACAATAATGTGCCATCAAATTGATGCCAATTTAGGGTGATCCTGCCAGAGTATTCTGCGTACAAATCATGCAGAAGAATTTTGACATTCCTCCATCTTGTGGCACTCTGGGACTATTCAAGGCAACATGGGTGGCAGAGCACATGATACTATCGGTCACACACACTGTGGGTGAGTTTGGCCAGCTTTTCTTTCAGGAGACACAGTGCAGAACTGAACTCCTAGCCCCTGACTCCATGGCCAAATGCTCCAGCCCTATGAGCTAAACTACTTTATTCACTTCAAGCCAAACTCAGCAAGACATGTGGCATGTGTATGATGTTAAGGCAAAAGAGTCTCACTCATCCCAAATGTCCAAATTGCTCTTAAAACATGGAGAAGTTATTAAAAGCCTTATGAATTATCGGGAGGAACTGTTCAAAGTAGAATTAAAATAATGATGAGTGGCAGATGAAAACATGCAAATCTTACATTTTATAAGGGGAAAAACATCCATTAATCTGTTAACAGCTGGGAAATTAGGGTGTGCGGGGGCACATATATGTGTGTTCCTCAGCCTACTTAAATGTAATTTCTTCCCCATTTAATTTGTTGAGAATGATAACTCTCTCTCTCTCTCTCTCTCTCTCTCTCACACACACACACACACACACACACACACACACACACACACACACACACCTTCTTCCCACTTTAATTTGTTTTATGAAGCTTGTCAGTAGTTCAGTAACCTTTGTGTGCATGCAAATTTCATTGTGTAGTTTATACAAATAATATAACTTTTATATAAGCGAACCTGTTTTAAAATCTGTCTTTGTGAAGCAACCAGTTACCAATCATCCCGTGTCTTTTTCCCATGTATTTCTATGTTGCCTATGAACCTTGATTATTCATTCAGACCCCACACAAGGTTGGGCAATGGAAATGGTAGCTGAAATGTGGCTTATATGTAGCAAAACCATAGGCTTTTTCCTATTCTAGGAAGGGAGTGGAGGGTTCTTGAGTCAGAGCTGCTTTCAAGGGGTCATTGCACAGTTAATTAACTGTACATGGATACAACACATCCCATTACAGGTTTTAGGCTGAGAAAGCTGCTATTTACATCCAAAGGAAAAGTCAATTTGCACTTTCAGTGGAACCAAGCAATCAGGCTGCCAGTGGAGCAGAATTTGAATCCCTCCTCCAGTTTTTTCTTCTTTATTTAGCACTTCTACATTTCTGTCTGAAGACGAGATTTTGTGCCAATAAATCTTTTATTTCCCATTTTTGCATAAAATATTTCAATAATTATTAAAGATCAAGATAAACAGACAGACAGACAGGGAGATAGATCATGATCTAAAAGCTTTTTTTTCAATATATCTAATATTTTAATTATCAGGCTGGGTGGATAGCGCAATGGTTTAGATATTTGGCTGTGGAGCCAGAGAAAAGAGCCAGCCTACATGCCTGTGGGCAATTGCACACTCCCAGAACACTTCTAGAAGAAGGGAATGGTAAATCACTTCTGAGTAGTCTTTACCTAGAAAATCCTTGAGAGGGTTACCATAAGTCAGAATTGACTTGATGGAACGAAATTATTATTGACAATCTTTTAAACTTGATGTGTATGAGTCACCAAATACATTTTTAAAAAGCACCAATTCATTGATTCATATTCGTACAAACCAATGCCCCAACGAATACAAATCAATGATTTTTTAGCTATTTTTGATTCATTGATTCGTTTGGCTATAAAACACACACACCCAGCACCTAGAGACACCAACATTGCAAGGAGGCTTCCTGTGACTCTACAATCCCTCCAGGTCTTATGAAGATTGAGTTTCGGATGTCCAAGTTATACACCCACAAAGAGGGCCCCCAGGAAAGTTTCCTCCAGGCACCTAGGGACACCAAAATCACAGAGAAGTTTCTACTGACTACAATCCCTCCAAATTTGAATAATGGATTTCCCCAAGCCAAAAGGGCATTTTCCTGGGGGGGGGGGGAGATCCACTTTGATTCATTGACCTTGACAAAACAAATCACCATTTTTCTGGTTTATACTAATCTCTATTGATGTGAGAATTGGGTTCTAATTCTTTGTTTCTCTGAAGTATATAGGCAAATTGCACCACTAGTATTTAAACTTATTTCCCCAACACCATCCCCAACACACTCATACATATTCACCTGATGATGTGGGACAGCCCATGAACAGCTTCACCACTGGTTTTCCAAAATATAAAATTGGCTGCTAGGGGAATGGCCATAGCACTTTTGCAGAACACATGCTTTGAAAAGCAGGGGTTTTCTGGCCCAGTCCCTAGCATCTCCAGTTGAAAATATCATGGACTGGATTGATAAGGAAGATATATGCCTGCATTTCTGGAGGGCTGCTAAATTTTGTTAAAATAGACAATATTGAACTAGATGAACAAGCCCTATAGAGAAGCTTGCATCAGCTCCCCAATAAAGCAGTTTATGATTAATCTTCATGTAGTTCCCAAGAAGCTATCGGTCTAAGGTTACTGAAGGAGTTAAAAGCAACAATACACTGTTTTGCTGAACTCTGGACTCTGGCATGTAGACATCCTCTCATCGACATCAGCATCCGTGTCTGTGAATCAGAAGATAGTTAATACTGTGCAGAATGCAAGTTCTACCATTTTCTCCAAGAGCAGTACATTTTGGGTCATAGTCTCAAGATGGACTGTGTGACACCTATCCTCAGTCTAACTAAGGACTGAGAGGCTCATTACCAGAAGGATGCCTGCCTGCTGAGAAATTTGTCAAAGCAGCTCTCCCAAGAGGGATTGTTGTTGTTTAGTCGTTAAGTTGTGTCCGACTCTTCGTGACCCCATGGACCAGAGCACGCCAGGCCCTCCTGTCTTCCACTGCCTCCCGGAGTTTGGTCAAATTCATGTTGGTAGCTTTGGTGACACTGTCCAACCATCTCGTCCTCTGTCATCCCCTTCTCCTCTTGCCTTCACATCAGGGTCTTTTCCAGGGAGTCTTCTCTTCTCATGAGAGCTCAAGAGGGATTACCATTCTGAAAAGACAGACAAATCTCAAGGTGTTAAAAATGGATTTTAGTCACTAAAAGAGCCTGATATGTTTTGGCCAATTAGTTATTTTACTGTCTTCTTCATGAATTCTTGAAAGAAAGGAACAATGCAGCAGTTGCAATGATAATTCATTGAGAAAATATCAAAACATTTTAAGAGCAGCTATTTTCACATTGTATTTTCTTTTTAGTCTATCTGAACCCATAAAGGCACAGATCTTCAAGGTGTATATTAAATAGCATGGCCAAAGTGCTAATATTTTTCCTCAATATGTCATCTGGGTTGTCAAAATATTTCTCTGAATGAGGCATAAAAAAGAAAAGAAAGTAGACACAAAAATAGCCTTAAAATATTCCAGTTTTTAATACCTCTGTTTCCTATTTTGAATCTTATTTGTAGTATTTAAATTCAGCCATGATCATGTCCAATAGCAAGGCCACATGTCTGGCTGAAACCTGGCGATGACTCCAAAGTCTTTGTTCCCCAGGCTGAAATCTGTATCAAAATATGCCTGGCAGAAATTAAAATGCCTTTTCATGTATCAGTTTTCTCACTAGCATTTAGCCTGAAGACAGGACGATAGTACAGTGCCATAAACATATTTTGACCCCATCTTTGATCATTTTGTATACTCTTTTGTCTGTAAACATTGCATTTTTTCTCTCTTTTAAAATCAAATCTGTGAACAGCATGGCAGCAAATTTTGCAGTTGTTAAGAAATTATCGAAGATAGCAGTGCCCAAAGCAGATTGAAAAGATTTATAGATGGATGTGACAACATTTGATCACCAGTAACAGAAGGAGAAATTAAATTCAATTTTAATAATTAAAAAGTCATGCACTGCAGGGGAAAACGAAACTGCTGTGAAGCCTTGCCATTGAAAAACTTTTCCTGTTCTCCTTACTTTAAAGGAACTCATTGTCATCTGAACATCGCCACCTACCAAAATGAAAGGAGGGGTCTGATCTAAGGATAAAACATTCAGACCTTTATTGATTCATAGTATCTGCAATGAAGAATCCAAATATAGATATGTACAGGCATCCTTTGGAGGTCTCTCATTCATTGGGTCATCATAATTCTGAGGCAACTTGACAAAACAACAGCAACACAAGGCACCCCCATTTTATTAGAAGAATCGTAGTTAACAGACTGGGATGACCTTTCCACCCCTTGGACCAAAGTAGAAGATCAACCAAAGGCTGATTTAGGCTAATGGGAAAGTGGGCTAAGGGAGGTGCTGACCTCTCTAAACCATCCTTGCTGACCTACTGACAGGAGGCTCACATAAAACAATATCTTCTCACTTCCTCCATTCTCTTAAATCAGCCAACAACAAGATATAAGATGGCTTATGACCCTTCCTCTCCCAGGTGCCATGAGATGTTCATTAGGATAGTCTACTTACTTCCTTGGGTACTGGCTTTCCAAATCAAAACTATGCAACCAAAAAGGACAGAATAGATAAAAGATGTTCCTATTGAGCCAGTCATAGGCAGCTTGAGACTAGAGTGAGGTTTAGCTATGAGTCACCTAGGATGCCTACCAAAATCCCTGCCCCCTTATTCCTACTCAGTTCCTGGCCTTGGCAGCTAACTAGTCCCATAATGTTGCCTGTACCAAAGGTTGAAGAGGCCATTTGGAAGGCATGGCTGCATAATAAAGGCACACAGCCAGCTCCTTAATTGAATGGATATCCCTGTGCTTGAGCATTCCTATTTATTACTAGCTGTTGGGGTGGAAATGCAAAAGATTCACTCATCTAAATCTTATGCCATACAGTGGTGCTGGATTGAACAATGCAGCCAAGAAGAAACCTTATAGTTACTGGAGATGAGGACATAAAAACTGCTGATTGTCATATTTACCCCAATAAGAGACAGGCAACAGTCACATTAACATTCCCTGCAAACAATGAGCTGCTAACGATCTCACCACTGGCTCCTCTGAAGCTATTATTATCATATTAGACAAACTCATTAAAGATGTTAACACTCCACAAGATCTATCAGCCTTCATGAGGAACAAAGGAAACGAGACAAGTATGAAATAGATGCTTTTGCAATGAAGTGGCAGAACATGCACTCATGCTTGTTAGAGCTTGGAGGCTCTTACACACCTTTGGTGTGCTTTTCTTTCTTTTTTCTTTTCTGAGGATTTAACACAGACTGGAGCTATGCTCCTCACAGTGCAACCCCACCCCACTTCCAAAAAACTGCAGGCAACACACATACACAAAAAACTGCTAGCATCAAATCCCTGATAAGTACAAATTCCTTAACTAATTCAGTGGTGCAAAGACAGTTCATAAATATGTTTCATGATTAATTTATTCAGAATAAAATGCTTTCTATGGTATATTACATGCACGGCACTGAGATATTCAGAGTTCTGATTCAAGATCAGTATAAAGTATGGCCAAGGACTGAACAAGATGAGATTGTTTTCTCTGGGTAGCCTTGCCTCACACCCCGTCTTTGGAGGGGGATGGAGAACTGGTTGTATGGTTAATGATGATGATGATGATAATTCAGATTTATGATAATCTTTTTTCAGGGTTTTCTGGCTAGAGAATATTCAGAAATGGTTTGATTCTCTTCTTCTGAAGGTGCCCTAGGACTATGTTAAAAGACAGTGGTCTTCATCGGTGGCCAGATATAGTACTTACAACATTGCCATCATTGCCCGCCCAAGCCCGGAATGAAGACGCGAGACGACAGTATTGATATTAAAATACGGGCCACACTTTATTTTCAAGATATCAAATTAATCATCAATTGGCTCAAGGAAAGGGGCCTGCAGTAGTGCGGAAATGGTAACAGGTAGGGGTAACCAATACCCCTTGCTTGTCAATTGGGCGAGTCCCTGGCCCCGGATTCCCGCTGTCTCACAGACAGCAGGAACCCGGCCTGCCGCTAATAAACACCCCCAGACCCCAAGCCATCTTTATTTGATGACTGGTGGTCCGGAAGTGGCCCAGCGCATCCTTCCCGAACCGGCCCTGTAATCGCACGATCCGCAGAGCCGGGAGGTCGGATGCGCTGTTGGCTTACCTGAATTACACATGGGACACACCGAAACACCTGTTTTTCCACACTACCCGCCAGTGTGACCAAGAAAGACCCAGTTTGCCAACAACCCCGATCTAGTGTGGGATAGGCGAAAAATCCCTCCATCCAACCGCCAATCAGGATGAAGGTCAAAAATTCCTATCCGGCCCCATAATGGCAACCAGAGAATCACACTAGAATTAGGGCGGGCGGGTGGGGTGCCCAAAAAGGAAAGCGGGCGAACTGCGGGGAAGCGCTTTCTTAAATACTAGCTCTTCCCGCCCATTCAGCAGGAAAAAACTTTTAAACGCCCACCTCGCGCCATCCAGTCTGGCGGGCAAAAGCCAGCGCGCCAATTCCAGGCTGTTTTTAACGGCCGTCAGGCGGCTGGAACCTTGCCCGCCCAAGCCCGGAATGAAGACGCGAGACGACAGTATTGGTATTAAAATACGGGCCACACTTTATTTTCAAGATATCAAATTAATCATCAATTGGCTCAAGGAAAGGGGCCTGCAGTAGTGCGGAAATGGTAACAGGTAGGGGTAACCAATACCCCTTGCTTGTCAATTGGGCGAGTCCCTGGCCCCGGATTCCCGCTGTCTCACAGACAGCAGGAACCCGGCCTGCCGCTAATAAACACCCCCAGACCCCAAGCCATCTTTATTTGATGACTGGTGGTCCGGAAGTGGCCCAGCGCATCCTTCCCGAACCGGCCCTGTAATCGCACGATCCGCAGAGCCGGGAGGTCGGATGCGCTGTTGGCTTACCTGAATTACACATGGGACACACCGAAACACCTGTTTTTCTGCACTACCCGCCATGGCACAAGGACTAGCGTAGCTAAGTCCCATGCCCGCCACAGAGCCTCTGAAGCTCGGCAAGCAGGCCCCTTCTAATATCATCCAAAAAGATGACCAAGCCAGTATCCAACAAATGAACGCCATCGGTGTGAAAAAGAGCAGGATTGCTCAGCAGAATCCTGTGGTGACCCACCACAGAGCCAAAACCATTACAGCAGACATACCTACACACTTCACGATTAACACGGCGCCGAGCCATGTTAACATCACGTACATGTCGTGCGCCACGCCATTCCAGTCGCGGAATGATCGTGGACCATACGATCCGCATAGCTGGATACCTGGCATGTAGCCTTCCAAGATCCCGCAAAATGTCCAAGATCAAGGCTTTGCCCGGAACCAAAGGTAAATCGTTGCTGCCCAAGTGAAGAAGAAGGATGTCCGGCGGGGACTGATGAAAAGTTGTCAGCCGTCCAAGCTGGACCCAAAGCAAGCCACGCTTACCGCGTTCAAATACTTCTTTGAACATCTGAAGCTGAGGCTGTGGTCACAGCAGAAAAATGTTTCCGAGTTACTCCTCCTGAATTTCAACCCTTTTTTGGGGTTCAAACAACACAAAGCCATTATCAATTCTTTTGTTCCCTCTCCATGCTATCTCTGCATCAAATCCGGCTTGCTGGGAGGCTACTACTATGTTTGTTCCGCATTTCATCACACAGTACAACTGACATCCCATTGACTGTGTACTCCAAAACCAACTCTTTTCCTATCCCTCTGGCATGCGGTCCCACCTCCCTCACCTGATGTTGCTCGACTCCCTTAATTTTAAAAAATTATTTTTCAAACAGGAATGTCGGTGTGTTGGTATACTTCTGTGAAATACAGTGCATCAGTCCCCCTACTGCCTTTTGACTGCCACTGCAGTGCACTGTGGGTTCTCCTCCACAGAGGGTAACAAAGCACAGAAATAGGAAGAAATGGCCCAGATCAGTAAGTGGCCAGCAAGGGCATTTTGCCAGCACAGTGACGTATTCACACATTTTTTTAAACGAGGGAAAAGGGCAGAGAAAGGCACAAGAAAAGGAAGGAGATATGTCCTGCTTGAGGGGTGTAGATGAATGTACTGCATCTAATTCTCCCAAAAAAAAAGTGGAATGGTTAAAAACCGTATGAACCACTTTCACAGGATATATGCCACGTAACCACAGTGCACGATACAAGAAGCAGAAGATGCAGGAAAGAAGGGGGGCATTTCTCTAATCTGACTGCAGCCTAAGATGAGATGTCAGTCTAGACCAGTACAGTTTTGAGCTATACATTGACTTTGGTTGAAGCCTTGATTACTAACCAAATTAGCCTGATTCAGACTGATTTGTATGTGTTCATGGCCAGATTTGGTTTAGGACAAAGTGGAGCATATATACAAATCAGTTCTGATCTATGGCACAAATCTACTAGATTGTTTATTTTTTTAAAAAAAAAACAAATTTTAAGATGCTACTGCGTAAGGTATGCAGACCCCAGATGCTATATGTCTGAAATCTGGCAGCTTTATTCCCCTCTTTTGAGACTATGTTCTCTCCACATTTCATCAGCATCAGTGCAAAAACAGAAAAGTTACAGCTGTTTTGGATTTCTAGTACAAATCCATAAGGAGCAAATGATCTGAATTTACAGATCTTTTTGGATACAAATCAAGCTAAATGGGTCCCAGATTTCTCCAGACCAAACTGAGATCCATCTCAAAGCCCTAAGATGACTGAAGTGAATTGAAGAATTCCTCCACAACTCTATAATCGTCAAATAACTTTATTTGGAAATGCCAAGAGCCAAACCAAATATGTCTTGGCTTTCCTGTTGTGCTCTACATTTCTGCTTATCATTGGTTCAAGTAACATACTGTAGGTCTATAATAATCATAATCATGTGCTGTCAAGTCAGTTCTGACTTATGGCAACCCTTTCCAGGGTTTCTGAGGTAGAGAATACCCGAAATATCATTCCCTTCTTTTGGGAGCACTCTGGGATTGTGCAACTTGCCCAAGGCCACCCAGGCTCTATACACAGGAGCACCATGGGGAGTTGAACTCACAACCTCTGGTTCTGCAGCTAGATATCTAACCACTGAGCTATCCACGCAGGTCTATAGACTTTATAAAAATAATAATAATAATCTTTGCTCTACACACATCTACAACATCCCATATGACAAAGGAAGTATATGAGATGCCAAGAGAGCTTATAGAAAAATGGCAGCTATCCCTTACTACCCACTGAAGTCATTCTTGGACCTACAGAAAGCAGCAAGAGACAAATTAGATTAGCAGAGAACAAAGATCTCAATATGCTTAAAGTACTTTCTTCTCTTCCACATTGTTGTGGTCAAATTTCCAGTTATGAGGAATTTCTTTGACTCCAATTAGGCTTCCAAGTTAATATCATATGTTTGCACATGGATGATGAATGGCTGTGTTCAGGAAAAAAATGGAAGTCATAACCCAATATGCAATTCTTCACTTCATTCTTGGGAAGACTGTCTGATACTGAGCAACAGTCTCCAAATACAAGATCCAGCAGCAGTGTCAGACAACCAAAGGATAAGATACAGAGGGAAGAATGCCTTATTTGTATATCCTGAGTTCAATGTAACAAACACAGGAGGGCAAACAAAGCACCAAAGCCTCTTAAATTGTATAAGCTTCATATCCTATAAGAACTGAATAAAACTACTGGCTAAATAAACCCAATGACATGTCCAAATCCTTACCAATATCATTTTACCAAGCTATTCACTGACTTGGCATCATGTGTGGTGCCTTTCCACTAGGGATGTAATTCCTCATTTGTTTCATTCTTGTGTGGAAGAATGAAAGACATCACTTTTCTTCTCACCTGTAGAAGGTGGATGTTTTGGGCCAGTCTTCACAAGAGAGTTCATATTTGCAGGAACAATTTATAGTTACATGGACTGCTTAACAGAAGAAACAAGGGATTAATTGTTTGTGTCTAGCTGATCCATCAGCCAGTTCTTCAGTGCTTGCTACCTACAGTATGTGTGGGGGTGTTTGTGTGTGCACATATGCTCAGCTTCATAATGTAAAAATACACTAGTTTTGCAGAGAGCAGTTTTGACCAAAATGTGAGAACCTCGGTGGGGGGAAGTGCTCGTTTTCTTGTTCGGGCACTGGAGCTGAAAATCGTTACAGGGATTAATGAATCTTCAGCAAGCTGTCCCAGTGTGTTGAGATGGCCTGTCTCACTGAGAAAGAAAGATTTCATGAGATTTTTTCACACCTCTATTTCACCCTTTAAACTGCAGTCCAGAATTACAGAGGCACTTGAAATTGACCTACACCAAAAATGGGGTGGCAGGTACAATCCTTAGGAAAGGATGGCCAGAATCCTGTTTTATATTTCTTCCAGCAGCAAATTGTATGTTAAGAAGTCAGAGTAGGAACCTTCTGTGAACACAGCAATGTGTCCACATCCCAAAGAATAGCAGTACATACCAGAATATCCAGTTTACAAGGATCAGCAGTAGTGTTTTCCATTTACCTCTGAATACATTGTGTAATGGACCAGGACCAGGATTTGCTTGGTGCAGAATGGCGTTCTTGCCATTTTCATGGTGCCCATTGCACACCTGATGATACAGAGGTTGCACTACCAATGCTGTCACTAGTTGTGCAACCAGGTGTATGATAGACCTCCAGCAAAAGGGTGGAAACTACTTGTGTGAGTGCCATTCCACATATGGTAAAACCAACAGAATTAAAAAAAAATCTGTCTTGTGCTGTGATATACAACCTTTAGTTTTTAACTGGAAATGAGCATTTATAGCGCTCAAGTGAAATAGGAACCCCATCAAATAAAAGGAGAGAGATATCCAGTCTCTGTGTAACTATTTTACCTTTAAAAGTATTTCACTGTAACTATTTTACTTCTCTCCTTATCACTTCATTCTTTTGACAGAGCAAAGGGGTCTTTCAGTGAGTCTATGCTCTGGCAGATGGTGGCAGCAACCAGAGTTGCACCCCCTCATGACACGGCACTATCAATAACAAGTAACACCACATCTGCTATAAACAAGGTTGCCAGAGAGAGAGAGAGAGAGAGAAGGGGAAACAGAGATATGGCAGATACACCCAATTTCTAAAAGGCAGGCAATCCATGCAGCCATGTTTTTGAATGTAAATGTTCACCTGCACTGGTAAAATTGCCCTAATTCTTTTAATCTTCACTTGTTACAGTTTGGTTTCAGATGACAAGATGATATTTGACTTCTGTTTTGCTGGTCCTTGAGGGGGGATTTTATCACTTGTATTATTACCTTTGCCTTCTGGCTGAGCTATGTATTGAATTAATGTTTGTAGCTAGAAAATGAAAACAGAAACAAGAAAAAAAATAAGGCAACAACAAGGAAAACTCAAACACAAATGTTTAAACCAGCCTTTCCTTTATCACCTTTCAGTCTCACTGGCATTTTGCTTCTTGCCTTCAGTGTTCCAGAAACACATAAGTACTCATTTTATTTTGTACTTGCTTTTCAGCATGTCTCTAATGAGGGAGCATTGTTCAGGGTACAATTAGCTGTGTTGTTCAGCTGCTGACATTCATGTTAGTAAACTAGATTTTGAGAAATGCTTCGGGAGATGTATAGTACATTGTCCATTACGATTTCAAAAATTCCAATCTTGGTTTCCCGAAACTGGAGACAATGAGACATTTTGTTCTCAGATACACATAATAAATGGCTGATCCACAGATCGTATCAGGTATCCAGAGTGTTTTATTTTCATCCCCAAGGTCCCCATCAAAGCACTTTACCTGGAACCAGACAAGCCATCTAGCTTAGTAGAATCTAATCTGCCTGGCTCTTTATGGCCTCTGGCAGAGATATTTCTTGAACTTATTTCATTTGGACATGCCTGGATCTCCTTTATTAATGTTTTATGCATTGTCCAGAGCTCTTTTATTACAAAGACCTGGCAACCCCAATTCAGCATTAACATGGTTAAAATGCAGGGTTCAACAGCCACTTAAAACTCCCAGTTTCACTTTTCAGATTTTAAAATTTGTTCCACCCCACATATGAAGAAACTTAAGAAGTTTTGCTAAAATGAATCAAAACAAAATCCTCACCCATCCATTTCTGCTTCACAGAAAGTGAAGAGAAGTCATTTCTTTGGACCAAAGGTACCTCTCATAAGTGATGTTGGTCAGTATTCTGTTTAATACCTCCATGTATGGAACTCCAAGAATGGTTGATGCTTGCAACTAGCACCTTGTGAGATCAGTGTGGCAGCTACCAGAAGTGGAACCCCAAGGATCTAGCCTTGGTTGGGACTAGATCAAGAGGGAAGCTAGTTGTCTCCTTAGAACAGCAGCTTATCCACAGGCAGCAAGAATGCCGCATTAACACAGCAGGAGAAAACATGAAGCTAATCAGATTCAGCTATGGTCAGCCAGTTATCACAGACTTTGCTCTATAACATCAGGAAAGTGGCAAAGGGCTGTGACTCAGAATGATCTTAGGGATCACACCTGGAACAAGACCTGACCCACACATAATGTGCACAGCAATGGTATAAAATTGCTTGCTAAATTCTCTGTTCTCATCAGTTGAGGCTTTCTTGATTTGACAAGACATCTAGACAAAGTATTTCCATGTCCTACAGGATTCCTGCCTGCAGGTGAGAAACACAAGAACTCCTCAGTGTCTCTGTAATTTGCACAAACTGTTGCTGCCTCAAAGTAATATCCTTCCCCTTTGAGAAACAAAGCAAACACACACACACACACACAGAGAGAGAGAGAGAGAGAGAGAGAGAGAGAGAGAGAGCAACTGTGGAACTACTGCCTGATTGTTTACAAAGATGCAAGAACTCTTATATGATGCTTCCAGTCCTTAAAAATCCATTCAACAGAGCAGCAGCCATTATCCTTTTATACAAATAGCATGATTTCTGTTAAACTATTAGTTCTGCACTTCTGTTCCTTTTGTGTAAACACAGTTCTCGTTCTTCTCTTTCCTTGAGATTCACACAAAATAATGTTGTGAGGAATGTTGTGATGTTGTGAGAAAAAATAACGTTGCAAAGCCAGTCATGGCAAACCAGGCACTAGCCATTTCACAGACAATGAGCCTCTGAAGGTGTTGATCCAAACAACTGGCTTCAACTCTGAAATGGTCCTAGATAACTTCTCTCCACAGGAGCTGCTGACAGCATTGAGGCAGGCTTTGCTTTATGGTGATTTACAGAACAAGACAGCAAGATTTAAGAATAAAAGAGATTGATTTTAAAATATCTCTTGGTGTTTTGAAAGAACCTTGGTTCTCAAATATCTTTTACCCTTTTCTATCAGAGAACACACACAGGGCATTTTCAATTACTTTAATTATGTGTCACGGTTATTGATGCACTAAAGCCTGCCAGATATTGCACCACAATATCTTTCATCACCAGCTTATTATTATCTACATTCAAAGGGTTATTTTAATATTTAAAAAAAACAACTATATTGTGTTATTTTATTGGTTTAGAAAATAATGAAATATAGCTTTGAGAATAAAGTGTAAGGAGATAAAAGGCTCAATTCTCCCCCACATGACCCCATCATATCATAATTATATAATTATCTTGGCTGCCTTATTTACCCTTTGTAGCCAAGCTTTTAAGTGTATTATTAGAGGTTAATGTCCCAGCATTTTTACTAGCCCACAAGCTTAAAGCTCATGAAGTCCGAAGTTGGCAAAGGCGGCAAAGAAAAGAACAGCCGCATTCACCAATCCCCTGCGGTCAGTTAATCCTCAATTGTAAAATGGAGAACAGATTGATTTTGCAATCTAAGTGACTCACCCTTTCTCAGAAAGAAATTATACCCTCAAGAAATACAAATTGAACCAAGTTTTCTGTAGGAGTACACTGAAGTCACTCACCTAGAGAATTGTGTGCACTGCTTAAATCACATGTATGTATTTGTAATATATGTGATTGGACAAATTGTGCGAACTACTTCCAGCAGTAATTTCCCCAACTGTGTGCCAGGGCACAGGGGCACTGATTTTGAGAGAACTGCTATCATAAGAGCCAGCCTAATCCTGCGGTTAGAGTGCTGGACTAATATCAGGGCCTGGGCAGTTACTTTTCAAGAGCAATGAGTTACATTTATAGACCAAATCCCACCCAAAATGTATTTTTTAAAACCTTTATAGTTATAATTGTACAAAGTAACTATTTCCTATGTCTCTAAAGCTAATGAAATGGTTATTCTAAAATTGTTTTTCTTTCTCTTTCTAAATTTAATACTACAACCCACTGGACAACAGTAGAAAAAACAGTGTCTTCCTACCCATCTGATTGTTGTGTCAGCTTCCCCAGTAGAAAATGAAGCACAGCATAAGCTAGAGCCTCCTCCACCTTTCAGTGGCACTGTAACCAGAAGAGCAACAGAAACCCCAAATCCAGCATGGGACTTTGTCTGCAACACCAGCACTTCAGCAGGGCACACTGACACAGCAGACTGTGTACATCCCTTCAGCACTGTGTACTGCATTTCTATATACTTTATAGTAAGTTCTAGTAATTTTGCATCTATATGTATATCTTAGATTAGGCATCCTTCAGTCTTGAGAGACTATGGTAACATGCTCTGAATAGAGGTCTTGGAACAGCATCTAGTGTGGCTGAGAAGGCCAATTCGAGAGTGACAATCCCTTCCACACTGAAGACAAATACAATCTGTCCCCTGTCCAGCTCCCTGATTTTGCTGGTTTCGGGACTGCCTCTTTGCCTCAGCCTGCTGGACAAGTGTCTCTTCAAAATGGGAGAGGCCATGAAGCACCGCCTGCCTCCAGGCTGAACGCTCACATGTCAAGGTTTCCCATCTGTTGAGGTCCATTCCTAAGGCCTTCAGATCCCGCTTGCAGATATCCTTGTATCGCAGCTGTGGTCTCCCTCTGGGGCGATTTTACATCTATGCTCTCTTTTGTCTCCTTTTTCCTTCTGCTTAAGTGATGACCCAATACCCTGTTCTTTGTTTCAGCCAATGCTGCTACAATGATGCACTGTTTGCCAGAGGTAGGGAGTCGAGTCGTAGGACTCACTGTCAAGTTGGACTTAAGTCACATCAGTGACTCGACTCAGACATGACTCAGGTTTTCTTTTCAATGACTCAGATTCAACTCACAACTTGGAACCCACCCACTCCTCCCTTTTTTCTGAGGAAAAAAGCTTTTTAATAGAGACTCGGACTTGGGACTTGAGACTTGGTACCAAAGACTCAAACTCAGACTTGGGGCTTGGTACCAAAGATTAGGACTGGGGACTCAGATCCAAAGACTTTTCAACATCCCTGCTGTTTGCCCTCTACTCTCAAATGCATTTGCTTGGGTTTTTGTGGAACTTACTTCCAGGCATGTTTCTGCTGTCACAGTATCCTGTGTATACATTCACAAAAATTATCTGAACATGCCATGAGAATCTCATGAATTCATGTATACTTCTCCCAAGTAAGGAACTGCGTGCACAAGTCCAGATCCATTTAGCAGCTGTTTATGAGCAAGCGCAAGCCCCTTTTAAAAACTTGAAATCCCATCACCCTGCTGACTGGAAAGGGAGGAAGGAAACAATATACTCTCCCTACCCAAGCCTTCATTGGCAGAATCCCAGCTCTCTGACATGTACTCTCTCTCCCTGCCTTCCTCTCTCTCTCTCCCTTCTTAGAGCATTAGTGGGAATATCCTAGTCCATCAGTTACATGCATTTCACTGAAGGCAATGCACAGCCCTACTCAGCTATAAAGATTGCACAGATTCAACACAGAAGTGTACATACACTGCATTCAGATGTCTGAGCTTCTGTGTGGTGCAGGACAGTGGCCGTTAGGGCATTAAAATGCTGCTCACTTACTACATATACAATGCAGCAACTTTTGCAAGCATGTTCACTGGCTTTCACTGCTTTGACAAAGTGGCTTTTGTCCTGCAGTTAAGTAGCAGCTTACTGCCAGTGATAGATAAAACTAGAACAATGAGAAAGAGTTCTGTTATCTTCCATATTTGGAGAAGAAGAAAAAATGGGTAGAAATAAAACTAAGTGACCAAACGAAAATCAAATGCATTTAGGTCATATTATTCAAAGCAGTCTCCCCTTGTCTTTTGTTTCAGTTCCTTCTGATTTCATTCAATGTGATCTACAGGTAACTGACTGTTTTAGCCTTCAGGTGTTTCAATTATTTATGAACATAGAATATTTTCTCCATCTCACCTTTGATAGTTTCCACTTGTCACTTAAATGACTTTGTGCATGAACAGAATATTCTGTGCTTAATTTCAGAAACACTATTTAAAAAAAGGTTTTTTTGTGATATTTTTAAAGCATACGTCCCTAGTCTGCAGCCTTTTCTTTCTTTTTTTTATTGATTGCTCCTTTCTGTGGCATTTGGGCTCTAACATTACAGGCTGCATGAGGCATTATAGCAATGATTTGTGATGTCTGAAACAGTAACTGAGCTATAAAACCACTTGCCTACACTCAGAATCGGCACTCTTTGTAATATCTTTGGATGACTGCATTTTCTCTTTGTCCAATCCACCCATTTGTGGGTTTCTTGATAGTATGCTAGTGGATTCAGTTCTTGATAATATGCTGGTGGATTCAGTTTATACTCTCAGGCACAGACAGGAAGTTACACATTTAAAGTTAGAGTCAGTCTACCGAACTTAGGCTGCAGCTCTATGTACATTATCAGAATTTATTTCTACAAGGTAAGTTTGAATAGAATACTGCACTTCAAGTCATTTCAGTGTAGCTTCAATGTGATTAAGTAGCAATATGTGAGTTGTGACCTGAGCTTGTAAAAGTTATTTTTTCAAACTGCAACTCCCAGAATCATTCAGTGTAGGTTTGTGTGATCAATCAATATTAAACAAGTTATGAACAGAATCTGAAAAAGCTATTTTGTTGGGTTTTTTAAATACAGCTCCCCAAATCTCCCAGCCTCTGGCTTTGCTGATAGAGGCATTCTTGGAATCTGATCATGAAATATAGCTTTAAGAAATTATTTGAGAATGAACCTGAATTTGACCACAATACTTTTAATAGGAAGACTATCATCCAGTCAATTAGACATGAAGTGTGGTTATCTGATCAAAGTGTTGGACTATCACTAGAAAGGTTGAAATCTCTGTTAAGTTCCCTGGATCACCTTAATTTGGTCACTATCTCTCAGAGTACCCTGCCTCACAGGCCTGTTGTGAGGAATGTGGGATGGAATGATTAGATATATTACCTTGGACTTTTTGGAGAAAAAATGAGATTTAAAGGTGAGATTTAAAAACCAAATAAATGCCTTTTGGTGATGTTAGTGGGGTGACACAGTATCCTTCAAATGTGAATAATTGCCTCAAGAGGGAGGGGTGGTCTTTTGTAAAAGGCTTTGTGCAAATTTCACCATCTAATCCAATTGAAGCTGGTATGTTTTGAGGCCTGGAACTTTAGTGTTTATTTGATCCATATTGGTTGGTCCTTTTGAAATATAAACAGACACTTCACAACCAACATAGTTTCTGTTTATTTTATTTGTGAACTCAGAACCACAAACCCATGGTCTTCCATCAGAGCATTCAAAACTATGAAGAGAATAATTCCGTTAATTGTGACAAAACACACTGACAGTATATTCCTTGAAATGAACTTTCCCTGATTAGGAAAAATTTGAATAACCTGGTGAATTGGAGTCTTACCATCACTGTCATATACAATTATATCACGCAGATATACACAGTCTACTAATTTGTTTGTTTGTTTCTTTGTTTTTATAGGCCACCTTTCTCCTGATAAGGAGACCTAATTTATCTTTGTAAATGTTCATTCTGCTGTTATCAAATAATCTTTTAAAAAAATAAATGTGTGTTTAAATGCATAGGCTTCAGGACTATGCTTGTTCAAGGGGGAGATTAGCTCTTGGTTTCAGACTGAAAGAGATTTTATATATATGCAGCTTCTAGACCTCAGGAGACCTGGTTCTGTAATCATCTGAAATATTGATTCTAGCCTGGATGTCATGAGAGTTTACTCAAGAGGCCAGCTCCTACAAAATCTTAGAATACCTTTGTACTCTGCTGAAACAGCAGCTTCCGCTACCTGTGTTCTGTCCAAAGTTCTGATCACTTCTACCTAGTTCTAACCTGATGCCAGGTGAATCTGACTTTGGTGACCACTACTTTATTGTCCTCTAGCTTCCTTTTGCCTTTGTTTTTACCAGAACCTGCTTTTGGTTGGTGTCATTCTGCTGTTTTTATTGTTTTGCGACTTGGTTACAAGGTACTGCAATCAATGCATCTCCCTGAGGCCTGAGTCAAGGACAGGAGAGAAGATTCTCTCCCCTTCTCATTGAGTTTATTCTCAGTGTGTCACTGCTAAAGGTCCTAGTAGTTTTTTGTAAATGGAGTTTCCACAAGGGCTGGTACCAATGGGATTCTATTTTGCATCCCACCTACCTTCCTTTAAGAGAACATGTAAGTGGTTTCAAGGTTGGACCGAACAAGAGACAATATGGGCTGCTTTGTTCATGTGATCACCTTATAACCGTTGAACTATTGAACTGCAGAACTGGAAGGGACCCTATGGATCATCAAGTCCAGACCCTGACAAGGAGGCACAGTAGGGAACTGGACTCCCAACCTCTGGCTCCGCAGCCAGAGACCTAAGCTACTGATTGTGACGTTCACCCTTGTGGCCCCTGCTTGTTTACCCAAACACAGAGCTCACAAGGTACCTCAGCACGCCCTCTGATACGCTGCCACCAGTTGATCTCTTTATCAACTTATTTTACTTAGCAAAGACAAAGGTACATCCAGTACTGACTTTTCAACAAATCAGGTTTATTAATTACAGGGGGTTTCTGGAATACTTCATAAGCACATTCTTCAAGATTCATCAATCATCAATATTAACCTTCTCTATTAATAATCACAAGTTACACTCTAACTAATCACTCCTCAGACGCCCAAACTATCTTTCTCTCTCTGATTCCAGACTCAGACTCTGACTGACTCTAACTGACTGACTCTCTCCTCTCAGGCTCTGCCTTTTAACATCTCCTTCGGCCCCGCCTCTTAACCTCATTAACATATAACATGAATAATGCATAACTCATATTGCATAACTTAGGGAGATCGCTACACTGATCTATCCAGCAGTTATATCCTAATGGACTAGCCAGGTTTAGAAATTAATGTTTTTTGTTCGACAACCCTGGCTAAGTTGTTGAAGATAGAATATAGTCATATTTTTTAACTGTGCTTAATCTTTGAATCTCATAAGCTTAGACTCTTCATTCCTTCTTGTCTCATGATGTGAGAGTTGCTGCAAATAAAGTAAACCATTTATTGACTGGTGAATAGTCAGATATGTATCAATAACTACCAACACAGCTGCCCATTCTGGTTTGAAATCAAAATGGGATAGTGTTATATCAACAACAACAAAAAACGGCAGGGCATGTGATATCAAAATCAAGATCCAGGCAGCTTAGAGTTGTCTACTCTAACCAACAGTGAGTCTCCAGGAGCTTGGAAAGCAGCCTTTCCATTAAGCAGAATGAGGCAACTGCTCCAGGTTTCATATCCCTAGGGATATCAATCATTATCTTCTTCAATATATACACACCCAATGCTGTACCTGTGGAAATCACCCTGCTGACCTAACAGCTAACATGGTCAAGCATGTGGTCAAGCTTATGACCTTATCAGATCAATGCACTGGCTTCTGTGGAGCCCTACATGCATAAATACTAGACAGGATGCTGGCCATTGAAATTAGTATTCTTCTAGTTTCTATTTCTTCAGCCTTGCACATGAATATCCAAGTCCAAATGAAAGGAATCACACTTTACCGACTGATATGCCTGGGGCTTTTTTAAAAAATTCCAGAGCAACGTCATTTCTTCTCATCTGTATGCTTGCTCCAACCAATCATTTCTACACGTGCTAATCCTTTACTAACTTATCCACCCAGCTTTCATTCCAAATGATGTGTTTGTGTGATATCGCAAAAATAAAGGTAGCACATGAGCTGTGGGGATCAGATAGACTTAATTTTCTCATTTATTTTAGCTACTCTGCATGCCATAGAGGTAAACTGTAGATTAGAATGGTGGCATTATATAGCACTTTAGCGGGTTTTCAGTAGTAAGGCAAGGCAAGACCCCAGTGCCCTAATGGTGCACAAAATCATCAGAATCCCATGTAAACAACAACTCTTATCTGAAAAAAATCTCCTATTTTTTTAGCAATTTCCACAGTATTGTTGTATAAATCTGTTGTGGTAAAATACTTATGTGTCATAGTCATAGATACCTTTAAGATTAACGGATTTATTATAGAATGAACTTTGGTGGCTTATTTTTATAGAATACATTTTGAAGGATCTGAGCACTTCCTCAGGGTCACAGAGTGCAGGTTTGGGACTCCAGATATGTATGCAGTACCTATGGATGGAGGTGGGTTATAGCTAAAATACCACCAAATGTGCATTTCTCTATATGTCATGTCCAAGTGCGTGTATCTAACATTCTAAACTTGCACTTAATGCCTCTAGAGAAGCAGGACATGCACATGCAAAAGCTCATGCTGTAATAAACTTCACAGTACTAAAGTTGCAACGGAATTATCATTTTGTTATTTTCGCAAATGAGTCTGAGGTAAACATGTAGGTCCACTAAAAATAACGAGAAGCAGACATTAGTGAGTGCTTGGCTTCAGCTTAAGAGTGCTAGTTTCATTTTCATCATTATGAAGGGCATCTCATATTTGTCAAGCACCACATCTAAAGATTCATTCTGCTTTTGAGAGTATGCAGGGTGTGGTACATTTTCAGACAAACTGGGGATTTGATTAGTATACCACTCACCCACTTCTAATACTTTCTTTCCTGAACTGATGGAAATGGACACTTCAGGGACACTCCGGTTTTGGTCCCCAGTTATCAACAAGCACGTCAAGGGCCTCTTGTCCATTTTGATGGAGAAATTTATGGCATCTGTAACATCCATTGGCCTGTTTCAAGTGGTATCTTGCCTCATTCATTTGGCTGGTCAGACAAATTACTTGAGCAAAAGCATAATCAAATGGTTTAGATGACAACTAGAGAGAAGATGAAAGGGAAAATACGTCTGTCAGAGAGGCATTTGGGTAGAAGCAGAGAGCAAGACTGCACCATCCTGCCTAATGATGCCCCCCCCCCCGTGGCATCAATATACATACATCTCCAAAACGGAGGCCTACATGCATACAGATGTTGAAGGACTAGGCAAATACCTATATCGATATACCGTAGGTCTCAACTTCTGCAGGTATTCATGCTTCATATGAGCATGCTGGCCAGGAAGCTGCACATTACTCCCAACATTGGGAATGAAATTATGTGACATACACACACTGCCTAGTCATGCGTTAAAATAAGTGGATTACCTGACATCCAAATATGGGTTAAAGGGGTGGATCCATCCATCTGCGCAACACTTAGTTGGCTTCCTGGTTGACCTTGGACCAGTCACACTTTCTCAGCCTGACGTTTCTCACAGGGTGGCTGTGAGAATAAAATGCGGGGGCAGGGGGGAGGGAGGACCATGTATACCAACTTAAGCTCTTGGAGGAAAGGCAAGATAGAATTGTAACTCATGCATGCTAAATAAATAAATAAATAAATAAATTTTGGAAGGTCATGTCTGTTCAGCTTAATTTCAGCCCTAACAACAATTTGGCATGGAAATCTGTACGCAAGTTAATATATATATCTCCTAAGAGAAACCTTTTATTATGCTTCTCTTTTTTTTTTGCAAGGAATGTTCTCCGATGCATGTCTTTTTGAGCACAGTTTCCCATAACGTACAGACTTTTCTAATCATATTCCAATGTGCATATTAGATTGGGAACTGCAAATTAAGTTGTTTTCTACCGGAGTGTGCACCAGACAAATTTCCTCCCCTATCAAGGTTTTTCAGCCTTCTTAGAAGAATGCTAAATACCCTTATTATAGAAATTGCTTGGCCTTGTGATTAAATATTTTCATCGCATCTCACTCGTGATAGCTTTCTTTGTATTTTCAGATAGGAACAAATTGTCTAACCATCTCCCATCTATTAGGACATTCTGTTTGAGAGAAATGCGTGCTCTCAGGAAGCTAAAGATATGAGCAATATAAATATAACTTTATTATCACACATGAAAACGTGTCACACTTGAAAGGGAAGCATTAAAGTTTCCCGTCACAGTCCTTCATCAATTCAATCACTGAAAAGATCAAAAGCATCTATTTGCTAATAATAATCTACACCTTAGATGAAAATGTTATGTCCCACCAGTGTTGTCATTCATAGAACCAAGAGTAGGGGGGCGGGAATCTTTCTTTCAGGCACCACATATAAAGATTAATTGAGGACAACTGGCTGTTTATAGCAGCAGTAACGAAAATACCTTAATATATTCAATTCACTGCCACAATAAAAATAAAATAAAATAAAATAAATGAAACACTCAGACATCATTTCAAAATATTATTCTTGGTCAGCAAGAAAGATCTTCCTGGAATTTAAATGGCACCCAGAGCTTTTTGTAATCCTATAAGTATGGTATAGCCTTTGCTCAGAAATGAAGTGCCATAACTGAGAACGAAAGGATTTGTTATTCTCCAGTGTTTCAATTTTATGAACCTTAGCAAGGTTCTCAGCTGTTGAGCTTCTTATCAAACTGCTGCAGACATATGCCGCTTCAATTTAGAGCTTGTAGCCATCTAGTGCCTCTGCGTCTTAGGAAACAATCAAAGATTAGTGTTCAGTATAACAAGCCCACTCTCCTAAATGCCTTCTGAAAAGCCAATGAGTCTTGCTCTGAGGAAGCAGGTCTTTCAAGTCATCTGCTTTAATGGCAAAGAGGAAAGTTCAGAAGTATAGAAGCTGAAAATGCCTTGCTCCTCATAAGAGTAAACACGCAGCAGAGGGGGGAAAGCCCAAAGCTTGGAAATAATGCATTACAAGTTACAAATTAATTGCAATCAAATCCCTCTTGCAATAATTAAGGTATGTGTAAGTTATATTATGGTTCTCAATACAATTTGGAATACCTTCACTGCTTTTATGGTACAGTCAACAAGGAGTCTTGTACTACCTTAAAAATTAGAAAGCTTTTGTGGACTGCAAGCTATCTGTTCAAAGGCATGGCATATAGTCTCAATAAAATATTCCTTCACCATTTAATCAAGCCACATTCCATAACTATAAAAGTAACTAGAAAGTTAGCTATACCCTCACAGGAGTGAAAATATCCTTCATTAAGTTGTAATACCAATGTAATTTAGGTATGCTTTAGTTATATCAAAAAGGACTGAATTGCAAAAAAATGAGTACAGGGTACTCCAAAAATCTGGAAAAGATGGATTGTATTGTTTCTTGTAAACAGTCTTAAGAAACATAGAGAATTTGAGTTCACAATGTGTTAAACAAACTTTCCTTTTTATATTTACAGAAGGAATCCAGCAGGATTTAACCTCAGCAAATACATTTTTATGAGGCAATAAATTAATTTTAAAAATCCAGTATGTGATTACACAGCTGTAGGAGAGAAAAAGGTTACACAACGGTAGAAAAGGGAAAGGAAAATGGGGCTTGACAAAAATTCATGTGAAGCTCAGAAGGAAACTGGCATTATAGCCCAGTGCGAGAGACAGTCCAATATACAGAAAGAGGAAGTGTTCTATGAAGGAGGAAGGTGTGAGGAGGGGGGAGGATAAGAATATTCTGGATGGTACCACAAAGATAAATTTATATATGATTTATTTACACTTGTTTACTTGCAGGTTAAGTAGCCTTTTCTATGTGATTTACTTCATATGGTTCATATCAAAATGGAAATCAATACCTGAACATCATGTTATGGACAGCCGCATATTAAAGTGTTTGGGCCTATGCAACTCAGAACCTAAGCGCCAGTGACTAGCACATCAACTGGAGAATTACCCTGAGATCTGCAATTTAGATGCTGGGTGGTGTGAGTTCATTTTGAATATCATCCCCGCTTGATCCCCGCTTGGAGGACTGTCCCCAGAGGGTGCAACTTGGCGAGATGACTTCCACCCCATGGATCCTCAATTGTGGGGTTCTGCAGGGGTCAATCATCTCACCAATGCTATTTAATATCTATATGAGGCCACTGGGTGAGGTCATCCGGAGTTGTGGGGGCCGGTGTCGTCAGTACGCTGATGACACCCAGCTCTACCTCTCCTTTTTTCCTACCGCAGTGGATGCTGTTCCAACCCTTGAATGCTGCTTGAGGACCGTTCTGGAGTGGATGAGGGCAAATGGGCTGAGGTTGAATCTGGACAAGATGGAAATCTTGCGGCCCTGGTGTCAGTGGGTTGGGAAACTCCCTCTCCTTTGGGGGAGTGACTCTTCCCACGAAGAGTGAGGTTCGCAGCTTGGACATCTGCCTGGACCCGGATCTCACCATGGAAACCCAGGTGGCATCTGTGGTCCGGGCAGCCCATTTCCATCTTCGGAGGATTGACCAGCTGCGTCCCTATCTAGACGTGGGGACACTCATGACACTGATTCATGCCCTCGTAATCTCAAGAATAGACTACTGCAGTTCTCTCTATGTGGGGCTACCCTTGAGGCTGATGCGGAGACTTCAACTGGTCCAGAATTTGGCGACCAGATTAATAACTGGGGTGAAGAAATTCCAGCACATCTCCCTCACTCTGGCTGCCCTTCATTGGCTACCGGTTTGTTTCCGCATCGACTTCAAGGTTATGATGATAACATTCAAAGCCCTAAATAGTTTAGGACCTTGGTACCTATCAGAACGCCTACTCCCAACCAGATCTGTCCATAATACCCATTCTTCACAGGCAGGGCAGTTGAGGGCCTTGACCCCGAAGGAGGCACAGAGGGAAAGAACAAGAAACCAAGCCTTCTTGGTGGTTGCCCCCCACCTATGGAACAACCTGCCTATTGAGATCCACCTGGCACACTCGCTGGATGGGTTCAAAAGAGCATTGAAGACCTGGCTCTTCCACAAGGCTTTCCCAGAGAATTAAGATCACGGCCTCCCTTTTACCATCCTTTTTGCCATCCTCTCCATCACCCCTTTTTACCACCTTCATTACCATCTGTTTTAATTTACCCTATTTGGTTATGTATTAATTTATTTTTTATCGTGTTTTAATATTGTTGCTGATATTGTTGTTAGCCGCCCAGAGTGGCCTGGTTGCCAGATGGTGCGGGATATAAATTCAATAAATACCGTGTTTCCCCGAAAATAAGACAGGGTCAAATACAGTCATGTCATCTTCTTCTGGTTGCTGCACAATGGTGGAGGGTGGGGTTTCACTTAACTAGGGCTTATTTTTGGGGTTGTTGTTTAGTCGTTAAGTCGTGTCCGACTCCTCATGACCCCATGAACCAGAGCACGCCAGGCCCTCCTGTCTTCCACTGCCTCCCGGAGTTTGGTCAAATTCATGTTGGTATTTTTTGGGGTAGGGCTTATATTAAGAGCACCCTGAAAAATCATACTAGGGCTTATTTTCAGGTTAGGTCTTATTTTAGGGGAAACAGGGTAAATAAATAAATCATTGTACCAAACACAGGTATTAACAGATCACATAGCAGCTCCTGGTGCTTTCATAAACCAAAGTACCAGCTTGCAAAGGGAAGGGGAGGGAAAGGGTTATCTCTAAAAGCAATGTGCTGTCTGTGCTGCTTGAGTTGCTGGTATTCCTTCCTAAAATCACTGTTACTGGAGTATTTCAGTTTAACGTTCACTGGCATTAAAAAACATATTGGCTGCTATATCCTGTTGAGAACGGACAGAAAAGGGGAGCATGTAGCCCTGCCCCATTGTTGCTTTCCCCACACAGGAAAGTTCCTGTATGTGTGCAGACACAGCATGTGAGCAAGAACAGTGGAAAAGTTGGGGTTATATGTGTGCAAATTCACACATGAACAGGAGCCTCTCCTCTTCAGACTGAATATAATATCAACTAAATAGGCTATAGAGTCTCCTGGATAAACTTTGCCTCGCCTTCTGCTTCTTCCTTCTGACTGAGGATGAGGAAGCTGGCAACATACCATCCATGTTGTTTGTTCTGTTCTAACTCTGCTTCTGATTGGCTCCAGCAAATCCCACAAGAACTTACAACATGTGAACAACCCAAATAGAAACAAGATATATGGTTTAACAGTCTCAAGGATTGTGCACAGTTTCATCTCTCTCTCTTTTTTTTCTGCTCATGGCCGGCTGTCCTTGAACCTCCAGAAAACGGTCTTCTTACTTCTACAGAAGTAAGGAAAAATGTACTGCATGCATGCAGCACTTCTCGCGTCAGATAACAAAAGAGCTTGGGCCAGCACTTTTTGACTCCCCCATTTGTTTCTGTTTTTCATTGTAGATGAGGCATATTTACAACATGATGCAATAGTAAGTAACGAAAGGATAGCTGAAGCATTCAGATGTTTTTAAAGTAACTAAACCATTACAGTTACAGATGGTTTTTAAAGTAACTAAAGCATTTCAGTTACTTTTTAAAAATAAGAAAGAAGAAATGATTGCCTTTTTAAAATAATAATTGTAACTTTAACTACTTTGATGTTCTTAGAACTACAACCATAGCAAATCAGTTTTTAAAATTATCTTTTTGAGCTCAGCATGTACCAATGTGTCCTGTAAATTGAGTGTGGCATTATGTCTATAGAAAATTGACGGAGAGGAAGACAGAACTTTTGCTTAAGACAAATGTTGTCTATAATCAATGCTTCCCATTGCTGAAATATATGAACTGACTGTGGGGATCGCCCTTGTGGCTGTGTTTGTTGTGGCCCTCACAAAGGTTCTCTCTCTCTAGATTCTTCTCACTTGCCACCAGGTATTATTATCTTAATACCACCTCTGAGTGTTAGACACATGTGCTGCCAATTGCCAGGTTTATTGAACTACAGAATCAGTTGGTTTGAATAACAGATAACCTTTTATTATTAATCATTTCACAAAGTAAATCACGTAGTCACTGTAACAGGGGTCTGATTAAGTTTGGGTAGGACTGGACATATATTCAGGCTTGTGTTATATACTTTCAATCACTTAATATCTCTATTATTCTAGGTGTTCTCATTCCTGCTTGTTCACTCTAATAACCTTGGTCTTAATTCACTTTCCTAACTCTCTCCTCAGATCACTCTAATTCTTCTCTTCTCTCTAAGCTCCAACTTCTCCACTCTCTTTCTCAGGTCCCAACTGTCTAACTGTCTCTCTGGTTCCGCCCCTCCTGCTCTATCCTTGGCTCCTCCCTCTAGAGCTCCTGTGACTGACAGGCAGGAATGACGTCACCTGTAGGCATTTCGCCACACTGACCAAGTCAGCAAGTATTCCGAGAGGAGGACAAATGGCTATTAAACATTTCTCCTTGGCTAGGGCCCATTGCGTCTTTGCCCTTCATATCATAAAGCTGACTCAAGCAAAAGGAATTGTGTTTCTAGGAAGATTTTTTTAATGTTAAAAAATTTAAAATAGTTACCCAATATGATGCTTAGTGCTCACCTTTCAAATGATGTCACTTTGCCTCTGGTAAAATTGGTTTCTTCGTATATTGGTTTCCTCCATTTTCTTATTTATAATATCTGTCCCATTACATTCAGTTCATTTCCTTGTGTTCAAAACATGATAGCCCTGACTCAGCAACATAAGTGCTCAAGTTGCTATGGGGCTGGGGAGTGATCAAGGCTACAGGAAGAAATGAAAGCTCTTATGAAGTAATCCTTCAGACAAAGAACGCAATAAATGGAGCAATCTATGACTGGAAGCACCATTCCATCTCAAGCCTGACCATTTGGCCACAGACCAGAAATACTGGTAGAGATCATTGCTTGGCTTCTTCTTCTTCTTCTCTGCTCTTCAGGGCTTTCCCAACTTTAGCAAAAAAACTCACAAACCTATCCCAAATCCTAATTACAAGGGTAACTAACTTGTGTAATTGACCTCATCAATGCCAGGATGTTTGCTCACTAGACCACTGAAAGCTGATTATAATCTTGCATCTGTATTCATTCTGCCTCAGTCCCATAACTAGGACCAGTATGTATATAGACCTATGGCTTGAATAATGTGTTCCAGGCATCTGGAGAATTGAGTTAAGACCATGAGAGCACATGCCAAATAAAGCATGTCCTAAAAGTTCCAGAATACTCTGTTTTTGACTTCCCAATGCTTTATTGCATTTGTTATGTGTCATCAAGTCTCATCTGACTTGTGGGGTCTATGGTAGGGATTTTTAAGGGACATGAGATATTTAAGAAGTGGCTTTAGCCTTGCCATCCCTCCAGTGAGTTTTCTAGTGAGTTTCCACGACCAAAGTGCTAGTAGGGAAAGTAAGTAGCAAAGGATTAACAGTTTAATTAAGCATTAGGGAACTCAATACCTATCTCCACAAAAATGTACTGACAGTTAACTTTTTTATACTGAGTTCTAACCTCTGCTAATTTTTCCCTCCTCATATCAGACTTTTTTTTAAAGCAGCCTTAACATGCTTATCGGGTTGAGATCTGGAGAAAATTTGGACACATAATATCTTCAGACATATAAATATCTTTAAAATGAATGCAGAGAATATTTTTTGCATGCGTCACATTTCTAGAACTGTGATTATGAATATTGGCAGCGTGGTATTTGATATGTATTTTAAAACATTACTAGTGTGCACAGCAAAGCCAGCATTCCTTATTTATGTATAGTAAAAACAACATTAATCATTACTAGTTAAGGCAAAGCAACATAGTAGCTTATGAACACGATGCATGAATGTTGCAGGTGCCACTGCAATGTACCTGGCTGCTTGATTTGCGTGTCTATGCCCAAGCTTTGAGCCTTACTGATGTATTAAGTGACACTTCAAAGCCTACAGGCAGAGAGAGGACACTTTTCAGAATTAGGAATTTGAAACAATAGTGTAGAACACAAGAGCCTCATAAAGTGCAACAAATGTTTAGGTGGAGTGAGAAACATGAGAAAAATAATCTGAGAAAAAGACAATAACCTTGAGAGAAATGAACAAAAACATACTTTTTTAAAAAAAAATTTTTATTATTATTATTATTATATAACTATAACATAAACAAAAACATATAACATACAAACTAAAATACAATTTAACTGTGTTCCCCACCACCATATGCGGGACCTCTTGCCATAATCTTCCTCTTCCTTATTGTTCTTCTTCTTCTTCTATTGTCCTCTTCTCCAAAACTGCATTGATTCTTGATTTGGAGCTTTCCCTTTTCCTCTTATTAGCACATATTCCAAAAATCTACCCCATATTTCATAAAAGTTATTTTTTTTCAACTCTCCTTTCTTAACCTTTAAGTTACAAGTTAATTTATCATTTATTGCAATATTCCATATTTCTTTATACCATTCTTCAATTTGCAATTCGACTTTTAATTTCCATTGCCTAGCTATAATCAATCTAGCTGCTGTTAATAAATTGGTTATCAATTCTTTAGTCATTTTGTCATATTCCACATTCTCATATATTGATAACAAAGCAATCTCAGCATTAAATTCTATATCTTTTTCACATACGTAGCTTAATTCTTTAAAAATTTGTTTCCAAAATCTTTGCACTTTTTCACATTCCCACCATATATGAAAGTATGTACCAATTTCTTTCTCACATTTCCAACAGACATTCGGATGATTGACATTAATTTTATTTAATTTTAACGGTGTTAAATACCATCTTAAACTAAGTTTAAAATTTTTTTCCCTTATTCTCACTGACATAAATCTTAAAACCCTCATTTTCCATATCTTCCTCCATTCTTCTTCTTTTATTCTTTTTCCAATATCTTGCTCCCACACTGTTTTCAATCCTTCTTTCTCACTTTCTTCTTCCTCTAAATTAAGAAGAAGTAAGTAAATTTTACTCACAGTACCTTTCACTGAGTCAGTCATCCGAATGCCCTCATATGACAATAAAAATTGTTCATACTTTGTATATTCTCTACCTTTATTATATTTATTTACCCATTCATTAGTCCATCTTTCTAGTTGTATATAATTCAACCATGAAATGCTCCTATTCTGAAGAGTTTGTTTCATTTGATCTATCGATCTCATTTTATACAACCAATCTTTCAGTCTAATCACTTTCTTTTCTTTAAATAGATCCGCATACACTTTCATATTGGTAGGAAAATTTTCTATTTCCGTCACTAATCCAAGTGGGGAGTATGATGAACATAAATTCTTTTACACTTATACCATATATTTAGCAATGTCTTTAAAATGGGTTATTAATTTCACTTATTTTATCTTTCTTAACTATACCGAATAGATATTTTTCTATATACTTTTGAATGCTATTTCATTTATTTATTTATTTATTTATTTAGGTAATTATTTTTTATTACACCACTGACAAATGTGCAAGGGTTGTCAGGCATTTTCTGTTTCCTAGAAAATGATTTCATTTGTCTTGAAAGTCTTGGTAAACGTGCTGTACTGGTTGGTAGTACCTTTGGCAGATGGAGAGAAGAAGAAACGGCTACCTTCAACAGTGTTGAAGTTCTAGACAAGATATTTGTTTTACTTTTCACAGTGTTACTTGGTTATTTTCTGCATTCCCTAACATAAATGAATGTCTGCATCATTGAATGTTAACAGTACAAACGTTCTTTTGAAATGGCACGCTTTGTGGAGGACTATGTCCCCAATATTTTAAGAGAACAGGCCTTTCTATCTGTGTGTTTGTCTGTGTACATTAAGATAGAACACATTCATGATTTGGGGAAGTTTCCCCCTTGCTTCCCCCCACCCCAAATTCCATGGACACCCATGTCAGCATGCCTCTGCATTTGGAGTGGAAAACACGTGGCCTTCCTTCAATTATTATTGAAGGACATTTGGAAAAATCAGACTGACTCACTGATTAATTTAATTAAAAGATTTTTAAATTGGCCTTTCACAGAAGTTATCATGGTAGCATACAAACTGAGCTCATATAATAGAACAGAAATTTTTAAAATATAAAATAAAACCTTAAAACACATTAAAGGGCTCATTGAGACTCGAAAGGGCAGAATAAGAAAACAAAATGGCAATAAAATGCATGGTAGATATATTTCTGAACCTCAGTTACGATATCATAACAGAGAACAAGCTTTCCCTAACTTACTCATAATACGTGAAAGGAATTTTGAAACCCTCTTCCTTGGAAGTATTAATATACCGACAGAGAGAAATGGTGATAGAGATGCCTCCAGGTGCACGAAGATTTGTAAGGCTTTAAAGATCAAGGCTTTCAGCTTTTATTAGCCATGGGAGAAAATAGACAACCAGTGTGGTTTTCTTGAGATTGCTGCAATGTAATTCCAACTGGCCATACCTGCTAATCATCTAGAAGCCACATTCTGCACAGCCACATTTTCTTCATGTGTTTTCTTCATGTCTTCACATGGATGCATGACAGTAGTTCAAGTGGGTGGCTGTCAAAGTGTAAATTACTGTGGGCATGCCAATGAAGGTCATAGAAGGCAAACCAGTGGAAGTTTGTAAAAGAGACTCCATGGCACTGAGGCCATCCAGGTCTCAAACAGCAAAGATGGAAAAAGGAGCCAGCCCCAAGCCACACAGCTACTTTTTCCAAGGGATGTCAAACTTTATTTCGAATGGACAGCACATCCATTTCCACAGGACATAAGAATCACCTTCTCACAGCATCCCTATTTTATTGGGATTCAGCTATATTTTAGTAGCCTTCCTCATACTCTTCATCACGCATCAGTTCTGCAACTGTGCTATCTACCCTAACTCATATTTAGATAGGTTAATGACATGATTCTTCATACTCTTGATGACCTTTTCTACAGGTATCAAATACATGTTAAAAAAGAATTTTGGACACAATAAAACTTTGAAGGATCCCACCAATACCATTATCTAAAACTGACTTTGCAGGTGGAGCCATAATATCACTATGCCTTCTTTGCAATTCCTTTGCATTGTTTGCAGAACTGTACTGACAGACTGTTCATGGAGAAGACATCAGAGGAGAAGAATCTTGAGTTCAACCTTGGGTACAATCACAACATGCTTGGGAATGGTAATGTCATGGCCACATGGGTGGAACACAGCAAATAAATAAATAAATAAATAAATAAATAAATAAATAAATAACATTATCCATTCAGTTGTATCCATACCCTTGGTGATTTCATGGCCAGCTCTCGCCATGATTTCCAATCTTGCACAGCTTCTTTCAGCTGCTTTATATTGTGGCCAGTGTCTGCTTTGATTACATCCAATGAACGCGTTCTTTGGTGTCCTTGCCATCTTTTACTACTGACCATTCCGAGCATAACGTCTTTCTTCGATGATGTTGATCACATGACATGGCTGAAATAACTAAGTCTAAATTTTGTTACTTTTCCTTCCAGTGACATATCCAGTTTTATGCACTTCAGCACTTCTTTATTCATTATCTTTACAGTCCATGGAATGCTCAAGACAGAGCCTCCTCCAACACCATAGCTCAAAAGAATCAATTTTCCTTCTGTCCATCTTCTTCATCATCCAACTTCCACAGACATATGTAGTTATGGGGAACACTATGGTGCGAACTAATCTGCACTTGATTGCCAAGCTGACATCCTTACTTTTGCATATTTCATTCATACTCATCGTTGCTGTGCCGACCTATCATTATTCAACGTTTTATTTCTTGTCCGTAATCACCATTTTGATTGACTAGTGAGCCTAAAAAGGTGAATTCTACATATTCAACCTCCTCTCCACCAATTACTATTTTGATGTTTCGATTCTTTGCATTTGTCATGAGTTTGGTCTTTTTAATATTCAAAAAGAGGCCAAACATCTCACTTTCTGCTTTGAGTTTCATGATCAGGTGCTTTAGACCTTCCTGGGTTTCTGAGAGGAGGGTTGTATCATCCGCATATCAGAGGTTATTGATGTTTCTGCCACCAATTTTACTCCGATTTTTTATTCTTCTAATTCCAGCTTTCTGATTATCATTTCAGCATACAAGTTGAATAAGAAAGGTGACAGGATGCAACCTTGCCACACACCTTTCTCAATCTTAGGCCTTCCCTCCAGTCAATAACTGATCTTTACTCTTATCATCTTGGCACTGATTTAATTTAATATAAATGTTAAAATTATGACGTTTTAAAATTTTTTATTTTTATGTCTTATGATGTTTTTATTATGTATGTAAGCCGCCCCGAGTAGACTTTGTCTAGGGGGGCGGGGTAAAAATCTAATAATAAATAAATAAATAAATAGACGAGTCAGTGTCTCCATATTGAGTTCGTACTGGCTTCCTGATTTTCATACAGTGATTTCACCAACTTCACCAAAAGTAGTGGCACCCCAAGATCTTCTAAGCCTCTCCACAGTTTGTCATGGTCAACAAAGTCAAAAGCTTTCCTATAATCAATGAAGCACATGCAGATTTTCTTTTAATGTTCATAATATTTTTCCATTATCCATCGAACATCTGCAATGCCATCACAGGTGCCAGGATCTCAAAGGAAACCAGCTTGGACATCTGGCAATTCCCTTTCGATGATAAGTGCCAAGTATTGTTGTATAATTTTCAGTAAGATCTTACTAGCATGAGAGATGAGAGCAATCATGCAGTAGTTAGGACAATCTTTTGAATCCCCTTTTTTTGGTAACGGAATAAACATTGATTGTTTCCAGTTTTGTGGCCATGGGTTGGTTTCCCAAATTTTCTGGCACAAGACTAATAATTCCCTTTGATACTGGCCTCAGCAATTCTACAGGGATGTTATCGACCCCTGGAGCTTTGTTATTTGGCAGTTGGTTCATTGCCCACATGACCTCTTCATCAAATATAGCTGGTTCTGGTTCTATTTCCTTTCCCTCCTCAGTTTTATGTTACCCCTCTTAGTTGGTGGCATACAGTTTTGCCATATATTCTCATCATCTGTTCTTGACACCTTGTTGGTCAGAGAATTCTTTCCCTTGCTTATCCTTGATGATACCTTTGTGAGCCATGAACGGTATTTGAATCGTTTTAATTTGTGCAAATGCATTTCTAATGTGTCCTTTTGTACAGTCTTCTTCTGTTTACAGCACTTCTCCTGGTAAACTTTGCTATCTTTCCTTGCTGCCCTTTGGAAGTCAGCATTCAGTCTTCTCACGTCTTCACAGTTACCCAATGTTTTAGCTGCCTTTCTCTTCTCGGCTATTTGAATGGTATTCTCTGAGAGCCATCTATACTTTTTCTGTACCTTGTTGTGTGGTCATCTGCTATGTCAATGATGATTGATTGAATGTCTTGCCATAGTTCTTCAGGCATTTTCTCAGCAGTGCCCAGAACTTCAAACCTATTTATAACTTCAATTGCATATATGAAGGGCTTTTTGGTGACATCAAACTTTTTTGGTGGTGTTGTCCTCTTGATGTTAAATAAATAAATTTTTATGTAATTATGCATGTGACCACATCCAGGGTGACTTTATTGACATGTTTAATCCATGCACAAATGTATGGTAGCAATGGAAAAAGGGGAGGACATAAATTAGTGGAAGGGAAAGAAAGCAGGAGCAGAGAGCTTTATTTTCCTTTCATTTCTTTTTTTCAAAACTGGGACTTCAAATCTCATTTAAGTGGAATAATGGAAGATTCTTAATGCATTGGTTCTGCTTCAGAGGCAAGATCAAGTAATTTAGTGCTGCAATCTCCAGGGAAATCTGAAGAGGCGGCATCCCTCCCCACTCCCTGCCACCCAAGAGTTGCGCAACCAAAAGGTGCAGACAAAACTTATGCTGAGCTGACAATCAAAGGATACGTTTGTTGGTGTTACTAAAATGGTGAAACAATGGAGCTTTCGTATTTTTATCATGGAGTCTTCACTCTCCCAGCTGACAACATGATTGCTGGAGGACAACAAGAGATGGTCAGTCACATCTGTAACACGGTGTAATGGCTTTGTAAGACTGCATATTAGATTCTTTGTAATTCTTCTGCACCTATAATGTTATCAAGATTTCCTCTGGAAATGTAATTTTAGCTTTCTATGTAATTGAAATGTGTTTTATTTCATAACAGCATCCAGCTAGACGAAACAAGCACTGAAGTACCTTCAAAATAAGAAAAAAAAATCCAAACAGAAACACACCTATAATTGGATAAGTTACTCTTTCACCATCACGCTGGTGCTGTGGTGATACTCGTCCCATATTATTTCCTCTTTGGCAAGCAATTTAAAAAAAGAACACAGGTGATCTGACTTTTTCTAGCTACAGCATGATGCAGCATAGTAGCAATTACCTGGGGGGTGGGGGTGGGAATCATGAGGCAGATAATAATCTTTCAAAAATTGTATCTGGCATTTCATTACAACTTTGCCTTGAAAAGAATAAAAACATTGGTGGTTGCAGAGTGGTGCAAACAACTATCTATATAATTCACATGTTATTATTCTGAGGAAAAGTACACCAGTACAAGACAGGTGTATTTTTGCTTGTGGATGTAAAGTGCACAAGCAAAAGCAAACCAGCTTTGCCTGAAATTTCTGTTGGCCAAGATACCTGAAAGCACCTCTCTCCCTCCCACACAGACAAATACTGGGGCAGTCCAAGATCTTCTACTGCCTGAAGCAGGAAATGAAGCACTACCCCTGCCCACATTGTACTGGTGGTATCTCCCACCTCATGGCGTTGGTGCACACTAGACAAGGAAGAAGGGATTTAGGGCTCATCTGCACTGGTTCTTTTGGAGAGGGCTAGTGTGGGCTAAATAGTGTCACTCGAGGTCAGGTGGAGATGTGGTATGCCATTTGGTGAGATCCCCAATAGTAATCCTCTTTGGTCCAGCTCCTTTCAATATCATGAAGTGGCTTAATAAGCGAGCAACATCAGAGTATTGGCAAACTGAACACTTTCTCTGCTCCTCAGCAGAGGGGCAGGGGAAGTGAATTTTTTAAATGACTCTGCTAGACTATCGCTGAGATGCTGCATCACTTTAAAAAAGAGAAAATAGACTTTCTTTGGTTTGTTGGAATGGCTGGTTGAGAAACTGCCCACAAGCCAATCAATAGAGCAATAATAATTTTAATGTGTGTCAACTCTCAGAGTGACATATTTTAAAAAGAGCTAATTACACACATGAAATACTCTACATAGGGCCTTTTTGGGCCTGCCAGTGTAATGCTATAAATGCCTGGAAATAAATTCCACTGAATTCTGGGGGACTTATACCCAGGCAATTGGCTGAAGGGCTGCAGCTTGAAATGTTTTGAACGGGCCAGCTTTTGGCAAATCCAGCATGCCTTTCCGTTTCATTTGTTCCAAAGGATGCTTTCCCCCTCATTCTGTATCCAACCCAATTTACAAAGGATGTTTTAAAGAACATTTATGCAAAGCACAAAAAATATGTACAGTTAGGCTATCAATCCACCTGTAGTCTTTGTCCATAATGTGTCTGTTTAGTCATTGTCTTTTTCTTATTGTACCATTTGAGTGCATATTCAGTATTTGAAATGCCTCCGGGTCTGCTGCCTTTCTCTGCAAGTACCATGAGCAGGTAGTGCCCAGACTCAGTGCTTTTATACATAATGCCTGCTGTGAGCTCTTTAGTTCTCACTCTTTTGGCAGTGCATAAGGCTTTTCTTTGACAAGGTCAGAAGAAAGGAGATCAGAGCCTTGATGTTTTTTGAATGGTATCACTATCTTTCCCATATTGTGATCCAGCTGAGCACTATAGCCACTTATAGCTACTTTGGGGACTTGCTGTGATTCACCATTTCTGGCTGACGTGCTCCATTATGCTTAACAAATCCATTTTGGACTGCTTTCTTTCACAAGAGTCTATGGCCCATGTAACACATTATGTGGAAGTGGAGTCACAACATTTTCCACGTGATCTGCCACAGCCTTTCCCTCCCGTGCACATTTTATGGGCAGCTGCAAAAACTGGTTATCCCTTAACTGGGACAATTTTTTTTTTTACACAAGGGTGGGGCAGAAGAGGGGTAGAAATCATGGGTGTAAATCCTTGCTTGTTTTGTTCTTACATGCAGGAAGGAAGAATTGAATTGAAAAGTTATTCTCATACACAAGAAGAAAGTCAAAAAGAGTGGGGTAATTTGTGTTGTTCTTAACTAGAAAAGAGAACATGGGTATAACCATGTGACATACTGACCTCTTTCTTTCTTTCTTTTTAGAATGTAGATGAAGCAAAGTGACAGTGGACATTTTAACCAAGGATGCACCTTGGTGATGGACAAACAAATTGGTACATAAAGCCAAAGGCAGAGGGGCATGGAATGAGAACTAGCGGTAAGCAAAGGCAAGTGGAAGTCATTCTGGTTTTGTACACAGTCTCCTCCCTAATTAGGGCAATGACACATAAGTCAGGTGAGAGAATCAAGTTTTACAAGGGGCAATGAATCCTCTCTAAGTTTTGGTCTCTCCATGCTTGAAAATGTGGAGCTGCCTGCTCACATAAACTGGCCCCAGTTTGAGGTGGGCACAATCCCTTCCCCCACCCAAACAAGCACTCCATAGAACTAGATTTTACATTTGCTGCTTCTTGCCCAAACCTCTACCCCTGGTGTGTGTGTGTGTGTGTGTAGGGGGGGGTGAGAGGCTTACAAAAAGTGGCTGCTGAATTACCCTTTTCAAGTATTCCTATCAACACCTCGAATGGTTTGCTTGGTTGGTTGCTTACTTGTTTTGTTGTTGTTGTTTTGGTTTGGTTTGATTTGAGAGAGAGAGACTCTAAATTTGGGGTGTCGGGAGGGTAAACATCTCTATTAAAAACCAGGAGACAACTATTCTGCATAGGTAGAAATGGCTCCTGCAAACGACTGCTCATAAATATACGAGCAAGAAGCCTCGTACAACCTACAGTCTGATGACTCTGGATATGACAAGCTGCTCAAATACTGTTTAAAGATGAAAATATAATCCCAAAGCCTCTGCTTCACTGAACCCTAATGGGAAGAAATGCTTTCAATGTGTGCTTTTAAGGACATTTTTTCCCAGTCATTTTTTGCCCTTAGTTAAATACTTGCCAAAATACTTTACAGAAACAAAGCAAATATGTATTTTATTTATTAGGACTTGCATCGTTCACAAAAGCTATACCGGGTAAAAGCCAAAAGGCAGGATTTAATAGCTTTAGCTTGGGCTTAGTTAAATCTTAAAAGAGCATTATTTTTGAAGCTGCATATCGCTAACCAGAAGGTCAGCTTTAAGTGCTGCTGTAAGTACTCTTTAATTCCTCATTGAGCTAAGTATCATATTGATGTGTGTCAAGTAGCAGCATCAGGAGAAGTGCACATACGCTTTAGCACTGACACAATCCGCATGTGCTCTATATAAAGTACACGGATTAAATTTATGCCCAAGCCTCAGAGCCCTCCCTCTTAGAGCTTCTGGATTTTGAGCTGCCTAACCCCTTTCTTTTTCTTTCACAACAGCCTGACCTGTCAGTAGCAATCAGCTGCAGCTTTCCTCATTACTTTATTAGTAGGGATTCAGGAAAGAGGTGTGACATTTCTGCCTCTCTGGCTGCTGCTAAAAGGGAAGCCAGGTCCTATTGCTAGTAGGTAACCATGATTTGAGATCCAAGCAGCAAGGCCTGTTGCAATCGTTAGGCAGAGGCAGATGACCACCTCAGGTGGCAGATGTTCCTGATGGAGAACAGCAGCAAGAGTGTGTTTTGATAGGGTGTTGCACTTTATGACCCTTAGGATCCCTTCCAGCTCTACGACTCTATAACAGATGGGAGAGCTCTCTGTGACACGTGGCATGCCCTGTATGCCTTCAACTGGGTACACTTCCAGCGATGTATGGAAGTGAGAGCTGGACCATAAAGAAGGTTGACCGCCGAAGAATTGATGCTTTTGAATTGTGGTGCTGGAGGAGACTCTTGAGAGTCCCCTGGACTGCAAAGAGAACAAACCTATCCATTCTGAAGGAAATCAACCCTGAGTGCTCACTGGAAGGACAGTTCCTGAAGCTGAGGCTCCAATACTTTGGCCATCTCATGAGAAGAGAAGACTCCCTGGAAAAGACCCTGATGTTGGGAAAGTGTGAAGGCAAGAGGAGAAGGGGACGACAGAGGACGAGATGGTTGGACAGTGTCATCGAAGCTACCAACATGAATTTGACCCAACTCCAGGAGGCAGTGGAAGACAGGAGGGCCTGGCGTGCTCTGGTCCATGGGGTCACAAAGAGTCAGACACGACTTAATGACTAAACAACAACAACAACAAGAAGATACTGAGATTCAGAGTCCTGCAGACACTTTTGACAGTATTTCCTGCTCTAAGCTTCTAGGATATGAATACTCGTGAAGGACCATGCTGCTACTTCTGTGGAGGTAGAACATGAGGGCCAATGAAACTAGACACAAGGGCTAAGGATGCTGTGTGTTTGGTGACCATTTCTGTCCTATTCACAAACAGAGCCTGGGCAGGTCTATACATTACATGAAAGGGAACATGCAGAGGAGGAGAGCTATGCCCACTAGCCTCCCTTGCACCACTGTTGCCCTCCGTTGCGTCAGACAATTTTCTCTATAATTAATTCACTTTTTGATATGGAAGATTGCTTAAAGAGGCAGAACACAAAAGGATATCACTGACAAGAAATGTGGGGCTTTTGCTGTGTTCACTAACACTTATTTTTTGTATGTAAAGGGGAGACTCACCCAACCCACACACACACACATCTGTTTTGCACATTACTAGGACACACATGTGAATAGCTACCCCTTCATGTCTACTTTGTCTCTCAGATATGGCACCAGGAAGCCAGGTTCAGCTTTTGCAGTGACTAAGGCTGTAACTAAGATATATTACATTGCAGTTTAACAAGGAATGACTTCATTGCAGTTTTGGTATAACAATAACTTTCAGTTCCTTTTATAATTATGGGGATACAGCTACACTAACTGAGTGGCAGAGAAAAGTGGTTTTGGAAGCAAAAATGGCAGGACCTATTCACATCAGCCTGTCCATCATGCAGTCAGTTTAAAAAAAAATTGATCTCACCCATTTTATAAGTTTTGCAAATCCTGCAGTATTTGAGTCACACTCAAGGTCTGTAACCTTCTAATTTTTAAAACGACGAATAAAAAGTCAATATTCTAGATATTTATGAACAGTATGCATTGCTTTAGAGTAACATTTGAAAGGATTATATTACTAACTTTGAGAATAACTAAGCACTTTTGAGCCTGTAATTTTAATTACTTATTGAAGGCAACCTCTCAAGCTCTGGTTCAAATGTAACTTTTGGTGGCTGCTCTCAGGTTATAGAACTGCCTGTGGAGGAAGTCTGGGTGGGTCCCTTGCATTCATTCTGCCATTCATTCACCAGCAAGCTTTCTTGTCAGGCAAGCTTTCGTATCTGAATAGCGTCCTGAGAGAGAACTTTTGATGGGAGTGGTTGCATTTTTTTACCTTCTTCTGATGTGTTTCTAATTGATGCTAAAATTTTAAGCCAGTAGTTATTAATATGATAATATTTTATTTCAGTTTTAATATTGTAACTTATTCTGGTTTGTAGCTGTATCTTTTGAAAACCACTTTAAGCCACATTTAGACATGGGGACGAATAAAAAAATGGATCACGATATTCGTCAGAAATTGCTGATTCGTTAAATAGTCATCCCTTCATATTCGTGGGTTCCAGAGACCCCGACAAATACGAAGGGATGAATATTGCCCCATTTTTATTTGTCCCCCATACAAAGAGAGGGAAGGCTAGCCTTCCTTCTCTTCCTATGGCTTTCCAATTCTGCCTACTGGCCCAGCCACCCACCCCCACAGCCTATCCCCCTTCCCCTTCCTCTCCCTACCTTAGCCACCCCCCCATGGGGGGGTCAGGGGTTTTTTTAGTAACCCCCCCACAAATATTCGTGCTTCGTTGGTTCATGGGGGCAGCTTCGTGCTTCGTGAGTCGTCGACTCACGAAGCAGGACAACTCGCCAAAATGGTGAGTCATCCCCATCTCTAGTTCTGTTGCTTAGCATAGTAATTTGCACTGGAGTAGGCCCACTGAATCTGTGGGGATTTCGTGGGTCAACTCCTTATACGTTCCATTGATTCAAATGGGCCCATTCTAACTGTGTCTTACAATGCTAAGCAATAGGGTATAGACACTGGGTCTCTATAAAACCTGGGGGGTATAAATATAATCTTATCTATTTAATTCTTTTATATAGGCTGAAATTTTGTTCACCATCATAATAATAATTGTGTGCCATCAAGTCAATTCTGAATGATGGCAAACCTTTTCAGGGTTTTCCAGATAAAGAACACTCAGAAGTGATTTACCATTCTCTTCTTCTGAGGGTATCCTTGGACTCTGAAGCTTGCTCAAGACCAGACAGGCTAGATCTGTTTACAGGAGCACAGTGAGAAATCAAACGTCAAACTTCTGTTTCCACAGCCAGATACCTAAACCACTGAGCTATCCAGTCAGCTCTTGTTCCTAGAATAAGCCAAATCGTAACTTTCTGTCTCTTTCTCTCTAGTAAAAAAAGCACCCCAGCTGCAGTTCTTGGGGGTGGGTGTGCACACTCTGGCTTGGTGTGGTTTTGTGCACACACCTGAGAATCGGGGCAGGGGTGCTTTTTTTTACCAGGGAGGAATGGATGGAAAGTTGTGTTTTGGCTCAGACTTAAACAGGATTTCAGACATAATTTTACGTGGGTGTGGGTGTGCAGTAAATAATGCTAATGGGATGCTCTTGAGTCAGTTGGCATCTTTCATCTCTACTAACTCATGGGAGTTATCACAAGAATAAAAATAGGAGGACTCCCTACATGCATGCAATATTTAGAGGAAAGATAAGACTGACATGTGCAGTACTTGCTCTGAAGCTGCTGAAAGTCAGTGGGACAACTGAATTACAAGTCCCCCCCCCACACACACACACACACGTTCATAAAATCTATTTATCCAATATCTGTCTTCCTCCTTTCTGCCTCATTCTCAGGATGCTTTAGAATTTATTTTGAATTCCCTGTGAGTGTTTTGTTTTGCTTTGCTTTGATTGTACCTTACCGGTGCAAGGGGCCAATTAGTGCTGCTAGTACTTTGCAGCTTTCTGGCTGCCCATACTTCATGATTTGGTCAAGAAGGTCTGCCTGAATTGCATCACAGGAACACTAGCAGATTTCAGCTTCAAGTGAAGGATTCTCTCTCTATTGTGTATTTTGGCCCTTGGAGGAATTTCCTCTTAGTCTTTGAAACATGAGAAGCATACATGGCTCCAGACCATCAGACAGAGAATTGTACAAAAAACAATAGCATGTTCTTTCATACATTTCAGGCACCTCAACGCTAAGATAAGCATCACAACCCAGGCTCTACTTAGAAGGGTTTCTCTGGAATGGTCTACTCCTTTCAAGTGTTATTCTAAAATAGACATTCTTAAACACCCGCACCCGCCCGCCCCCTTTTTTTTTTTGCCACAGCCATAAACACAATATGAAAGAAATATAGGCTGAATCAGGATTGTATAAGTTGCATAACAAACTTTAGAAAGTGGTCTGTGAAGAATTGTTTCCAGTCTGTGACCCCCTTCAAATGTGCTAGGGCCCTCCAGGGCCCCCTTTGAGAATGGCTGTTCTAAAAGAAGGTCATTTCTAGCAAACGGGAGTATTCCTGAATGTGTGTGTGGGTGTGTTGTAGAACTTTTTGCCACTAACTTTTGTGTGCATATTGCTAAAAAGAAATGACTCATTTCCCAAAATACAGAAGGTTTGAAAAAAGATGATGGTCCTTCAGCAGAAAGAAAAGTTTGCTTTTGGCATGTAATGTTTTTAAAACAGTTTATTTTTGCTTTCTGTTTTGAGCACTTATCACATTTTATGCAAAACGTTCCAACAGCCCAGGGATATATGACAAAACTAACCCAATTCAACACTCACAACATTTATTATGTACTGCAAAAGTTCTTGACAGACCTGGGAAGTGAAGGAAAATAACTTCAGTCAAATTTATCAAAATCTTTCCTAACTCTAGAATGCTAAATTACAGAAGTTGTAAGATGTGAAATCCCAGATTTTTGTGTACCTATTTCATATGGCCAAAATGTATTGTGTTAATGGCTAAAATCCTGTTGAGTAGTTTCCACCTGTGTAATGGGACAGACATTAGTAGCAGCAGACTGCTGTTGATTAAAGGTTTCTTTTTTTCAATTCTGGATGCATTCAATTTTGTCCCATTGTGAACTATGCACACTCCAAAATTTAAAAGGAAGTCTTGAATCAGCAGCAATCTGCCACTGACAGTGATTTCATTCCTTTTGCATAGACAGAGCTACACAACAGGCTTTTGGTCAATGTTTAATTCCTATGGCTTAATTGTTTGTTTTTAAACAGAATGACTGAAGCATATTAAAAGGACAAGTGTTGTACCTTCCGTTCTTTCTGTTCCGTTGTGATGAAGAAAAGAAAAAATAAAATAAAAGGAATGGCTTTGCATTTCCTGTTATGGCTAATGGGAAACTACAAATTAATATTGGAGATATATGCCAAAGGAGCTATAAGGAGAGTTTAAAATCTTCATCCAAAGCTCAGGGCTGTACGTCCCTCTCTCTGTGAGTGTCTCCATACCTTGCTAGATCAAGATGGTGAGTCCACTAGCAGGACAGATGGTCAGTCCTCTTACTCTGAACAAAGGTAAATACCAACTGTAAGAGGGAACAGATGGCCAAAATACACAAGAGAAAGAGCCCTTCATTGGAAGCTGAAATACGTTAGTGTTCCTGTGATGTGATTCAGGCAGAGCTTCTTGATCAAGCAATCATATTTCAAAATGAAGCTCATGTTTACTTCCCAATGACCAATCACAAAACAAAGCAAGTTGATTTCCAAACTATGGGAGTTATAATAAACTGCTGTGATAATCAGATGTTTTCACCACTTGAAAAAAAACCCCTCTTAATGGGTGATCTGTAACAAACAGTTTGATCCTGCATCCATTTCCCTCTTTCTACATGGGATTCCACCTGTCCAGAGAGGATATCTCTACTGCAATATTTATTCATTGCTGTGCATACCACCTGCTTCTGTGGACACTGGTCTACACAAAGTCCACCTAAATCTAAGAACAGACTTCTGCTCCTAGAACAGCAGGATCCAGAGGATGTGGGAAATGGTCACTTCTGTTTCTCACTGCAACCCCTATGCACCTGAGAAAGCTCTTCTGGGGCCTTGGGGAACCCTCTGGGGCTGTACAGGGAAAGGGAAAGACATCCTGTTGAATTTAGGCCACTATATAGGAACTGGTTTCATAGCATATTTGCTTACTAGGGACTATATCAGTTCAGTAAGACCTTGTCCTCAGGGCACCACTACATCGAGTTTGATAAAACTTAGGGTTCAACATCTGATGCTCATCTGTTTGCCCCGGCACAATTTCTCTGATCTGTGCATCTCACCCCCAGCATGCTGCATTGGGTGATTGGTCACTGGAAGGTAAACACAGCAAATTTTGCAAGTCAGATTGCTCAGGTGCCTATCTCCTCTCTGTTATGGGAGGAAGAAAAAAAGGTTACTCATAAGGAATACACATTTCCTTTAATGTCTAGTTTGACCCTTAGGCATATACAGCCTCTAATGATCATGCATTTTTCTGAATGGTGCATCAAGGGAGACATAGCTTTTACCACTTTATTTTTGCTTGCTTTGATATGCTGAGGGGAATTCATTTTGTGGCTAAGGCATTTTCTTTATCAACACAGGATTGCCACCATAATTTTTAGCATTTATAAATATAAATGGGAACGAGGCACAAACATATTCCAGAGTCAGCACAATAAAACATTAACATTCCATTTATTTATTTTTCAGTTGCAAGAATGAGATTGGTCATGCTGTTGCAATAATCTTCCCATAAAATCTCATCTCCTTTGAATAAGTTATTTTTCTTTCATTCCGATCTAATGTCATTTTTACTGCACATCTATGAAACTTTTACTATAGTTATCTCTATAAAAACTGAATGGGTAAAAAGTCTCTAACAGCACAATCCTACACATGTGTGCTCAGAAATACATCCCACTGAGTTCAATGGAGTTTTGTTCCCATTAAATGGTTATAATATAATATACCAAAGCATTTTAGCCTCAAAAATTGATTTACGGTATATTACTGAAGATATATTTGAGAACATTCTCAAGTCTCTTTTCTTGGCAAGATAATTAAACATTTACAGCTCTAATGAGAAATTGGAAATAATTGTCCATATGATACTTTAGAGTTCACATTATTAATACTATTATATTACATTTTCTCTTATGCTGAGTAAATTTTAATGAAGTATTTGTTTGTCTTGCAGCCTTTTAAAAATACAAGTTCAGACATCTGGCTTAACAACAAAAACATTTAATTGACACATATTTAATATTTTCAGCATTGTGGTGCAGAGAGAGGTAGGTTTGTGGGACCAAGGAATCATGCAGCTTGATGAGTATTCATCTGTGTCAGTAGTAGTGTCTGGTAACCCTGATCTTGCACAGTGGGCTGGGGGTCAAAACCAAGAAAAGCAGCCTTTATTGTGCCAAAGAGGTCAGGGCTTTCTGGAATGCAATCAGGGGAAAAATATTTACTGCTAATGACTGATTTCTCAGAGGGGTATTAGCTGGACCAATCATGTTGCAGTGCCCCCTTGAAAAGAAAAATGTACATAAAAAATGGGCAATTCTGTCCTAATTGGATCATCATCAAGATGGAGAGCTCTGGCTAGTGATACCGCAATAAAGTAATTGGATCTCGAGCCTGGTTAATTAGGTTGAAGTCTATTAACTTGCCCCGGCAAATGTATGTGTCCTGAACGACAATGAAGATGATCACATTGCCAACGTTGTACCTTGCTTCCCCATTTCATCTCATTTCATCTCATCTCATCTTATTAATAGTTTTTGAGATTCCAAGGAACTATCAAAATTTCCCAGCCATGTCATGTAGAATGCACAGAATAGTGACTAATGTTTTTCACTGAACAATGATGTAACCCCATTAAGCATACTCCTCTTTTCAAGCCATCAGTTGTGTGCACAGGCATGCACGCACCTTTCAAACATTCATGACACTGATACCAACACAACTCTGATGTCCCTGAACAAATCTTTGGTCAGGGTCCTGTTGGGCACCAGGAGAATATAAAGCCTCACAAGTGTAGCAACAAGGGGTCTCCTGTACAAGCACTACCTTAAACAAGCAGGGATTCCCTTTTAGAAGAACCAATATACTTGTGAAAGGAAGTCCTGGATACCTCCATTTGCAAGCAGTAAAACAGACAAGTTCTCTGTGCTATGTTCATTACATGAACACTTAGACTCCAGCAGGAGCCTGGGCTTTGTCACCTTCATAGGCTTATTGTAAGGGACGTGGTGGCGCTGCGGGTTAAACCGCAGAAGCCTCTGTGCTGCAAGGTCAGAAGACCAGCAGTCATAAGATCGAATCCACGCAACGGAGTGAGCTCCCATCGCTTGTCCCAGCTCCTGCCAACCTAGCAGTTCGAAAGCATGTAAATGCGAGTAGATAAATAGGCACCACCTCGGTGGGAAGGTAACGGCGTTCCGTGTCTAGTCGCACTGGCCACGTGACCACGGAAACTGTCTTCGGATAAACGCTGGCTCTATGGCTTGGAAACGGGGATGAGCACCACGCCCTAGAGTCAGACACGACTGGACTAAATGTCAAGGGGAACCTTACCTTTAGGCTTATTGAAGAGTGATTGGTAGCTGAAGCATCAGCTTAGTGTAGTGCTGTCAACCACCATCCCAACGTAATCTCCTATTCAAAGGACACCCATTCCTGAATTGGGAGCAGCAGTGTAACAAAAAATGGGGGGGGGGGGAGCAAAATGTGGAGGTCGCTGGTCCCTACGGCTGAAACAGTGTGTGTCTGAAATTTTGCAGGCAGAACGCACTGTTTAAAGTCTACCACATTCCTAATATTCAACCTGTTGTGGAACCCTTCCAAGCTATGGCCATTTCCATTTCCCTGTTTGTCCATATTGGAAATGGAGCTGTCCCTGGATATAGAAAAATACCCCATCACAGACTGGATCAGAGGATTTCTGATGGTTCAGACCAGGTCCCAAACTGTGTGCCTTCATTCAGACATGGATGGGGGGGGGGGGGGCAGTTCATTACCCTAATTTATAATATAAATGCCTTGCTTTGAGATTTCATCCTCAGGAGAGGCATCCTGCCCTCAGACAAGAGGAAGCACCTATTCTTTATGTATTGGCAGAAGCCACTCCTACATGCATTTCTAAAATCAGCCAAAAAAAAAAATCCATTTTCAACACAAATGCTATGTTCGTTGTGCACAGATGTCATAAACTAAAATGTTAATCAATTAAAAGTCGCATTAGCTTAAAGCACTGACCCTATGGCCACTCTGTTGATCAGGCACTGGCCACTTCAGTACCCTTTAGCTGGATCGGCAATTCTTACATGAGCCCCACATGGAAGGTTTTATGCGACAGAAACAACTTTGAGTGTTTTGGCTTCAAAGCAAATGGCTTCCATTCTACTCACCCTCTCAAGATGTGAAAGCAGATGATGAAAGGTCACCACAAGGTCAGAAGCTGAGCGATTCCACCTCGCTGCTGTGATTTCAAGGGACAAATAGATTAAGCTTCCCGATTCAGCATTTTCACAGACACTTAGACTTCCCCGGTGAGAAGGCTTGCTCAGCACACCTTGCTCTCTGGCCTGCTGTGAAAGCACATCTCTCTTTTGATAAACAACTCAGCCATTAAAGCATTCAGATTGATCACCAGAGCCAGTGGCCATGCTGGCTGGGGAATTCTGGGAGATAATGTCTAAACAAATAAATTTTCCAAACTATGTTCGTTAGACCAAAAATCCAGAAAGGGGGGGAAATGCCCTAATCCTATATTAAAACAGAGACGATATTGGTGTTTTTTTGCTTCAACTGACTGAGCCAATCTGCCCATCAACAGAGAAACCTTTAAGATGGAGAGATTTATTATAGTTGATTCTTTTTTTGGACTACAGTCCACTATGACAAACAGATGAGGCTTAATCCTCAGCAGATGTAGGGATGGAAAAGAAATCCAATGAAGTTTGTATTTTAAAAGCAAATGTATCCAGGCTGTGGAGCTAGAGCAAACACACACACACATCTTTGGTTTCCCATCCTCAGAAGCAGCTGGTTGTTTTTATTTTTATTTTTTATTTTTATAATTATGTGCAAGTTGATGTACATAATTAAAAATGTTTATATTTTAAAAAGGCACAAAACCATGGTTTAGTCAAGGCAGGGAATAAAAAAGTATGTACTAAAACATGCCATTTTTAATTTTTATTTTATTTCTACAGATTTATTCAGTCTGCATGTCCCAGGCTGAACACTGCATTAGTGACGCAAGGCGTAAAGGTTACTGACTTGAAAGGACAAAGGCTGGGGAGAAAGCCATGGAATCTTTGTACACAGTCTGAGGGCAAGGATGGGTGATACTTTTATTAGACTACAAGCATAAATCACAAACATAAGCTGGTCCAGGTCTTCACCCAACTGGGCATCACAAAGCTATAGATGGTGCAGAAGGAAAAGTTCCAAAAATTTTAGCCAGGTGTGTGTACCTGACTCCTTTCTTAAAAGTAAGTTTCAAAATGGGAGCTGCAGAGAGGTGTAGATAGGTCACAGTTATAGGCTTCAGATTTTACCTCTGGTTGTATGGGTTGGAATGTCTCTCCCAATGCTGTTAGACCAAGGGTTGCGAGTAGAGATGGGCATAAACTGCCAGTTTGGTGGTTTGTGTCAGTTCGTCTTTTGGCTGAACAGCCCCACCTCTTTCAGTGGGTGCCCACTCAGAGGCAGTGTCCAGAGGAGGTAAAGCAGGGAAGCTGGGGTGCTGCCTCTGAGTGGGTGCCCATCAAAGGGGGGGGGGGCTGGGAAGCGCCAAACACCTGTTCAGCCAAAGGACAAACTGGGAGCTCATGCCCATCAGTAGCTGCAATCATTCCGCTCCTACCTCCACCCCATTGCCTTGTGTCAAAACACAAGGTTCCCTTTTGGCTGGAAATAGAGACACATGTACGCATGATACATGCCATAGAGGAGAAGCTGTGATAAAATTCAGTCTACATGCTATGTGAGCCATTTTCAGCGGAATTAAAAGAACTACCTAGCAGTTGGAGGAAGATCGCTGTTCTCAGTTTGCAGTCCCAACCAAAGGGATATTAAATGACTTTGTTTGGCTCTACGTAATGATCTGGTCAAGGTATTTTCTATTTGTTGTTTCATATTATCAAGTCGCCTCTGGCTTATGGCAACCCTATGAATTTGAGAGCTCCAAAATGTCCTGTCTTCACCAGCTTTGCTGTGCTCTTATAAACTCATTTCCAGAAAAAAAACACTTTGTAGTTCAGACTGAAAATGTCCCATTCCAGTCAACTTTAGTTCACTGACACCAAGCTCTGCAATGTCTAAACATTTCATTTCTTGCTTAATGGTTTCTAGTTTACTTCGTTTCATATTTCTCATGTTCTATGTTCCAGTTGTATGTGTTGTACAGCACTGGACATTCACCTCTGTGCATATCAGCCACTAGATGTCCTTTCAGCTTCAATCTAGTTTTGTCATTAGTGACAGTACTATTTGTGCTTGTTCTTTGCTCTTCTCCAGTAGCTGATTGAGTCCTTTCCAACATGAGACTCATCTTCCAGCACTATTTATTTATTTAAAATATTTTTACCTCACCTTTTCCCCCAAAAGGAGCCAAGGTGGCTTACAACAATGAATACACAATATTTAAAAGCTAATAACAGTGAGTATACAAATATTTAAAAATAATTAAATAAGTATTATATTTAAAATGGTCAATAAAATCAATAATAAAAAAACATTTTAAAACAACAGAGCACAGCAATCCATTCACAAGAAAATATTTCTTGTTTTATGTTGGACTGTCAAGGTGAGAAAAGTTCACCAGCAACGTGCCCTCTAACTTCCACCTCCACTGGACAGGGCTCCGCCTCTTGCGTGCACGACTCCCCCCCCCCCCCCCGTGTGTAAGGTTCCATCGCAACCGGAACCTAACAAGCTTGCTGCACGGAGGGAGGCAGAGGCGTGTGAATGCACGTGCACACCCAGCTTAGAGGGAACCTTCTTCAGCAGTGATTTACCATTGCCTTTTTTTCTGCACAGTAATAACAAAAATTAGCTGAAGTGTCACTGCCATTGTCTGTGAAAGATGCTCCACCAGCATCACCTTTAGTTACTGCTGCTGCCCAGGAGCTGCCCTCCAGAAGTTTTTCTTCCCCATCACCACTGGAACTATCCATTCTCTTCTGCTGCTGCAGCCGTTACTCCTGAAGAGGGTGGATGCCTCTTAGTCTGGTGCCTCAGCTGTGAACATTCCACCTTTGGGTGGTCCTGCTAGAACTCCAGGCTCATAATGGAGTCTAGCCTCCAGCATTGCTGTCAGCTTCTCTGACATGTGCAAACCCACTCACCTCATTAAAATGTGCATCCAGGAAGGGGATATCTTCCATAATCTAACAAAAAAAGAAAAGAAAAAAATTCTGTGTGGTTCTTATATACAATCCAAAGGGAACACTTAATCTAACAAGTGGGAGAGACTTTCTAATCGACAGCACCAGAGATGAAATCTGAAAACACCACTTCTGACTTGAATCTGCATCCCTCATTTCAACACGTGTTTTTAACCAAGGAGCCTGACATACACATCCGGCCATGATTTTTGGAACTACTATGCTTCTTCTGCACTACGCAGAGCTCTGTGGTGCCAAGCCTGATGAAGACGTTTGTGTTGAGTTGAAAGCTAGCTTATGTTTGCAGTGTAATAAAGGTATTATCCACCTTGCCTTCTGACATATATGGAGCAAGGATTGGCTTGGCTGCTGATTGATCATCTTTACCATAAGCCATTGCCACCACTGATGGGTTCATTACACATATTGTACTGCGGATGTATTATTTTGAAACATCATCTTCTTGTTTTTATAACTGTGCACACTTGTGTCCTTACAATGACCAGACCTATTTTGCAGCATATGTTTTTAACTCAAATCCCCCTTTTAATCTGCTAAACTGCTGAATGGGATGTAGGTGCAGAATAACTGTCAGAAATAAATCAGTTTTACAGTGATTTTTTCATTCACCATATCACAAAGCAAATATACTATAGACATACACATGAACAACCAAAATGCAAACAAGGAACAAATCTGAGTTTCTCCCCCCACTCCCCATTTGTAAACGTCCAAATGAACAAGTTTAAGAAATCAGTCAGTGAAATTAGAATTGGACATGATGTATGCTAACCAGCATGATAAGTTAGGACTTAAAAGGGACACTCTTCTGTGTAGATCAGATGGCTAGTATCATTTCAAATAACCTTTTGATCCGAATATTATTACAAAGTAAAAAAGGCAGTTTTTCCTGCATCAACTCCTTCCCCTTTAACAGATTGTTTCATGGGCGCTTGTCCTTTAAAGTTTGGTTATAAGTGGCTCCTTGGATAAAGAATTCTGTGGTAAGATCCGACAGGAGGGAACAAGTTTGGATTTTAGGTTATTAATCCCCATAGTATTCTTATATGCTTTACAAGAGTACTTGTTAGTTGGTGGTGGTACAGATAAATTTAAAAGTTATATCCCTCATAATAATTTAGGGCTGCATTCTCTATTGAATAGTGGTAGAGCCAAGAACCCTGCCAACATCGTTGGATGAGATAAGGCAAAGAAGAGAGAGGACATTTGACAGTAATTTGGAGGGGAGGAGCTGGGCTCAGGCCCCTGCTCAGGATTTGCCTGAACTGGCATGAGGCCAGGGACAGACGAGACAGGCATCAACTGGCCAACATTGCACATAGCAGCAATATGTGGCAGCTGCACTCAGGCCCCTTGTCAGGACTCAGTTGACCGGTTGGTAATCCTCACTGCAGCAGTCAGCCATTTTACAATGCTCAGGAATAGTCTGCATACAGAATTATAGGATGGCTTCTTAGGCAAATTAATAGGGCGCACCACCATTCTGACAAACAGGAACTGCATAAGCATCATTCCTCAATATGCTACACGGACATTTGATTTCTTTGTCCAGGATCCAGTGAGGTAACTCCCATGATGGAATTATTTCCATCATAGGAAACAGGAGGGGTTGGTTTCCCATTTACCCTGCAGTCTCTCTGAAAATCCTTCTCTGGTGGGTGGGGAAACTCTCTAGAAGCAGTATTGAAACAGAGAAAACAGCTATTGAGGAAAAAATGGTAGAGTTTGGATAACTCAGTGGTTTAGATATCTCACTGCAGAGCAAGAGGTTGGGAGTTCAATTCCCTACTGTGCCTCCTTAACAGGGGCTGGATGATGTTGTTGATGATGATGATATTGCACTTGTGCTATATAGCCAGTATGACACTGGATTTAAGCCTTTATTGGATTGTTTATATGCTGAACAATATACACCAGTTTCATGTGTATTTAAATATTTGGCTTGGAGGAAAAACAGAAGACTAAAGTTGTAGGAAATAAATTGAAAATAAGGATGGGAAATCATTTTCTTTGATTCAGAATTCTATGGAAATATACATTTTGTACCTTCTGAGTCTCATTGCAAGGTGAAACTTACCGTATTTTTCCATCTATAAGACACACACCCCACTTTTCTAACCCAAAATTAAGAAAACTTAGTGTGACGTTTACTACAAGGCCCCTGCTTGTTTCACCAAACAAGGAGTTCACGTTACGTATCCCACCACGTCCTTTACCACGCTCCAGTACTTAACTTTGAAATAAGAACAGGTTTATTGGTTACAAGATGTTTCAGGAATAGTTCTTAAGCACATTCTTAAAGTTACACAAAGCGTTCAGTATTTTCCTTTAACCTTTTCTATACTCAGCTAATACAGATAACACTCTGACTGTTCACTCCCTAAACTCTCTCTCTGCCTCAAAACCCAAACCTTCTCTTCAAACTTATCTCTTCTATCTCTGCTCTTCTCTATCTGCCTCCACACTCTGCTACAGCCCCCCTTCTATATAGCTGGCTCTGCCCCCCTATTGGTTCATCCAAATGCACTGCTGACTATGCATGACAGGGTGACCGCTACACTTAGCTTTGAGTATTCAGCCTCTGGGCTCAGAATGCTCTGACATTACGAGTCCCTGTTGAATCTGAGCCTACAGGCTCCACCTCCAACAAGGTGTGTTCCAATTGGTTTGTTCAGCATCAGCTGACATCAATTCTGTAAGTCTCCTGACTGTAGGAAGCTAAGCCTTGTGATTGGAGGTAGCCTATTTGCAGAGGCAAGGTACGGGCCCTTTTGTTCTCTCCTCAGCTTACTTCTGTGTATAAGACGACCCTTAATTTTTAGTCTAAATATTTTAGACAAAAGTATCATCTTATACACGGAAAAATACGGTAGACTGTTTCTGAAAACCATGTATTTCTGAGACATGTGATGTATTTCAGGGAAAACAGGCATAAAACCACAGAATTGATTAGTTGCAATGCTGGAATGGGCTCCACGGGTCATGAGTTCCAATCAGTGCTGATACAGGAAAGGCTCAACAATCACATCTCTGACAAATGTCCATCCAGCCTCTATTTAAAAACCTCCAGTGAAGATTGTTGGAAGCCTCCATGCCTCCCTGAAATCTTGCTCTGTTAGGCTTGGTAAAAAATAGTCTGCTAGGTCTCTTTCACTGTAGAACTGTCAAGGAGGTTCTTCCTAATAGTTAGTCAAAATCTCCTTTCTTGTAATTTGAATTCTGTCTTTCAGGACTGACCTTCGGGAGCCACAGAAAATAAGCCTGCTCCATCTTGCATTTGACAGCCCTTTAAATATTTGAAGACATCTGTCATACTATCTCTCAATCTTCTTGTCTACAGGTTAAACATATCTAAATCCCTTCATTCCTCACAGATCTTGATTTCTAGAACTTTTACCATATTAGTTGCCCCCCTCTAGAAACATTCTAGCTTCTTGCCATTTTTCTTACATGGTGGTGTCTAAAAGTGGATATAGTATTACATGTGATTACATGAGATTACATAATTTGTTGTCACCAGGTGACACCACACTAAGTTTTATCAGGCTGAGCCATCAGGCTGAGCCAGAAGTTTCCAGTTGTTATTCTGTTATCACTGAAGTGGGGGGCTCTAAACCTGTCCTGACAAGTCCAGTAGCAAGAAACAGAACTTCAGGCTGAATCCAACCAGTTCCATTCTCAACCATGAAGTGTCCACTTTTCTTCATAAAAGGAACCATGAAGTTGCACTTTTCTTCATAAAAGCTCCTTCTCTCGCTGGAGCCCCACCTAATGGTAGAAAGGAGGCAATGGCCCATTGTCTTTGATCAGTGATTGGACAGAACAGGCATGCATGTTAGTCAGTGAGGCACCGTGACTTTATCCCTACAGAAAGACACATGGAATTCTTAGCTTTTCTCTGCATGGAGAAAATACAAAGTGACATTGGGAGGCATTTGACATCAGTGGAGGAGGCCAGGTTTGGGGTGATGGTAGAATGCATGTCTCTGCCCCCCCCCCCCCCGCCCAGACATCATCCAGGCATCTAAATTGGTGTTATGTGAAGATAACCTGGATCCTGAAACCAAAACATTTCCTCAGCTACAATGACCTTATTGCCAGGAGGACTCAATGACAACACAAGAATAGTATCACTTTGCAAAGCTGCATTCTATGTGTGGAATAGCATCCCTTCTGAAGCTGGTACTGAAATGACTGATAATCATTTCTAATCAGCTTTTAGGAAGGAAGTGAACATGCATTGTTTTACTTAGGATTTTAGGGATTAAGGGTTTAAGTTCTACTGTTCCTCTCAGCAAATGCATATAACAATGCCTTCAAACTCTTTGTCAGGCCATATCAAAAAAGGCAGCAAGCTAAGATTGAACAGATTGAACAGAACATATTTCAAGCTAAAATGTTAGGACATACAACATGCTCACATATATCAGGGTGGAGAACCTTCAGCCTTTCAGTTTTTGTTGGACTTTATGCCTCACAAACCCTTAACATTGGCCAGGGAAGCAAATGGGCTTTGAAAGCCTAAGCATCTCAAGAGCCAAAATTCCTACAGTGTTGTTGATGTTGTTGGTGGTGATGATGACAAAAAACTACCAGCTGATCATATTGCTGGCTGAGATACTACTTTCGAGAAGAGAGGATTACTCTAGTAGCCATAAATTCAAGGGAAAATACTGCCTACTGTCAATCTAGCTATGATAGGTTCGTATAAAAAACAATCCCCACCAGGTGTTAGGCTGCATGGCAGAGGAGGACCACTGATTTTGTACTAGACCACTCTATACACCACTGAAGAAAAGAAGCTGAAAAGGTTTATCAAGAGAAAAGAAAGAAAAATAATCATATAGTAAGCATACAATAGAAACCAAGAGTATTAGAAGGATAACTATGTATGAAAGACTAACTATTATACAAAAGGACAGAATGAAGCAAAGATATGACCTGAAATTCATTCTGTTACTGGTAGCCCTGAGAAAAAAAGTACAGAGTTAATTCTACCTACACACATCCCTTGTGGGAAAGAGCACAGTACTCTCCAGATTAGACTGTGCTGAACACCCTAATTGTTACATCGATAAGGAGATTCCTTACTAATTGACAAATAATAACACTTGCGTCCAACCAAAATGTTAACATATTGAGTTCCCAGGCACAGGTTTCCAGAATTAATTGCTTGCCCAGGACAGATGTATAAACAAACTCATTTCCTAAGTAATACCTTCATGACAAACACCTTCCTTCCCAGACATTTAATTAGTACACACATACTCTTCCCAGCCAGTTGTCAAGTCAAGAGAGAGCTCATAATAAGAGAAATGAAACTGGGAAACAGAGTCAGCTTCTGCTCAAGCTAAGGATTGCCCATAAAGACCTATACTAAGATGGAAATCTACACATACAGTATAAGTCCACAGATTCAAGCAAGCTTGAGCATAAAGGGAAGCTGAAACACTCCATTCTGAACCTCTTCACGATACAAAAGTCTTCCAAATGTCATTGTTAAGTGGTAGAGTTAATGCTTTGTGTTCAAAAGGTCCCACATTCAATCCTTGACATCTCCAGTTCTTAAAAAAGGAGAAGGCTGAAACTGATGTGGGAGATCTCTAACTGCCATTATCAGTCAGAGCAAACATTTATTTGGATGGATGAATATTTTGATCTCGCATAAGGCTAGCTTCTTGTGTTATCAATAGAAAATCCCTTTTATTTGTTTCTTAGGGGATAATTGTTCTCTCTTACAATTCTATTTTCTTTAATAATACTATTTTCTTAAATAATGTTATTTTACTTATGTATGTAATTTAAATCTTGTTTTTCTAAGCTATAATGCTGAAGTATTTACAAGATCAACCAGTCAATTTGAATCAAGTTATAACTGAAACCATTAAAACAATGAAATCAGAAAATAATAGCTAAAATTCAAGAAAAGTAAAAACATTTAATTCCTTATGAAACAAATATTTGTAAGAGATCTGAAGGCTTGATGGACTTTCCTGGACAAATGCTTCTATAATCAGGGTGTAATCATTGAAAAGACCAAGTTTAGGTGCAGGGCAAACCCTCCTGCAAACAGTGGATGCTTAAGCTAGCTTTTTCAGAAGCAAGGCTAAGCGCTTTCAATTTAATATTATGCTTTTGTTGCATTTATGTATTAGTTGTATTGATCATATTGTAATAAATGGTGACAGATTTCCATGCTATCTCCCCTACAGAAAATAATGCAGGAAGCTTGCTTCTATTGCTTTTGGCAAACTTTTTTTTATTGTGCTAATCTGTTACTGCTCTTTCGCCTCTTAATCCTCACACCTTTTAAAACTTGGAGGCCTTATGTATATTTTTTATCCAAGAGGACAATGAGCACAGGGCATTATACAGTAAGGGTTATGGTTTTCTAACCATCAACAACTGTGCATTCCTAGCTTTTGGTGGAGCACATCTGCTCTTAAAATGTGTTTCCCAGAGGAAAGCTTTGAGCAGCATATCGACATCGCATGGAAGGCAAATTTAGAAGTAACATCTTACAATATGCAAGATGTGTCTCTTTAAGAGATAGTAACAATGCCTTTCCTTTGTGAGGGGACATGGTTTCTTTGGAAATAGATTTACAAGTCATTGGGGAACGTGGTCTGATTTGCACAGGGACTCCAAGGCAATATGTTGCTGTTGACTGTTTGCTTTGTTCATTTATATGTTGGGTTTTTTCTTCCTTTTTTATTTCTTACCTCATGTCAGTCAGTAAAGACAAATTTTATTTTCCCATTGTTGCTTTCTATGTTTTTCTATGCTTCAAACACATTTCCCATTCACACAACAAAAAAAGAAATATCAGATGGCAGATTGATCCCCTGTCATATTCACTGAAAACATGGGCATATTGATGCATCCTTCTTTTACTTTAGCTTTCTTCCCAGATTAGTGTAAAAAGAAAAAAAAATCCTTCTTCTTACCTGTGACTGAATCAATTAAACATAAAGAAGCTTCCTTTCTGCAAACATCGGTCTACTAAACTGATGGAGTAAGATTATATAACTGTAGCTAGGACTGCACTACGAATTTACTGTCTGTAGCATTATCAATGCCTGCATTTTATTTCGGCTTTTTCCATGCCCCTAGTGTAGGTACAAGGAGTGGAGTGGGTAGTGGGATTATGCTACAGACGTTTAGCTGTAGTGCTGATTTTCTGTTCTTACCAACTTGGATTTTTCTCCACAGAGCCTTTCTGCCCCCATCTACTGTGGAGTAAACTCCAGTGCAATGCTTTCTCGTTATTAAAAGCATAGCTCAGTTCTATGTACATCTGCTGAGCAGTAAGCCCCAAGCCTCATGATAGCTATTTAAAAACTCTAAAACTTCAATGAATAGTCAAATTTTGTTCCAGTATAGCCTCCCTTTAGTTTCACTCCTCAGAACAGTACCTTGTATATTGGGACGTAAAGAGCACCCCCCCAGGATGGCCAAAAGAGTGCACCATACCTGAATACAACCTCAGTATAGTGGTGTATCCTGTGGAGAACATTGCCTTGGGGCCAGCATGGAGGGCAGAGGTTGCCTCAGAATGCAGTGCTCACTTTGAGCACTGAACTTCAAACCACATTTGAAAATCAGTAAACTTGTTGGTGTGATGCTGATCTTTGGTATAAAAAACATCCAAGAGGAAAGCGTACAAGCTCTTTTCATGTGATGACATGAAGACAGTTCCACTTTGATTTTCAAAGGCTTCCTTTCTTTGCTTCATTTATAATCTTGTAATGTGGAACTTTTATGTTTTTGTGCCCATGGATTTCTTTTAAGGGTATCAGTTGCATCTCACTTTGATCCCCCGGTGAAGAGCTGCGGCTCACCCACTATGAAAAATTTATGCCACCTGTGGAACTGTTAAAGCACAAATGTAGAGACTGTGTCATCTCAGTACTATTTATTAGGCAGTGTGCTTCCTATGGCTGTTTTGAAGGAAACCGAGACATGAAAAGAACTATGGTCACTACGTTGGCAGAGATCAAAGCTTAAAGCCTTGTCTCTAATTTTAAGAGAAGAAGATCCAGAAGATCAGGTTCATAGCTGTGGCAGCCCCTTCCTTCTACATAAGCAAGACTTAAATTGGCATATTTCAGACACCCTGGTTGTGACGGGCTAGTCTCCTGAGGGTGGGGGTTGCTAAGAAATTTCCTAAATTCTCAAAGATTTTCATAAATCCAATGAAAAGATTAGAAGGTGGGAGGAAAGCAACACTGGCGGATCTCCCCCTCTTGGCAGAGGGCCTTACGTTCTTGGCTTTTTAAAGTCTGGTTTTGAATTCTCATATATTCACCCATGTATGTGAAGCTGAGTTAGGATTGTCACCTTTTTTGGACAGGCTGCTCATATAACAAGGTAGGTGCAATGTGCTCTTCTCCATGCTAGAAACAGAAAGCATTCCCATGTACTCTTCTTTTAAATTGATTCTTTATTCATACATTATTACAGTGCAACTGTTTCTCTCCTCATTCTGCCAGCATTTCATGGATGTTGTATTGCGTGCATTCTGTACTCAGATTGTATAGAGTCAAAGTTCTGGTTTGATCAACAATGACTTCACTGATATCATTTGGAGATTAGCTCCATGGAACAGGTCTCCTGATAATCTGATGATAATCTTATAATCTGCATTAAAAGAAGACCCAGAAGAAAAACAGGCATGGTTGAACAGGGCAGATCAATCCAAGCCAACTGAGATATTATCTGTCCGAGTGGATTGCCAGTGCCCCCTTTTTATGGAAAAGGGTCATATGCCTTTTGTTAGGTGGGTGATTGGCAGAAAAATCATTATGTACTGAATTTCCATTGTGACATCTTTTTACTCAAGAAAGCATAGAGCCTGCCTGTCAGACAAATGATAAAATCACAGAGAATTTATCCACAAAAGAGAAGAAAACCTGGAACAGAAATCTTGTTACTTAGTGTAGTAAATTACAACTAGATTAAGCTGATTGACTCAGTAGGGGTTTCAGGTGAATCAACTCCTCCATAAATTCCACTGATGCAATGAACCTACTCAAGTTGCAACTTACTGTGCTAAAGCAACAGAATTTCAGATAATATATGTCTAATGCTTTGGATCTTCCCTGAAAGGGGGAACCGTAATTCCCACAGCAAGTACCCAGTCACTCTTGATATGGAAAATCGCAAAAATCATCAGAGATTATCCAAATTCAGAATGTTCACCTCTCACAGGAAAGCAAAAGTAGCCATGTGACCCATACATAGAAAATTAATTCTGAGTTTCATAATCCTTTTAATACATCACCAACAAGTTAGAAACAAGGCAAGCTCTTGTGTTCTTCAGAACTCTTTCCTAGACATAGAAATGGTACAAAATATGGGGGGGGGGGGGGAGAGGAGACATAAGAAGTCTAAAAAATCTGGACAGATGTAATGACCATGGTTTTTGAAGACAGATTTCTTACAGTGACAAGCAGAGGTACCAACTCTCACTATACAGTATCAGATTCTTAGTGTCTCTATAGATAAAGGCCTGGCTGGGACCTCTGTAAGATCTGTCCATTGCCTTGGGTGAGACACATAGACCCCCCTTAGAGCAAAGACATGGGGTGAGACATAGCATACTTCATGCCAGACTGATAGACGTTTAGGGGCCTGCCTTTACATTAAGCAAAGTGAGGAGATGAGTGGGGCCTATTTCTGGCTATTTCCCTCCACTGAAGGACAGAGCTTTTTTCTTCTTCTGTGCAACTTGCTCTGCACCCCTTAAATTAGATTCCTGACCTCAAGTCATGTGGAGAATGCTGTCCTATGAACATCATATTGAAAGCAGAAGTTGGAAACATTTTTTAAAACTGTAAATCCCAGAATCCTTCATCTAGCACAGGCACTTTTAATTCCTCCTGGGATCTGATTTGAAGTACAACTGTCTTTTCCTCAGGCAAAACAATGTCTTGGGCAATGCTTTCTTGCTACTCGCCTGAAGTCTCGATCTTGAAACATGCCTGGGCCTGTTCTTTGGAGGCTCTAACCCCCCCGCGAAAAATATATATCAGTTAAATTTCTTATATCCACTAAAACATTGACTCTGTAAGGGAAAGAGGGAAAGATGCTCGCACAGCTGCACGATGTATCTTTATGAATGCCTTGGGCTTTAGCAATGTTTTCTTCCTCTAGCCAAGCAAAGTTCATGGCTTTGAAGCAAACAGAATAGGACTAAGTCTCATTCATAAAGGTTGGTAGTGTTCAATATAGGAAAAATGACTTATCCTCCTAGGAAATAACCCTGTCAACCTTATACAGATGTAATAAATACAAGGATTAGAGGGTTGTAGGGAGCCATTCACAGAGGATGGTTTGACAATGTAAGGCAATGGTTTCAGGTAACATTTTACTCAAAGGACTTGTCAAAAATATTTTTGCCTGGGTTTGGAACACAGCTCTAACTTACAAAGAAATCCTCTTTCAATCCATTCTGGTAGTGCATTTTTAACTCAAAAAGAAAATGTATTGCCAGATTCTTTGTGGCTCATTCATAAACCTTTGTGACACAGAAATAATCCCAGCTCTGCTATTAGTGAATTGTTGCCACACGGGCCTAGTTTCAGAAACACCATATGTCATGACAGTTCACGGATTCTGAGGGAAAACAAATATGAAAGGGAATGTGTAAGAAGGATGGAGCCTGGCTGAACTTCTGTCATTCAACAGCGAAGCATAACATGCATTAATGATTATGTTCCATGAAAAAAGATAGCCATGTGTAACCTTTTCTATACAACAGGTAATAACTGAGTCCTTCAGGTACTAGATAAATACCAATATGCTCTCAAAGCCAATATCAATTGTCCTGTGGATTAAATGTGGATTGAAATGGAAGCAAATGCTATCAGAACTGGATTTTCAGGCCAGATTGGGGAAAGCATGTGCATATGTAACATAGCAACAGATTTCCCGTCTCCATTGTTCACTCTGTGCCTGCTTCTGTCCAATAATTGTTACTGTTCTGTGAGCTGAAACATGCAGGAAGTGAATGGGTGCAACTCAGCTTACACTCAAGAAGCTACATGTCTTTGCACAGGGAAGAGAAGAGTAGAGAGAAACTTCTCAGGTTTCCTAGACTGTCCTTTACCAGCTCTGTCCTTCCTTTAAACTTAGATTTCATAGGGTTGCTGATGTCACTTCCTTTCTTCTCACGTCTCTTCTCTTCCCTGAGCATAGATCTTGTCTTTGTTCTCTAGAGATGAAAAGGGCAGCCACGGCTCCTGACATCTCCAACTGGGCTAGCATTACCCCAGACATATATATCTAATGAACACAAGCTTTCTTATTTTCTTAGAAAGAAATGTGGATGTGAATCATTTACAAAAGGGAGACTATGCTCAGGTGTCATTCCAAGTCTCAAAGGGCGGAATCCACAAATTGACTTGCTCCAGTACTGCAGCATCTGCACTCTCCAAGAAGCCTCACCCTTTTTGCATGCTTCTGATGTATCTGTGATGTCCTCTCGAGTACCTTTACGTAATGTGCCCCTGCCTCTATATGCAGCTTTTACACTTCTGTATTTTATTGGGTATGCCTATAGTCATCCCAAGGAGTGCAGATTTCAAAATATAAAGTGTGTTCACCCTGCATCAACTCTGGCCCCATCCAGGCTTTCCCCCAGCTACATCTTTAGGGTAACTCTATTCGAGCAGATTCCCATACTTCCCTTATTTAGATTGTCTGTTTCTTACAAATCCATTTAGGACTGGACCCAGACTGTCCAGAGTCTGCTTCCAATCCAAGATGAATCTGGCTTGACTCCGCTGATGCCATTTAGCCCAGGAATGGGCAAACTATAGCCCACGGTGCAGCTTACCAGCCCACTAATGGGTTGCGGGAGGCATCTGAGGTTGGAGGGGATGTGGGGAGCAGGAAACCATCCAGTGTCCAGTAGAATATGGGTGTGCCCACGACTCTGATAGTTGTCCATCCCTGCACTAGCTCATGCTATATTGCAATGACAAAACTTTGCACAGGAGCCTTGGGGTCTTGAGGACTTGCTACAAGGCACCTAAGGACATACTGTTCCTCTGGGTTAATAATGTTTTAGAACTTTGCTAGGTTGTGTTTTATTCTACAGAAAAGGAATTGCATACATTGTAAAATGTGCACTTTAACCAAAGAAGACATGGGTCTGTTACTGTGTACCATTGAAAAGTATTCACAAAAATAGGCAGAGTACTTTCCACAAACACCAAATAAGAAGAATCTGTACAGAACTGGCACATAATGGAGAGATGGGGAAAGGAAGTAGACCTTTTATATATAAGATGTAAGGGTTTGAATCCTTGCTTCTTTCGTTGTCATTTTTCCCTTCTTGGTGTAAGATGCTGATATACCTTCTACCAGTCTAGAAGAGAGTTTGTGCATTTGTGAGACTGATTTTGTACAGTTTTCTCCAAGTGCACTACTGTGACAGCTACAATAGCCACTGCCCTGTTACAAGGAGGGCAGTGGCTATTGTGCCCAAGAAGATATTATTTAAATATCATATGACATGGTATCATGTGATACTGATATACAAACTACTGCAGCACTTGTAGCTAGTTGTCACACAAATATCCAAGGGCTTGTCTTTCTCTCTTGGAAAAGTCCCTCCATACTTGTCCACTATTAGCTCACACAAACTGATATGGCTTTCAGCTAACTTCAGATTGAACTTCCTGCAATTGAAAGAAGGTCAGGGAAGTTAGATGGATGAACATGGTTTAAGCAGACATTTGCAGGTTGCTCCAAGGTGGGGGACACAATACATTTCCTAATTGAATGTCCCCTGTATGCTGACTTGATTGGGCCAATATTCTGAACCTTTAACAATTGAGATTAGAAACAATTGTCTACTATGTAATGATTTATTTTTACTAACTAGCATACATTATTATGTACCTTGTAATAATAATGGTGTGCCATCAAGTCAAGTCTGATTTATGGCAAGCTTTTCCAGGATTTCTTATGTAGAGAGTACTCAGGAGTGGTTTACTATTCCCTTCTTCTGGGGACATCCTGAGACTTTGCAGCTTGCCCAAGGCCATACAGGGTGGTTCTTCTGGGAGGCACAGTGGGTGAATAGAAGGAATAATTGGATCTCCTAGTAGATTTCTCTCTTTTCTGAGTGATTTCCAGTAAGGTGTTTTGAATTCTATTTACCTAACAGCAACAAAATGACCACTGCTCCTCCAATTACACTATTAAAGTGAAGAAATGTTAGGGTAACCAAGAATGGATTTTGGCTATGAGCTCCAATACAAATCCAAAACAAATTCCAGGAAATAAATGCTTCATCTAGTACCTTGTTGTTAAAATCAACTAGGGTAGAACCATAAATTTGGTCAGGAATAAGAAGGAAAGGAGAACAAAATGAATGTTAACCATTCTGGCCATGCTTTTAGAAACAGCTACTAATTGTACCATGAGGATGGTCCATCCATTATGACTATAGAAATATATTACAGAAACCCAAGGGAAAAAAAGATATAGATACTCACTGGCCTCTGCCAACCTTATGAATGATTGACTTCTAGAATGTCCTGTTATTAACAGCCCTGCTCATCTCTTGAAAACTCAAGGCTGTGGTCTTTTTTATGGAGTCAATCAATCTCATATTTGGTCTCTCTCTTTTCCTGCTGCCTTCAACATTTCCGAGCATTAATATATTTTCTACTAAATCTTGTCATATATATATATGTGTGTGTATATATATATATAAGTATATATGTATGTATGTGTACACACACACACACACACACACACACACACACACACACACACACACATGTATATATATGTATATGTATTGGATATATATGACAAGATTTATTACTATTCCTATTAGGGAAATGCCCAATTGTTAATTATTATAATACAGTAATTAATTATAATACAGTAATTAATTAAATTATCTCTTCCAAAATACAAAAAGCACCTTCTGTGGGGTTTTTTTAATTAAACCTCAAACCAGTTCAGTTACTTATATCTTGGACCATAACAGAGACCACTTGGAACATTCTATGACCTCCTTTTTAAAACGGCTCAAGCTTTTGCTACTTCCTTTTGTTATTTTAATCAAGTCTACAGATTATTTGTAATATGGCATGCTGTAACCTACACTCTCCTGGGACTTCTTTGTTCCTGAAGCAATGAACAAATTGTATCATTGAAGTTCTGTTAGGAAGGAGGACTTTGTTAACAATGTTTTACTTTGAAAGCAGTTCGCACTAGATACTGCTTGTGTTCTTTTCATTCCTTTTTGTCATATCACTTTAAGAAGTAGCTTACAGCTTTTTGTTCTCGTCTTTTTAAAATATATATGTGTATATATTACTGTATTCTGAAAACTTGCAAAGGACAAATTTTCAGGGAACCGAGTTGCAAACAACTGGCATAAATCCGACAGGATCCACCCTTCAAAGTATTTCATTATATCCCCACCCCTATCATCACAGCAAATAGGACAGAAATGTGCTTTGATCCTGTTTTCCCATGTCTGTGTATCAGTGATAGAGTATAGCTGTTCGGTAGGGCTGGTTTAGTAATGAACTTCAATTAGGACTCAAAAAGATCTGTCAACTTTGTACACCTCCCTTCCCTATTTTATTTTAATATTTGTGACACTTGTTTGTCTTGAATTTGTATATCATTTGCCATTCTCTGGGCAGCTTCAATAACACAAATAAAGAAAAAGCAGCTTAAATACAAAAAAGAACATCAGAGCTTACAATCAAAAGAGACAGAATATGGCCTTGCTCCAATTGTTAATCCTTGCTAACGTAAAAACATTGAATAAATAGAACTTATGTTACTGTGGCGACCATAAAGTGAAATGGTCCCTTCTTCCCCCCATTTGCCTTCTCTAACTACAAGACTGCTAGAATGATCCTTTGTTGGAATAACTAGCAATCCATAGCATTCCAATCTTAGTAAGAACTGTGTAAACAGTTCAATTGGTTTTAGACTGCAGCAATGTCATGCATTTCATTTTGGACATGAAACTAAGAACTTCTCCAGACAAACGTGAAAGTATCTAATTTAGTGCTGGTCTTTATGCTTTTCCCTGTTGATCTGAGGATGGAAGCCTCAGCTCCACAAAATCCATGCCTTTCGCCCATGCCTTTCCCCCCCCCTTCCTGTTAGAGTGGTATTATTATTATTATTACATTGGAGTTTGATACAGAGGCCAGAAATCAGCACTATGTTCCAAGAGAAAGATCATTTCCATGACAGGGGCTCCCAACAAGAAGCCTTTATTTAACTGTTTTTAAAAAGAGACTTTCAGGATTCTGGGAGGGATCCAGAGGCAACACTATAGTGGAATTATAAGGATTTATTTCTGGAGAAGCCAAGAGAAGTGATTTTCAAAGCCCCCTCCCCAGGGCTTTTGCAGAGCAGTATAGATGTGAACCCCCTTCACGGATTGCTGCCTTGTCGTGGCGAAGGGGCTTGAGTAATTCAGAGAAGCTATGGGCTATGCCGTGCAGGGACACCCAAGACAGACAGGTCATAGTGGAGAGTTCTGACTAAACGCGATCCACCTGGAGCAGGAACTGGCAAGCCACTCCAGTATCTTTGCCAAGAAAACTGCATGGACAGAAACAAAAGGCTAAAAGATATGACACTGGAAGATGAGCCCCTCAGGTCGGAAGGCGTCCAACATGCTACTGAGGAAGAGCGGAGGACAAGTACAAGTAGCTCCAGAGCTAATGAAGTTGTTGGGCCAAAGCCGAAAGGACGCTCAGCTGCGGACGCACCTGGAAGTGAAAGGAAAGTCCAATGCTGCAAAGAAAAATACTGCATAGGAACCTGGAAAGTAAGATCTATGAACCTTGGTAAGCTGGATGTGGTCAAACAGGAGATGGCAAGAATAAACATTGACATCCTGGGCGTCAGTGAACTAAAATGGACGGGAATGGGCGAATTCAATTCAGACGATTACCATATCTACTAGTTTGGGCAAGAATCCCATAGAAGAAATGGAGTAGCCCTCATAGTCAACAAAAGAGTGGGAAAAGCTGTACTGGGATACAATCTCAAAAATGATAGAATGATTTCAATACGAATCCAAGGCAGACCTTTCAACATCACAGTAATCCAAGTTTATGCACCAACCACTGATGCTGAAGAGGCTGAAATTGACTAATTCTATGAAGATTTACAACACCTTCTAGAACTGACACCAAAGAAAGACGTACCATACAATTGCACTCATTTCACACGCTAGCAAGGTTATGCTCAAAATCCTACAAGGTAGGTGTAGCGTTCCCCTTTATTATGTCAATGGTTCAGGTTTGGTTCTGTTAATTGTTCATGCATATTCATGTTGCTAAGAGGCAGAGCCGAGAGAGATGGTATAAGAGGCGGAGCCTGAGATGGAGATAGTCAGACAGATGGAGAGATAGTCAGAGAGATGAGTAGAGATAGAGTGTGGAGTTTGGGGAAATCTGAGGAGTGATTCTAGTTAGGAGTGTATTATCAAACAGAAGATTGTTATTAATAATAAATTTACCTAAAGAAGATATTCATGAATTATTATCAAGTTCTGTAAACAATAAACACGTTATATTTAAAATACTTTGAAGTGTGGACCTGCATCATCTTCCTGAAGTAATGGTGATTTAGTGATCACCTGGTGGCAGCAGTGGAAAAGAGGGGATTGTTTGCCTTCGTGTGCTCTGAGTCTTGACGGTCAAGTAAGGGGCACGAGGGGCTTCAGCAGTATGTGGACCGAGAACTCCCAGAAGTACAAGCTGGATTTCGAAGGGGCAGAGGAACTAGAGACCAAATTGCTAACATGCACTGGATTATGGAGAAAGCCAGAGAGTTCCAGAAAAACATCTACTTCTGCTTCATTGACTACGCAAAAGCCTTTGACTGTGTGGACCACAACAAACTATGGCAAATCCTTAAAGAAATGGGAGTGCCTGACCACCTTATCTATCTCCTGAGAAATCTCTATGTGGGACAGGAAGCAACAGTTAGAACTGGATATGGAACAACTGATTGGTTCAAAATTGGGAAAGGAGTACGACAAGGCTGTATATTGTCTCCCTGCTTATTTAACTTATATGCAGAATACATCATGCGAAAGGCTGGACTGGATGAACCCCAAGCCCAATTAAGATTGCCGGAAGAAATATCAACAACCTCCGATTTGCAGATGATACCACTCTGATGGCAGAAAGTGAGGAGGAATTAAAGAACCTCTTAATGAGGGTGAAAGAGGAGAGTGCAAAAAATGGTCTGAAGCTCAACATCAAAAAAACGAAGATCATGGCCACTGGTCCCATCACCTCCTGGCAAATAGAAGGGGAAGATATGGAGGCAGTGACAGATTTTACTTTCTTGGGCTCCATGATCACTGCAGATGGTGACAGCAGCCACAAAATTAAAAGACGCCTGCTTCTTGGGAGGAAAGCGATAACAAACCTAGACAGTATCTTAAAAAGCAGAGACATCACCTTGCCGACAAAGGTCCGCATAGTCAAAGCTATGGTTTTTCCAGTAGCGATGTATGGAAGTGAGAGCTGGACCATAAAGAAGGCTGACCGCCGAAGAATTGATGCTTTTGAATTGTGGTGCTGGAGGGGACTCTTGAGAGTCCCCTGGACTGCAAGGAGAACAAACCTATCCATTCTAAAGGAAATCAACCCTGAGTGCTCACTGGAAGGACAGAGCCTGAAGCTGAGGCTCCAATACTTTGGCCATCTCATGAGAAGAGAAGACTCCCTGGAAAAGACCCTGATGTTGGGAAAGACTGAAGGCAAGAGGAGAAGGGGACGACAGAGGACGAGATGGTTGGACAGTGTCATCGAAGCTACCAACATGAATTTGACCAAACTCCGGGAGGCAGTGGAAGACAGGAGGGCCTGGCGTGCTCTGGTCCATGGGGTCACAAAGAGTCGGACACGACTTAATGACTAAACAACAACAAAAACAGTTGTGAATGCTGTTAGGTCCTGGTCCCCTTCAGAAGGAGCCATAACTATTTATGCTCATAGGCAGATATGGAATTAGAATGGGCTCAGAATGCTAGTGGCAGCTTGAAAAACACATTTTAAGCATGTTTTGTGAATCTATAGCTGATCGGGTGGCTCAATGATTTAGGTATCTGGCTGCAGAACCAGGGGTTGGGGGTTTGATTTCCCATTGTGCCTCCCGGGAGAAGAGCTTACCTGTGTAGCCTTGCGCAAGCTGCACATTCCCAGGTCACTTCCCAGAAGGGAATATTAACCACTTCTGTGTATTCTGTACCTAGAAAACCCTGGAAAGGGCCACCATAAGTGGGAATCCACTTGATGGCACACAATTATTACATATGAATGTGTATAAAGGAGGTAAAGAAGAAAGTTTTTCACTTTCCACTTACATCTAGGAACCACCATCTTCCTGGTCCTTAGGTAATGCAGTCCTCTCTCCATTACATGTATTTTTCAAGCTCTCTTTTACTCAAAGCTACAGGGCTTCTATTCAGCCACTGAAATTAAAAGTCTGCCTTGGAGATTCAAAGGAATAGCAGTCTGCTTTTCAGCATCCCTTTTGATGTTTTCCATACTCAACAAGAGATTTCCCCTTTTAAAAAAAAATCCAAAAAGAGTCAAATGAAGTAGTCCTTCTAGTTCTCAAAGTCAGCCAGCGGGGACGATAGTGCTCTAGGCACTTCTCCTGTTACACTGTAATTCTGTACCCATCATCAGTTCCAGTTCTACTCATTGCACTCCAAATAACTTCTGTCATTTTCTTATTGATGCAGATTGTCTTTAGTATTAAACAGGCCTGAGGAAAGTGCATCGTTGCCATAAAGTGTGAGTTTGGGTTGAACGCTTGGTACAAGAGAGACCCGAAGGCAATAGGATAGTGATACTGTTGCCACTGCAGAGGAACATTCATCTGTTCTGTCCTGGTATGCTTTCTCTTTGAAACTTGAGCTGTGCACAAAAGGACCTTATAACTAACTAGCCTATATATGAATACAGACATTTGGGGTTCTTTTAGAGTTTGGAATAAAGATGCACACTAGTACCAAAATTCAGATTCAGAATTTTAAGAGTTTGGAATTTTTGGATATCTGGAACTCCATTACATTCAATATGGATATTGAATATTGTATAGTCACTATTTTCCTCTTAAAAGACACAAGCAGGTGTCCTCTGACACCTTCCCAGTAATTATGCCAAAAAAAAAAAAAAAAAAAAAAGAATGCAACAACCCAAAGTGCTTGGATATTAGGAAAGGAATGTAATGGGCATACCGATTGAACCCTGAACAGTGGGAATGCCAGCACGTAATGCCAGGTGCATTGAGGAAGCAGAGCACAGCTTGCACTGGGGAGTGGGCAAATATCTTGGTCAGCACTGGCAGGCAGATTGGAGCAGCAGATAACCTGTGTTGGGTGGGAACTGTGTGTCACAGTTGAATAAGACAGCACAATTTTGGAGTAGCAGTTGGAAGAATGAAAGAGGCATAAGGAGGGGGCAGCAGACTGAAACATGGTATACCTAGTACCGTAAGCAGAGACTGCCATTCTCTCTTACTTCAAGGGGACTTCAGGGAAGTCCAGCAATGGTAGGTTGACCTTACGGAAAATGAGCTTTTCTACAGATCTAGATTCCAGGCTTGAGTAGTGTGGACTGTACAATGTCCCCTGCCTGAAAGAACACTCTCTCCTTGGGCACACTAATTGGTGGGCAAGATAATAGTCCCACTGGCACCTTGGCCTGATCTCCCCAAACAGACTCCTCCTCAGCCTAGTAAGATAAGGGATTGGTCCCCTTTGGTTTGTAGGGCTCCTGCATGTATGCATTTGCCTCTGTCATGTCCTTCTTCTTGGGAGGTATTTCTAGAGGACAGGTCTCTATCATGATTGTGTCAAGATTGTGTCCCATAAAGCTTGCCCTGTGTTTCCAGGGAACTTGGACTCTAGAATACAAACTGCTGGCACTGCTGTTTCGGTGCTATGAACATTGCTATGAACCTCTTCCTGCTCTGTTACCCCTCAAAGCTAGTCAGACCTTCTTCACTAGCTGCTGCTGGGTATGACGGAAAATCAGCTGGCAACACCCTCCTTCCTGTTGCTTAATATCCATTGCCTGTTGTTTAATGGGGGGGGGGTTTGTCCAAGAATGTACTCTTTCTTCTTCGACAAGGAACGAAACCTGTAGTAGAGCAAGTCCTTTAGCTTGCTGCCCAGGGCCACCACTTTAAGCCAGAAGAAAATGCTGTTCTCCCTCCCTCTGACTCCTCTTTATGCTGTCCATTCCACCAAGAGAGCCCTGGGACATTGGAATCACCTGGCTAAGGAGGGCTGTCTTCCCACTAAGGCAGTCTCAAAGCTTCAGAAGACATAGACCACTTGACCCATAATGTCCCATCTTTCTCTGCCCAGAGGAACAGCCACATCAATGGAAGTCCCCAGTACCAAATTATGGAGTGCCCTTTGCTGCTCCAGCACTCTTTCAAGCAGGTGGAAAGTGAAGCTCCATCAAGATGCCACACTCTGGATTATGTGGCACAGTGGCAATCCCAATTTTTCTTGCCTCTTCAACAGCTCCAGAGACTGTGGTGAAAATGCCCTGCCCCTTTTCTGGCCTACACCATCATATTAGGTATGTATGTTTCTTCCATACCCTGCAAGGCACCCTGAATGACTAGGCTGAGAGTGTGAGCCATATACTGCACACCTTTCATTGTTCCAGCCTGCAGTGCTGCCACTGTGACTGCTCCATTGTCCGTGAGAAACAGACCTTTCTGTAGCTAGATTCCACTGTTGCAGCATGTCCCTCAGAGCCTCTTGAATGTAGGGAGCTGTGCGGCTTCTCTCCATCACAGCCACATTCAACAGTGCCCATCCTGCCCCTGTGTTCTGCCCTATGCCTGATGCCTCCACCTCCAACCAATGTCCTGTCAGGGAGAGATGGGCATGTTTTGCCCCTGATTGCTCTAGATGTCACTTGTCAAAGGTACCACCTGTGCCCTGGTCACCTGCTGCTTTAACAGTTGCATGACACCCCAATATAAATCTGGTTCCACCCTGTGGCTAAGGGTTGTTCAGGATGGCCATTTGTAACGGGATGCCAGTTCTTCTGCAAACCCACAGAAACAAGTGTTCATCCACGAATGTTCATCTAGTGTTCATCACTAGGTAACAACTAATTCTGGCATTTTTACATATGCAGAAGGCCTTTTCCTGCACCCCTCCAAGCTCCTCCAAGGTAGCCTGGAGTTTATTCTCTGACATTTGCTGCCTCTCATCTCTTGCATTTTGCCCAGCTGCCTCCCTGATTCCTTGAGCTGATGGTCCAATCTCTGACTCTTGCCCTTCACAAGAAGAAAGTCACTTGTCCCCACAGTATCCTCTTTATTTTCCAGCAGCAATGCTCTGTGCTGAGTCTTCAGGTCACTGTGCATGCTATTGTGAAAGAGGTGGCCCAAGTCCTGCCCACACCTGAGCACCTTCTTGCAGTACATGCACTCAGCCATGTGAGCATCTGTTAGATACTGCTGAAAATGCTTCCAGATTATTGACATCTTGGGAGCTCCAGTTTTTTACACTTCTTCCTTTAGCAAGCAGAAACCTAGCCTTTTGCTTTCTAATCTACAGCAGTATACGGAACTCCAAATATTAGGAATTATTATTACAGTTTTATGGAACTATCATATTCATAATGATCGAAATATAGCATTATTCAGTGAATTCCAGATACTGCCAATTCCAAATGCACATCACTAGTACAGAATGTTATTTCAAAAAGTTGGTTTTTTTTTAAAAAAGCAACTTGTTTGCTGACATCCTATTGCTTTATTAAGCATGTAGAAGGCAAATGGCTTAACATTTAGTTATTTCTAGCATGTTCCCACTGGGACATGCACCAAGCCAGCAGGTGCTCAACCCCGAGAATCATAGAAGTGACTCGCCAACTGCCTGTTAGAAGTGACTAAATGGTACGTCATTTGCCTATCGCATGTATAAAGCAACAAGATTTCAGTAACTGTATGAGTAATATGTTAATAATCTGATTAAGATTATGATTATGATTGATGATGATGATGATTATTCTTCTTTAAAATAGAATGGTTTTAAAAATTACCTCAAATATTCCGTGCAATTAAAGCCACTGTGAGGCCTGCATAGGTCTCAGCTGAGGGAGGTAACCTTTGGCAATGAATATGGATGCAAAATATAGATATGAGATGTCACCTGGAAAAGTCATCATGATTCACCATCTTACATGGGTGAATAAGAACATGCGTGTATGGGGTACACGAAAGTCCATGGTATCTCCTTTCCTATCAATCAGTCCTCAAGCCTGCTAAGCTCTGTACTTCCTTGGTGCCATGTAGGCTCACCACCTGGGTGAAGACTACTGTACAAAGGAACCTTTCCCATGCAACCCAGGAAGGAAATAATTTATCTGAGGTTCTCTACTTTCCTTAAGCAGGTTTCCTTCCTCAAACTGCGAAAGTGGCCTTATTGCACAGCAGAAGAGAAGCCTGGTTGTCGTGATTTCATCAAAGCTTTCTCCTTCCTCTGGCCACCTGCTAAGGAAGGCGACTGCCCTCATCTCCTTCTTAGCAGAGCTCTCTCTTGGACAGCGTTATCATCATCATGTTTTTCTCTCTTCTACCTGCTGAAACAGAGGTGCTTGCTCGAAACAGCTTTCAGTTCCAGCCTTGCTAGAAAGCAAAAGCTTGACCAATCTGAAGATGACACAAGAGTACATAACCCGTTAATATCAAGCAAAGGGGACAAAAAGAAAGAAACTTGTCTTACAAGGCTTCATGCTGTACCTTCCCAAGGAGGCAGGCCTTCAAGGGCTAAGTCCCTGGTCATTCATGCTATGCTCACATACGGTAACTTGATTTACTGTCATGTCCCTGAACTTTTCCTTGCTTTCTCTCTGCCATTACTGTTCTTGTTTCCTAGATTTTTAAAACTGTCCACAAAACTTCACTGATTTAATCAGTTACTGGTAAGCAGGAAAGGCAAAGAAAGTTCATTTCTAAGAGAAAGCGCTGACTTTCCTTTATCTTCCACAGCTGTTCTTTCTTTTTGCTTCTAATTGTGCTTAAGATGAGAAATCCATGGGGGGAGTTCTTCCACCCTGTGGATAACCAACAGCACTTTGCTACTCCTCTGGTCACCACAGAAATAAATACCTCTTCTTTATTTCATATGTTTACCTTTGTCTGAAGACAATGTGTGCACATATCACAAACAATAGTAGAATTTGAAAGCCTCATTATCACCACATTCATTCATCCATCCATCTGTCAGTTATGCTGATACTTTGGCAACTGATGTTATGGCTCCTGTTCTGAAAATAGTCATGATGTTAAAGAAAACTGCTGGTGTACAATATGTACGTACATGTGCATATTTACAGAAGGCATTAAGAGTCTTGGCGGGTCACAGTCTGACAGACTAGAACAAAGCACAGCTCCCAGGTCTGGGCACAACAGTAAACAGGAGTATGTAAAGCATAATAAATGCTCTCACCTCATTTGAAAAACAAAACAAAACTCTTAATCTGTGCAGTCTGCATTTCCCTGCCCTTGTTTGTGGGAAGAAAACCATGCTTGACAGAAAAATAATAGTTTTGGTGACAGAGATGTAAAACTCTCTGACACATAGCTATGACTGGGGATCTAAGGCATCCAAGTGATGTACATTCTTAGCTCCATTTTCCAAGTTTGCACCGTAAGTTAAAAGCGAAATACTGAACCACCTTGCCCAGCTAAATAAATACTCTTAATTTACCACGTTCTCTTCTCCTGCAACGACTTTGAAGATCTCTCTCCTTCTGCTCCTCTGAGTTATTAATTGCCGCTGTACTCCATTATTAATTCAAGAAAGCATGTGGAAAACCATTTTTCAGGAAGGATGTTGTATAAAATAATATTGTGTTATGTTATATTAATCCTGCAATGAAACATTGAGTGCACTGTTGCTTTGTGCCACATACGAAGACATTATTCCGGAGCGGCCACTCAACTGTTCCATTTAAGCAGATGGCAGCACTGGGGCTTGGTAGTCAAAAGGTGTTAGCATTTTTGTACCTCATTAACAGTTTCACATAGTTCAAGGACTATAAGCACAGGGACTTCCTTTTATTAAGGACCTGCCTCAGTGTTAGCATAAAAGAAGATAAACTGTATTCTATTTTACCACTTGGTAAGCTGTGCCTATTCAGCACTGGATTGTTTACTGAGGCATTTGAGTGCAGGAGGGTTCTTACCTCCTACACAAAAAGTCAATAATACATTAGGAAGAAAAAAGCCCATGCAAAGCAAGAAAATAATGTGACGCAGAAGTGGAAGGAGCAGCCATTTGTGGCATTAATTCAAGGCTTAGCAAAGCCCGTTTTGAAACCTTTAATTAAGTAAGATTTTCCTGAGAGGGAAGAGGAGTTTTGTTGTGGGATCATTAACTCTGCTTAATTTAAGGTTATGTCCATTTGTGTAAAGAAAGATCCATTATCAGGAGAGAAGAGGAAATCTTCATAAAAGCTGAAGTCACAATATAGACAGTTATAGTGTAGAGTCTCTACTATAAATCATTGAGAGACACCATCTTTTAAAGGTCTGCTCCATTTTATTTATATACTTATATATTTATTTATTTGCTTGTTCATTATTTATTTATATCTTTATACCCTAACCCTAACCCAAGCCACCATAACACAATTCTGTCCCCACTGTGTCCTCCCAACTGGCCTGTAAGTAGGCTAGGTTGAAAGAAATTGATTGATCTATGGTCACTCAATGGGTGGGCTAGCCCAGTGAAACACCAGCATCTGATTCACCCAATTTAACACTACAACAGTGATGGTGGCGGTGGCAGCAAATTGCTGTTGATGAAAAGCTTCCTTTTGGGGATTCTGAGTGTACCCAACTTCATTGCATTGTGTACAAGTTGCAGGTACCCCAAAATTAGCTTTACTCAATGGTAATTTGCTTTTAATCAGCAGCTATTTGCCACTGTCAATGATATCACCTCCACTGGGCATATAGAGCTGTGTGGCAAAATTTCAGACACTGTTTAGGTAGTCCTAAACAAAGACATAGATATTGTCATGTGTTGTCAAGTCATTTCAGATCTTGTGTAACCTAACAGGGTTTTCAAGGTGCATGAGATTTCAAGGAGTAGTTTATGATTGCCTTGCCCTATGAATTTCCATGACTGAGCAGCGACTTGAACCCAGATTTCCTGAATCCTGTTCTCACACTTTATCCACTATGCCACATACAGATACAGATATAACAAACCAAAACGTATACACATATGAGAGGGGGTGACTGGTTAGCAAAACAGCGCAATTGAAATATTATGGTAAGAGCTTCCACCTTCTTCAGTTGTTCTAAATAAAATTGTGCTATATTGTTGGCAATCATAGAATGCAGAGGATTCCAAAATGGACGAATGATGTCAGGTGTGGTCCTCTGGGTTCTGGTCATGAGGTGCTAAGCTGCCATGTCTTTAAATCTAGAAGTTTTCCTTTTTTCCCAAAGGTATTGGATCTGACAGGACTTCTATCCCACTCACCTACCAATCAGATAAGATGTGACATTGTGAATTAAAGTGCTTATTCACTGGTTGTTCCAATTTCCTGGCCAAGACAGCAAATGTATGATTGCTAAAGCATTATGAAGGTCAGCTGTTGTCTTGATTGGTATCCTGGTCATTTATGCTAATAGACTAGACTTCAGGACCCGTGGATGATGTTCTGTTTAATTCAGTAGGACCGGCAGTCAAAGTACTAATGAAAGATATGCTTTCCTAACAGACAGAGAGGAAATTCAGCACTTAGAACCACTAAATTGCTGATGGATGGTTTGAGGACAGCTATTACAAGTCACTTTTTAAGATTTGGAGGACAGGTAACATAGAAAACTTGATGATGGCTGTGGTAAGATGTTCTAATTTGCTAAGAATTGATAACTTTCCCTGATTGCCCTGTTGTAGTTAGGAGATGGTGTATGGATATCCCCCCACATAATGACTGAAATGCTGTAGTGTAACTTCACTGGGAGTAAACGATGATGATGTCATCATTTGGCAAAGATTAATCTTTATTTTAATTTAATTTAAAATTTCCATTCTCCCCTCATCAGGTTCTAAGGCTCTCTAGGGATGGAAGGAGCCTTTAATGTCAGAAAATTACTGTAAGACTGCCAGTGGCTATGTTTGAATATTATAGGCTCCCCCTCCCATCCTGAGGCTCCCAAATGCTTCCCCGTCCCTAGGGAGCCTCAGAATCTGAAGGTGGGGATGAGAAGTTTTAAATTAAATTAAAAGGAAGATTAACATTGCCAGGTGATGACATCATCACATTTATGCAGCAGAGCTATGCCAACTGGATTTCAGCCAATGGTTGTTTTCTTGGTGTTAGAATCAATGATATATGGAGAATATCTTTAGTGAAGCAGGTATTTCTTGAGGTTGTTTATTTTTTCTCTCTCTCTCTAAGTGAACACAAATATGACAATGTTAGGATAGTGTTTGTTTATTAAGTATAAATATGGATAGATAAAACAAAATAAATGCAAATAATTAAATATACATATATTATTTATTATTTCTTTAGTCATCTTCTCAGTCCTTGTTCAGAAAAAAGCACCGAGGTTTATTTGAATGGAAGGCAGTGGCCTTGATTCTCCCAAATAACATGAGTCAGTGACAGAATAGCTGACAGTAGGCTAACTGCTTCTTCAGGCAGCAATAGTCCATTTACAAAAGCACCTGTAATACACATACCACTCTACAATCCAAAAGAGGTGCCAAGTAGTTGCTGGGACTTGTCTCCTTCCTTAGTGAATGAAAAGACTTCCAGCCATGAAAGGAGAAATGTCTGCCTGGAAAGGGGTCCTTCTGCTGGTGAAGAAAAAACTGCCCATCCATATCATTCTCTTTTTTTCTCTCTCTTCATTTCTCTTGCTGTTGAACATGACTGAAACATTTCCTTGAATCTGCTCCAGTTCTGCCCAATGTTTTAGCACCAAGCTAGAGGTGGAGCCAAACATTGCCGGGGGAAAGTTCCAGGACTATTTGATTTGCAGTGAGGATGAAACCACCTGTCCTCTCCTCAGAATTTCCTATTCCCCCTGAGTTTACTGTATCTCTAGCCCTCACAACAGCCCAGAAATGGGGGTGAGGGTGAGGTATATTTTGTCAGCACCAAAGTATTCTTATATATTATATATATTCTCCATTTGGGGCATGACATCTCTGAATGGGCAATGAAGATTCATTAGCTTTATAAAAAAATCTGCTCCCAATGGAGACAACAATTGCTAGAAGTGATTTGTTGATGTGGATAAACAGAACAACCAGCATTTTGGATTCTTCTTGGAGGAGAAGATGCCATAATGAGTGCCTGTCTTCAGCAATTTACTATTATACCACTCCTTGGTTCACAGTTATTCAACACCTGTCCGAAGTACTGATTCATTGATGTCACTCTTCAAACAAGATCAAGTAATACAGCACCCCCAAATCTGAAGAAAGATTTGAATGGAAAGATATTTGCAAGCATGTCCACATACGCAAACAAACCATTACTCCATACACCATTCCATAGATGGAATGGTTCTGTGTAAGAGAACAGCCTCACAAAATGTTGATTAATAGGGTAGACATGTCTCCTTGTTCACAAAATGGCTGTCACAGGACAGCCATCTTCCTGAGCAACTGTCCAGTCCAAGTCCAGTTTAAAGATAAAGGACCCTGAGAAGGGAGAGTGGGGGCCTTAAAACTGTCCATCAAAAATTAGGTACATAGCCAAGAGATTGAGAACACATACATCTCCTGGTCTCTTTGTTACAGTCTTTCACACTGTGGTGGGATGTATGGGCCAAAATCCTATTTCTTAGCATAGTAAATCACACTAGAGTAGTTGTGAATTGCTTTAAGCACTGAAAGTCACAGTTGGAGTAGGTCCGTTTGAATCAAGGGAATTTATGGAGGGTTTGACTCACTAAATCTCTATTGATTCAAAGGGTCTACTGTAGTGCAATTTACTATGCTAAGCAACAGGATTTTGGCCACTCTGATTCAATTTAAAAGACAGCAATGGTTTGTAAGTTTATATCTCCATATGTAAAATAGCATACTCACATTTTGTACAGATATTTTCTCCTCTCCTTTTTGGTGAAGCATTTGCTCTTTGGGGTGATATGTTTAGTTACCACTCTGTTGATTAATAGCAGATCATTTTATATAGCTCAATTGAACCCAAAGACTCAACAAATATTTATTAAAACTGTGTAGCCGAAGCCAGTTGCTTTCATTTCCTAGAGAGTTATTTGTACACTGTCAGCGTTTTGACTGACAACTTCTTCTTTTAAATGCTACAGTTGCATAAACAGTACAGATAATGGCTTGTTTTTATACAACGCATTCATCTTCCCTTGTTAAAGGATACAGCTGCTTGTTTATTATGGCATCACTCCCTAACTCACAAAGATAAAGCTAATCAATTATAAAACCTCTATTTATACCATAACAATTACCAATAAAGAGTTCAATCAATCATACTTTCTGCAAACCGTGGCAGTAAAACAGCGTGGTCTAGATCCTGAAGTCTCTGTTCAGATATAAGTATGGAAATAGTCCCAGCATGGGATAAATTTGAACTCAGGGCAGGGGGGAACAGTGATAAAGACAAGGTACCCCACTTCAACCCTTCCTTCTGCTTCCCAAAAGTTAGGAAATCCATCTTAATATTAATTCCACCTACAGGGAAGGGAGAATCATCACACATCAATTATCTGTCCATTATTTAGTAAGGATCAGGAAATCTATCAGTTTCAATTTCTAATGTATTTGAATTTTTTAAAACATGTACTTTCTCATCTTGAATGTGAACCCCATTAATGTTGGTGTGGGTGCAATCAGACAGGGAAATAGCTTGCATTTTGGACTGCTTGTGGCACAGTCCAGTGTGAGCTATTTCCTGGCAATCCGACAATGTACCTGAGATAACTAGCCCAACCCTGATTAGCTACCCTTTTTTGGGGGCTGGGCTGGAGCAGTTCCTCCTCAGACAGAGGTCACTTTAAGGGAAATTGCTTCCAGGAAAATGACTCTTCGTAGCACTATCAGGTGTAATTCTTTCTCGTCACACCCTAAATTATCCAAAAATAAGCTTAAAAATTGCCCTAATGCACTGGACAAATTCAATATGTAAAGTTATAACCAGCATGGAGAGGACTATTTGCATCTGTCTATGGTACAGATGTTAAAGATCAAGAATCTCTGAGAAAACAAAGGTAGCAATCGTATTTCAGTACTAATATAGCTGGGGACATAGGTATTCAAACTCATTTTTAATTGCTAAACACTCAAAACTCTGGGCTTGGGCGGATTAATCTACATGTTTCAGTTTCTCAACTGTTCATCTTTTTTGTGTTTAACCTCAAGTTCTTTCCTTCTTTGAAATGAAAAAAGTGGTGAATCCTAGTGAATTCTTGTTAAGAAAACAACTGAACCAGTTACTCTTGTTAATTATCCCTGTGGATTAGCCTATTGTTCAAAGACAGGGCAAGGGCTCAGGGCATTTTCTGAGGGCATAGGATACAGACACCTTGCTGAAGCTAATTAGATAGTCTAGTCAGGGATTGTATGGGCCACCACCTAAGAGCTCCACATGTACTACTTTCGGTTCTATGCTAGAAGAAATACAGGCGATAAAATGTATATGCTATTAAATAAAGTTAATAATTAATTATATCCTGGTATAACTTATAAGGATATAATTAATTATTAACTTTATTTAATAGCATATACATTTTATATCCTGGTATAACTTATAAAAAAGTGACGTGGTGGTGCTGCGGGTTAAACCGCAGAAGCCTCTGTGCTGTAAGGTCTATAGATCTGCAGCTGTAAGATCGAATCCACGTGACGGAGTGAGCGCCCGTCGCTTGTCCCAGCTCCTGCCAACCTAGCGGTTCGAAAGCATGCAAATGCGAGTAGATAAATAGGGACCACCTCGGTGGGAAGGTAACAGCGTTCCGTGTCTAAGTCGCACTGGCCATGTGACCACGGAAGATTGTCTTCGGACAAACGCTGGCTCTATGGCTTGGAAACGGGGATGAGCACCGCCCCCTAGAGTCGAACACAACTGGGCAAATTGTCAAGGGGAACCTTTACCTTTACCTATAACTTATAAAGCCCTAAATGGTTTGGGACCCCGCTATGTCTCAGAGTATCTTTCCTTGACAATATCTACCCATCCAATCCGAGTCTCTCAGGTCTTGCTATTGAGGGTGCCCACCTTAAGAGAAATAAAGAAGAAATTAACAGAAATCAGATGTTTTCAGCTCTGGCGCTGTCTTTATGAAATAAATGTCCATTAGAGATCAGGCAGGCCCCCTTCCTACAGTCCTTTAGAAAATTATTGAAGATTGAACTGTTTAGGGAGACCTTTGGCAACATCTGATATTAATTCTGTGACCCGTTGTTATATTTCATTTTTTTAGATTGACGTTTTATCATTTTCATTTATTATATTGGATTATATATATTTAATGAATTCTAATTTGTTTGATGTTTCTTGCTGGTGTCAGCTGATGGTTGCCTTTCGGTTAATTTGACTGTGATTAGGAGGTGGGCTTTTTTCTCCTTCTTTTTGTTTGACTGTATGGTATATTTACAATTTGTAAATTGCCCTGAGTAGTGATTTCACTATCTGTCAGATAAGATAAGATAAGATAAGATGGTTGGTTGTGTCTGCTCCAGGTCAATATCATCTAGATATTTCTGAGCTGCCACTACATAAGCAGAACAGCTAAAATGCAGGGCAGAAGTGAGGTGCCTTTGGCTGTCCAGATGTTTTGGACTTCAACTCCCAGAAGCCCCAGCTGGCATAGTCAGTGGCAAGCAACTGTGGAATCTGTTTCTCAAACACTCAGAGGAACAAGGATTCCCCCACTCCTTGACACAAACAAACACAAACAAACGAACAAACAAACCTTAAATTTGTTCTTCTCACTAGGTAATTGGTCAGTCAAATTTGCACATACTTGCACATGAGAAAAATAATCATATTTCCTTAACAATTCTTTCATTTGTTGGAGCAAGACAAAGTTAAGAAGAGGTGCACACAATTAAAATCAGCAGAAATTTAAATCTGCCAGCCCATTGGCTAGGGCAGCTTTTAAATTAAGGAATCAACTACTGACACAGAATAACTTATTTCTGGCCCAGTTGTCTCTCCAAATATAGTTATTGTTTAAAATATCTTTAACCCTCCTTTATGTAGTATTTTGCAGGACAAAATAGTCTACAGATATTAGAAGCTGGATCTCCATAAAATGAGAAGGGTCTAACATTCATCAGGGCTTTTTATAGGCTTAACGTAGATGAACAGCTCAAAACACTCAGCAAAGTACATGGGGGTTAAGCTGTCTTAGTTTTCAGAAGTGGCGTTCAGCTGATTGACAACGAAATCATTAATGCAAGTAGAGTAATCCTGGGTGGGGATTATGGGAAATGATCTAGCACATTTGCTATTTAAGTGCCTTTTTGGTGGAAAGGTAGCATTTTGACTGGATAGACAGATACTGTAGATCACTGTTTCCCAACCTTTTCCGGTCTGCGGACCAGCTGGGGAAGGCGGGGCACCCCCCCGCGCGCCCGCGTGCCCCCTTGCATGGGCGGGTGCGCCCGCGCGAGCGAGCACCACCATTTTGCGCATGCGCACGACCGCGCGCGCATGCGCAAATGACAGCGCATGCTTGTGCGGGCCCGCGTGCATGCGCAAATGGCGGCACGGTGCTCGTGCGGGCATTCCGGAGTGCACGTGCAGGCGCAAACGGGCTGCGCGGGGGTGAGTGCGCGCAGGGAGGTCTCTCTCGCCAGCCCGGTCTGGCCCAGGCCAGGGACCGGCACCGGGCCGGGGACCAGGGGTTGGGGATCGCTGCTGTAGATAGACAGATAATTGCTGAGTTTTGTGTAGTTGCATAGGAAAAAACAGGGCAATTATAGGCTTAAAATTATAAGCACATTCCACAAGAATTCCATTTACTGTATATAAGTGTGTGTGTGTAAGTTCTCTGCCATCAAGTTGGAACTGACTTCTAGTGACCCTAATAGAGCTTTCAAGGTAAATGAGATATTTAAGGAGTGATTTTACCAGTTCCAGTTCCCCTGTGAGTTTCCATGTCTGAGTGGGGATTCAGTCCCTGGTCTCCAGAGTCCTAGTCCATCACGCTATCCACTACCCCACACTGGGAATCCCTTATATAGGTAGACCAGCAAAAATACTGTATTCGGTCAGACAAAAGAAGAAACAATATTTACTTACAAAATGATGTGTTCAAAAACTTGAGATGAAGACATGGGATCGTTAGTATTAAAAATAATAATTTAGTCTGTTAAAATCATGACTGAGGAGAGAACTCAGACATAACGTCTGTTAAACTGGTATTAACTGGGGGGAAAACCTGCCTCAGAGTAAAGATTGTGAGTGGTGGGAAGGAAAGACAGCTATTGTTTGGTTGCTTAAGAACAAGTAAACAAACAAATTAGGTTTTCATACAGAACATTCTGGACTTCTACACATTTCAACAATAATCTCCCTCCCCACATCCCTCTGTGCTCATCCCAGGTAGACAGTAGAACGGTTTCACAAACTGTCCCGTCTGGCCAATAGCAGTATCGCTCTACACCAATGGAAAGAAATAGGTCAACTTCCAAATCATTCTCACTGAACTACCTGGACCAGACAGGAAGGGAATGGCTTGGATCCGGTAAATCCAAAGCCAACTTGCACCCTGTCCCAACCATAAAAAGGCCCTACAGGGAAGCCTCCTGCCTGTTACAGCTGGAGGTGGTTTCCACTCACCCAGCTGCAGCGAAAGTCATCCCTATAACAGATGCTCTCCTGCTAGTGATGGTTCCACCATCTATTGAAGAGGGGGCTGCCTTACCCCCTTCCTTTCCCTATCCCACCTGCTAGCAACATCTGGGGTTACAACTGCCCTGTATGTACTGTCCACTCACTTCATGGGAGCACAACAAGGACATCCCTTTAGGGAAACAAAGTTCCTCAACCCAAAACAAAATTCACCCAGCAGTTTTCTTCCCTTTTCTTTTCTTAGCAACTGTCTACTGCCAAGAAATTCTGAGCCTGAGTGATTTCCTTTTATCTCTAAATGCCTTGATTCACAGGGGCTTATTGACAATCGCACCTGTTATATACAGCCACTGTTCAGAAAAATGTATGCAAAGAGAACCTCTATAAATAATTTGACAGTTATGTTTTCTATGTTTACTGGTTAATTTTTATGGGTTCGGGTAATATAAGCACTGTTTATCATTGACTTTCCACATTTGGTTTTTGGATTTCTGTGCTTCATTGTAGCATTTTATGGTTGCCATTAATGAATCAAAATAAAATGGAGCAATATTATAAAAGGCGGTAAACAAACCATCTGCTTTGCCTTAATTACTAAAGAAATTAATATGCATGCATCTGCATTAGGTTCTGAATACCAATATGTGTCCCTATTTATATTAACTAGCCATTACCATACAAAAAAAAAACAACCCACACACACATATAAACAAAGTCACAGAACATAGTACACCAACATCCTGAAATCTGTTTTACTAAAAGAGAGTTACAGGTGATAAATCTGGTTCTAGATTCTGTGACCTCAAAAATGTAGGGGTGAGGGACAAATAGATAAATATGTTGTCCTGGACAATACATGCACTGCATGTAGAACAAAACAAAAAGTTAAAAACTGTTATGGGAAGGAGGCTTTCATTTATTCATTTCCCTTTTTTTTTATTACTATGTGAGGCTACCTTCGGAAAGTGTTCAAAAACATCACTGGGTCCAAATAGCTGCAGCCAGACTGGTTGGAGGGGAAACACCTGTTTCAGGATCTTCAAGGCTCAGCCTTTGGTAAGGACAGAAATCTGCCACTGCTACGTTGTGGGACTCCTTTCCAACAAAAGGTCACCTTGGTCAGCTCTCTGTTGCTCTTCCACCAGCAGGTAAAGTACTGTCTATTCAGGCAGGCATTGGACAATTGACTGACTGATGAGCAAGCGTCCTTAATAGGGTGTGCACACTGTACTTCTGCTCCCTTTGGTCATAGGCATTTGGTCAAGGCTCAGGATTAAGAAGAAAGGTGAGATGCTAAATACACACACACACACACACACACACACACACAGAGAGAGAGAGAGTTGGAGCCAATATGGAGTGGACAGATTTGCACCAATAGATACTTCCAGCAAGATAAAAGAGAGAGAAAATAATATTTGGTGTTTTTTTTCAGGATGGACATTTTTAATCACGTGCATATTCTTCTAAAAAGAGAAAATAAGATGACAGGGTGATGAATGGTCCAGCCTTGTCTTCTGCCTAATTAGCTATTGTTCTCTGTGCAAAGTCTTCCTCTGTGGTGTATAAAAAAACATGTATTTCTGCAAATGCATTTGGAATTGGTTTAATTTATATAAAAATGTGGAGTGTTGGAGATTTCTAATTAATTTAAAGAAGTGAAGGGTAAGAATTCCAGCAAAGGACTTTGAAGCCTCCCTTCTTTAAAATCTGGATTAAAATCTCAGTGTTGCCGTGTTTTGCCCTATCAAGAGATAGCCTAAACAGATGAGAATGAGGAATTCAGCCAGTATTCTTCACATCCCTAATACAGAAGTACAGGCTTAAGTTCAAGTCACCAAGGCAGAGCAGGCGGGGTTGTCACCGCCATGCCTCCCAACTTAACTGTTGTCAGGGGGGCAGAAGAGCCCACCAGCACAGCTCCCAACCTCTGTGAAAAGGTCAAGATGGGGGAGCGGGTTTCTCCCTGTGGCAGCATGAAGAAGGCCAACAATGCAAGCCACCATGACAGGGGGTTGCCCCAAAACCTGCCAATGCTGCAGACATAGAGAGTGGAAGGTGGAAAGGGGTCATTCAAAGGGAGAGACATGAAAGGGAGAGGAAATGACTGCATGGCAGGAGAGGTGGGCAGATATAGCTATGGAGAGGGAGGCAGAGGCATGAAGTGGAGGAAAGAAGGAAGAGGGGACATGGAGCAGGGGTTGGAGGGCTACTGGGATGCTGGTGAGTGGGAACAGCCAGGGTGAACTGAGTAGGGAGAATGGGACAAGAGAGATGGTGAATGAGGATGGCAATAAGCAAGAGCAGCAAGAAGCCTGAGAGGAGATCAGAAGGAGTCAGGAGCAGGTGTGTCCATTACTTGGCTTCCTAGAGTGCTTTTGGGAGACAGGTAGCCACCATTGGAAGGAGCCTGGCACTGACAAGAATGTTCTAGGACACTCTAGAAGAATCACGCCATGGCCCTTGTGTTGGCTGGGACTCCCTGGCAAGGGCTCAGCTTGGATTGTGGGGATACCTTTCCCACAGCAGGACTATCAAACATTTCTCAGCTTCCTTGCCTGCCTCCTTCCACTAACCACACTAATCTAGGTAACCCTGTGGATACCACCTACCTGTTCTCTGGGTTCTCACCCACAGACCCCTCAAGCTGGAGGCCAGAGCTTGCCAATCAGGTAGCATATGTGAACACACACTGGGGTGAAAAACTGTGAGGGAATTGACTCTGAAGCTAATAAAAGGACATCTAGGAACACCATCCTTGCTGTCCAACTGGTAAAGGCATGGCCTCTCTCTCTCTTTCACACACACACACACAAACACAAGCTGGCCTGATTATCCTTTGATGTGGAAAAATGTAAAAGGAATCTGGCATATGGTATGGTCAGCACTGATTCTTGAGCCATTAGAAAAGAAATTGCTGTTAGCAGAACAATCCAATTCGCATTGGCATTTCTCCCTGTGATCACATGTGCTTATGAAGCCATGGCTAAGAGGGGCTATCGAGTCCTTGGGAACTAACTTGTATGTGAACCAGCTCAGGTGTGCCAACACTATGCATCCAGGTTAGGGCAAATTCACATTTCTGTCTCACATGAGCGAACAACATGTAACATTTCTAGTTAGGTGGAAATTTTTCATCTGCTGAGATTCAGCTGTGCTTTTGGCAACATTGCCCGTGACTACTCCATCATGAACACAAACTGTGATTAACTGTGCTACCACACAATACATTCTAGGGTCATAGCATTCCAGATCAATGTCTATGTACGTGATGGAGTGTCCTAAACTGCTTTGCAGGAAACACATGAGACTCTCCTACATTTCTAAGCAAAAATCAGGCCCCAGGATAGTAGGCTCTTGTGAAGGGACACATCTTGGGATATTGTGCCTCCTTAAATTAATAATCCTTATCTATTTATTAATTAATTAGGTATTAAAAATTCTGTTCACAGGTGTACAGATCCATGACTTCTAGTAGTAAAAGCTGGGTAGTCTTGAGGACTTTTATTATGTCTTTCAATTGCCTTTCTACTGACTAGGCGGCCAACTTTATTTACTGCAGCCATTTACTTGCAAAACATTTGGAAGATTATTTCCTTCACTTGGTGTCCACCATTATCTTGCACAAGAGAAGCCATCTGGTCATGTTGCAATTAGTTCCTTTTTCCCATACTTGCTGTTTGAGGCAAAAGAATTAAGATAAGAGTGGTTTTGTAAAAGAATTATTTACACAATTAAAAACCAGTGGATTGAATTATAAATTCTAAAAGACAGGCTAGCTTAAGCTAAAACAAGTTGTGTTGACAAAAAGAAAGACATCTTCTCCCGGGCATTTAAAAAAAGGCATGGAGAAAATCATAATGATCTGCATTGCTAATCCTGATTTACACATTGAGGAACAATTCCTCAGCAATTCTGAATAGGTCATACATATTCAGATGCTGTCCATTTCAAAGGATAGAACAATTTAAATAATGGGTTTCAAGGCAGCCGTTGATTAATGCCATTACAACTACAACACATTTTTTATCCGCATTCTAAGCACATTAATATTCTTTGGGACACAACAGCAAAGAGAGTCACAAACATTAAGTAATATCAGCAAAGGAGACCTCAAGAATCAAAATCTGTTCAAAGAATGAGGATAAAGTGGATAAATTTAAACATTTTCAAACCCTGCTGTGCTAGAACTATGATAAAGAACAGAGTACAACGGAATACAAAAGTTAAAAACCATGAATCCGTCAGAACAGCTGGCAAAAGCTGGCTTTAACTGTGAAGATGAAGACACTCAAAATTCTCATTCCCTGCACTGCACCTACTTACTCCTCATTTTTGTACTCAGAGTTAGTGGAAGAAAAAAGTGCAGTGCATTACTTGTCAGGACGTCGCTCCCTAAAAATCAGGTCCCGTGTCACATGCTCCTCTCAATCCACGACGTTGGTCACACCAAGGGAAGCCAGAAAGGTAACAATGAGGAGCCAGGCTTTCTCAGTAATAGCCCCCACTTTGTTGAAAACATTACCAGTATCTCTCCCTCCCAGTATTCAATAATAATAATAATAATAATAATAATAATAATAATAATAATAATAATAATAATAATAATAATAATAATAATAATACTCAAGACAGAGTTATACAAGGCAACCTTTAAAAACATTTTAGCTTCAAATGATGCAAGTTTTAACATTTGAACCTCAGGTTTTGATTATGTTATTATGTTTTTATAGGAATGAAGATGGGGATTGTGGAGTTTTCCTTGTCTGTATACTACCCAGAGTAGTGTGAATTCACTAAGTGAGCAGTATATTAAATACATACATACATACATACATACATACATACATACATACATACATACATACATACATACATACATACATACATACATACATACATACAAACAACTCTGGAAAAACAAAATCCTATACACAATTACCTGAAATCCCAGGCCATGCAATGAGATTTACTTCATATTATGGCCAATCCATTCTGGCCTAACAGTCATGCTGCTGCATAGACAACAGCAGTATGAATTTATCATTGTTGTTGTTGTTAATTCAATTTACATACTACCCATCTAGCTACCCAGACAACTCTGGACGGTTCACAACAAAAGGAACAAACATTAAATCATAACTACAGAAACATAACAACTACTCAAAATTAAATAAACACATTATCAATTAACTAAAACAACAGCAAGATGAATGTGGTTTGAGCAGAGGGAAGACCTCTTCCTGACATTTTGGAGCGAGCTCCTGCCTCCCACTCAAACTGTGAGTTATCCCTGGCCACAAATACTTCCAAGAGAATGTGCTTAGGATATTAACCCTTATATCAAGGCACCAAAACAATCCTAAATGGTAGAATCATTGAATGGGAAGGAAGCATGGAACTCATTTAACCCGTTATTCATGGAGGCTCTTCAATGCAGTGATAGCCTCCTGGACAGATGGCAATTCAGTATCAATTTTTCACACATCCAGTGAAGAAGAACGTTTCTCCTCCCAAGCCACTAATTTGACTACTGAATGGATCTCACTAGAATAACAGAGAAACAAACCACTGAACAGATCTTCTCCAGAGAAACAAAGAATCTGTCTCATCATATGCATGGCAGCCCTCCAGACATTTGAAGACTGCTAACTTTGTCACCCTGTCATCTCTTCTCTAGGTTAACACTCTTGTTGTTATGTGCATCAAATAACTTCCAATTTATGGTGACCTTATGAATTAGGGACATCCAAAGGATCCATCATTAACAGTCCTGATCAGGTCTTGCAGACTCAAGGTGGTGGCTTCCTTTATTGAATGAATCCATGTCCTGTTTAGTCTTCCTCTAAACATATCCAGCCCTTATAACTGTTCCACACAGAACTTGGTTTCTATATCCAGTACCATCCTGGCTACTCATGCTGGATAACTTGCCAATCCCCTTCTTAAAACAGGTACATAGAATTGGGCAAATATTGTCTGACTCGTTCTCTCTTACAAGGCTGCGGTCACATTAGAGAAATGTCTCCCTTCTTACTCGCATCTTCAGCTTCCTGTATAGTTGCGCATTGTGGTCACCTGGCATATATCACGTGATACTGGTTCATATTTTTTTTAACCACTCTGCTTTTCTGGTGTGAATTAGATGCAGTACATTCATCCACACCCCTCAAGCGGGACATATCTCCTTCCTTTTCTTGTGCCTTTCTCTGCCCACCTTCCCTTTAAAAAAAGGGTAGGACACCGCTATGTTGGCAAAAGGCCCTTGCTGATCGTGTACTGATCTGGGCCATTTCTTCCTATTTCTGTGCTTCATTACCCACTATGGAGGAGAACCCACAGCACAATGCAGTGGTGGTCAAAAGACAGTAGGGAGACTGATGCTCCATGTTTGACAGAAGTATACAAAAGCACTGACATTCCCATTTGAAAATTAATTGAAAGAAATTAAGAGTCAAATGACAGCAGGTGAGGGAAGTGGGACCACCTGCCAGGTGCATAGGAAATGAATCAGTTTTGAAGTACACACTCAATGGGATGTCGGTTGTACTGCACAATGAAACGAAGAACAAATATAGTAGTAGCCTCCCAATGGGCTGGATTTGATGTGGAGATAGCATGGAGGGGGAACAAAAGAATCAATGATGGCTTTGTGTCAACTGAACCCAAAAAAGGGGTTGAAATTCATGAGGAGTAACTCGGAAACATTTTGCTGGTGTGACCACAGCCTTATAGATTTAAATACAGACCTTCATTATCAGTACATATTCAGTATTTGAAGGTCCAGAAGGCTTCCAGCCACGCAACAATGCTCCAATAAGGAGCTTGCCTGTGTGCCCATCCCCATCCCCACAGTTTTAATTCTGCATGCAAGCAGGCAAATGCTTGGTTGGGGGTTATTTTTTCCCATGACATGGACACTTCTGTTTATACAGTCCTGCATTGGCTTTTGAGCTGTCATAGGACACAGCAGGCTCATTTGCAGCCTGGGAACACTGAAGCCCCAGTACCGCTGCCTAATACAGCTGCAAACCAGGTCTCTTTCCCCATACACTTGTGTATTTGATAATGGTAGTGATGAAGTGACCTAATGCAAAACTTTATATTTACCATTATTGAATTTCATCTCATTATGTTTGGCTCAACATTCCAGCCTGAGCAGACCCTTCTGAATCTTGACCTTGTCTTCTGAGATGCTGCATATCCTTCCTAGCTTTGTATCATGTGCAGATTAATAAGGAACCCTGCTATACTCCCATCTATATGCTTTATTTTATAAAGTTGAATAGCATATTCAATACTGTAGCACTTAACATCCTTCCAGGAGAATTTTGAGTAACTGATTAGCATTCACTGAGCAACAGCTTGGGATCCACTTAATGGTTGCTTAATCAAAACCACATTTTTCCATCTTGTCAACAAGTATATCACAAAGAACCCACTAAAGCCTTTGGTTTTGTTGAAATCAAGATATACTATGCTCACAGCATCCCATGTTCCACCAAACTAATAACTGCATCAAAAAAATAAAACAGGTCTAGTATTATTCAATTTGGAAAAGCCCATCTTAACTCCTAGTAATCAATGCATCACTTTATAGATTGATCACCCAATTATCATTACACTATATATTTTTTGCCAGACCTGATGTTAGACCAAATGGTCTGAAGTTTCCTTGGTCAACATTTTGCCTTCAGGTTCTTCCAGCACTTGAGATTCCTCATTATCACAAAACCAGAAGGGTGAAAAAATATCCACTATTAACATGTCTACTGTGATATATAGAGAAAAATCCCTTTCCACTGTTGATCTCAGAGACAGAAAGGTTGTGCCATATTTATCACTCATTTGGGAAAGAGATGTTTGGAAACATCTGGTGACATCAGAATTCCTGGGAACCTCTTCCAGATCAGACACCTGCCCTCCTCAGTGAGGACCCTTCCCCTCTCATTTTAAGATTACAATCCCATGTACCTCCATTTAAATGTAAGTATCTAAGTTTAGTGGATATTGCTTTTAAGCAGACAGGCACATAATGAGACTAGTACGTTTATTTTATTAGTACAGATTTCAATATGTGGAATAACAATAAAGCTTTTGCAGGAGTTCTGCTCTACCCAGGAGATTTTGACTATGCATGGAATACCAGAGACAACAAAAGATATGCTTGATTTTTTATATAATATATGCAGATATTATAGCTAATCAGTATGAAATCAACTGTGATAAAAGAGAATTATAGCTGTCTCATCTGAGGACATCAGCCCTACAGATCAGAGGGAACATGCCTCAGACAAAGCATAATAGGTACCACCCTTTGTCTAGACTGTGATGAAGTTGCCACTAATCAGAATCAAAGGACAGTAATACTGCTAATAGAACCTGGACACTCTGCAGAATCTTGCTAATCACATTGAGGACTAAGGTCAGAACTTTGAACTTTCTCATTAAACTTTCTCAGTCCATGATCAGTTACATGGCTTGATTTAAATCACCCGTATCTTATTCAATGTCTGGCTTATCCTTAATACGCTTATCACATCAATTGAATTTAACACTCTCCTGGCTTTCATTCTGTAACAGATGCCCATAATATTCCATGGTTAAAGATGGTGTAACAATCCCTGTGACTGTGATTTTAAAAGATACACCACAATATTGTATATTTGAACAGATGCACAGTCTGTTTCTCTGCACAATATGTAAAAATCTTTGAACATGAGATTCTTGAACTTAAATGTGAGTGTGGTTCTTACTATAATCTCTGGGGATAAAGCTTTACACATCGACAAACCAATGTTAGGAGCTGCCAAGCAATTTTCTGATAAAAATAACTGTTGTCACCTGCAGAAATGCTATAGGTTGTGAACCGATTATAAAATGCTTGTAGGTTGTAATATGCAAATAGACCTCTGAGAGGCAGGGGTGGCAAAATCTGTCAGTTTCACTGTCTCTCACATTCACTTTTAAAAAGCCTTCATGCTTTTCAACTCCAAACATGAAAATGGCAAACTTCGCAAACTCCTTCAACAAAACCAAACTAAAATGCAAGTCTTCCTCTATTTACATGTTCAAGTATCCCCAGCATGGACAGTGTCACATTGCCTATCTGGTATACAAAGGTTAAAAGGAATAGGCTCCCAGAAAAAACAAATATGTGTCAACCCTATTTGAACACTGACATGGTTGAATAAAGGATTTAAACCCAGACATATGAGAATGAAGCATTCAAAACCCTGGGAGTGACCTTTTTTCCCCTCAGAACATAAAGAAATTCACAGATTTTGGTTAATTCATATGAAAAGCAAACCAATATGAATTTCTTATTCACCCCTTTTATATCTTGTGAAAAGGGTAGAGATAGAACACAAAATACCAGGCCAACTCTACAGGATGTGTCCCTCCTACTCACCAAACTATCAGCACAAGCAGCCTGGCAGCTGTCTCAGCATATGATTGTTTTGAAGCCTTACTCTTCTACTGGCTGGATTGAAAGGATCTTTCTTTACCTTCTTTGTACGGCTGAATGGAATACTGTACATTAATTTATTCTAACAGAATTTAGGGTTTTCCACTACATCAATAGGTCACAATTGGCAGCTTCAGGGAGGGAAGGAAGGAAGGAACAAATGAACAAACAAACAAATGAACGAACAAACGAACGAACAAAGGAGAAATTTAAGTACAGTAATGTGAATCTTGCAGCCTCTCAGTGTCAGACAGAAAATTGAGGGGGGGGGGAGAGAGAACCTTTTTTTCCTTGCAATGAGATTTATCTTCCTGAGGTTCCCCTCTTCCTAAGAAATCCCACAAGAAAATCTTGTGGGATTTCTCAGAGTGTTGTGGTCATTTTTTTTCTGGAAGTAATGTCAATCTGCACAGGATAATTACAGTTTCCACACAATTTATCAAAAGGGTATTAAACATATGCAAAGTTTGGTGGTTTCCTGCACAGAACGACAGGCAAAAATAGAGAACAGAAAAATGAGGAGAGAAAAAGAAACCACGGCTTCCTTTACACGGGAACTTGGGAAAAGTCACGGATGCTGCTGGAAGTCTCCACATGGATTCTCTTTATTGGGTCTCTGACCGCAAAATAAATACTACTACTACTACTATATGGAGTCTCGGCCTGGCAAGACTCAGGAAATCACTCAGAATGAGAAAACTTGCAAAGTACTCATCACATCAATAGATTTAAGCCCCTCAAGCCTCCCAGAGCATGACAGCAGGCTTGCCCAAATGAACTACTCAGGCCTAACTAGCTTAGAGGAACCTAGCATAAAACTTTCCTTCAGGCCCTGCTGGTCTCATCAGACTCACAGCCTCAGGACCTGAAGATACTTCCCAGGGAGGAAAGAGAAGATTATGGAACATATATGTCTTTGTGATTACTAGAGAGTCAGGTACAAATCTGACACTTGAATGCCAGGATTGGTTCTGCTGATCACTTTCACGAATAAATATTTGTGTGAAACTGCTTGTGAAAGCACTGTTGGTAAATCCATTGGATTTGAAGAAACCTTTCCTTTTCTGAACTAGAAAAGTGGATATGTAATATGGGGAGAAGCTACCAAGAACACTTGTTCTGCACCCTTCATGCTTACATCTGATCTGTCAGACTTAAGCTGTTTTGTTAACTGAGGGTACTATCAGATCACTTATATAGCCTGAATTTTGGACCACTTTTGGCACAGTCTGGTGCAAGCTATTTCCTGGAAATCACACAATGTACAGGAGATCATGAATCAGCCCAACCTTACTCTGCGCTCAAGCCAGACTTTTTGGTCCAGTGGCAGAGCTATACATTTTTGTACTTTAATGGTCACTTTAAGAGAGATCACACCCAGCAAAGCAACCCAGCATGATCAGATATGATTCTTTACCATTATCTGATCATACCCTGAGCTGCTTTTCAACTCAAGTCCTTTTGGTAATGTCTTCTTTAACCTTTATGTTAACTAGGGGTGTGTTCTTTTTTTCAGTCTGTCATTCTATGTATCAGTGAGTGAATGGCAAGATAGCCTATTTAAATGCATTGAAGTGTATTAGTATGAAAAATTGATGCCACCTTCCAATACTCTCATTTAGGTAGATGTCTCTAAATTAGTTATAACATCTGCTGTCAGGTATCTGGCTGACATAAAACCAGATTTGGCCATTTTAAACTAGATTATCCCAAATGAACATTTTGGCTTTAATGAATGCAACATACATGGAAGACAAGAGCCATATGTTTCTGTTTCTCACTTCTGACCTCCATTTCTTTCAAACTAGCATGAAGGAAGTAGTCCTTCTTCCAAACTCCAACCTGCCCAACTTTCTAAGTTATAAAATAGTTCAGATAGATTATATAGTCAGCAGATGATGATGTTTAGAGAAACGCGAAGCTTGAGACATGAAAGAAAAGCTCCCTGAGAAGCACACAAATAGGGTGAAATCCGAAGACCTCTGTCTGCTGATGGGCCTACTTCTGTAATTAGAACTTGGGGAAGGGGAAGCTTGTATATTTCATGAAACCTCTGTGTTCTCCTGCGAAGCCCACTCTGAAGAATTGGGAGATCTTCTAGAAACATTTTTGGGGTGGGGATGTGGGGAACTGCCAAGTGGAGATAGAAGGAAGAAAGGCTCATGAAAAGTGACCATAGATTGCTCCCATAGGTCTTCTTCTCTGAAGGCTTCTTCACAGCAACACTAGTTCATTATTTTAGTGGAGAGCCTTACTCAGCTGATTTGAATGTTGCCAGTTACTTAGCAAAAGCCAAAGTCTGATTATTACTTGGGGTAAATTATTCAAAAGGAGAAATCCAAAATGGGCACTGTGGAATCACTGGAAATGACACTCTCCTAGGAACATAAGAAAAGCCCTGCAAGACATTGTGCACACAGTGACCACCCAGATGGCTGGAGGAAGCTTGCATGCAGAATATGAGCACAACAGAGCCTTCCTGCTCAGGTTCCTGGGCAGCTGCCCCTAATTACCTTGACAGAAATGACAGCACTGAAGATACACATAACTGTTGCCACACAAAGATGAAGTGCAGTAAAGAGAAAATATCAACTTTGCTGTAGCAAATCACAAAAACCACAATTGATGGTCTGATACTATATCTCTAGTCACACAGTGCTCTACTCTAAAAATCATGGTGCACTAAAGACCGCTACAATTTTGGCAAATCTGCTGAATGAGCTCATTCTTCCCTAACTAATCCATCAATTCTCTGGAAGACTGAGGTTCAGTCCACTTAAGATATACCTCATTTCAAATCCACCCCCTCCGAGGGTAGCCCTATCCCAGCTGCCCCTTACCTTACCCTACCTTTATAAGGAAAATAATATATAATATAATAATATAATACTCGTAACATTCAGTAACAATAACAGCAACACCTAGTTACCACCTACATTTCCATGTACCACAACTAAAGCAATAACATTTTAAGACTGTTCAAAAAGAAAAACAAAATTATTTTTAACAATTTTCCATCACAACACAGCTTGTTATTTAGACAGCCATAATGCATTAAACTCATGTCTTGAACAAACTATCTATAATGGCACCAAAATTTATCTTTGAAGCTCTAATAGCTTGCTCTGATCCAAACACATTGTTCATGTAACTATATTATTTTTCCCTTTGTATATGCCTCTGGATGTATACAATATCATATGTTCTTATACTTTCCAAATACTAGCCAATGCAGTATAATTTTATCATTAGCTACTTAGGTAATTTTTCTCATGGAGAGAGAGTGAGAAAGATAGGAGTGGGGGGAAGAGAGAGAGGTTTTCATGACCCTTCCCAAATTTATATTCTGTGTTATGACAGACTTGTATGAAAAATAAGTATTACATGAGAAAGAATACACTGAAAATTGGATAGATCCTGCACTGGTACTGCCTACAGGAAAATGAAGAACATTATGTATTTTAGACATATTGTATATGCATTGTGTTGCTAATTCCTTCTAAAGAATCTTCTACAAAACATTTTAAAGCCTTTATTTAAACTTTTTGCCCATAATATCTATTTTAAGGTTTTGTCTGTTATCTTACAGTGAAAGACATGTGATGTCCTGAATCTCCAGCTGGTACACTTTAGTAGAAGTGCCCTTCATTTCTCTTATGGAATGCTTTGAGATTCTAGTAATTAATTCTGTCCGGATGAGGTTTTAAACACTGGACTGTGTCTCAATGGAGGATTCAAACTGGTTCCTGAGCTGCCCTTGAAACCACTTCTTAGAACATTTGTTGAATGAAACATCCAACAAGTCTGCCTTTCCATTCATGACGAAGCAAAGTAGGCTGCTTATGTTCCACTCCATAGCTCTTAAAGTACTCTCTGGATGGTTTACTATTTAATTATGCAGGCTACAAATTGCTCCCTCTGGCAAGCTGGTTACTCAGTTCACTGATGTTCGAAGGATGGAAGGATGAGTCATCCTTGAGCTGGCTACCTGAGCCTGTTAAGAACGAACTCAGATCACGAGCAGCGTCTTGACTGCAGTACTGCAGTTTAACTACTGTGCTACAAGACTCTTGTCACGTCACATCAGTTCTGAAAGCAGCAGCATGTGGCATTGACCTGTTTGACTCAGTTCTCAATTGTTGCACTCAAAGCCTGAAGAAGTAGAATATCAAAATATAATCATAGGCAACCATATATAATGTTGAAGTTCGGGGTTTAAAGGATATTTGCTAACTCCTTCATTTGCATCCATTTAAGCTGCTTCAACTCAATGAGACACTTTGATGAAAACTGTCCAAGCCCCATAAGGTTCCTCCCTTCCTAACAAGTTCACAGCAAGAAGTGCTAATTTTTCCTATCAACATCTCTGCAATTTGCACAAAATGTCCCCAGGGTCCTTTCCCTTTGAGAAGCAAACTTTGAGAACAACTAGGTGACTGTTCACAAGGAGCAAAATGACTCATCTCTGTGTTTAAGTGTTCACGCTCCACACAACAAAGCAGCAACTATCAAGGACTTGCCTAATTTGCCTAATTTATGTTACTGTACTATTGCACAATGGCCAGAATCTAGCACTGTAGCTGCCCGTGTGCAGTGGGAAAGCCATCAGCAGCCGTGACAAATCACGGCTGGTTAAAGGCCACTTGCTGCCGATTAAAGGTGATTTCAACACCTTTAATGGTGTATACACCTGGTGTATACAATGCGTATGCAACATGTCAGAGTCAGGTGTGCTCCAAAATCCCCAAGAGAAGTCTTTAATCAGCAGTGGTTTACCTATGGTAATATGAAGCTCCACATGAGGATTTTAGCCAATTTAGCATAATTTGCAAGGAAAAAAATGTTGAGATTCTCATTCTCTTGTTGACAGCACTACAAAATACCTCTCCTTCTTGAGGAATAAAGATAATAGTTTAGCAGTTCCTAGTCTTCAGATGCAAGGAGGAGACAAGTGAGGATTTAAATCCCTAGAGCAGCAGTTCTCAACCTTGGGTCCCCAGATGTTCTTGAACTGCAACTTCCAGAAAGCCTGGCCAGCACAGCTAGTGGTGAAGGCTTCTGGGGGTTTTAATCCCAGAAATACACTACCCATCTAAACTTACATACATTAAAGTGTGACCAGAAAGCAAGGGGAAAATCCACAGAGATTTTTTTTAAAAAAACTGGTTCTGTACAGGTAAGGGAAGACCTGTTCCTTAATGGCTGGAAGCCTACTGATATTCACTTGAGGTCTGTGTAGCCTCCTGCAGTTGATTGCAGTTAATTAATGATGTGCAGGCGTATATCTTAATCACACAGTCTGGCACATCACCAGGCACCAGGCCAAGATACGACTCAGCTCTCCACCAGTTAGCCACAATTAACTGTGGCAATACCAATAGGATTCTGGCCAAGGGATTCCCATGGGGTTCTGTGGTAAGTGGACGGCAATCTGCAACACTGCTGGGAATAATCAACTCTTAACTGCAGGCCTCAGTATCATCAGAATTAATTAATTTGGGGGAATTTAGTCTCCAACTCTAATGTGTTCCTGAGTACAGCTACTTGCCTCTCACACAGTCCTGTGTATAAGAGGAACTGGCATTTGAGAGAAGGAGAAGCCCACCATGACTCTTAAGGCGGGTTTGTTTGGCTTTTATCTATAGCAGTAGTTCCCAATTTTGGGTAATCCAGGTGTTCATGGACTGTAGCTCTCAGATGCCTTCACAACTATCTGTGCTGGCAGGGGTTTCTGGGAGCTGCAGTCCAAGAACACTTGGGTTACCCAAGATTGGGAACCAGTGATCTATAGCAATTTTATGGTCATGAGGACGTATCATGGGCTAGCATCAGGAGCTGGTATCTTTGGGCATCTGCCAAGGCCAACATATGAGCAGAAAGCCCACTGTTGCTCCTTGATGACCCCCTCTAGCTGTTCTCCTCCTCCTTGCTGTTGCTGCCTATTCACCTGCCCCTGCTAGACAAGGAAGTGGAGATCAAGCAACAGAAAAAGAACAGATGTCTCTGCTTGCTTTACTCTCACCAGGTGTAAATTGGCTGGGAGGAGAGGGCAAGGGAGGGCAGTGTAGCAGTACCGAGGAGGTTGACTCAGTTAGGAGAAGGGACATCTTGCCCAAGAGCCCCTCCCCAAAGCTACAAGCCATCACGGCAAATACAGTATCTGAACTGATGATATGATGTTGGCTTTTTACTGCTGTGCTAGCAAAAGGAGATGCTCTTTGAGTGATTGTCTTCCTTTGTTTTTATCAGTCAAGTGTTTTGTCCTGGCTGGCAAAATCTATCAAGAACAGAAGAACGAATGTCCTTTCCAGGGTTTGCATGTGAAAAGACAAAGCAATAAATAATGTGGCAAATGTGCTACTACTACTTTTATTCAGCAAATAATGTTTTGTAAGCTGTCCTGAGGTAACTATCATCAGCCTCCAACAGCCATTGGAGAACAGACTAAAAGTGAAGTATATCTGAGTTCTCATGGACATATCAACTCTTTTTTTAGACTTTAGTTCTCTTTAGCCATTTCCTACAACACTGCAATATACTGTGAAAGTAAAACAACAACCCCTGACAATTTTAGAAAAGCTCATTGCAGTGACACCATTTGACAACACATTCCACTTCCTGATGGGACAGAGGTCCTTGATTTCCTTGACATTAGAAAGGGTTGCCTTAAATTCAACATTGTATTGAGATGTCACAATTTCACTTCTGTATCGTCTTTTGCCTTTTTTTGATGTTTTTTGGAGGTGTTTCAAGTCTAAGGCTGATGAAGTCCAGCCATCAACATTCTGACGAAGTTCCTAAGATAAACTTTCTCAGAAAGACCTTGGAAGCAACTACAGTAATTGCAGATAGCTAAATATAAATATGTAAATACTTGCAGTGAATTTCTTTTTCCAGTTAAGAAGGTATAACAGCACTAGGTTACAAATGTAACTTAATGAGGGCTAGCTTCACTCTTTTTGAGCTTATTTTTCAGCAGAGATAGGAACACAATTTGCAGGACTTGCTGTCAACTCACAACTCAGAACCCATCCACACCTCCCTTTTTTGGGGGGGGGTACTTGAGTTTAATAGGGAGTCAGACTTGAGGCTTGGGACTGAAGACTTGGACTCAGACCCAAAGACTTGCCAACATCTGTGCATTTCAGTTACATTTATAGTTAAAGGGAATGTGGCTTCATTAAATGCTGGAGAGCATATGGTTCAAGTATTAGTTCATGCTGTGGCTACAAGGTAGGTGAGGCAGTGTATGTTTTGAAGCCTGAATCATTCAGATCCTATTTTTTTAAAAAAATAACTACACTTAACTACTTCAGAACCTGGAAAATAAGAGTTACTGAAAAAGAATTAAATGTCATAGTAACTAATATTTGTTGGGGAGCTTCAAATGATATTTTTAAATATTTACTTTTTAAAGTAATTTTGCATGATCTGATCTGGGAATGGGGAAGGGAAGAAATATCATAAAAATCCACCTCATGATAATTACTAAATAAAACTGCACCCTATTCACACTGGGTGCTCCAGCATCATTTAGCGGAGCTGGAAATAAGCATAAACTAACCAAAACCTAGGGTGCTGTCCAAAGTTTTCCTGCCTTTGAGGCTACTTCTATAGGAAGGAAATTGATTGATGCAGTCCCTCATCTGGCCTGGATTGTAACTACGATTTGGATAGCTCAGATGCTGAAGTGAAATGTTTAGTCAGATGTTCCTTTCCTGAGAGGGTAGCAAATTAAGCAGATTTGGACAACTGAATTACCTAAAAGGATTCATAGTCACAAAAAGAAGCATACTAAGGCCACCAGGGGAGCAGAGCTGCTGAATCTTCTGAGAGTCGTTTGAGGCAGATGGAAAATTACCCAGACACTTCTCTGAAAATAATCGATCGAGTATTGAAGATGACTCAAGAAATTCCTGCAATAATAACATCAAGCAGGCCATTTCTGCTGTGCACACAAAGTACTTTACTGCCCCAACAGAGCGGCTTAAATTAAATTTTGTTCCATTTTCTTTGCTTGCCTAATAAATTGGTCACAAAGCAAACTACAGGACAAGGTTGAGGAAGATCATCTAGTGCCATAATGGTACATTTCTCTGCATTTCCAAAGCAGGTTTTCATTGCAGCTCACACGCTAAGGAAATTTGCCTTGAACCACAGGAGGAGCGCACATAATGCTTTCTCTCGCTTTCACTCTCTCGGTGTGGGGCTCTTTACAATGGGAGAATAAATAAAAAGCTGCATAGATAAAGCTATTCATTGTCAAAGACCATTGATCTCAACTGTCACTGCCAGAGATCTATTAACATGCCTTAGCCATGTCTGAGAATATAAATGAGCTACAAATGTATATAAACGTAAAACAGACATGGCTCTCCCAGAGAATCTTGAGAAGTACAGAGAATGTTGTGTTTAAAAAATTGTTGTATCCATCCCTTGCAGAACAGTACAAGAGAACAGCTGATAAACTGGGAGTAAGGGGGAGGCATCCCAACCGCCAAACATTTTGAACTACAATTCCCATCAGATTTAGCCAGTATGGGTAACGATGGGGATTCTGAAAGATGCAGTCCAGAATCTTTGGAAGGCACCGAGTTGCTTATCATTAGATGACATCAAGATGCTTCTGACCTATAATGACCCTACTGGGATGTTAAAGGTATGTGAGATGTTCCAAGGATAGTTTACTATTGGTACTCCTGTGATTTTCCATGGCCAAATGGGGATTTTAGCTGAAGTCTCCTGAGTCCCAAGCTCATGCTCTATCGCTATACCACACTAGCTTTCAGACTGCACTGCCTATATCTGATTATACCACTGTTAGCTAGTTGTATCAATGATCTGTTCAGAGAGAAATTCAATTATTCAAAAAAAAACTCCGGTTTATCAATCTGGGGATGTTGTGCTTCTGTATCCACAATTCAAAATGCCAGGAAATGGCCCAATATTGCTACACAATATCGTGCCTACATTGTCAGCAGGAAAAAGGATGCCAAGCTTTACATAGCAAAGGGCAGCCTGAATGTTGACATCCCCAATGGCAGCAGTCAAGATGGTCTACAGTATACTCACTAGCATTATGCCCACTAGCATTCACACTTGTCAAAAACAGCTCTGACAATTGCTTTGTGTCTCAGTAATAAGTGGTTAGCAGATGAAAAAAGGAGTCTTCTGAGTTTTTCCCTTGTGTGGTGTTACTTTGCAAATGGTAATGAGCAGAAGGGGGTATCCTGTAGACCATCTTGACTGTTGACATTGGTGTTGTCAACATTCAGGCTGAATGTTGCTTTGTAAAGCTTGGCATCCTTTTTCCTGCTGGCAACACTGGACCAATATTTGGCCATTTCCTGGAATTTTGACTTGTGGATACAGAAGCACAATAGCCAACAATCATAAATTGAAGGTTTTTTTGTAGAATTGAATTTCCTGGCTTTTAAAATGGAAGTTTAAGTATACATTCACTATTCACAAATTCCAGCACCAACCTCTCTCATGCAGAATTACCCAGCTCTACAGGTCCCCAGTAGATTAGAACATTATCTGTACTATGATTGCTGGGAGAGGACAAAAGCAATAATAGTTAGGATGTGGCTGTAGTTCCACTATGCCAAAATGTTCTGAAGGGCAGTTTTTGGGCTTTATGAAATGGCGAAGCAAAAATGTGGGTAAGTGCAGCATATACAATGGAGAAACACTCTTTAACCTCTCGATTAAACTAATGTTGCCATGCCAACTCTGCAGAATGCAGACTAGAAAGCTATATTCCAGTTTCCAAACCCTTTCCTTGGGGCTGGCAACCTGAGGAAGAAAAGCTATATCAAACCAAAGGTTTTACAAATATGTTGTGTGCATGTTTTCCAAAAGATGTCCCCTCACCTTTAAAAAAAAAAAAGAGTTGGGAGTTAGCAAAGATTGTCACTGGGAATCAAGGTCAAAATCATCTGTAGTATATGAAAGAAAGACAGTGAAGAAAGACAGAGACAAAAATCAATTCATTTGAAATGTGCTGTTGGAGGAGAGTCTTACAGTAATTTCACAGCTTAAATGAGTAGGCTTCTGAAGATTTATTCTTTATTCTTTTTAAAATATATTTTGAAATATCTTTACAACCAGACACAGAATCTCTTTGCTAGCACCAATGCCTGTTTGGACAGAAAGGAGTTAAAAATTTCTCCTGAAAGTCAGCTAGTTGGCTCCTGACTGGAAATGTCAAAAGTTCAGATTTTCCCAGACCTGGAGCTGATTTCCCCTTGGAGCCTAGTCTCAGAAATCCCGAGAGAATGTTCCACATAATGCTTAGTTTATAACAAAGTGGTTGTTTTCCCCTTTTGAAAGGCCTTTTTTGAGGATCAGTTTTTCAGCCCCTGCAGCCTGGATTCTTTCCAAATAAAAAAAGCAGGTGCAGCCAACCATTCTCTTTCAAGATAAACAAGATTGGTATTTTCAATTTATTTGATCTGTTTTAAATCTAGGGATGTTTATGGTTACTTTGTTTCTGCATGGGGGAGATAGTTTTATTTTTTAAAATTGAAAACCCTTTGCCCAAACTTCCCCATGTTTGTCACAGAGGAAGAGCAGACTGTCTGCTAAGTCTGTGCCAAATTTGGCGCTGAACCAAATCTAGTTACAAAGTTATCATTTTGTGCTTGGGCTGCCCCCATTTTTAGAATTGCCTTATAGAATGTTGATTTGCTCAGCTGATCAGTAACACTACCATGCAGGTATAATAGAAAGTTGTAACTATTGAAATAAATATACAGCTTGATCAATACAGGAAGTATGCAAAGGTAGTATTTCTTAAATCTAGAGGCCATTCTCTAAATCCCTAGGAGAAATGAGAGACAAGGCAGCAGTACTGACTACCATCCATTCCCTTTGTGATCCTTTTGTCTCCCCCATCCCTCCTTTGCTTTGTGGCACACCTGGGCAGCTGCTTCAGAGCAGCAGGTGTGCAGAAGAAGGGTGACCAATAGGGCAGCTGAGGAAATAAGCAGGAGAACCCATGAAGGAAACAGAGGTGCATTTGCTTTTGCTTCAGTTGCCAATTTAAAGAACAACATCTGGTGTTCGCGATAAGAAGTAGCAATCCTAGAATTAGGCCATCTTTGGGTGTATGAGTGCCTGTGATTGCAGACGTAAAGTGGAACTTTAGAAACATTTTGAAATGAACAAAATATCTCTACAGACTTCCCATGGCATTTTGCTGTGTTTTGAAATCACATTAAAAAGACAGGTAACAAAAAACAAAGCACACAATGCAACAAAACCACTATGGAAACAAACTTTGAAAGAGAATAGGTAGCAGCATGAGTCTGCTATAACAAGAACAACAAAGAGTCGTGTAGTATCTTCTGGTCTCCCTCCATCGAATGCAACGGATGCAAGGGAAGAAGAGGGTCATAGTCCACAGGTGTTTGTGTCAAGGAAAACTTGTTAGTCATTACCGTGCCACAAGATTCCGTTGTTGTCTCTAAAGAAATTAAGAACCTCACTATAATTCTGTGAAAGCCATTGTGGCATACTAGGTAGTGTACTGAAATGGGTCTGGGTGAGATACTGATTCTAAGCCCTGCTCAGCCATAGACATCTCTAGGTGACCTGTGGCCACGCGATCTCTCTCAGCCAAACAGGGTTGCTATGGAGATCAAGAGGAGAGTAAAAGAGCCGGAGAAGCTAGCTCAAACACATTGGAGGATATGAATGGAATGGAATGGAATGATTGATTCTTTGTATACTCTGGATATATGCACATAACAACTGGGGTGAAGAAGCCTAAGGGGAAGATCACTATTTAATCAAACAATGGATAATGAAGTTATATAGTAAGATTTATTTTATTTTATTCAACTTCTATCCCACTTTTATTCCCTAGTGGGGGCCCAAGCATGCAAAAAAATAAATTAATTAATCAACAATTGGTTAAAACAAATTAATTTAGATTAAAAACTATAATACATAATATTAAAAATATTATTTAAACGACTTAGATGTTCATAGAAACAATACAGATATCTGTTTTTAGACTTTCAAATATGATTGTTTTTGATTATCAGTTGTAGAGTCCAAAATAGTTCATTTCCAGTAAGCAAAAGGAGCAGGAGTAATGCATCTTAGGAGCTACAAATAGCTCAATGCCATTTTTGTGGCCCCTACAACCATTCAGGGCTCCTAAACAAATTCCTGGAAATTCAGGTGGGGGCTATTGAACCAAAACCAGAAGAGTGTGCCACCTTCCAGGAGTGCAATGTTCCTGTGAAACAAGGAATTTTGTTCTTAGTAATCAGTCATTCAATCAATCTGGTGATTGCTTCTCTCCCTCAAAACCGAAACTTATTTTTTTCCAGCCTGGACGCAATCTTCTGCTTATTTCCAGATTCTTATAATGAGGCCCCAGGGGTGGAAAAATAGTCCCCAGGTTGCCACTCTGCGTGTGCAATAAAACTATTCCTAGCATGGAGAACAGTAGAAAGCCACGTCCAATCATCTACCGCAGAGCCACCAAAGGTTAAGAGTCTGTCACAGAAGAAGAGGCGGCAAACTTAATTTAGTACCACAAACAAGGGGTTCACAGGGATTCAAGACCAAACTTTTGAGAGCAAGACACTCAAAGCTCTCTGCCTGGGTGGGTGGATGCATCACTCTTGTTTTCTCCCATATTCAGTTTTAACAAACACACACTCAGCCAATTTATGAAAGAATTTGAGAATTTTAGAAAAATTTTTTCAAGAAGATGAAGAAGAAAGACTGAACTGAATGAGGAGCCCTTTACATAGCACTTGCTGAAGCAAAGAAGTCTCTTCACATAACGGTTTCACATAACCATGGCAAACTATGAACAGTTCTCAGGAGATATTTAGAACTGGCCAAAATCCTGTTGTGCAGCTCTGTGTGTACAATGATGGTAATGTCATCAGAAGCAGCAAACCACTTCTGATTAAACACTTCCTTTGGCAATTTTGCAGTGCACATTACTTTGCTGCATTGTGCACAAGTTGCATGCACCTCATTTTTTTTCTTTAATCAGAGGAAATTTCCCTTAATCACCAGTGATTTTCCACTTATTATGGCATCACTGTTGTGCACACGGAACTGTGCAACAGGATTTCAACCACTATTTAGTAAGTGCTTGTGTCATTTTGAAGTGTCTGGCTGAAAGAAAAAAGAGATACAACCAACTTCTGCTGTGTCCATAGTTTTGACCATTCCCGGTCTGCAAGAATAATCCCTCCCAGATTCCCTGAATCACATCCTAACCTTATTTTTTGCCATTAACAAGAACAGTGAGAGTATACGCTGGCCCTGAGTCTTGCATTTTTAATGAAAAAAGAGCTAGACCCATATTTAAAGCACCAGGCAGAGCTACTACAAAGTGCCTTTGCTGAAGCCTGTATTGCCCATTGCCTTGAAAACCATCTCTTTTTTCCTTTGGAGCATTTGATGTGAGCCATATCATTGTTTGTTATGCAAACGTGTTACATGCTGGGTGCAGATTACCTCCTTTGAAAAGAAGAACAGAGTTGAAGTCAGATACCTTTTTGAAATAAAAATCCAGCTATGGGACAGATTTGTATACATCAGTGTTACTTACGTTTGCCAATTAATAGAAATAAATCTTTTCCATCCCCATTTCTCTTATAGAATCATAGAATCATAGAAAAGTGAAGTTGGAAGGGGCCTACAAGGCCATCAAGTCCAACCCCCTGCTAAACGCAGGAATACAATCAAAGCATATCTGCCAGGTGATCATCTAAGTTTTTCTTGAATGCCTCCAGTGCTGGAACACTCACCAACTCCCGAGGTAACTGGTTCCACTGTCATACTGCTAGTTAGGAAGTTTTTCCTGATATTCAACTGAAATCTGGCTTCCTTTAACTTGAGCCCATTGTTGCGTGTCCTGCACTCTGGAATGATCGAGAACAGATCTTGTCCCTCCTCTGTATGACAGCCTTTCAAATATTTGAAAAGTGCTATCATATCACCCCTCAGTCTTCTTTTCTCAAGGCTAAACATGCCCAATTCTTTCAACCTTTCCTCATAAGGCTCGGTTTCCAGTCCCCTGATCATCCTTGTTGCCCTCCTCTGAACTTGTTCCAATTTGTTAGCATCCTTCTTGAAGTGTGGTGTCCAGAACTGGACACAATACTCAAGGTGAGGCCTAACCAGTGCTGAATAGAGGGGATCTAGCACCTCGCGGGATTTGGAAACTGTACTTCAATTAATGCAGCCTAAAACAGCATTTGCCTTTTTTGTAGCCACATCACACTGTTGGCTCATATTTAGCTTGTGATCTACAACAATTCCAAGATCCCTCTCGCTCGTAGTTTTGCTGAGCCAGGTATCCCCCATCTTTTAACTGTGCAATTGGTTTCTTTTTCCGAGGTGCAGTACTTTGCACTTATCCCTGTTGAATTTCATTCTGTTGCTTTCAGCCCAGTGCTCCATCCTATCAAGGTCATTTTGAACTTTGTTTCTGTCTTCTAGTGCAGCGGTCCCCAACCTTTTTGGAACCGCGGACCAGTTGGGGGGTGCGGGCTCCGTGTGCGGGGAGGCGGGGCACACACACACACCCCACTTGCGGGGGGGGTGTCACACTCACGGGTGGGTGTGTTGCGCTTGCGGAGGGGCATGTCATGCTCACGGGTGGGCGTGTCATGCTTGCACGCACAACACGCCCACCTGCGAGCACGACACGCCCCTCCGCAAGTGCAACATGCCCACCGTGTATGCGGGGGGGGGCGGAGATCCGTCTCCGCGGCCCAGTTCCAGGAAGCCCACAGACCAGCACCAGGCTGTGGACCTGGGGTTGGGGACCCCTGTTCTAGGGTAGTAGCTATTCCGCCCAATTTTTTATTATCCACAGATTTTACAAGCATTCCCTGCACTTCCTCATCCAAGTCATTAATAAAGATATTGAAGAGCACCGAGCCCAGGATTGAGCCTTGGGGTACCCCACTTGTGACCTCCTCCCAGTTAGAGAAGGACCCATTAATCATCACCCTCTGAGTACGATTCTGTAGCCAATTGTGTATCCACCTGACACGTGATCTATCCAGCCCACACCTAGTTAGCTTGCTAATCAGGATATCATGGGGCACTTTGTCAAAAGCTTTGCTGAAATCAAGATATACTACGTCTACAGCATTCCCTCTGTCTATCAGGGAGGTTACCTGATCAAAAAATGAGATCAAATCAGTTTGGCAGCATTTGTTCTTGACATATCCGTGTTGGCTTTTAGTTATTACTTCATTTTTTTCTAGGTGCTTGCACAATGACTGCTTTACAATCTGTTCCAGAATTTTGCCTGGGATTGATGTCAGGCTGACTGGCCTGTAGTTCCCAGGTTCCTCTTTTTTTGCCATTTTTGAAGATAGGGACAACATTAGTCCTCCTCCAATCCTCTGGCACCTCACCCATTTCCCATGATTTCAATGGATAGCAGTTCTGAGAGTTCTTCAGCCAGTTCCTTCAGTACTTTCGGATGCAGTTCATCCGGCCCTGGAGATTTGAACTCGTTCAAGGTGGTAGGTTGACTATTTGTTTATCAATCTCCAGCTGAAATCATGTCCCCCCCACTTGCACTTCCAATTTGTTTGGAAGTTCATCGTCTGTCTTATGGAAAAGATGGAACTAAAATAGGAATTGAGCACCTCTGCCTTTTCTTTGTCTTCTGTTATCATTTTTCCATTTCAATTGTGAAGCTGTGCCACTATGTCTTTTGTCTTTTGCTACTCACATAACTGAAGAATGCTTTTTTATTGCTTTTAGTGTCCCTAGCTAACCTCAGCTCATTCTCAGCTTTTGCCCTCCTAATGCCATCCCTGCATTTCCTTGCTACTTGTCTGTACTCATTCTTGGTGGCCTGGCCTTCTTTCCACTTCCTGTACATGTCTTTTTTGGTTTTCAGATCCTCCCTGAGCTTTTTGTGAAGCCACACTGACCTTTTTTGCCGCCTCCCATCTTTCTTTCTTGTTGGAATTGTTTGTAGTTGTGCCTTTAGAATTTCTTTTTTTAGAAGCTCCCACCCTTCTTGGACTCCTTTTCTTGTTAGGATCTCCTGCCATGGGACCTTACTTATCCTTGTTCTGAGATTATTAAAATTGGCTGTTTTAAAATCCAGCAGAAGTGTGCAGCTACACTCTGCGTTTCCTTTGAAATCAAGAATTCTAGAAGGACATGGTCACTCTCGCCTAGAGTTCCCCTTACTGCCACTTCCCCCACCAAATCATCTCTGTTGGTCAGAATCAAGTCAAGGATAGCAAATCCTCTAGTTTCTTTCTCCACTTTTTGTAGGAGAAAATTATCAGCCACACAAGCCAGGAATTTCTTGGAAGGGCCATACTTAGCAGAATTTGCCTCCCAATTTATAGCTGAATAATTCAAATCTCCCATCACTTGATCAATGGGATTGTGTTGTTCTCCAATCCATCTTACTGGTTCCCATCCAACTAAAATAATTAACTCCCATTGAAATAAGTGGAATTTATGTTCATCATACCTCACTGCTTCAAAAGGGCTTACTAACTATAGCTGGATTAAGGTCACAGAGCCACTTAAAGGAGAAAAAAAACTTACTTCTTTCCTTGGCCAACTGCATTCCTGTATTTGTGGGGTCTGCAGTAGAATGTTGAAGTGTGTTTCTTTTCAGGTTCAGTCAAACCAGCCAACCATATCCTCTTCCAGCATACTCCATGCCACCTCCCATAACAATCAGTCAGCGTTCTGAAACCACTGAGCATGCCCAGTTCTCATTCCTCAATTTGCCACCCCTCACTTCCTTCTAACTTATCAGCATGCCCTCTGTGTTTTTGTTTTTGTTTTGTTTTGTTTTCCAAACCTTGGTTTCTTCCAGAAGTCTGCTAATACCTCACTTGCATGTGGTGTCATTAACCAAGATATCCTTCTAAGCCATCTCTTCGGGATGGGATTTGGACTGGGATAAGAATTGTTTTATAATGGCTTCAATTCTCCCTGAGTAACTCCAGAAGCTTTGGAGTTAGTACCACCAGTATACTAATGACACCCAACTCTATTTCTCTTTTCCATCAAAATCCTTCAAAACTGTTTTACTTCTAAATCAGTGTCTGCATTCAGTAATGGACTTGATGAGGGCAAACAAGCCAAAGCTTAATCCAGTCATGACAGGGGTATTCCTAGTCAGCACAGCTGACCTGTACTAGAGGGGTTAGTCTCTGAGATTAGCAGTTTAGGATGCTGGGCTCACCCTGAGTTGGGACATCCAGGTTTTAGCAATGACTGAAGGTGTGTTGTATAGGTGTTCAAGCTGTGCCCGTTCCTGACTGCTGACAAGGAAACTGTTAACAGAGTGTAGTATGTTTTAAAACTGCTTTTAAACTCAATAGCCTTTAAACATCACATATTTCAAGTGAAAACAAAATTTAAAAAAGTAAAAAAAAAAAGGCAAAAACATGGTGGCACCTTAAAGACTAACTTCTATATTTTTTTAATGTGAGATTTCGTGGACGAGTCCACTTCATCAGACATAAGACATGGAAATGTATCTCACATTAAAAAAATATAGACGTTAGTCTTTAAGGTGCGAATACATTTTTGTCTTTTTTTAAAACCTCTTTTAAAAAATTGTTTTCCCCTATAATGCTTTCACGGACTAACACGGCTTCCCCTTCTACAACTACAACTTTTAAAAATATATTGTAGCATTATAACTTTGTGTCTATTTTGATTTCAAGTGGCCTTGTGTCCCAGTTCTGAGAGAAAGTAGACCAAAGGTTATAGGAAGAAAGGGGAAATAGTATATGAGTAAAGATCTTAATTTTAAGCTGAAGTTGCAGGGCATTTTCCACCTGTATGATGTTCCCAGACGCAGCTCTCTCCCACAGACATGAAAGCGACCATTCTTTGCTCTAGAAGAAAGTATAAGATTGATTTGATCAAATATTTACAGCAGGGACTCCAGATGTCTGTCACTTTTTTGTCCAGGGTGTGGGCATTCCCTACCATCTCAACGGTGCCATCATTTCCCCTACAAAATGAATATATCAAATGCCTTCCTAATGATAGGCGCTTCAACTGCCTGGAATTTTTGCACAGATGTCTAAAAGGTTTTGTAGGTCGTAAGAGTGGCACCACATTAATCACAACGATAACATCACTTCTGTTTATTAACATGACTTGAAGAAATGCCATCACTTATCACATGATGAATCATTCTGTCTCTTTGTCACATCAGGCAATTACTCAACAACAGGAGCAAAACAAAGAAATGAGCAGACCCCTTGGGGTTGCTTGTCGCTCAAACAGAAGAACATCTCCATTTACTCAAGGTCTCTCTCTGTACATGCGACAAATATTTGTAGGCCAAGGCTTTGGGTTCTATTTTCCCAAATCCAGCACATCATTTGAAATAAAATTCATTTATATTCCTCATTCCTTCTGTAATGTTAACATTTTCTCTTAAATCACTCTGCTTTGGCCCACTTTGTGACTACATTTCAGTGCCTAGAGAGCAGGAGTAGCAAATGTACAGCTGCCCAGATGATGTTGGACTTCTGTCTCTTATCAACCCTTACAAGCATCCTTCCATGGTGAGGGATGATGGAAGTTGTACTCCATAAACACCTGAGGAGTAACGTATTTCCCATCGCTGGAAGGTTTTACTTGCTGACATGCAAGCTCTGCAGCTTATTACAACTAGGTAATACCAAGTTTTAAAGAAAAATCTGTTAACATGTTTTCTTCAGCTTCTGATGGCATGCAGTGAAACTTCTCTCCAAAGATTCTATTAGGAGGAGTTTCAAAATCAAATCTGATTCTGCTGCTACTGCATCCCATGGATATCAGAAAAGAGTTTGGCAGTCATCTCACTTAGGGTTGCCAGGTCAGCAAGCTTCCCATAATTTGAGATCTCCTGGCCAAAATCTGAGACTGTGGGTGGGCCAATATGATGTCATGGCCTTTGCATAACAATTGAAAAGCAATATGTGTGCATGAGCATGAGAGAGTGGAAAAGACAAAGGTCCTATTAATGTCCTATTATAACCTGCTATACGTGTATGATGTGTGCAATACGCGTATAAACACTTTTGTGCTGAGCCAGTGAGTGGTAATAGCCATTGAGGGAAGATGGCCACCCAGGCATAATAGCCACCCCATACAAAGTCAGTTTCCTTCTTTTCTAGTGCTGCTTATTTTGAGATTCGTCTCACCACATAGGGGTCCAGGGAGGTCTCTGAAATTTTGTGAGATTTCAGCGTTTGAGACCTAGAACCATGGATTTGGCTTACCACTTTGCTGTGATTCACTGATGTCATGATCTGTGAGTCTGCAAGCAAGTTCTCGAGTTCAGTTGGGGGGAGGGAGCACATTTTGAGAACCCATTGGCTGAAATCCTGTTGCTTAGCGCATTAAGTCCCAACTAGAGTCCACCTATTTGAATCAATGGAACTTCTGGAGAGGTTGACTTGCCAAGTCCCCACTGATTCAATGGGCGAACTTGAATGCTACTTATTAGGGAAAGCAACAGGATTTCAGCCATTTTGATAAGTAAACAGCATGAAAGTTAAAATAAAAATTATGTGCAATTGGTCTTCTAATGTAAGCAGGTGGAGTTCAGATCCATATCAGGATGAACACATGGACATGAGTGAGGTATAAACTTTTCCCCGTGTGAATTTTTCTTGAAACATCCACCACTCTTACGCTTGTGGGGTTTTAAAACAAAAAAACTCAATTAGCACCAAAGGAGTTGTTCCCCTACCTCCTGCATGGAAAGGAAAGATTTTGAAATAATATCCAGTTAAGTGAAAGGCTAAAACCTCCACTACCTACATGAGTTCAGTGCAATCTAGAGTAGGTTCATACACTCACAGACACACACATACGCACACACGCACATTTTAGCTCAGGTCTGTTTTTATATCATCATGACTCATAAGAGACAGTTAGAAACATCACTTCTTTGGTAATAGCCTTCTCTCACTTTTCCTGTGGATCCAAGGTAGGGTTATATAGAACCACTCATTTTTATTGAGACTGTTTAACCTTCCGCTGATTTTCACCCAAACAGGAATGTTCCAATTAACTTTGAAACGTTTAGCGAGATCTGATTGCAAACTGAAGAAAGAAGAACTAAGAAAAAGTAAAAGAGGAAACCACCTTGACATAATTAAATCTGGCCCATACTTCCAGAATCAAATGTAAAAAATAATTTCCAAGCCAAAAGCGGAATGCACTTGAATTTCTATGCCTCCCTAGCTATAGGCCAGAGATATCTTGTTTCGATTTGGATTGCTTAGCTCACCCTGATAAAGTGCTCCTGTGTTAAGCTCCACAAAGTAGTCATTGATCCCTTGTTTTCATTCCAAAGCTCACTATTCCTTGTGCTTCTCATTGCTATTTTCAGCAGTGTTACAAACCAAACCTTTGTGCTAAGAATGTTTCCAGCTGCTACAGTTACTGTGCTATGAAGCAATCTTTACAACTTATTAAAACTCATTAATTTTCATGGAGCTCCATACCTTCCTTCATATTGATTAAAATGCAAATTCTGTTCCCATTGCTAATAAAACAAAAAATGTCTCTCCTAGATCCCATTTGTCCAGTCTTCTCTTCCATTATGTTCACTGATGAATTGACCCCAAACTCATGCCATTCCTTTGCTTGTCACACTGCCCCAAATCAGTATGTCCCCCGGCAATCAGTTCCACTTTCTTCAAGGGTCTAGTTTTATTAATATTCAATTCCATTCCCTACCAGTATGTAGCTTTACTTCAGTTCTATTTTGTTGTTGTTACAAGCGGTCAAGTCAGTTCTAAGATATGGTGACCCTAATAAGTTTTTCGAGGTATGTGAGATGTTCAAAGAGCATTTTATTGTTGCCACTAGTCAATGAGTTTCCATGGGTGAGCAGGGATTTGAAATCAGGTCTTCTGAGTCCTACTCTGATGCTCTGTCTAGAACACCACTCTGACTCACCAGCCCTATGTACTTATTTTAAAATAAATGTGCAAGGCAGGAGAGAATACAAGCTCCATCCTTCCTGGATCATTTCCATTGCTTTCATCAGATGGAAAGCAACCTTCTGAAAAGGAGAGAAGTCTTTATGTGATCCAGGTGATCCAGAACACTCATCATACCCAAGTGGTTAGTTCCACACCCAGCTGTTCTAAGCCACTGTCATTTAGGATACCCAGAAATATGACCACTATTGTTACTACTATAATTAAATAATAATAATTGTGTATCATCGAGTCAATTTTGGCTTACGGTGACTTTTTTCTGGTTTTTTAAGGTAGAGGCACTCAGAACTGGTTTACCACTCCCTTTTTCTGGATGCATTCTGGGACTGTGTGGTTTGCCCTGTGCTCTGGATACACCGTGAGGAATTGAACTCCCAACTTCTGGCTCTGCAGTTAGATACTTAACTCACTGAGCTATACAGCAAGCTAAATTGTAGCATACCAAATTTACAGCATCTGCTCAATGTGAGGGCAATTGACACTATCCATCATGATAAAATTCTGTCTTTTACAGGCCTTTCTGATTTCTCTCTCCATCCCAAGATCACCCTGAGCATTTTGATCTTGTACCCAGTAGTACATTTGGGGTCTTGGTGTTGTCACTGATTCTGTAGAGGATTCTGCATGTTTTAAGAGTTTTAGCTTTTTTGAGACTACAACCTCCTTTGCGTAGGCCATAGCACTTGATGTACAGAGCAAGACCACCTCCCTGAAACATGTCCCTATAATTTCTTGGACAACGCTATCACAAGGTCCAAAAATGGCAGCAGCAACATCAAGCATTAGTATAGCAGCTCCCATTCCATCTGCCAGCAATGCCGTTCTGCATGAGAATATTCAAAGCTGCTTTACACCGAGTCAGTCCATTGGCCCACCTAGCCCTCTAATTGTCACAGCAAATCCCATAGGCTTCAGGAAGCAGTTTTTCTAGCCCTTCCTGGAAATGCCAAAAATTGAACCTGGGGCCTGCTGCACACAATGCATGTGTTTGATGACTAAGTTATGGCCTATGCAAACAAATAAATGATGGACACAAATGTAGCATTAAAAATAAGTGGGGGAACATGTAAAGGCCTAAAGGAGTTAGACTGAACACAGGAACTTCAAGCAAAACTGTCAAAACAAAACTATTGAACGATAAGCTGTCAACAAGTTCAGCTTTATCACCTATGGACTGAATCCAGGTAACAGTTTTTTATCCCACCACAGATGTTCATTAGTTTACCAATGTCAGGATGTTTTTCCTATTATGAGGAACACTTCTTTGTGAAAGCCTTTTGTCACAACCTTAAATACATTTATGCTTTATATATAATTATCACCACCCCCTCTCCCAGATACTTAAGTACCATATTGTTGCCTAGCTGTCAAAATGTCATGCACATGGTTAAGTGAAGTTTAACAGATCCCATGAAACTTTTTTGCCCTTTGCAGTATATTAAGCCTTTTTGTTGCTTCTGTTGGAGCAGATTAAAATGGTTACTGCTCTGGAAATATTTCCCAAATAATCTTTGCTATGTTTGAGTAAGAATTAGAGAAAAGATGTAGGTGGTGGAAGAGTACATGCTTTGTGTGCAAAAACCCCTTGCTTCATTCCCACGATTCTCCAGGCAGAGATTACAAAAACATCTATCTCAGCTGCAAATCAGTGTAGAGTCTCAAGTGGTATGGACCAATGGCCTGACGAGGTAGAAGACAGCGGCCTATGGGCTGATTGAAAGTTATTCTGAAAGATATTTATGATGAGCAGGAGACGGTAAACTAGGGACAGAAAAGAATTGTGTTGGATTTGTTGGTCTCAAAGAAGAAAGCATTTTCACATCTCCTGAGACTAACTGAGCATTCCTCCCCAAAATTTCACACATTTACTGATAGGTTGCTTGGGAAAGATAGCGTGTTCAAAAGCATGCATACATTTAAAATGCAAACAGCTAAAATGCATACAATTGAGGGAAAAATATGTGCAAGCACTCTTTAGTGAAGGGGAGGAATGTATACATTATGTAAAATGCATAAATGTGCACATTAAAAATACAAACAATGTGTATGAAGTTCAATGCAGAGAAAAATCTGGCGTTTATAATCCAACATGAAACAAGGAGGAGGAGAAAAAGCAGGTGGGATTCAGAGAAGTGCAACAAAACTGAGAGTGAGAGGTTTTACATAAATGTAATTGCATGCATTAATTAGGGGTCCTCCATATGATGTGATTCTGTGGAAGTGGCGGGGAAAGAAGGGGAAAATAATGTGCCAAAGGTATAAAATTCAGTTTTCTAAGTCTCTCAGCTCTCATTAAAAGAAAGAAAGAAATATGATACTTGTTTAATTCTTTTTTAATATTTGTACACTTACTGTTTTTAGCTTTGTATACTGTATTGTCTTTTTAATGATGTGAGCCACCTTCGGTCCTTTGAGGAGAAAGGCAGAGTAAAAATATTTTAAATAAATAAAAAATAAATTTCCTATCAAAACAAAAATTATGCAAATTAAGGGAAATTTACCCAGGTTGCATAATTTATATCCATGAGAAATTTGGGATTTTGACAGTAAAGTGTCTGGATTGCTTGGGAAATGTATTGTAGATTATACATGGTGCTGATACACCTAACAGAAAGGAAGATTGTCTGAGGACTCTGATTGCTATGGAATAGTTGATAATAACTAGGGGTGTACAGTGACGTCCCGAACCCAGTCCATGCCTGGATAAGGGCACATGCCTGAGAATCTGAATGTGGGATGGAACATTTGTGAGGGAAGTGTTCCTGTGGGTGTCCAGTAGGTCTTTGCTCTGACATGTAGTTGTCCCAGAATGACATGAATACCCATGATGCAGTGAAGTTTTGCAAAATTGGTCAGAAGAAAGTGCAAATCCCTGGTAAGATTGTGAATCTAGATGCTTCTCCATCCCACAGTAAATTCTGGGATTTTCTGCCATTTTTCTACCCACAATATCCTTACCAGCAAACTCTTTGTTTTTTTTCCTGCAAAATCCTGCACAGGATTCCTTAAATCCTACGCAGGTATCAATGTTGTTCTCCGCAGGTTCCTGCCTTCCTAAGATCATTGGCAAATCATCTAGTTTTGGCACCCGCTCTTCGAGAATCATAGGGTACAGACCTTTTCCAAACATTTTATTGTCTGTAATTTGTTTTGCTTTGCCCTGAGGGGAGGATGTTATCACTCTTGTGGATGGTTTTGGACCTCAGTCTTTGACAAGTGAGGCTTGCTGCTGTCTCATTGGAGACATCAAGTTTCCAAACATTCTCTTGACTGCATTTTGTTTTGTTTTGCTATTTGGGAGGACAAATTACTCTTGTGATCCACACTTTCTGATAAGTGAGAAGAACAAAACCAAAACACTGAAAAATCCACTCTGTTTAGTGTCTCTCCCCACTTCTGTTCTGGGAAATCTTGGGGTCACCATGGGAGTCCGGGACAGAACCCTCACAGGGCAAAACATCAACAAATCACTAGGATTGGAAAAAATGCTATGTATTAGTTACATCACTACCTAATAATAAACTTCTGCTCTATTCTAGACAATCCAAAAGGAGGAAAACATTATGGAGCCTTTGGGTGCCTTGGGAAACCCTAATGGAGCCATAGTCAATTTTGTCATACTAACTGCAGTTGTGAGGGCATATCCCTTGAATGGAACCTGAAGAAAAATATGATAGATGCGAGCTGGAGATCTATCTTGAGCTTTTTCATCTCATTGCATGGGTCAAAAATACACCTAGAAGTGTTTGTTTAAATAATATACAGGAATGAGTAAACTGGTTAAATTTTAAATTATAAGACGATAACATTATAACCAACCAGTGAACAGATGACATTGCCACCTCCATTCTTGATGCACTTTTGATTAGTGACTAATCAGACCTGCAGTTTCTCTAAGTAATGAAGGACCTCATTCATAGTAATATATTAATGGGAAAACAGTTCTCTGAGATTTAATTATGTGATGTGATAGATCAAGTATTTTTAGTTACTTGATTACACTTTAGTTTCTCATTGTCACACCATGTATAAGAAACCTATGTACATTATTTTCCGAAAAAGTATGTTCTTATCCTGACAAATGACTTTCCTGTAGCAGAGATTTTCATTAATACAAGCTAATGACTGACTCTGTTGCTTTCCAATTACTTGTATGTCTTCTCTGAGTAATCTATTTCCAGATAGGAGTATTTGCAGAATAGAACTTAGTCTCAGGTGAGTTACGTCTGGGCCAATTACTCATTGGGTAATGGTGTCGTACAATTTGAGGTTTCTAAAGCCATTGCCAGCAAAAAACTAGCACACGCTTTCCACCATCATTATATTGGCCCAGAAGCTGCCGTAGCATATGTACTTCCAACATTTATTTAGTAACAATGGATGTCCAATGTAAAACCAAAGGAGTCAGGAGTCCATGTCTCAGCATCTCCCCATGCTGATATTCCTTCCAGTATAAGACACTGGATTTAGAAATGGCCACAGTTACTGCTTTTAAGAGAAGAGAATATCCATTTCCGGTCCAAGCCACTTTTGTGAATTTCTATGCTCTATTTTTGAATCAAATTATCCATTCAGTTGTATCCCTACCCTTGGTGATTTCATGGCCAGCTCTCTCCATGATTTCCAATCTTGCACAGCTTCTTTCAGCTGCTTTATATTGTGGCCAGTATCTGCTTTGATTACGTCCAACAACGCGTTCTTTGGTGTCCTTGCCATCTTTTACTACTGACCATTCAGAGCATAACGTCTTTCTCCGACGATGATGATCGCATGACATGGCTGAAATAACTAAGTCTAAATTTTGTTACTTTGCCTTCCAGTGACATATCCAGTTTTATGCACTTCAGCACTTCTTTATTCGTTATACTTTGCAGTCCATGGGAATGCTCAAGAGCAACGTACCCTCTAATTTTCAACCCCACTGGGTGGGGCTCCACCTCTCTTGTGTGTGGCTTCGCCCTGCATGCACGTGCAAATCCACCCCCACCCCCTCACACACTGGGTTCCATTGTAACTGGAACCTCACACGATCACTGCACAGAGAAGTAAGAGAGCAGTGCAGAGGGAAGCGGAGTCATGCACGCGCATGGCACCCAGCTTAGCCGGAACCTTGCTCAAGAGCCTCCCTCCAACACCATAGCTCAAAGAATCAAGTTTCCTTTTGTCTGTCTCCTTCATTGTCCAACTTTCACAGCCATATGTAGTTATAGGGAACATGATGGTGCGAATTAATATGCACTTGGTCCGTCAAGCTGACATCCTTACTTTTCCATATTTGATTCATACTCATCATTGCTGTGCGACCTATAATGATTCGACATTTTATTTCTCGACTGCAATCACCATTTTGATTGACCAGGGAATATAAAAAGATGAATTCTTCCACACATTCAACTCCTTTCCCCCAATTACTTTTTTGATGTTTCTATTCTTTGCACTTGTCATGAGTTTGGTCTTTTTAATATTAAAAAAAAGGCCAAACATCTCACTTTCTGCTTTTAGTTTCATGATCAAGTACTTTAGACCTTCCTGGGTTTCCTGAGAGGAGGGTTGTATCATTTGCATAACGAAGATTATTGATGTTTCTTCCACCAATTTTTACTCCGATTTTTGATTCTTCTAATTTCAGCTTTCTGATTATGACTTCAGCATACAAGTTGAATAAGAAAGGTGATAGGATGCAACCTTGCCGCACACCTTTCTTGTTCTTAGACAAGTCAGTGTCTCCATATTGAGTTCGTACTGGCTTCCTGATTTTCATACAGTGATTTCACCAACTTCACCAAATGTAGTGGCACCCCAAGATCTTCTAGGCATCTCACAGTTCGTCATGGTCAACACAGTCGAAAGCTTTCCTATAATCGATGAAAGGCACATGTAGATATTCTTTTGATGTTCATAATGTTTTTCCGTTATCCATCAAACATTTACAATGTGACCACAGGTGCCAGGACCCCAACGGAAACCAGCTTGGACATCTGGCAATTCCCTTTTGATGATTGTTGCCAAAGCATTATTGTATAATTTTTCAGTAAGATCTTACTAGCGTGAGAGATGGAGAGCAATCACACAGTAGTTAGAACAATCCATCGAATCCTCCTTTTTTGGTAATGGAATAAACACTGATTGTTTCCGGTTTTGTGGCCATGGGTTTCCCAAATTTTCTGGCACAAGACTCTAATAACTGCCACTGGTACTGGCCTCAGCAATTCTACAGGGATGTTATCGACCCCTGGAGCTTTGTTATTTGGCAGTTGGTTCATTGCCCACATGACCTCTTCATCAAATATAGCTGGTTCTGGTTCTATTTTGTTCCCCTCCTCAGTTTGATGTTGCCCCTCTTTATTGGTGGCATATAGTTCTGCACATATTCTCGCCATCTGTTCTTGACACCTTGTAGGTCAGACAATTCTTTCCCTTGCTTATCCTTGATTATACCTTTGCGAGTTATGAACGGTATTCCAAATCTTTTTAATTTGTGCAAATGCATTCCTAGTGTGTTACCATTTGTACAGTCTTCTTCTAATTGTTTACAATTCCATGAAAAGGCTCTCAAATGCTCTATTTTACTTCCACATTAATCTATGAAATGTGTATATACTTCTCAAAATACATATTTAAATATTATTTTAAGATCTAAAACACAATTAATCCAATTGTTAGTCTCAGTCAGAACAGACCCACTAATAATCCACATTCATATGTGTTCATTTAATAAATACCATTCTTTGGGTAGGTCTGCTATCATTGCGATTAGCAACTGGAGTTAGTCCATGTTTTCTTTTAGAAAACATACATAAAACCATGCTTTCTTTCAGACAGCATATTTAAAATGTGCTCTTTGATATGTTTAACTCTCATCCATGTAGACTGGATATTTTAACTACCCCAAAGCCATGTTTCATTGTAGAATTCATACAGGCAGACACATTTTATAATGTTATCACAAACACTGAAGAAAGCTTCAGGCCTTTGCCAAGTTTCTCAACCAAAACTAAAACACAACACACACAAAATAGCTGGGATTTAAATTGTCCCAATAAATCTATTGCATTTTGCCATTGTCAATAAATCTATTGCATTTTGCCATTGTCTTTGTCCCAGCCAATGTGATGCATTGGAACAAAACACGTCTCATTGTGTTATTCAGCAAGCCACGACACCAAGAAAACAGAAGGGGCATGTTCTGCTTCTCAGTGGGTTTGCTGTTTTTGGCCTCCCAAAGGGAGGCACTGGGCACATAGCCACCTGGAGAATTCTGGGAGTTGTAGTCCATAAATACACATCCGCACACCTCTAGTAAGGAATATTCTAACTCAGTGAGTTGGAGCACCTGGTTGCAGTGTCATGGGGCAGGGATCTGAAGTCCTAGTGTGCCTTCCAAGAGTGGAATCAGATGACATCACTCAGAGAGCGCGTGGCTGACACAGTTACACCTCATGTCACTTGCATGGCCTTGGGTAGGCTGCATGGTCCCAATGTGATACCAGAAGGAGGGACTAGTAAAACACTTACGAATTCTTTACACCGAGAAAACCTTAGGAGAGTTGCTGTAAATCAGAATTGACTTGATGGCACATAATTGTAATTATATTATGGAAGCAACCCTGTTTCTTTCATGTGTTGTGAGACTTTTGGTAATACTGGACCAGTGAATGGTATTCAGTACTACCCATGCAATGAGATTAATATTTAAAAGATCCACTAGATCCACTTATTTGGCAATGTCTACTTTATTTTGATCATATTTATTTCCAAGTAAATATTCATAGGAATCCTAGCCTAAGTCTGTTCTTGTAGTATTTGCTATAAGAACATAACCTGTACTCTTTTAATTGTTGGGGACTACGCCCTTTGTGAGAAAATACACTGAGAAATATGTATTTCAGTAAAAATGAAATGACTTTTTAAAAATGCGGTTGCAGTTTAAAGGAACTGCAAAATTTGCACATCAATGGAAAACCGGGGGGGGAAAAAAACAGACATCAGAAAGGGGGATTTTAAAGCTAATTAAATAAATACACAAATAAATACTTTTAATGGTTGTGGCTCTTAGCTGATTTGGGCAACTGCAAAAATTCCTTGGTGAGGGTTCTGCATGCAGCTGGTAGGGAGGGTGCTACATTGCTTACTACAGTGGTCCTATTCTTGGATTTTCCTCCTCCTCACCCCTTCCCTTTTGGGTAACTACAGTGCATCTTCATTACATGTAGGATTGCATGTATGTGGATGTGGGATGGGTGACTTTTATTGGAAAGTTTGAAATTGCACCTTGCCTTTTGTTTTCTGCTTATTTATTTATTTATTTATTTATTTATTTATTTATTTATTTATTTATTTATTTTTAATGCCTGCTGGTGGCTGAGGCCAAATGGATTCATGGAAGGGCAAGAGCTGGGCAAGCTGTAAAGTGCAGTATTCCAGGAAGGCAGGAAGGAAGGAAGGAAGAAGCTGGTAGGAGGCTTGCCTATGCACTGAAGGTCCACCACATTCCCGAAATAGATGGTGCTGCACAGTCATAGCTCTTTGTTTTCCCCATTTGCAGTGTTTTCCCCACTGACCCAGAAACATACACATATCTGCACAAACCCAGGAACAAATCAGTTCAGGCTACCTCCAAACCAGCTCAAGTGGGCTCATTCCCAATCTGCATAGCAGATATTTGACTAAGGGAAATTGTCAGGTCATCATGCACAAGCACAACAATTCTTGCATGCTTGAGATAAGTGGCTTGCATGTTGCATCGAAACCCAATTTGATAACTGATAAAATGATATGCATTGCTCTAAATAATCTTGGCTGCACATGCACAAAATAGAGAAAGAGATTTTCTACATTTGTAAACACAAATTATCACTTCGTTAAATCCATACTGAGGTGACATCTATATACCTATCACCTCAGTATGAGGTTTCATATTTATTTTGTGCATACATGGCTATCACTGCTTTTGCCGCATTCTTGAATATTAAGTTCATTCGTCAGATTAATCCAACAAAGCAAACTGATTCCCCTCATCTCTTAAGAGGCGTGTTTAATCCGATCCCACCCGTTCAAGCCAGGCTGGTGTTATCAAATCTTATCTGACAAAATTGAACAGTTAATTAATGCAATAATGAGTTTGAACTTGGTATGTTTGTGTCAGTCACTGATCTTAAGTTTGCCTTGGCTGCAACTGAAAACATGTCTTCTTCTCCATTCTAAAATGAATAAAAAACATTAGCTAAAATCCTTACTGAAACATGTTTGAAATCTACCGACATTGCAATGGAACTGCCTCCCAGAACCTCTCAACCATGCTACTTCTTTCTTCCAGAGTTGGCATGTGGTCTAAGAAGGGAGGTGCCCCACATCAAAAAGGAAGGGTAAAGCATCCTCCACCACCAGTGCTCAGAAAATGAGGTTCTGATACCTCTGATAAATCAGAGTAATATTAAAATCCTGTATCTTCTTTCCTAGGAGTAACCCCTCCCAAAAAACTCTGCAACACTTATTTCTCAGGAGACATATATAGAATTGAAATGTTATTTTCTGAGAAAAAAACATTGCAACAAACATGTGTAATAACAGTTGACCACTGGCCACATATGTAAGTAAACACTGGGATTTAGTAGCATAGTTATTTCTGGGCAATACAGCACCAAATATACAGGACCTCTAGTTATGGAGCATGTAAGCTGTCTGAAGAAAGAAGCTCTATTCCTTTCACATCTACAAACAAATAAAATCGGATGTCAAGAAAAAAAGAGTCTGGAAACTAGATAAAGGGAAGAGGTAATCTTGAAAGCATAAGCAAAAGAACTGAAGTGTTTGGTCAGGCTGATAGGAGAGTGTGAAAAATTTGATTCATTCAAAACTTTTCAGAGCAGAAGTGGCCTTGGGTTATAAGACTAGAAGTGTCTTAGAAACAGCAGAAATAGCTGAGATCATGACAGGAAATGAATGAAAGAAAAAAACAGTAAGTTAATAAGCTCTTAATATACACATCTCCCTTCAACAACACTTGGGGTTAGGGGTGTCAGAACCCTATGTAGTTCAAAATTCTTGTATAATACATATGCCTCCCAAAACATAACTATAAAGCATAAGCAGTTGGTTCACACATACGTAGCTAACCTTTAAAGGCAACTAAAGGACAGAAAAAAACTTTGGGGGAGAATGAAGACACAATCTCTCCTCCTCCCTGCCAACTGAGCAGTGCACCACTGTGACCTCCCCTCCTAACATGCCCCAGCATCCTCCCCAGTGCCACATGGAGCTGCCACGCCAGGAGGGGGAGCTGGCTGGCAGCTGCCATCCGACTGGTGGCCACCACACCAACAACAACAAAGGCCTCAGCAAGTCCAAGACTCATCTTTCTCAGGCCACTTCCTGGGGACAAATAGCAACACAGTATTTATTATATTTTTATTTACTGAATATGTATTTATTTATGGGGGGAAGCATGTATAATCAAAACCATGCTGCTCGAACCCGTGCAATTCAAGAGAGAAGTATACAGCAGCTCTTTTTAAAAAAAAATTGGAAGAATAATAAAACGTGAGCCCAGGTATTTGATGTTCACTGCATAGATATCAAGGAGGGGAGAGTGTGTAACCTGCTGAACAGCACCATTAGAGAGCCCTCAGCCCTGTTCAGTCATTAAGGAAGCATGTGGAGCCCATATGCATTGAGGGGAGTGTGCTGGCTGGGCCTCCTCTGCCATTGTGTTGAACACAGAAATGCAACATTCTAAGAGTGGAAGGCTTTTCGATCTAAACAACCTCTCCACATGAGCCAGAACCTCAATTTGGTTCTCTCAATTTGAGAGAGTGTCTCGTGGAGAGTTCACCAGGGTACAGCAAACAGATTTCCATGTTCTGTGCAATGACAGAAGTCATAAGACTAATGTGCTTTTATCAACATATACTGTATGGGCTAAGCATGGTCTTTAATAACTGAATAGGGCTTTTATGTGTAGAACATACTGGCTGATAAACAACATTATCATTCCCATACTGCAAATGATGAATCCAACAGTATCCAGTGGCACAGCAAGCTGCACATATTTGTTGTGCATGCCTAGGTACTCTGCGAACAAACACACTACTGCTTACACAACTAAAAAATCTAAGTGAATTCCACTAGTGTACTTTTCTCCTCTACTAACACTATGTTGGATTGATGCCATCACTAGCACAGCAAAATATCCACCTTATATAATAATAATAATTACATGCTGAGTATCCAACAGCACTCTAAACAGTAATTTAAAACATAAGAATGAAGGATAATCACCTTACTATATAGGAGTGATTATACTTCATTCTTATAATTTAAATGACTGATTAGGTGCTGTTGGATATAGTCCAATTGCCATTTAATTCATTGGGCATATTTTGAAAGTACTTATTCTTCAATTTTTGATGTATCTCACTTAGAATGGGATGAAATTTGACAGGGGATGGTTCTGATGGGCTAGTAAGTGTGATGTCATGAACACACTTTGTCTGGATTTCACAGCAGTTTTACAAAATGGCAACCACTGAAATTGTTTTGAGGTCAATGTAGTGTAACGTGATTGCAAGTATTACCCTACACATGCAACATTTTGTGCTTCATACTAGGGCAAGGTTATAACTAACCCCCAATAGCCTCGATCAGAGCAAGTCCTGAATGACCTTTCCACATTTAGTAATAAGGTCTGAACAGGATTTTAGGAGTATTCAGCCTCCTTAATGCTTAAAGCAAAGCAGGAGCCAATGATACTAGAGATGTGGCTGACATGAACATTGCTATCTCATCTCACCACTCTTTTAGCAATCACATGAGTAGGCTGAACTCCATGACTGCGACTAATCTGATCATTGGCCTCTAATACATAATCTCTGTAAGATGTATATTTTACAAAAACATAACATTTTAATTTCCCATTAATTTTAAGAGATCACTCATTTGGTGACTCTTTCACACACATATTCTCTGGTGTTTGCATACCTAATGAGTTGAGCATGAAGAAGTTAATGGCATGTGATGATAATTTCCACCCACCACACTGACTGGAGAAATCTGAGAATTGTCATCCAAAAAAGCAACTCTTGCCAAGTACTGATAATTTTCTATGACTAATGAAGAGAAAACCAGAAACTGACCAAACCAATCATTCAGTTTCACAGAATCCCATAATCATTCTTCTCTTATAATTGCTTAGTGAATCATGAGATGTTTTCTGCTTCCTGTGCGGAAATCTGTGTTCATGTTGTGTTTTTCATATGGTACACACACTTGTCCTTGTGTATGCATTTTTACCCATTTACCCAAAAGTACACAGTTCTGTGCCTTTTCCGCATTGACCAAAATGTGTTTGCAAGCATTTTTCCCAATAGTTTTTAATAATGCGTATATTCTGCTTCATTGACTACGCAAAAGCCTTTGACTGTGTGGACCACTGCAAACTATGGCAAGTCCTTAAAGAAATGGGAGTGCCTGACCACCTTATCTATCTCCTGAGAAATCTATATGTAGGACAGGAAGCAACAGTTAGAACTGGATATGGAACAACTGATTGGTTTAAAATTGGGAAAGGAGTACGACAAGGTTGTATATTGTCTCCCTGCTTATTTAACTTATATGCAGAATACATCATGCGAAAGGCAGGACTGGATGAATCCCAAGCCGGAATTAAGATTGCTGGAAGAAATATCAATAACCTTAGATATGCAGACGATACCACTCTGATGGCAGAAAGTGAGGAGGAATTAAGGTTCTCATTAAGAACCTCTTAATGAGGGTGAAAGAGGAGCGCGCCAAAAATGGTCTGAAGCTCAACATCAAAAAAACCAAGATAATGGCCCATCACCTCCTGGCAAATAGAAGGGGAAGATATGGAGGTAGTGACAGATTTTACTTTCTTGGGTTCCATGATCGCTGCAGATGGTGATAGCAGCCACGAAATTAAAAGACGCCTGCTTCTTGGGAGGAAAGCGATGACAAACCTAGACAGCATCTTAAAAAGCAGAGACATCACCTTGCCGACAAAGGTCCGCATAGTCAAAGCTATGGTTTTTCCAGTAGCAATGTATGGAAGTGAGAGCTGGACCATAAAGAAGGCTGACCGCCGAAGAATTGATGCTTTTGAATTGTGGTGCTGGAGGAGACTCTTGAGAGTCCCCTGGACTGCAAGGAGAACAAACCTATCCATTTTGAAGGAAATCAACCCTGAGTGCTCACTGGAAGGACAGATCCTGAAGCTGAGGCTCCAATACTTTGGCCATCTCATGAGAAGAGAAGACTCCCTGGAAAAGACCCTGATATTAGGAAAGTGTGAAGGCAAAAGGAGAAGGGGATGACAGAGGACAAGATGGTTGGACAGTGTCATTGAAGCTACCAACATGAATTTGACCAAACTCCAGGAGGCAGTGGAAGACAGGAGGGCCTGGTGTGCTGTGGTCCATGGGGTCACGAAGAGTCAGACACGACTTAATGACTAAACAACAACAATATATAATATGAAAAAGATACAAGGAATACATCTGTTAGTTACACATTTTCTAATGACAAGAAGCTGGAATATGCACACGTGCTTTCATTCACTGCCCCACAGACCACAAATTGGATAATTTTATAAACATTTGTTTGCTAATATAATTTCCTTTTGCCCCTAATCCAGATATGACTGAGGTGGTATTAAGGATTCAATACTAACCAACCAAGATGGCTGACAGACGGCTGAGTTAATAGTAAGGCAAGCTGAGGCTTTGTTGAATCCAAAAACCTTTCAGTCTAGAGATGCTAGAAATTATTCAGAATTGCCCTCACCCAGGCCTAACTTTGTAATGACATAGTGTCTGTGAGTCTGGGCTAGGAGGGTTACACCAGTGTAACTGAACTCCTCAGCTTCTCTGCTACTTTTATGGCTCTTCTGCCAGGTGATCTCAGCCAGCACAGAACTTGTCTGGGAGATCTCGTTTTTCTGGCAGATCTGAGATCAGAAGCTTAAAGGAGCTGTGCAGACACATGGACAGCTGTAGCAGCTCCTTCTCATCCAAACCCACTACAGCATGCATTATCTTTGAGTTTGGATTGCACTGTTGCAGCAACAGATTTCACAGTATTTGTTGAAATGGCATTTCTTGTCCCTGTTTTCACATTCCCATTGTCTTTCAGAAAAGGGGGATTAAGGTTATGGGTGTACAAGATCAGAAAATCTACTGCATGGTTGGAGCAGAACATGACCACTGTGAAATGCATTTTGGCCTCACGATTCAGAGCTTCCTTACTGTAGATGCTCACTGAGAGGTTAAAGTGGAAGACCTTTGAATTGTGAGGCAAAAACTAGAATGGGTTTTTTCCAAAGAGAGAGATGACAGAGATCAGAATGTCTAGTGGAAAGATTAAGATGTTAAGCTGCATATTAATCCCAGTCTTCAAGACCTAGTAGAAACAGGCACTATGGGGTCAAGATAGTCAGACAGAACAGGATGCATAAAATGAGATGAAAAGAAAGAACTAAGGCAAGAGTTTGGGGAAAGAAGAACATACTGGCTGAAATTTTCTTGTGGAACTCTGCAGTCATAAAGACAGATACGTAATCAATCACAGACAAGGTTCCCTTTAAGGCATGCATCTGCGTGCGTACACACAACTCCGCCTCCCTCCACACAGTTTTCCTCCACACTGCGATTGTTTTCAGCCCCTTTGGTTCCGGTTGTGACAGAACCCCCCACACAGGGGGAGGCGTAGTTATACGAGAGAGCCAGAGCTCCGCACAGCGGGGCTGAAAATTAGAAGGTACATTGATCACGGATACTAATCTGAAGAAATTCCACCTGGACTTCAATAATTTTCAACCTCAGTTTTGACCTCATCCACACAAAAGATGCACTTTCAGAATACCACTGTGAAACTATCATGTGGACATCTTAGCACCACGCTGTATCAAAAGCCTACTGACCAATATACATATTTGCATGCCTCCAGCTTCCTTCCCAAGCATACCACAAAAGCTATTATCTACAGCATATGTCTACAGCCAAGCCCTTAGATATAATCACATCTGCTTGGATTCATAAAATAGAGATTCCAAATGCAAAGCATTTCTCAAATTACAATACATATCCAATATGGTTAATATCCAGAAGCAACCTACTGCAAGGCAGACCCAGAAAAGAAAATGACTGAACACACTTAGTTGTCACCTTCAACTAAGTCCACTCACAAGCATCGTAAACCATCTTCAAACCATTCTTGATAAGAATACTTCACTCACTTGGCAGCAGGCCTATACTTGCTTACAGACACCCCCGCCCCAATCTCAAGCAACTTTTGACACACAACAAAGTGTGTGCGAACAAAGAGATTATATCACACGAAAAAGGAAGGAAGACCACGTATTGACATCAGGAAGACTTGCGATCAAAGAAAAGTGGAGGAATTTGCCCAAGCGCTTGAGGAAACCCTTCCAGGCCCGGCTGATGCAAATGCACCTGAACGATGGGAACATTTTAAGAACGCTGTGTATAACACCGCCTTGTCCACATTTGGCAAGAAGACCAAAAAGACGGCCGACTGGTTCGAAGCCCATTCGGAGGAGTTGATGCCAGCCATCGAGGATAAGAGGAGAGCTCTAGCAGCATACAAAGCCTGTCCTAGCAAGTACAACTTGCAAGCTCTTCGAGCTGCTCGTAGCCAAGTCCAACAGGCTGCCAGGAGATGTTCCAATGATTATTGGCTTCAGCTCTGCTCTCAGATACAGATAGCAGCGGACACAGGTAACATCAAAGGAATGTATGACGGTATCAGGCAGGCTTTAGGTCCAATACAGAAGAAATCTGCTCCCTTGAAGTCTGCTACAGGCGTGATCATCCAGGACCGAGCACAGCAGATGGACCGCTGGGTGCAACACTACTCTGAGCTGTATTCCAGAGAGAATGTAGTAACCGAAGAAGCATTAAATAACATTGAGTGCCTGCCTGTCTTGGAAGAGTTGGACAGCGAACCAACCTTAGCGGAAATAAAAGCGGCCTTGGATTCCCTCGCCTCTGGCAAGGCACCTGGAAAGGATAACATCCCTGTTGAAGTGCTGAAGTGCTGTAAAGAGACCATCACTACCGAGCTGTATGAAATCTTTTGTCTTTGCTGGAGGGAAGGTGGAGTACCACAGGACATGAAGGATGCAAACATCGTCACATTGTACAAGAACAAAGGAGACAGGGGCGACTGCAATAGCTACCATGGCATCTCTCTTCTCAGCGTTGTAGGGAAGCTGCTTGCCCGTGTTGTGCTGAAGAGGCTCCAGGTGCTCGCAGACAGAGTCTATCCAGAATCACAGTGTGGATTTCGAGCTAATAGATCCACCACTGACATGGTATTCTCCCTCAGACAGTTGCAGGAGAAATGCAGGGAACAACAACAGCCACTCTTTGTCGCCTTCATAGATCTCACAAAGGCCTTTGATTTGGTTAGCAGGGATGGCCTTTTTAAAATCCTTCCCAAGATTGGATGTCCACCTCGACTCCTTAAAATCATCAGGTCCTTCCATGAGGGAATGAAAGGCACTGTAGTTTTTGATGGTTCAACATCAGATCCCTTTGACATCCGAAGCGGAGTGAAACAGGGCTGTGTCCTCGCACCAACCCTTTTTGGGATCTTTTTTGCTGTCATGCTGAAGCACGCCTTTGGAACTGCAACAGAAGGTGTCTATCTCCGGACTAGATCAGACGGAAAGCTCTTTAATCTCTCTAGATTGAGAGCGAAGACCAAAGTCCAGCTGAAATGCATGCGGGATTTCCTCTTCGCCGATGATGCAGCCATTGTTGCCCACTCTGCTCAAGACCTCCAACAACTCATGAATTGTTTTAGCAAGGCCTGCCAAGACTTTGGACTAACAATCAGCCTGAAGAAAACACAAGTCATGGGCCAGGGCATGGACTCACCTCCCTCTATTACCATCTCCACACAAGAATTGGAGGTTGTTCATGACTTTGTGTACCTTGGCTCAACGATCTCTGACACTCTCTCTCTAGATGTCGAGCTGGATAAACGCATTGGCAAAGCAGCTACCATGTTCTCTAGACTCATGAAGAGAGTATGGCTCAATAAGAAGCTGACGACATATACCAAGATCCAGGTATATAGAGCCTGCGTCCTGAGCACACTCCTGTACTGCAGTGAGTCCTGGACCCTTTGTGCATGGCAGGAGAGGAAGCTGAACACCTTCCATATGCGTTGCCTCCGACGCATTTTTGGTATCACCTGGCAGGACAAAGTTCCAAATAGAGTAGTCCTAAAACGAGCTGGAATCTTTAGCATGTATACATTACTGAAACAGCGATGTCTACGTTGGCTTGGGCATGTCGTGAGAATGGCTGATGGTCGGATTCCAAAAGATCTCCTGTATGGAGAATTAGTGCAGGGAAATTGCCCCAGAGGGAGACCACAGCTGCGATACAAGGACATCTGCAAGCGGGATCTGAAGGCCTTAGGAATGGACCTCAACAGATGGGAAACCCTGACATCTGAGCGTTCAGCCTGGAGGCAGGCGTTGCATCATGGCCTCTCCCATTTTGAAGAGACCCTTGTCCAGCAGACCGAGGCAAAGAGGCAGTCACGGAAGCAGCAAAATCAGGGAGCTGGACAGGGGACAGATTGTATTTGTCTTCAGTGTGGAAGGGATTGTCACTCTCGAATTGGCCTTCTCAGCCACACTAGACGCTGTTCCAAGTCCTCCATACAGAGCACGTTACCATAGTCTTTCGAGACTGAAGGATGCCTAATACTTTGACACACAACAGACTACACATCACAGATACAGAGATGAAAATTAAACCCTACTACTCTGGAAACACAATTATGGGCCCAACAATGTCACACAAAACAACCAGAGTGTGTTTACTTATTCCTCTGATAATGTGATCTATGCCATCTTTTGCCAACAATGCCCTTCTGCACTCTGCATAGAACAAACAGAACAATTTCTGCATAAAAGATTTAATGGATGTAAACCTGACATCACGAATGACTACACACAAAAACCTGTTTCAGAACATGTCAATCTATTGGATAATCTCTCAATGATTTGAAAGCCACTGTTTTTTTTGGGGGGGGGACACACTATAAAATGAGACTCGAAAAAGAAGCAGCTGGGATAAGGTATATACAAATGCTAGAGATGCACTTAAAAAACTGAATACCAATTAAGGGTTCTTACATCATTACCTAGGGTGAGATCCTACATTGATTCCCACAGTTTGCCACTTGAGTCAAGTATGCAATTGTTACCTTGCAGATTGATAACTGGCATTATTCACAGCTTGATAGCCTATTCCATTACTAACAAATCATTGTCACTTTCGCCATTATCTGTAACCCCACCTGGTCATGGGGCCATGTATAAAAAGTCTCACTTTTATGTCTGAAGAAGTCATCTTGATCCACAAAATTCACATTAAAATATAGCAGTTAGTCTTTAAGCTACCACAACATTTTGGTCTCTTGGGATTTGGGAGGAGGGGGAGGTGGGTCAGGGTTGTTGTTTTTGTCTGAAATGCTATCAGAGTCTAATAGAGCTACTCCTTCAAAAACTACATGGATTTGAGTGCAAATGGATGTGTTTGTTCATGTGTGTCTACATATCTTATATGTGAGGAAGACACCACCATATAATATAGGTCCAATATTTGATACACGTTTCCCACAGTGCAATTATAGCTTATTAATAACACATTTTTGTTCCTTTTAGACAGAATGGTGTGCCTGTGCCATTCATAGCTTAAAAGCAAACCCATCTTGTAAACTACAACAACAAATGGAGTGCACCTGGTCCAGATGAGCTGCATGGATTTTGGTTAAAGCATTTAATAGCAGTGCAATTTAATCACTTACTCCAAAATTCTACAACTGAAGACTGGATGACAACAGGTTGCACATTTCTGATAATAAAAGATCATCAAAAGGGCAATGAACTCAGTAATTATCGACCAATTACATGACTTCCAACAATGTTCAAGCCCCTCACAGGAGTACTTGCAAGATCAATGTATAATTATTTAATTGAAAATTCCCTATACCCAACTCAGCAGAAAGGGAACTTTAAAAAGTCAAGAGGCACAAAAGATCAGCTTATTGATCAAATGATACTAAAGAATGCAAAAAGATGAAAAACTAATCTTAACATGGCCTGAACAGATTATAAAAAGTCATTTGACCCATTGCCACACAGCTGGATTAATACCTGCCTAAAAAATTTTGGGATTAGTAAAAATATTCAGAAGTTCCTAAAAAAAACATGGAAAAATGGAAAACTGTCTTAATGGCCTGTGGTGAAGAAATTTTTGAAGTTAGCATCAAAAGAGGAATATTTCAAGGGGATTCTTTGTCACCGCTGCTGTTTAACATCTCACTAATCCCCATGTCAATAATTTTAAATAAAACTGGATTGGGCTACCGTACTTCAGAACAAACAGGAAAAATCAATCATCTGTTATACATGGATGGTCTAAAACTATATGCAAAAAGTTCCACTGAGATAGAATCAGTGCTAAACACAGTGCAAACATTTAGTGAAGTTATTCAAATGAAATTTGGAATTGACAGATGTGCAGCTCTGTCTATACACTGTGGCAAGATTAAAAAAACTAGATGGAATAGAGTTAAAATATGGCAATATTATAAAATCACTATAAATTATGATGAAAATTATATATAACTTGGAATACTAGAAGCAGATAAAATCCTGCACAGAAAAGTTAAGAAACTGACAGAAAGGGAATATATCAAAAGACTGAGGAAAATCTGAAAATCAAAATTAAATGGTAGAAATACAATCAAAGCCATAAACACATCAGCAGTTCCAGTAATTAGATACCCATCTGGAATAATAGATTGGACCCAAAATGAATTAGAAGAATTGGATTGAAAAACACAAAAACTAATGAACATGCATAACACACTACATCCAAAAAGTGATGTGGACAGATTATATTTATCATGAAAAATTGGAGGCTGTGGATCACTGCAAATACAACAGGTAGCGGAGGAGGAAAAAAGAAGCCTAAATTATTATATTAGTACAAGTAGAGAAAAGTTACCTAAGGCAATGAAAATGAAGAAATTTTGAGAATAACAGAAACAAAGGCTCAGTATAAGAAACAATTTGAAAATAAATTAAATAGTTGGAAAAACAAACCACTACATGGCAGCACCTGAGAAATATTGATGGAAAGCATGATAATAATTCAACATGGGCATAGCTAAAACTGGAGACCATTAAGAAAGAAACCAAAGGCTTGATTTTTGCTGCAGAAGAACAAGCACTCCAAACCTACGTGATGAAAGTTAAGATCCAAGGAATTCGTGCTAACAGCAAATGTCGACTCTGCCAAGAAAAAGATGAAACTGTGTCACACTTCATCATGTCCAAAGACTGCACAAACAAATTACAAAATTAGACATGATAGAGTTGCAAAATTAGTGCACTGGTCATTATGCAATAAATATAACTTGCCAGCCTCCAAAAGCCCATAGGAATATCAGGCAGAGAATGTGTCAGAAAATGAGGAAGTCAAGATCTTGTGGGATTTCCAGATCCAAACTGATAAGACACCTTGAACATAACACACCAGACATAGTAGTAATAGAATGAAGAAATGTCTGGATCATTGACATTGCAGTTCCAGGGGATGTAAAGATGAAAATAAAGAACTGGAAAAACAAACAAAATACAGAGATCTGGCAATCGAAACATCTCGCTTGTGGATGAAACACACTTCACTGGACCCCATAGTCATTGGGGCTTTGGGAACAATATCAAGAAATTTCACACATTATTATAAGCAGAGGCAGATTCCAGAAATAAGACAATCAGAGCTACAAAAAACGGCAATATTAGGAACAGCATATATACTACGTCTTTGTTGTTGTTTTTTGGTCGTTAAGTCGTGTCCGACTCTTCATGACCCCATAGACCAGAGCACGCCAGGCCCTCCTGTCTTTCACTGCCTCCCGGAGTTTGGTCAAATTCATGTTGGTCACTTCGATGACACTGTCCAACCATCTCGTCCTCTGTCATCCCCTTCTCCTCTTGCCTTCACCCTTTCCCAACATCAGGGTCTTTTCCAGGGAGTCTTCTCTTCTCATGAGATGGCCAAAGTATTGGAGCCTCAGCTTCAGGATCTGTCCTTCCAGTGAGCACTCAGGGTTGATTTCCTTCAAAATGGATAGGTTTGTTCTCTTTGCAGTCCAGGGGACTCTCAAGAGTCTCCTCCAGCAAATAAGGATTTATTAAACAAAATAAGTATCTTACAGCACAAAATTAATTTGTTGGAGCAGGAAGAGATGGAGAAGAAAATTAAATTTGCAAGGCAAAAATTCTTTGAGAATGCAAACAAACCAGGAAGATGGTTAGCGTATAGAATAAAAAAAGAGAGAGAGAAAACAATGATCACCGCAATACTTGATAAGCAAGGAAAGGAAGTATATAAACAAAAGGAGATTGAAAAAGAAATTCAAAAATTTTATGCTGGTCTTTATAGAAAAAGAGAATTAGAACAAGAGAAGCAAAAAAATTATTTGAATGAAATCCCAGCATGGAAGCTCAATTTTCAAAAACTGGAGAAACTAAACAAACCAATCACAATGGGGGAGATTGGGGAAGTGTGGAGGAAACAAAAAAGTGGGAAATTCCCTGGCCCAGACGGACTTCCAGCTGAATATTATAAGGCACTAGAAGAAATTTTAAGTCCACAATTTATGAAACTAATTGAAGATATTCAGATTAAAGGGGAAATCCCGAATTCATGGAAAGAGGCATATATCTCTTTAATACACAAGGAGGGGACGGAGAAAAATCAAATTAAGAACTATAGACCGATCTCTCTCTTAAATGTTGATTATAAGATTTTTACAACCATCTTGGCAACTAGACTGAAGAAGGTACTTGAAGAAATAATACATAAAGATCAAACAGGCTTCATCCCTAAAAGGAAACTGTCATCAAACATAAGGACGATAATAGACATTTTGGAGTATTATGGAATGCATCCGGAAAAGCAGATGATGTTAATATTTCTCGATGCAGAGAAAGCCTTTGATAACGTCAATTGGGAGTTTATGTTCTTACAACTAAAGAGAATGGGATTCGAGGGAACATTTCTACAAACAATTAATGCAATATATACCAAACAAGAAGCCAGGATTAAAATTAATGGCAATTTATCTGAAAACATACAGATTGAACAAGGCACAAGACAGGGATGTCTGCTATCCCCATTATTTATTCTAACATTGGAGATCCTGAACAGACAGATAAGGGATAATGAGGCAATTAAAGGACTTAAAATTAGAGGAGAAGAATTCAAGGTGCAAGCATATGCGGATGATCTAGTGATAATACTAGAAAATCCTCTAGAAAATTTGGAAGAATTACTGAGAGTTATAGAAGAATTTGAACAGGTGGCTGGACTTAAAATAAATTATCAAAAAACAAAATTTATGACTAAAAACATAAAGAAAGAAGATGTGGAAAAATTGGCAAGGAACTCTAACTTTGAGGTGGTGCAAAAAATCAAATATTTAGGAGTTATTATCACAAAAAAAACCAAGCAACTTAATGAAAGAAAATTATTTAACAATACAGAAGGAAATCCAGAAAAATCTGGAAGAATGGAGCAAGTTACAACTCTCTTTAATGGGAAGAATATCAACAATAAAAATGATGATTTTACCAAAACTATTATTTTTATTTCAAAACCTGCCAATATTATTAAATTTTAAGTACTTTAAGGACTTGGATAGCTTGACATCAAAATTTATTTGGAAGTCTAAGAAACCAAGAATTAAACTCAAACTATTACAAGATCTGAAAGAAAGGGGGGGGAGCAGGACTACCGAATTGGTTATTGTATTATAAGGCCTGTGCCATGACCTGGGTAAAAGAATGGATAACTCTTGAAAACCAAAGACTTTTGAAACTGGAGGGACATGATTTAAAAATGGGATGGCATGCATATGTGTGGTATGGGAAACACAAAGAACAATCACATTTTGGAGAACATATATTTAGGAAGGCGTTAGGTTTAGTATGGCAAAAATTTCAAGCATAAACCTATAAGAAAATTCCACTATGGGTAGCTCCTATAGAGGCATTTACGTTGAAAGTGTTGAATCAGAAAGGAGCGTTGATCACATATAAAGAACTGCTTACTAAAGAACAGAATATAAGGGATAAGCAAGAGCTAGAGGAATTGGGTGTGGCCTCTGATTGGTGGTCAATGTTGAAACTAGAATCAAGATATAAAAAAGATAAAACCGTAGGTTTCTTCGAGGGCGAAGTCCAGGTAGATAAACTGTGGCTATATACTGATGAGAAAATAAAAAAAATTGTATACATATTTATTAGAGTATGACTTGGAGGATGAGAAGGTGAAGGAGATGATGGTAAAATGGGCAAAAAAATGTGGACATAATATCGATATTGATGATTGGATTAAGATGTGGAAAGAATGTCATAAAATGATAAAGCCAGTAAACCTTAGGGAAAATATCCTCAAAATGTTCTATAGATGGCATTATACACCTGTAAGATTGGCAAAAATATCAGAGGGTAACAGCAATATTTGTTGGAAGTGCAAAAAAACCATAGGGACTTATTACCATATGTGGTGGTCATGCGAAAAAGCCAAAAGATATTGGACACAGATGTGGGAAATAGTAAAAGAAAGTATTCAACAAAAATTAGAGATAAAACCAGAAATAGTATTATTGAATATTATGCCGGAAATTACTGATAAGAAAATAAAATATTGTCTAATGTATATACTCACAGCAGCCAGGCTACTCTGGGCCCAAAAATGGAAAAGTGAAGAAATACCAACAACAGAAGAGTTGCTAAAGAAGTTGTGGGACTTAGCAGAACTTGATACACTTTCAGAAGCATTGCGGGAACAACCAAGAGACTATGTAAAACAAAGCTGGAAATTAATATATTTTTGGGCCCAGGAAAAGACAGGAGTTTAGGGCGAACTTGATCATTTATGTACTCAGTTCTCACCGGGAACCAACTGGAAATGTCCGAGAGCCAAACGATGTTGTAGTCTCTGACTCCAAAGGGGGGAGGGTTTATCTTAGTTAGTAGTGGGGTACTTTTTCTCTTTTGTCTGTTCTTTTTATCTGTTGTTGTTTTGTAGTGATTGGTGGGCTGTTGTCTCTTATTTTGTCTGTTTGTAGAGTTCTATCTTAAATAAAACTTTACATTAAAAAAAAAAGAGTCTCCTCCAGCACCACAATTCAAAAGCATCAATTCTTCGGCAGTCAGCCTTCTTTATGGTCCAGCTCTCACTTCCATACACCGCTACTGGAAAAACCATAGCTTTGACTATGCAGATCTTTGTCGGTAAGGTGATGTCTCTGCTTTTTAAGATGCTGTCTAGGTTTGTCATCGTTTTCCTCCCAAGAAGCAGGCGTCTTTTAATTTCTTGGCTGTTGTCACCATCTGCAATGATCATGGAGCCCAAGAAAGTAAAATCTGTCACTGCTACGTCTACATTCAACATTTAGGTTTTTGGTTAAAACTTTTATCTGTTATATAATACCAGTCAATGTTTTCATAGTTTCGATTGACTGTGACTGGTGTTATAACAACAACAACAACAACAACAACAACAACAACAACAACAACAACAACAACAACAACAACAACAACAACAATAATAATAATAATAATAATAATAATAATAATAATAATAATAATAATAATAATAATAATAATAATAATAATAATAATAATGGCTTCAGTGTATGTAGAGTTAGTGAGAATCCATCAGATAAGAACTATGGAACCTTTATAATCCTGGCAGCTGCTTGAGTTTGCACTCCACATGAGAGTGCAGGAGATGTTCTAGCATTTAACAGACAACCTGTTTTTTATTAGTTTCTGTAGAGGAAGAAAGATAACTATGGAGGGGGGTTCTTTTTAGTAGTGATTCTGCATTTCTTTACTCTTTTATTTAATCAAGGGACAACATTTAGAAACAAGAAAGATACACACCACTCCCACCACCTGGCAGATGTAGTTAAACTGGAGAGGGCAGCTTGGAACGCACATGAGAACAATCCCAGCAATTGACACTTCAATTTTTATTTTACAACATTTCAAATGAAATATTGATGTGACAAAGGGACCCTCACTGAGTCTATTTTCTCCAAGGAACCATGAGAGTCTTACAAAAGATACAGAAGCCTCGATTTTGAACAATCTGATTTTGGGACAAACATCCTCCCTCCTATAGGGAACTTATTATAAATGATGAAGATAAAACCCATGACCACATTTTATTTCTGCTCCTTTGTATTATGTGTTGCTGTTTTATTGGATATCAGTCAGCTATCCCTGATATTATTGAATATCCCTGATATCATTGGATATCAGTCAGCTATCCCAAACACATTTAAGAAGAGAAGAACATCTAATCATAAAGGTATGCCACATCAAAAATGAAAAGAGCTTTCTCAACAACAAAAAATGCAACTTGAGATGCTCTCCTCAACATCTAAACTGTCCTTTTTTAATTTTTATTTATTTGCTAAGATTAAAAAGGATTAAAACAGCTGCAAAGGAACCAATTTGAAGTACATATCTGAAAGCAAGGGTAAATTTTCATCTTAGAAAGCAGCAGCTTATATGTGCAAACCTTATTAATGTTAATGAGATTTTCATGGAAGATCTTCTGCCAAGTTAAAAATTTACTCCCAATTAGAGAATAAAAAGAGTACGAGAAGATGTTCCAAGTCTCTTAGGGGAGAGGGGAATGCTGACCCTAAAGACACAGAGAGAGATTTGCTGCTGTAAAATGGTAACATGGAGAAAGTCGGTAAGATGGAAAGAAAGCCAGCTTTCTTGGAATATCTTTGATATTATCGATTTTTGCTATCATGAAAGGGCACCCAGATCCTACAATACAGATTGCTTGCAAGTAAATATAGAGAAATACAGTGGAATAGTGTATAATGTTAGCATGCAATCCTACAGAGGTCTGCTTGTAAATAAGGCCCACAATGTTCAATGAGACATACACTCTGGTTAGTATGTATCTACATTCCTATTGAATAGAGTGGGTTGGATCCAGACCGAATCATACTTGGCCCTTGCTTCTCGTTAATTGTGTCCAGGATTGTGCTGAAGACCATTATAGAACAGGAACCATGTCCATATATACTGTTTACATATTTATAACCACCTTTCTTTCTTCTCTTCAACTGGAGTTGGTTCACAATAATATCCAATTAACAGGAAGCAAATGCTATAAAGCACAGTATAAATAAACAACAGCTAATTTATCAAAGAAAAAGACTTGGATAGAGTTATCTTCTTGCAATAATGTCTTAATATATTTTGGAAACAGAATTTTGTCACAGGAATAGGAGACATTTCTTTTCTTTTGTGTGAATTATTTCTTCTCCTTTCTGTGTGAACAGCTACTTAAAAAAAGATCTAAATCTTCAAAGAATCCCATCTCCCTTAAAACAAAGCAAGTGGCTATAACAAGTGGAGAAATGAGAAGGTTAACAAGCCTTATGTATCCTCTCCCTCTTCTTTCTCTGACTCCCAAGGAACACTTCCCTGTTAAAATGGAGGTGCTGAGATACTATTGCACGTTAAGTGTGGGTTTGCCCTCTCTGCTGTTGAGACTGCTGCTGTTTAACTGAATACTGTTGGGTGTGATTTATTGTTACTTTATTGTATTATTACAGGGTAGGCTTGAAGTTGTAAAGTCACCTTGAGAGCTCTCTCTCTCTTTCAAAGTGCTATCTTACATTCATAAAGATTGGCTTAACAGAAGAAGGTTCCCATGTTTAAAAGAAAAGAAAAGAAACACAGATCAAAACTACGTACAACATGAATAAAAACAAAAACCAGAAAAGCCCGAAAGAACTAAAGCGGAAGCAGCTTCGTACAACCAGCAGTCCTACTTGTTACTCTTCTCCACGATCAACTGCTGATGCACTCCCACAGATCACAAGAAATGCGCTTTAATTAAATCCCAAATGAACCAGGAGGTTCTCCCACAACACTGGGACTTCTACATTAAAGGCTCTTCTTATTGAAAGCCTAACCCCTAGCTTCCCAAAGTGTGTGCTATAGCGCCCCTCGCAGCACCCCACAACTCCCTGGTGCACCACCAAACCAGTCAGGAGCAATTCTGCCAAGCCAGTGGCGCTGTTGCTGCCGCTGCTCTTCCGGTTGCCTCCAGCGCCTTCATGTTTCTTTGTTTCCTATTCCACATATCACACCTCACTCCTGTTCCTGCGCACCACCCCTGCCGCCACTCAGTGGAGACACGAGTGGAAAAAGTTTGGGAACCACTGACCTAATCTGATCTTGTATAATGATGTCATGTGAAAAAGGGAGCCCAGGATAACCTTAGCAATGAAGTAAGAAGAGATCACTGACTCTGAGGAGTTTCCACTAGTACATTGAACTGACCCCATAGTCTGTACGTAAAGCAGAAGAGCCCCGGTAGAAACTCAGAAGGTCATGGAAATGGAAGAAGCCAGTTTTTCAAATGGCATTTCCTCAACTCCCCATAATCCAATCCACAAGATAATTAGCATCTATTGCTTTAAGAGTGGGAAATGTGTAACCTTCTAGATGTGACTGGAATGTATGTAATTCCCATCATCCTTCACCATCCCTAACAAAATTCCCCCTTTCCATTATTTGCTAGTATACTGCAACCATGCAAACAGTGACAGGGGCCATGGTCACACCAATGAAATGTTTTCCCATTCTCCCCACTTTGATTTCGCAATTTAAATTTGCAGTCATATGATGCACAGCCATTAGCAAATCATTTAGCCGGCAAGTGTGCTAACTGCATATCATTTCTCACTCAGCCAGAGGCTTCTATTTTGTTGTTGTTGCAGATCTTTTTTAAAAAAATGTTGCATTGGTACATGTGTGAAAGATCTTTTGACAACTTTTTAAACTACTGTCACTGTGCATGTCATTTTTAAAAGGTTTTAATTTTTTTTCAATTTTTCTGTGGTGTTTGTGTCAATGTGTCGGTTAACTTCTATCAAACAATCTCAAAAGAAGCTCTAGGTGCATATTGAATTGGAAGGAAATGACTCAATACCCCAAAAACACATTGGGATGCACATCCTGGAATAAATGTCACATGACCTCAAAGCATGACAGGAATGCAATTAAAAATTGTGTAACCACAGGGGGACATTTCGCTGGGGTGACCACAGCCAGGGTCACACATACAAACACTGCTGCATCATGCTTTGAGAAACGTACCAGTTCTTTGTCCTGTGTCAAAGCATCACAGTCTGTGCTAGCAAGTGTAGAAGCCTATAAAAGCTTTAAATATAATAATTGTGTGCTGTCAAGTAAATCCTGATTCCTGACTTATGGTGATCCTTTTCAGGTTTTTCTAGGTAGAGAAGACACAGAAGTGGTTTACCATTCCCTTCTTCCGAGGACATCCCGGGACTGCGCAACTTGCCCAAGGTTACACAGGCTGGCTCTTTTGGGAGGCACATTGGGGAACTGAATTCCCAGCCTCTGATTCCGCAGTCAGAAACTTAACTCACTGAGCTATCCAGCCACAGCAACACCACACCAGATGGCTCTTCTAGACTGCACAGCAGGGAACTGAACTCTGAACGTCTGGCTCCACGGTCAGAAACCTAACTCACTTTGCAAGTGTCTAATTTCAAGGTATTATACCAAAATTTGATATATATATATTTTTCCCTCTCCATTTTTACTCACTGCGGAGGCACATTTTATTCTCACATTTTTGGCAATATATACGGAGATCAGCTTTCAGCTGTAGCACAGACATTGCTGTGTGCAGATAAATTAACTTTCAGGAAGCTGTCCAATTCAACTGGGCAGAGGAGCAGCCGGACTCCCTTCCCATGCACTGTGAGTCTCTGTCCAGACAACGTAATTATTGATGGGGCCTGAAATTCTTATGATTCCAATACCAGCTCTCATTTGGTGTCATAGCAGCCTGTTAAGTAACTTCTACATTCTACTCTTCCAACATAGGCGTGGTCAGCCCTACCATTAGGCAGAGTGAGGTAACTACCCATGGCAGCTGCTGCTGAGAGGCAGCATGTGCAATCTCTCACTGTCCTCTTCTGTTCCAGCTATTTTCCTATGTTGTAGAATCAGGCTTCACAAATTGTCCTAGGCCTGCTAAACTAGCTGGTGTAGTGGGGGAACTATCACATTGTTACTTCCATTGTTCAAGTTAGATTTAACTGCTAGTACAGTCACCTTCTGTAGACGGACTTAGGGAGAGGACATCGTCTTGTCCTTAGCCTCAAGCAGAAAAATGACCATCAACAGAAGGAATGGTTGTTGTGGGTTTTTCGGGCTGTTTGGCCGTGTTCTGGAGGTTTCTCTCTCTAATGTTTTGCCAGTCTCGGTGGCCAGCATCTTCAGAGGACAAGAGCTAGAATTCTGTCTGTGTTATGGTGTAGAACACGGCCAAACAGCCCAAAAAACCCACAACAACCATCAGATCCTGGCTGTGAAAGCCTTCGAGAACACAAACAGAAGGAATGTTTATTTTGCAGTCTTCCAGCTGAGCTGGGAAGTTGAGGACAGGACATTTTGGAAATCGCTCATGTACAGGGTCACCATATGTCAGAGGCAACCTGACAGCACATAACAAGTATGGAGAGCTATATTAATAACCAACTGCTCTATGACGAGTTGACCAGTGCCATTTGCTCCTTACACTGCTAGCAGGAACAACATACCTGACTTCCTATATATGTTATTGGGGATGTTATCTATCTGTTAACAGATGCATAATTTCATCTCCCTCATATTGTTATTGAATGTATGGGCTAGGTAGTTACCTGCCTTACAGATGACTTCGCCTCACTATCCCCTTTGCAGGGCAGTATTTAAGCAGCAATGCCTACCTCCAGCCATCTACTGTTTAATAAGAAAGTCAATATGTAAATAATACATTCCCAGCAGTCTTCACGTTTCATGCCGAGATGTTGGCATACAAACGCAATCCTTTTTCCTAATGAGAATGTTATCCCTGCTAATCACTGCCAGGAGATGGGTGCTGCTGACAGTTCTATTTCACGGCATTAGCCAGGAAGGCAGTTCGTTATTTTCAGAACAGCCCTTGCTTCAGCATGCTGAATTTTTAAATATTCATGAAAAAATGCTAAAATCTGAGGTTCTCCTCTTATCTGGGCTAATTAGGCAGCAGTGGTGGAATTACTGTGGTTACCTTACATACAAATTCATCCTCCTGGATGTTTTATTTAACATTTAGCCTTTACTACTCCTTTAAACATGGTTGAACTTTGCTTCTCCTGTAAATTACTTCTCTCCCTCTCCCTTGCAAGCTGTGATAAAGGCAGCACTTTCCAACTCTAAGGAGACACTCTAGGGCTTCCAGTTGAGCCTTCTGGCATCGACTCCTTAATGCAGCTTACCAAGTTGGCATGATTCCTACTCCTTTGTGTGGTGAGAAGATCCAGAGCAGAGCAGGGCCTTTGGATGAGACAGCAATTGTGTCTTTCTCACATTGTCTCTGTTTACAGGTATAAATGTGGAAGCCAACAGTATCCAAAGAGAAACTCTGGCAGCTTCCCTCACTCCTAAAACTGCATTTTCTGAGTGTATCTACCTGGTACCTTTTAATACATTTTCAAAGTCAATAGCTCTGTTTATAAGGATCTTGGGATCTAAAGTCTGGTGACCTATTTAGAATTCTCTGTTGAACTAGTGAGCTAGAAGCAAGAGTGGATACAATCGCACACAGAGAGAGCAATTCAGTCTCTCATACACAAACATACAATGAGACAGGCAGGCAAGCATACACATTCACATACATGTACACAGAAACTCTGGTTAAGAGAGAGGCAGAAAAGGGCTGGGTAAGCATAGCCCGAGGCGGGGCAGTGCCCCCACCTAGCCTGAATAGATAAGCCACCACTGACAACAGAATTTTGCCAAGGCATTTTGAAGGCAAGGCATTTTGAAGTGGCCTGGGCCTACATCCAACTGCTAGTTGCAACTAGAATAGACCCATTGAATCAGTGGAGTGTAGATAAATGTCGAATCACCAAATTACCATTAATTCAAGGCATCTGCTGTAGCTGGGAGAAACAATTGGATATAAGCCTTGGTGTCAAATGGGTAACTGAGGCTCCACCACCAGGAAATAAAGAGGTGAGACCAATGATGGAGGTTAAAAAGGGCCACAACTTAGGATGGTCTCCCAGTAGCACAGATCCTAAGACTCTCTGTCCTGTCCTATGAAAGTCACCCCACAACCCTGTGACCAAGCAGTAAAACTAAAGCCTGACCTTAGCCAGCCTACCTCAGGTAAGCCTTTGAAGTCTATTTCCATCCAAAGGCACAGATCTTTAAGTGGATCATAACCCAGATGGGCCTCAAAGAGTATACCTCAGGTGAGCTCCTGAATCCTGTGATCCAAGGAGCCCCAACTGAACCCCAATCGCTGAAGGATGTCCTCTGGAGTTCACCATTAATTTTCTGCACTACCCACCATGGTTGTGACTGTTTAGATAAGACAACACCCCATGGATAGTCAATGTGGGGGAGGCAAAAAAAAAATCCTGGCCATCATTTGTTCAATATGCTAGCGCTAGCTGAATGATCCAGGTCGGGGACAAAAAGTTCTATCACAATCCAGCCGCTAAATAACCAGGTACAGTCACTGTGGAATCACTGGGCAAATAGGTGGGTGGGCTCAGAAAGGCTGAAAGAGGCTAGCACAGTGATGGGAAAGGGTTATATAAGCTCTCCTATTCCTACCCTACCCATAAAGTCAACTCACATGCATCACATGCAGTATCATCAAACAGCTGCCCCACCTCTTCCTGTAGAGGGGCAAAATGCCCATGCCACTCCAGCCTCCCAGATATGCAGTGGTATGATAGAAGCATCATTGGCTTTAGAGGTCCTGCTCCAGATGACAATGAAAACTGTTCGAAAATGCTTTGTTGTCTTCACACGTTGCCTGTAGTTTTGCACCCTCTTTGGCGGAATGATCATGGAGGCTGTCATAATCAATGCTTTCACTTCAGAATATTCCATTATATTGCAACTAGCTCAGAAACCTGCATCTTTCCCCTCTCCCACCCCCACAGTTTCTTTCCAGATTTCAGTCTTTTTCAAACTTCCCTCACACACAACTCGAACAGATCACATCCCACAGCTTCCAAAGAATATCTCATTCCAAACTCACACACAAGGGCCCATCTACCATGCAACCTGCTCCTACCCATTACTTCCCAGTGAATGAACCCTAGGTAACTATCTTGGGATACTAGTCAGCAATCTGCTTAAGAAAAAAATAGTCCGGCACATATAAGAACAAATATGGAACAATCTGTACATTACCCAGTGCAAATTATTCCACCTGGAAGGCAGAGAGTTCTATTTTGTTCCTGAAGGTGGGATCTAATTTGCACTTTTTCAACTTAATTATAAAGATGGGTCCTAATTTATACTTTTTGAAGTATATCATGAGGCAGAGTATAACTATCCCTTGTTTTTTGCACTTCTCCATATTTTACAATGCTGGGGTGGTTTAAATTTGTTCCAATCAGGTTGACATCACTTTTCTCAATTTTCTGCCCAGTATGGTCCAACTGATCCAGTTCAAAGGGGCACTAATGGGGATAACAGTCTTTTTTTAAAAGCAGTTTAAAAAAAAAAAGAGGTTCAACTCACACCATCACTAGGGCACACACGAGAACTAAATGAAAAAAGATGGAGGTTAAAATTGCCAATTAGCATCTTGTTAGTGCCTTAAGGCAGCTTCTGCTGTTGCAGCTCTGTGCAAACTGAGCTGTCTTCCTCTGCCTGCTGACTCCTGCAAATTGTTGTCTGGGCAGCTACAGTGATTCACCTAGGGAAAAACAATTTGATAAACTATGAATATGCAGTGGCTCAAACTATATTTTCCTGTCTGTGTTGTAGTATCATCATTGTGTGCTAAATAAGGAAAGATAAAAAATTTCTCCTTGCAATGAGATGCTGGACATGGAAAGAAGGTACAGAGTTGCAAACCTGAGTTTTGTACTGTTCTGCAATTGTGAAAATTTAAAACCATGCTTCTCTCTCTATGTATATGTATATGTATATGTATGCACTGATAAATAAATTAATAATTAATTTCAAAAGAAAAAAAATTAAATTTGTTATCTATTCCATTAGGAGACTATTCCTGTACTCACTGTATTGTTTATAAAACTGAATTCTAGGCTATCCACTACTAGGAATATGGTTAATAAGATCAGCCTGCAAACAAAAGCCAAAAGTAAGAAAGTGCTTTCTTTTAAAAAAGGTAATGAATGGTTAAAAAGAAGCAAGGAAATCGTGAAGCTGAAACTACTCAGTAGACTTCAGGAAACAATAAAGACTAGAAATAGGAAATATATATTTGAATTGTCACTTCAAGAATGCAGCAATGCTAATTTTCTCCTTTTCCCCCCAATCTTACATACCCACACCTCTGAAGCATGACCAAAAAAGGGGATATAAAGAAGAATTAAGGAAACCTGTCTATCTTTTCTTTGAGTAGCATCAGATTCAAGTGTCCTTGGTAAAATGCTGAAATGTTGCTTTTTAAATATCCTTAATGACTTTGCCATCATTTCTGCTGAAGTGCACTTTTTTTAATTGCAGTATTTATCAGGAGTATTGGCTCTAAATGGAAACTCTGGTCAGTCGATTGCATGGGAAACCACAAAGAGGGTGTAAAGGGATGCAAAAAAACCAAAACCTTGCAATGAATACCATTCAGTTTAGTCACCCAGCAATCAATAATTCACACAATCTTGCTCTGACACATTAATTGCAGATTAATAGCTACATAGAGTTAATGGAGAGACATGCAACACAGGAGGTCTACTGTGAACCCACAGTGAGTGGCAAGACTTTTCCACTGGGTTAACTAAGGCCACATCTTTATTAACATTATGAATGAGATTTTGCAGAGCAGCTTAATCAGCTATGTGGCAACAGGGTGGATCAAGAGCCATCTAGTTGCTTTTGCATTACAGCCTACTGAAGCTAAAGCTTCAATCTGCCCTGAGAGAGAAGCAAGACATCACCTACTTACCCTTCTCATCTTGCCTCAGATTCGTAAGTTGAGGTATATGCTCTAGAGCAGTGGTGCCCAACCTTGGGTCCCCAGATGTTCTTGGACTAAAACTCCCAGAAGCCTTCACCACTAGCTGTGCTAACCAGGAATTCTGGGAGTTGTAGTGTAAGGACGTCTGGGGACACAACATCCTTGCCCCACAATTTCTGGATGTATGATTCAGGCCATACCAAAAGGTGCCCCCCTCCCCACACAGTTCAAAGCTGTGACTGGCATGTCAGGAATTCTCTTCTACCATAATTGTCCATCAGGGCATTAATCAGTGACTCTGCTTATATGAGTGCTGGTTAAGCAAATTTCATAATTCTGTGGGGAGATGGAAGTGGGATGAAAATTTATTTTATTTATTTATTTATTTATTTATTTATTCGATTTTTATCCCGCCCTTTTAGACAGAGTCTACTCAGGGCGGGTTCCATAAACATTAAATATAAAACAACTTGAACAATTAAAATTAAAATAAAACAGTTCAAAACAATAATATTAATATTAATAATACTCAAGATGGAAGAAAAAACAGAAATTATAAAAACCCACAAAGTTAATAGTAACCTTAGAGGGTGGGGCATTTTTTAGAAGTCATCACCTTCCCTTAAATTAGCAGCTCTCCAGGGCTTGTTTAAGACCTCAAAAGTCCTTTTGTAAAAATTAGAGTTCTCCAGCCAGGCAGTGAAACTGGCTGTGGAGTGGGAGAAATTGGATGTATAGGACAAATTATGCCCACCAAATGCTTCAGGAGGACATGATTTGCATGCGCACACATTTTTTGATGAGGTGTAGGTTTTTAGGTGGAGTGTGCAAAGTCTGAGGGAGGGCAAAAGTGGAAGTTGTCCTCTTTCTTTAATAAACAAGATCGCTGAGTTTCCTTCCTTAATCAGCAACATGGTACAGCTGCTGCCCAAAATATACCTATGGAGACAACATACCACCTTGCCCAGGATGGAGAGTCAATGCCTGCCACAAGCGGCTGCAATTTCCCCCAGTGGTGGGGCAACCTGCCTGCCAAAGCATGACTGAAGGGACTTCAATGGGAGGAATGGCCATCAATCCCACTTCAGTCTTATATAGGCTTCAGTCACAGACCCAAATTCTGTGGTTCTTCTCAGCCATTCTCTGGCTTGAGAACAGTTTGAAGATAGTATGAGGTGGGAAGAGTAGGCTTTAAGACCTGATGACACCTACACCTCTGGCCAGCATGATGGCAAATAAAGTGCCCCACCAGCTTCCCCTTTCCCACCCTGCTTTCTTCCAAGGAATAATACTTGCAGGTATCTGGCTGTGGAGCCAGAAGCTGGGAGTTTGATTCCCCACTGTCTTCTTAACAGGGGTTGGTCTCAATGATCCAGAGGGCCCTTTCCAGCTCAGCAGTCCTAAAATGATGGTGATGATTATCATCATCATCTACTAAAGCATTATTTCAAAATAAGGAGTAAAAAATTGCCATCCGTGTTGTTTGGAACAAGTTCTTCAAATCTGTAGGAGATGGGCAAACTCTCCTAATGGCCAGTGGCAGCTCAGAGCAGTACTCTTATTTTCCATTCTGATGATATTTCCTTAATGTATCCCCTTGCCGATGAAGATAAAGTCTAGCTGAGGGCATGTGAGTAGTTTGCTGTATTACTAGCCAGATTTTTCAAAGAGGCACCCCAGGGAAGCTTCTTTCCTACAAAACATGTTATAAAATTAAAGAAAATGAGCTGACTTGAAGTGTAATTGGAGAGTAGGATTTGCCTGGCTTGTTTGTGCTTTTCAGTCTACTTTCAAGCACAGGGACAAACTGAATGTTCTCTTGAAGAGTGTCTATAACAATCAGGTCTAGATCCAGCCTCATTATAACTACTTTCAATTAATTTAGATAGCTTTCCAAATTACTTTGGCCATTTGAAAATGAGCAGACAACTGTTTCCTACTGTCTACAGATACAAAACTACAATACTTAATAGAGACCCACTTGCTGGGGTTTGTGTGTGTGTGTGTGTGTTTTGTTTGTTTGTTTGTTTTGTTTTTCAAGCACATGAACTGCAGAAATGTGGTTCCTCTCACCAGTGGAACAATAATGGGGGGACAGAAGGGACCATTGCTATAAGATCTTTTTCTTGAGAGCAGGAACATTAACTTCATCTATCAGAGTGTCAAAGTGATAGATGGACACTCCTAGCTCTGGCACATGAATGAGGCAATAGTAAAGCTTCTAGGTTCTACAACTATTTGTGACTAGAGCTCACAACTACAAGTAAAATAATGACATTGAGGTTTCCCCATTTCTGTGATGGAGCAGAACATGGGAAGCTGCATTAAGGGTGAAATAATACAATGACATGATGAAGTCATTCCTACCTGAGCAGTGGTAAGATGATGCCCTGGGACTTACTACTCAGCTTTGGTTGGCTTCATTGTGCTCTTGTATTCATTGTGTAGTCATTTGCCTTAAAAATAACTGTTGAAGATCTCCAGTGGGGCTTCAACTTCAGGTTAATGGTAAATGGCCTTTTTGCAAGCCTGCTTAATTTAAAAAAAAAACTGAAAAGGTTCACCATAGCTGGATGAATATCTTTTGTTCAACCACCATATATTTTATATATTAAATGCAATCAGAAGCAAGCACCACTGAGTTAAGTTGAGCTTTTTTTTGCCACATAACTATGCATTAAATTGCAATCACAGTAAATGTACTGCTGCTCTATTGTATGTGTGCGTGCGTGCGCACATGCGCATGTGTGCATGTAATTAGGATGACATATACTGTCATTAGGATGACATATACTGTCATTATGAGCTTTGGCATGTCAAAATTACCACTATACCACTGCTCCCCAAATTAGCATTGTGCAACTGGGAGATACAACACCAGAACAGAAACAACACAATGTGGAGTCCTTACACACAGGAAACGAAGCTGGCATTACTTTCATGACGTGGAAAGAATCCACAATGCAATGACTCCAGACAGAGTATCTGGAAGGAAAACAACATATGTCTTCCAAAGCTGTTCTCCTTTCTCCAGAGAACTTCTTCAATCTATCCAGGAACACTTCAAGAAGTCAAGGTCACTGGTATTTCTCCCCCTCTGAGATGGTGGTTCCTCTGTGTCTCTAGTCAACCAGCAATGTCCTCTTGATCATATCACATCAATGTTATTATTTTATCCACACATGAATAAACATATGGAGACAGTTGAGGAGTAGAATTTCTTCATACTATTCTTTCCAGCACCACCTTAATACAAGCACTAGGTGGAAGTAGTATGAAGCTCACTTCAAAATTTACTGTTCTTAGCACCCGAAGGATCCCAATACCCTAGTTAGAAACAGCCTCGGATTCCACCAATTTGTGCAAGATCAGTGCAGCCAGTCTTCAGACGAAAAATCATGATCATGGTTTAATTTCAGATTGTTCTCATGGATACATAGCTGTATTTTAAAAAAAACAAAAACATTTTCTTTAGAAAATACTGCAAACGGCTATTTAGGTCAACAGGAAGATTCTCAACCAAGGCTGCACTGAGGGCTTCTCCACTTCATTTACTAGATAATGTTCACAATTTGGACTCAATTGACATTTTCACCTAGTTCAGTACCTACAATTCAGTTGCCAGCTTTGAATACATAAGGGCTGTGTTTTCTTCTCTGTGCTTCTGTTCTACACTGCTTCAAGTCCTATGTATTTTGCCTGATGCAAGGGAACAATGTGTCAAGAACAGCTGACCTTGGGCTTTCAGAAACTAAACCCCATCACTTCCTCTCTATCCTAGTATGCACTGTAAGGAGAATGTTGATCATATATCCAATGACTTACACTGTCTGAAATTTCTGTCTTGGAACGGAGCTTAACAGTGGAACTCATGACTGCAAAAATACCAGGGGCCCCTCCCATTTTTAAAAAATATCATTATCATCATCATCATCATCTCAGAACTGCAGAGCTGGAAGGGATCCTATTGATCATTGAGTCTGGTCCCTGTCATGGAGGCATCCAGCATCACAGCATTCTACAAAAACTCATTTTGGGCTATTTTAGCTGGACTTGGCAAGGATATGGCCCATCTGTGGATTTTCACTTTAATTTATTCTCATAAAAATATGCCAGAATTAGAAGATGCGATGGAGATAAAGTTAAGATGCTGAGCGAATTTACAAAGTATTTACATACTGTCATCTGTGTCTGGTTTTCTGACTGCACATTTACTGTTCCAGCCCATATAAAGCTAATCACACATATTAATTTACATGCACAAAATGTGACATCTTCTGCTGGTTATGCCTGTTGACCTCTATTACCATACATCTGTTAATAGAAGCATACTCTGTAGAATACAAACATACCATTGAGTGGCATTGACTGAGTTCTTGTCAAAAAAATCACCATTAAGACAATCACTGAACAGAAGGTAACTTATGAGAAATTCATTCAGATTCTTAATAAACATATATAGACTTTTGTGGAGGGACTTTCTTCCACCTGATTTTTGGGAGCCAGTGTGAAGTAGTAGCTACAATGTTAAACTGGACTTGTTTCCCTTTGAATTTCAAAGTTTCCCTTTCAATTTCAAAATTCTCAAGATGTTATTTTAAAAAAAACAACTTCAAAGCTTCTTTTACCTCTCTCTATAGGGGGAGAGAGCTACGGTAGGAGTGGGATGACAAGGGGGTGATCAGAAATGTGACCCCATACCACTGGATAAACATGAGTACTCTTAAGGTAAATAATACATGAACAATGCTTATATCAAGCTACATTACCAGATGACACAAGGAGCATCATTTTAAATACAGAACTGGCTAGATGGAGGAAAGTCAGACACCTTAAGTGCCTCTCATTCTTACAGTTACAGAATTCTATATACATTAAACCAACAATCAAGCTGTTCATAGACCAAACAGGGAGATAAACACCCAAATTTGGGGGAAGGTTACTCAGTTTTGAGCCAATGGTGCCACCACCTTTAAAATATACAGACCTAAGGCTTCCTAATTCTGTATTGGATTTTTATTTTTCATTGTCAGATAGTATAAGCAGCAAATAATAATTATCTTAGAACTGCAGAGCTGGAAAGGACTCTATGAATCATTGAGTCCATTCCCTAAATAGCAGGAAGGACCACCCTCTCAATTATGACAGCTAAACTAGAAGACTTCATGCAAAGGTTAAAAAAAAAGAAGGCACAAATATAAGCTACCAAGACAAACCCAAGAGCCTCCTTTTCTTAAAATTCATTACTGAAGGAGCTCTAGCTCTCACATCTTAGAGATTTGCCCAATAAGGTGCCACCGGAAGATCTGGGAGTCTTCCCAAAAGATATATTCATGGAGCATCAGTTGATCAATAGCCATGTTGGTTACTTACAGCCTCAAAGTCTGAAAGGCAGCATAATATTGAAAAACAGCAGGGTTCTTCTTGCATGCTTGTATTATGCTTTTCAGTGCTATGCTATGCTATGCTACGCTATTTTCTATTCAAAATGGGACTCAGGACAGCTAACTATGGAATGAGCAAGACAAGGACAACTTAAAACACATAAAACAGAATCTGATATAACTAGTAAAGTTGCAGGTGATCAAAGTGATAGTCACAGAGATCAGCAACTTGCTTCATCAACTCATTTTTCTCCTCTGTGGCTCATCTGAGCCGCTGGCCTTTCTTTGCTCAGGCAAGGCTTTAGACTTGTTTCCCGTCAGATGGTACTACAGCAGTGTCAGCATACTGTAATCCAGGGAAGGAATCTTGAGCAATAAATCAGTTTAAAAGTAAAGGGGGATGTGACATAAATTAATGTGCAAAATACGGGATGTTATATTTGTGGCTTTAAATGTTTAATTGGAGTTTAGCACCTTGGGACGTGGTTATGGCCAGTGGAAAGCAATCTGTTCTGAAATAAAAAATATATCTCCGTATTTATCCAATTTCCCTTCCAATATTGCCTGCTATTCCAGTTTATAGGATGCACTTAATGTTTTCCAAAATCCTTTATGTCCTGCCACAGTACACTCTTGGGAGTTTGCCAGAGTATTCTCTCTCTAATTCTCTTCTTCTGTGCATTTTCAGTCTGGCATGGTAAATCAGCATCCACAAGTTGTTAATCATATGAAGTATATTCTAATGACACATTTTTTTGCCAAGGTACATTACGTGACCTGTTTGCCTCCAGTGATAATTACCTTTAATTTAAGTATTTGTTTCCTCCCCTTGCCCACCCAGCCACCTACATAATACAATCTGTTGTGCTTCCATTACTATGAGAAATAAGATACACTGAACCTGAACTCCAGCTACTTTCTCATAAGTGGCACACTGAGACCTATAAGCTCTCAGGTTTACTGCATTAATTATAAGTGCTACACAGAGATGCAGAAAGGTACTTTTTTTGAACTACAGTTCCTAGGATCCCACAGGTAGCACAGGCATCTTGGTTGTGAGATTCTAGGAGATTTAGCCCAGAAGGTAGCTTTCCCCATCACTGGAGTTACATCAACGTTTGTAAAAGGCTAAGATTAAGATTAAGTGTGCCGATCATGTGTGTAGATGGAGTGGCCTCCTCTTCCCCAAAATCTCTACATGTACCTGTCTTTCTGACTATTTCATAGCCACATTGCTGACTTCCTCTTCTGCTTCTAGATCAGTAGTTCCCAACCTTGGGTAACCCAAGTGTTCTTGGACTGCAACTCCCAAAAACCTTCACCACTAGCTGTGCTGGGATTTCTGTGAGTTGCAGTCTAAGGACACCTGGGTTACCCAAGGTTGAGAACACTGCTCTATATGACATTCTCTCCTCTCATTACAAGTAAACCCCGCCAGACAGAACGCTAATGGAAGACAAAATCTCAAAGATGAGCAGGATGAGTGTCCATTTATGCATTATCACAGCTGCCTTTGGTGAGCAGGAAGAACCACAGGCAAGGGAAACAGACTCCCAGGACAACAAACCTTCAAGAGGCGTCGGACCGATACTTTGTGCTTCACCTAATTACCTTCTCCTTAAATCATCTCGGTGATAAGCCTTGTTCCTTGAGGCCTTGAAGTCAGAAACAACCTTCAAAATAACTCAGAAAAAGTGGGAAATGCTGCCTGGGCTTAGTCAGTGTTACTAGGCAACCAGAATTCTAATAACCATACATGATTTTCCAGCATCTCTGAAACAAGCAAAGTCCAAGCATAACTAGCACTAATGTATGGGCATTTGCTGTTTTAATATTAAATCCAAATCCTATATCTACGCATGGAAGTAAAGTCGATTTAATTAAAGGAGTCTTGCTTCTAACTAAGTGGGACTGAATTGCAGTCTACATTTCAACATGATCTGAAATATCTTGATCTCATGTTCTCTGTATAAAGGGAAAAAAAGCTCTTGATAGTACATTTCTGAATTTATGAACACATACAGTGCCCAATTGTTCAGGATGTTATCAGCTTGAAAAATCTTACATACAGCTTATTTTATGTATTCACTTACATATATTTGTGTTACTTGCTTATTTTATTTAATGGATAGATCATGGGATACAATAAAATCTAAGTGGTTTATTTAGCTTAGCTCAACAATCCATGGTAACATAACAGATGGTTTTAATCAAACAGCCACCCATTGTCTCTCTGTGTGTGTGTGTCTCACTCTCACAGACACACAGAAGAAACACTTTAATCGCTGGAGTCAGGGCCCAGTCACACCTACCAAAAGAACCTCAATTATACCGATTCTTTCCATACCTCTGTTGTACCGATACATTTATTTTTGTGATCACGTGGTGTGTGTGTGTGTGTAAACACACACACACCAGGAATGTTGTACTGCACCCCAGGAATGTTGCCCTGTACTGGCAGGAATGTTCCCATTGGTTTTAATGATATTGATTTATTTCTTCCTATTTGAAATGTTATTGCTGGCTATACCATGGAATTGATTTATTTTCTCTGGTGTTTCCTGGGGTAGTGTTGCCCCTACTTTTATTTTATTTTTTTTTAAAAAAAACCTAACTGATACATCAATATGGTGGAAAAAGATTCCCATCAGGAATGTTTGATATGTGGTGCCTACGACTCTAGAAGTAATGCATTGCCCATTATTTATTTATTTATTTATTTATTTATTTATTTTTAGATTTCTACCCCGGCCCCTGCCTGTAAAGCTGTGCCACTTGGCAGATAGTGGACTGAAGCATCAAGTAGTAAACCAGACAAATGGCACACAAAAGTCAATCTGTACCGACTGTCCTTGCAAAGCCACAGACCTCGGTTTATCAATACATTGATATACCAGCCATGAAAAGATTTTTTTTAAAAAAATAATAATAATCACAGGGCAGCCACACAGCAATCATGGTGGCTGCCTTCCCTGGGGACCGAGGATGGCAGGTGCAGCTCTGCCAGAAGTTGGTTCCAGAGTATTGGTGCCACAGCAAAGAAGTCCCTATTTTGAGTGCATGAAGAAAAAGGGGGGGGGGGGAAGATAGGAGGAGAAAAAGACAAACCTTAGTACATTAATTTTGAACTATCCACTCAAAAGCCCATACAAGAAGAAAGCAAACATTCACCCACAGTCACACACATATTTAATTACGGTAGTGTAAAGATTAGCAAATTAAAGTGGATAAGAAAGAAAGAAAGAAAGAAAGAAAGAAAGAAAGAAAGAAAGAAAGAAAGAAAGAAAGAAAGAAAGAACATGGATCCTAGCTAGCAACAATGTTTAGGGATGTGGATGACAAAAATGTTGATATTTCATTTGTTTTGGGTTCTTTAGTGGGGTGAACTCTTTCATTTTCATATTTTTCATATACCAGTTCTTTTGTTTTACGTGAATGGAAATGCCTTTTTTTTTTTTTTTGGTTGCCCACTCGTGTTTCCTGGCACCAAAACCCCTAAAGAACAGCTCCAAAAAAAGCAGAGGTAAGGCAACGGAGAATCAATCTACTCCAAGGGTTAACAACAGTGTGTGAGAAAGGAAAATCATCACCAGACCTAAGCAAAAACTACTTTATATTATCACATTCATTATCATCATTATTATCCCCAGATGAGAAAGAAAAATAATAACCATCAACCTATGTAGATAATAGTTTATGGGGGGGGGGGGGGACTCTAATAGTTTCTACCCTTTCCCCAATGCACACCACCACCTGAGGTCACACAAAGATGCTCATCCAGCCAAAATATCCCATCACCACCAATCCTATACACACGCGCACACAGGATCTCATTCACCCACCAACAAATTCAAAAAAGGACACCAGAATTAAAAATGGTAGAATAGCATCAAAGAGACTCAGCCAGCACAACAGAGACCTCCTACGCCTAGGCAGCAAAATACAAAAAGGGCAAAGAAGCAGGCACTGGCTGGCTCAAACACAGAGACACCTACTCACCAGAGCAAGCAATTAGAAAGCAGCAAGAATAACAAGAGAGAAATGCCCCAAGAAAAATAAGACATGCCTCAAGTTGTGCCCAACCACTGCCACTAGCAACCACTCATACATCCCAGTGGCATACTGGTAAAGTCCACCCCCCAGGCCTACCCTCTTAAAGAAGCAAATGAAACAGTTCCCCCAAACCCCACTAAAATATACACCTATAAAGGGAAAAAATGCACAGTAAATAATCCAATTAACATTTTTAAAAGTCAGTTAAACGGGGAAAGCAAACAAATATACACACAAACACACAGAAAAAAGAGCAAAGTAAAGAACACCCATCGCCCCCACCCAATTACCAAGAAAAGCTTGCAACTAAATGAAAACAAAAATACCTTCAAAGCCTGCTCAGACTGAAACTGCTAGAATATAGGGAGATTTCTTTCACTTGATGATTTCTCTTCTCTTCCTTGAGTCTAGCAAGTAGCAGCAGGTAGGCCAGACTGCAGCAAAATAATCCAAGAAAGAAGCAGTTTCAAAATTCCCACTCCCATCTCCCCAGTTGTTCTGGTTGGCTGTTGACAGCCCTCCTGACACAACTGGATGAAAAAATTATTGGGTGATTTGACAAACAAAGGGTGGAAGGACACCTAAAGGATACATGAAAGAGGCAACATGAAAGAAACATGAAATTTTCATGTATCCCCTTTCACGTGAATTATACAAAAGAGAGCCTCTTTTGTGGTTTGGTTCTTTCGTTTAGACATGAAAGGCCCATCCATAATGATGATGCAAGTCATTCACTATGTGCTACAGTTAAGCAAAACGGCTGGCTGAGCAGCTGCAATGGCATATGTAGCACCTGGTGATCTCAGTTTGAGCCTTTCCTAGACTTCAGTGGTTGGAGTGCCCATGAGAGGTCTTGATCTTATTGGGGGTTCAGCTGTCACTCTCCTTCTCCAGGTGAATCTTCCTGGATATACTATGTATTATTTTGGATTTCTCCTTCCTCATTTGGAATCATGGTACATCTTTAGAAAAAAAAACTTTGTGAATGCCAGATTGAACACAAAACCTCTGTGAGGGGTTCTCTACGTCCTGAGAGGCTGTTTTGTCCCCTCGTCATCCCAAAATCACACAAATACCCCTAATTCGGTCTGTTTTCACACACTGCACATCTCTCCTCTCACAAAAAGCTATTCTATGTGTTACAGATAATCTGTCATTAGAAAAGGGAATTCCTTATCTGTTGAAGGCACCTGATTGTCACAGAATTTACTCATATAAGTTGTAAATTAGATTGTTTTGTGATTGGTCTGCAGGAGCTAAACATGTGCTTCATTTGCATGCATGATATCTAAGACTCGAAAGCCTGCCTCAATCACATTTCTTGGATACTAAGCATGATTTCAGATACAATGTGAGATTACCTGTAATGTATAGTTTGGCCCTAAACCAGTCAACGTAATAGGTTGTAGCCCAGGACAATGTCTGTTTCCTTGACTGGAGCAATTGAAGCTGCGTGAGTAAATTCAAACCCCTGGTAACCAGTTCCCACCAAGAGCCACCCACCCCAATGTCTGTTTTTAATACCAATGACCAGCCACTGATTTCCATATATGAATCGAGGGCCAATGTGCAAGTGCAGAATGCATCTCCTTAAGCACCAATGGTAACTCACCAAGCAGAATCCAAAAACAAAGACAGTCATGTTGATCCATGTCTACAAACCAATCCTGACACTTCTCATGTCCATCAGAAACAGGCCTTTGCAAAGATAATGGAGTCTTCATTGCTCATTCAAGGAGATGAAGCCACCCTCCAAATCCTTTGCATTGCATTCAAAAGAGCTCTCAAGAATATACTGTCTCTGTAAAAAGTCATTTTCCCTCCAGCTACTATTAGGAGTGCAGGTGAAATCAGAGGATAACTAAACCAACTAATGAGAAGGCTCTCATTGGGTCTTTGGCTTGAAGCAGGAGCCTGAGTGACTGTGTGAGGCAAAGCATTTAAACATGCAAACTCTCTACTTGTGATGTCAAACAACAACATGGCTGATGGTTGTATCTTTTGCCTCTTGGTGTTCTTTTTTTTAGTACACATGAGTTATAGCCCCATCGCATCGCCTTTCAGTGCTGAGCTTCACCCTCTCCTTGTGACACTTTCAGAGCACTGCAAGCCACTGCCCTTTTCAAGCCTGTCTGGAGGCGTTGCTCGCTCTCCTTGCCCTTACGATGGAAATCTGAACCCTGGTGATGAATACCCACAGGACGTACTCAAGAAAGCAAGCGAATTCACCATTAGGCTCCAACACATGTGCAGCCAGTACTCCTTTAAATTTACAAGACAGATGATTAACTTTTAACCTGGTTTAAAGGAAAGATATTAATTTCTCTCTTCCACCCAAATCTTTCCCTCATCCCATTCCAAGACCTTGCTTCAATGTTTTTAACTTAAGGGTTCCCTCCATTTTCAAGAGCAAACCTGCTTTCCGTAATTATAATAATTATTGCATGCTGTCAAGTCAATTCTGACGTATGGCAATTATTTTCAGGTTTCTCTAGGTAGTAGACACAGTTTACTATACTCTTCCTCCAGGGGCACCCTGACACTGTGCAGCTTGCCCAAGGCTGGCTTGTCTCACAGGAGGCACAGTGGGGAATTGAACTCCCAACCTCTGACTCTGCAGTCAGATACCTAAAACACTGAGCTATCCTGCCAGCTCTGCTTTCCTTAGGCTGCTGTGAAGACACTCAGCCTCCCATCTATATGTTTCATCAGCAATGTTCTTTCTGCACAAATGAGTAACTGGCTTGACAGTTGCTGTTTCATTACCCAGAGCAGGAACATCTTTTTCACTCTGCTTTCCTTTCTCTTGCTGCTGCTACACAGGCAGAAATGAAAAAACATGAGCTGTAAAAAACCAGGAACTGAGTTAACCATCTCTTTTTAGCATTTAGGATTTGCTGCTTTGCCAAACCTGACAGCAAGCTTCTCAAGCATTACAGTGTTGTGCTGTTACTGGGCCTTTGTCGGATGAGTTTGAATTTGGCTTAAGACAAAGAAGTGCAAACTGCTGCTGGCTGGTCAGCTCCAGGATGGCAAGAAGACTGCAGGGGAATACTCACACAATGATCCCAGTGAGCGGAACAGATCATAAGAAAGTAATTTTTACTTTCAAATATAACATGATGAGCCCTTTATCACCAAGGAGGTTGCTTCTGATTTCAAAGTGTTTGGGTATAAAAAAACTATAAAAATGCATTGAACAAGAGAAACGTAGAGCACAGAACAGTTGTGACTTTACTTTTCTGTACCGAAAATATATGGTCCAGAGGGGCAATATCTCCTCCAGTATTGAAAGATCATGGGATTTAAATTACAAACCAGTAGCAAAAGAATCAGTGGGAAGTATACTCAGTTTGGGAGAAGGAAGGAATAAATATAAAAATTCAATTAGCATGAACATACCGTGTAATTCTGTAGGCAGAACAGTGGAATAATGAAGGCCTCCAGCCCTGATCCAGTGGAACCTCCTACACATGTCTCAAACTGGTTCTGGAGAAGTGGTATGGGATTTACACCAAATGTTTAGATTGATAAACACGCTAAATAGAACTTGATCAGCTTCAACGTGTTTATTTGACTCATATCAATTAAGCAAAACTGTATTCTTTATAAACAAAACTTCTTGTTAGCCAATATGGATAACTCAGTGGTTTAGGTCTCTGGCTGTGGAGCCAGAGGCTGGGAGTTCGATTCCCCGCTGTGCCTCCTTGACAGGGGCTGGACTCGATGATCCAGAGGGTCCCTTCCAGCTCTGCAGCTTTAAGGTATTTCAACTGAAATATTTGATTTTTATTTATTTATTTATTTAACTTTTATGCCGCCCACACTACCCAAAGGTCTCTGGGCGGCTTACAGCAACTTAACTACAGTAAAAAAGATAAAACAATTAAAATACAATTAAAATATATACTCTAAAAGTTGCCATCAGGACCCACAGTTGATATTATTTCAATTAAAAGCCTTCTGGAACAGGAAGGTTTTGACCCGGCGCCGAAATGTCATCAGCGTTGGCGCCAGACGAATCTCAATTGGGATGGCGTTCCATAGTCTGGGGGCAGCTGCCGAAAAGGCCCTTTGTCTACAAGCCATCCCTCTTACCTCCTTGAGGGACGGCTCTTTCAAAAGGGCCCCCTGGCTAGATCTTAACTGCCGGGTAGGTTCATATGGAAGGAGGCAGTCCTTCAGGTATCCAGGGCCCAAGCCGTTTAGGGTTTTATAGGTCAAAACAAGCACTTTGAGTTGGGCCTGGGCAGCAACTGGTAGCAAATGTAATTTAAACAGAATTGGCTTGATATGTCCCCTAGCGGCCCTACCACTCACCAGCCGCGCAGCTTGATTCTGGACCAGTTGCAGTTGCTGGACTGTCTTCAAAGGCAGCCCCACGTAGAGCACATTGCAGTAATCTATACGAGATGTTACCAGTGCATGTGTAACTGTCATGAGACTCTGCTCGTCCAGGTAGGGCCGTAGCTGGTATAATTTCCGCAACTGAAGGAAGGCGCCCCTGGCCACCGAGTCCACCTGGGCTTCCAGAGTTAGACTGGGGTCCAGGAGCACCCCCAGGCTGCGGACCCTGTCCCTTAGGGGGGAGTGCAACCTCATTCAGGGCAGGGAAATGGCCCTCCAGCCTGTCCAGCGAAGCACCCACTAACAGCACTTCTGTCTTGTCTGGATTAAGTTTAAATTTATTAACCCTCATCCAGTCCATTATCAGGTCCAGACACGAGTTCACCACAGAAACTGACTCACCTGGATTGGTGGAAAACGAGAGGTAGAGCTGAGTGTCATCAGCATATTGCTGACTCCTCAGCCCAAACCTCCTGATGACCTCTCCCAGCGGTTCCATGTAGATGTTAAACAGCATGGGGGACAGTATCGAGCCCTGAGGAACTCCATGACATAAACGCCATGGGACAGAGCAACTGTCCCCCAGCACCACCCTCTGGACACGGTCAGCCAGGAAGGAGCAGAACCACCATAAAGCGGTGCCCCCAACTCCCAACCCAGCCAGCCTATCCAGAAGGACACCATGGTCGATGGTGTCGAAAGCCGCTGAGAGGTCCAGGAGTATCAACAGGGTCTTTAAACATTGAGCACACGTAGGTCAGTATCCTAAGTGTTAAGTAGATCTGTCTGTGCAGTGGGAGCAATGTCACCAGCAGTAGCAGATTGCTGCTAACTAAAAAGTTGCTTTTTAAAGTTTTGGGGTGTGTTCAGCCTCATACTATTGCCTGGAAGTTGCTCACATCCTGAAATTTTAAAAGTAATTCTTTAATTAGTACCAATCTGCCACTCCTAGTGCACGATGGAACTAGGCACAGGATCCTGAACTTAATCTGATTTAATTATAATCAAACACATAAAAAACTTTACGTGGAGATTACTTTTATAGGCATGTGCGTTCATTTTTGTTTTTACTCTAAATACTAGACTTCTTTATTCTAAGAGTTCCACAATTTAGACAGACATCTAAATTGTCCTCACCCAGAGGAAGGCTGTTTATAGGCTGCTTTACTTCTCCCTTGTAATATATAAAATAAATAATGAGAGTTTGATTTAAACAAACAAGCAGGATTTTTAGAGGAATCACAGATATTAACAGAAAGGCAGGCTCTAGGGTGTGGATGATAGCGATTAAAACAATAATAAAATGTAAATATATTTCTTGTGCATTTAAAGATCAAAATAACTTTTTAACAGACTCTTGGGGTTGACTACATTAACAAATTATGCAGAAAAATTTCTGGGGTTGGGATGGTCTGTTTTACATTATTTTACATTTACTTCAAGTCAACGTGAATCAGCTCGAAGGTTTCCCCCATCCAATTTTTTTCCCCGCAACTGCCTTAACTAGCTGCAGACAAGGTTGATTGACAATTTCCTCCTCTCTATATGCCAACTCCTCTGTGGTTGGCTAAAGTGAATTCACCAGGGAAACCCAGCTTCCCAGGTATGGTTTCACAGTAGATCCATGCACATTTTTCCCACTGAATTAGTTGAATCCTCAGTCTTTCTGATGCACACTCTCTAAACTCTCTAGACTGACATCTCTTAATAAACCTAATTGCCTCTCAAACAGATGGTTCTTTCTCAAACTCTCAACTCTAGCCTTTTCTCTAAAACTCACAGAGCAAACTCATCACTACATCCCAATCACACCCACCAATCAGCTTTCAATCATTCAACTGCCAATCACACTAGAACTCTATCCCTGCATATACTATGCAGGTATTCAAAACTGTTCACAATCCCAGCATGATTAATGAGAGACAGATAGAGAGAGGTTTAAGAAAGGGTGGAATTGCTGCATCTCCCATTCCATTATAAATTACTAACTAATTAAAATATGCATGTTTATATCTGCAATCTGGAGAACTTTAGAAAGTTTTAGAAAAAACTGAAATCCAGGAGAATTAACAGCCCCTCCAAGGGGGGAGGGAGACCCCCTTAATAAATTATTAAGACCATAATTTCAAACAACTTGCTTTTCTACTTTACAAAACCATTTTTGTCCAGAATACACATCTACTCGAATACCTTCAGTCACTAAAATTTAACTCTACATATACAAGAATGTTTCAGGTTTTACCAAACTTGAGGTGAATATGCATAGAGATGTGTTTTGTAGGAATGTATTAAAGTCTGTTTAATTTAATTTAATGTTTATTTGTTATGTTTACATCCTACTTTTCCTGCAATAAGCTCAAGGCTGTGTATACCACTCTCTTTCCCATTTTATCCTAATAATCCTGTGTGGTACCTCAAGCTGAGAGAGCGTCTAAGGTCCCAAGATCACCTATTCAGTGAAGGCTAAACGAAATTGTTCTAAGCATAATGCTGGGAAGAGAGAAGGAGCCACAAACACTGTTGAGGGATCACTGAAGGAAAGATGGTGTAGGGATGTAAATAATAGAATAATATTAGTAAATTACATGTCTCTGTCTATCCAAATGCGTGTTAAATAACACAGCTGTAGATACATATGTAAAATTGTTGATAAAATAGGGAGGAGAGTAAGGAGATGGAGTTATAAGGGAGGAAAATGGAAAAGAAAGAGAAGTGGCTTTGCTGGAGTGGGTGAAAATGGTGTTTTCAAAGAAAAATCATGCATCTGTTTCCTTCTCTTCCAACCTCAAAAGAGAGGTAATGTGCACATGGAGAGTAACATCTCAGATGGGATTTTTCACCTCCATTGTGGTAAGGTTTGTAGCACAGTAACATAAATTTAAATGCCAATTAAAAATTAACAGAAAAGTTTAAAACTGTCCTTCAATGTAAATGTAATTTAATTAGATTTTTTTAGCTTATTAACTACTTACAATATATGCCCCTCCTTTTTTTTAACTGAAGTTTCAGTCTCTAAGAGCACCTTAACAAAATACCAAGTAAATCACTCAAATATTGGTTATTGAAGCTTCAGCATTTTTTCATCTATTTGATAAAACCACAACATATGGAGGGAAATACAAGTTCCTTTTATATATCATTTGTGCATAACTAGGTGCCTTTTCAAGATGGAAGATAAAAATGGAATCTTCTCTAAAACAATCCTTTTGTCATCAGTGGAATATGTTTAAAATTAATTTTAAAATACTGGGGGGGGGGGGGGAAATCAATATAGTAACTGATAATGTTGCCCATAAATAATCAAAGGTTCAGAACAGAATGTATTCCACTCTTTAAAACCACCATATTTCAAATCCACTTTTTTTCAAATAGGAGAATGTCTGGATACTATTAATGTATGAGTTAATTTGTACCTTTGAAACCAAATTATGCTGAATGAATGAATAAATTTCTACTTGGAAACTATTAATATATGAGTTGATTTGTATAATCACTATCTACAAGCGAAGGAAGAAGAGGCATACTGTACCTCAAGTGCATCCTTTGTTACTATGTTGAGGCACTACGTGTCAGGCAAAATCAGAAAATATACAAATGTTTGTGTGATCTCACTGAATTTCTTATTTCCCCACTGCATGTTTCAACCCTCGTTCACTTCACTTATGGACACTGCAAAATTCACCTACAGGAAGATTGCATGAAAATTCATGCACAGTTTGTGAGCCTTTCCTCCCAAACATACATTTTTTTAGCACACTGGCCAAAATCCTATTGCATAGTTACATTGGTGCCAGTGCTGTAACTCCCAGCGGCAAATTGCTCCTAACTAATGAGCTTCTATTTGGATTCCTCGTCACATGCCAAGCCATCCAGCTGGCACAGAATGAGAAATCAAAGAAGCAACTCATTAATTGGCAGCAATTTGACACTGTGAATTATGCTTTTGCCAGCACAACTACAGAACAGAATTTTTGCCACCTTTTCCTAAAATGTGCCCCCTTCACAAGCATTTTTATCTACAGTAATTGGTGCATATCTCCCATTAATACATTTGTGTGCGCGCGCGTGCACTGTTCCTTAATATATGCAATTCTGACTAAATGTTTTGAATTGTGGAACAGCTTGCAAAATGATGAGAAGTGTGGATTTCCATACATAAATGCTTTTTTTTTTTTTCATTCGTATGTTCAGCAGGTCCAACCCCGGTAGATCCTTTTGTACAAAAATTTGGACCGCAGGGATTTCTCCTACTGTTGTAAGTGGTGCATCAATCAATAATGGTCTGCACAGAAGGACTGTGTGTCAAGGAGAGGGAGCCACCATAATGGAGCCAAAATTACTAGGATAACCTGAGCATTTCCCTCTTCTTTTTTTCTTATACTCCTTCCCTGTGACATAGACGGATACACTGAGGAACCCACTTTCCTCCACCTTTGAACATTTCTCTTTTCATCGCTGTCTCTTTACCAGCAAGCCAACAGAGCTATCTAGATAAATTTCCTATCCACAATAGAGTTCCTGTAATAAAGCCTAATTCTTTTTCGTTGTTTGTTTAACCTTTAGCTGGTTTTGTTACTCTTTAAATAGAATCACCCACAGAACCCCAACATCTTTCATCACCTATCTTCTTGCCACATGCTATCAATCAAGTATTGCAGTTCAGTGCCTCCGGTGGCTGAAGAGAAACAGATTGTATCAGCCCAGTTGAGATGTGGACATGGTCTGTCCACCATGATGGTAGATCACAAAATGCTGGTTAGAACAACATCCTTTCATGAAATTATAAATTTTTTTGTCCAACTCATGGGGGATTTGGCAAAAAAAAAATCCAAATTCTCATCACAAAGGAATATTAACAACAAACTGCCACAAAAGGCTTTGCTTATCTCACTCCATAGGAGCTTCCATTTACCGTGTGTCTTCTGAAGACACTGAACTGGGTATGAATGTCTCCTTGCTATTGAGTATCTACAAAGCCTTCCTCCATTAGGCCAATAAGGGTTGTTACCTCAGGTAGAAAAAAAACCCTGAAATGTTAACTAGTATAAAGGCATAAGTACTTCTGATAGCTGTTAGGAATTCCCATTGCTGAGCCTCTTAGGATTCAGCCAGGAATGAGGAATGAGTGCCTTTCTACACTCTCAGAAGCCCCAGACTGTACCATTCGCAGTAAAGGATTTGTGAGCTGCATTTGTACCCTGCATTGAGGGTACAAATGATGAAATGCTAAGAAAAAGTCTTCCTTAAAATGCCCATTAAAGCATTTTCTTCATTTTCTTGAACAACAGCCCCCTATGCCAAGGAGAAGCTTCTTTTGAAATGGAGATGAATTTCAAAAGCAATAAAGTAATTTGAATACAGTAATTTACAGTAAAGTAAATTACAGCATAGGGAGGGCTGTTCATCAGTTCCACAGGGCATGATAAGGAATTTAGGAACACATAAAGGTGTGTTCTTTGGATCCTTCCTGATCAAAGTACAGAATGCATGAAGACACCTCCTCAGAGAATCACAACAAAACCATCCACAGCCTATAGGCAGAAAAATAAAAAGCTCCATTTTATAGATACTATACTTGTTGCCTTATCTTAATAAGCCCTGTTATGGACTTTAAAAGTTAACTTCTCAAGTTAAGCACAGAATGTTAAGAAAAACAGAGAACGTTTTTGAAATGTCGCAAAGGCTAAAAATGTCAGAGCATTATTTTATTATATTTGGGAGTGTTGGCATTCTCGTCAGATAACTCTCCCTGAATAACCCTGTTTTTCATTTAATAGATAATTGAGCTTAAAGGTTAAGTTTTCAAATACCCATGTCTTTAAGGCTGAGAAGCTAGGTTTTAAGCACTCAAATGTCTTCTTTTTTATTATTATTTAGGGAAAAGTTATTTCCATAATAGAATGTTCAGACTGATGATCCTGTTCAAGATGGTTTATGATCAGTAGCACTGTGCATGACAATATTAGGGAGTGAGTATATTTCCTTGATTACCTGGAGCAATTCATGAGTTAGAGGCCATTGACACAACCTCTGAGAAAATGTCATGTCACAGAATTCTAACGTAAGAGCTCCCACTGCACATTCCCTAAACTCTGCTCCAGAATTTCAGAAATAATCTCACAAGAAGGCTCCTGTAATGTTCCTCTTCTATATAATTTTCTTCTTTGGGCAGAACTGGAAAATTTCTCCTTTCATGCTACAGAGCTAAATAGTGACTATGAAAGTAATGCTGAGGGCTGAGTAGGGTGATTCTACTGGGTTTGTCTGATAGAAATTTTAAGTCTTTTCCTCACAGTCCTCATGTTAATCTGCATAAACACACAAGTTTATGGATGAGAGCATTGGGATGCCAGAATCCATTAATCTAGCAGAGTAAGGTCCAATAAATGGAAAGAAACTCTCTGTGTAGAAAATGCAACAATTCTTATTAGTAGCAGTAATGAACCCCTGAAATCATTTATATAATACTGCAGCCGATTTTTCATCATTTGAAGGAAAATTACCTTTTCCCAAAAAAGACACGTTATACTCTGAAAAACAAATTACTGGATTTATTTGAAGAAGTTGCCAAATAATTACTCTGTCTAAGTATCTTTTCTCTCTCTGCTATGACATCCCATGTCACTTGGAATTGTGTGGAATGTAGTGTGAATTATTCATTACCTTCGGTCGTTCAGTAATATGTCAATGAACGCTGACCTTTCCAGAGACGTGTAGTCAAAGGTAAGTTACATATACAATAGGACCCATGTATCTGTCGCTTCGGTTCCTGCAGTTTTACTTAACTGCTATTGACTGTGGCCCAAAATGAAGGGCAACCTTGCTCATCATCTTCCCCCATCTGCCTCTTTAGGCCAGAGAGAGGCAGCACATCCTGCCAGGTGGCTGTTTTGAGGGATGGATCCGAGTCAAAATATTTCCTCCAACAAGACAGGTTGCTGGCAGCTCAAGCACTCCTCAGCGCCTCACTCCTTGCCTTTTGCCTGCTTGTCTCAGCACAAACCAGCAGCAGCACATGTTGCTCTTGCTCAGGCCCTGACACGTCCAGGTAGAATGTGACACATCAGCCACGGCAAGCCATAAAAGAGGCAGTGGAGGCAAACAGCAAGACCTGTGCATTGAATGACTTCCTCATACACCACCCACGGACCTGAAAAGCTAAGGGCCCAGCAGTGGCCCTTTGCTTTTGAGTTTACTATTGAAGTGTTTGCTACCATCTGAGGTTTCAGGCATCCATGGGGGGTTGGGGGTTGGAACCTATCCCCACAGATATGGGCATCCTATTGTATTGTAAAAAAGCTGGTCCTCTTTATCATAAAGAGTGAATGAAGGACAATCTGTATTTCACAAGAGGTGCCTTCTTCTGTTCTGTGAAGTAATAGAAAATTCAGATGCCTCCAAAGCCCTGCCTCAGAAAATGTGCTTCTCCCCACCCATTAGACATTTATTGAAACCGTTTTTATTCCAAAAGCTCTTTTAGGATGGATTCTGGTTACTTGCTGTGCTCTTTTGCTGTTCACTTCCTTTGCCCTTCCTCTGAGGAGCAGAGGAAATCTTTAATTAGGCAATATCCTGAAATGGCTCACTTATTAAGCCATTTCATGACACTGGCAGATCAAAAGGGGAGGTCTTCTGGTTCATTCACAGAGATAACACATGCTGGACATAAACCAAACCAAAAGAGAGTGATCCTACTCTCACCAAAAAAAGTAGAAGCCCCTGATAGGGTCCAGAAAAGTGCAGGTGGGAACACTCTAAGAGTGGGTTGGCTCACTGCAGGGAAGGTATTGTCTAATCACTGTCTTTAGGAGTGAACCAGTTCATCCGTGCAGCAGAGCAAACAATGGGCTAAATGCCCGTGTAGTCAGCCTAGCCGCTTTGGCACATTAGCTTGAAAGTGAGGTTTAAATAACTGAAATAAATAAGACAGCAGGAGCCCCAGGAAAAGTGCACCATGTAAGTAACCAAAGTACCAAAAAAAAGGAAAATGACGTATATTAATTCCTAATTCTGAAGAAATCAATTTTTAAGGAATATATTGTTTTATGGAAAGGCTAATGGCATTGCATTTTGAAAACACAGCTTTAAAAAATCCGAACATCTATGCTTGAATGGGCATTGTTTCAAATGCATTTACAAAAAAAAAAAAAAAAAAGATGAAGATAACATTTGTCTTACTACTTGATAGCTAATGTTTACTAGTACATGTGTACCTAGGTTTCAGAGTATTGTGAATCCACTCATAACTTGTTTTGATTGTTCTAGAATATTCAAAATTTCATTTATTGCCATGACAGTGGAATCAAACTGACACAACTGTACACAGACCCCAAGTCTTTAGTGTGAGATAGCCATGCTTTTTTCACTTATGTTCTGTGGAATATCCATGCAATGCCATCATCCAACCACAGTATTTTTGGTGCCACATATCTGTGCTTTCCAAGAGACTAAAGTCCAAATTTTTTGGAGAAAAAAAAAGGGTAGCACAATGTCCATGGGCATGAACAGTTTCAGTGGAACACCTCCAGTTTTTTTAAAGGTGGGGTTTTCACATGGACAGTAATGTCTCTGCAGAATGACCCTTCCATAGTTCAGCACACATTGCAATGGGCACCATTTTAAGACTTTCTGTTATAAGACAGAAAGCCCTCCAAGTAATATGTCCACCCAATTTTCACCACATGCAAAAATCAAGAATTAAGTTGGACAAGGAAGCAGAAGGACCATTCCCAGACCCAGGAAAAAAAACAAGACAAACAATTTTTTTTTCTAACCTCTTGCCTGGTTTTCACAGATCTAAGTATGTGTGATAGCTGTATGAACAGTACATTCTGAAAGAGGTAGCTGAAAATAGCAATTATAAAGGAGGTATTTGTGTTGACCAAGAAAGGTACAGTAAGATGGGCAGGCAAGCAAAGAGCTTCATTCCTCAGGCAGAGAAAGCTGAGCAAATGGAAGAGGTTACTTTGAGTCCAATGGTGAGAGGCCCTGAGGGTGGAAGTGGTGATGGTTTCCTCAATAATTCATATGTTTTTTAAAGGCCCTGCAGTATTTTATAATGTTTAATTCAAAGACGATGCAGACACTAGAAGCTATTAAAGTTTCAGATTCCAATCTAAGCCACTGAAGAATTCCGAGTTTATTACTATGGGAGATCTCCTGGGATGTTTGGAGCTTCTCTGACCCCAGACACTGAGAGTGTTTGAAAGCTAAATATTTTTTTTAATTTTCTGAGTAGCATTTAATGTTGTCATAGGTGACCCAGAGCCCAGGTGAGTTACTTTTATGGACTACAACTCCCATAATCCCCCAGTGTGTAGTCAAAAGGTAACTTTCCCAAGATTTGAGCAGACGCTTGATGAATTTGCCCTAGAAGATTTGTCCTATGACTCTGAAGAAGACTCCTGTGATGTGACTTAAAGCACACTGAGCCCTAATACATTTTTCCTGGCACAGTGTCTCTTTCCTTTCCTTTAACCCCTGTTGACCATTTCTAAATTGAAAGTCGGTTCAGCATGAGTTATAACAACCCCAGCTTTCTTCTCTGTACAGTTCAGCTGAACTGACACACAGATGCACACACTAACAAAGGTGCATCTAAATAAGTTCTATCCTATATAAGAAACAGCAGTTCCTCTGCATACAGTAATCCAGGCAAGGAGGTGGCGTGGCTACAGAAGTATATGTGGAAGAAGTAAAATGCAATGAAAAAGCAGTATTAAAATAGAGCCATATGTGATTTCCCACTGTGCATAGTGTACTCCCTTTCTGTTTTACTAGCTTTCAAATTGGTTTTTCTCTTCCTTTCCCTCTCTCTCTCAGAAATGAGTTGCTGTATCTCCATATTTTTTAAAAAATCCTCAGTCATTCTTTTTTTTATTTACTCCCAAGAAGTACATTGAGTCTGCATCACAGCATATTGCAATTTTATTTAATGTCTTGTTTTTTTCCCCCTGCTTTCTAGATATGCCTTTCTAACTTTCTGCCTCAGAAAAAAAAAACCACAGTGGAAAATCCAATTGTATTTCAGTGCTGTTAGCAAGCTTTATGGCTGCTGTGATATTATTTCATTCCCAGGTGAACAGTCATTACTGAAACTTCTAATATTTCCAAATCCTAGCATTCCAAAGCAAAATATTTTTGTTAATCATGAGCCATTTTGGTGTGGTTTACTCTGTGTTAGAACGCTACAGAACATATGCGAATATCTCTCCCTTTTGTGCTTGTGCAGCTACCTGGTGGGTGCTGGGACTTAGTAAGCAGGTCAGATAGCACTGATTTTGTACCAGCTGCACTAGCTGCCACTGTATTTCAATGGCTCAATTTCAAGTGTTGGTTTTCATCTATAAAGCCCTAAATGGGTTGGCATCAGGTTATCTGAAGGACTGCCATCACCCGTATGGACCCTCAGATTGGTCACAGAGTCCTGGTTCATCGGCTCATAGGTGCAATTTAGCTGGTTAGCACAGGAGATTGGGCCTTTTCTGTGGTGGCTCCCTCCCTGAGTGTTCCAAACACATCGTAAAGGTCTCTTTGTGCCAGGTTTTAACAGGGTTTTTTTAAAAAAAAAAAAAAACTTTTGTACTGTACTAGAAGTGTGCAACTTTCATGGGCTCAGGAGCCATTTTTAGTTGAGCCAATTGCTAAACAGTTCCAAATGGGGCACGGCCAAGTGAAAGTGAAAAATAAAGGTGTTTCTATGTTTACAGCAGTAGAAGGTGCAGAAGTGACAGTAACTCCTAGAGGCTGAAACAGACTATGCATTTAAGATTAATAGATAATCTCCAGTATAGTACAGACATCAAGAAAATGTGAACAGAGCACACATCAGGAAATATGAAAAGAAGCTCAGGGAAGCCAGATCAGAAAACAAAGCTGTAACTAGCAAAAAATTATTTTATTTTATTTTATTTTTGCCTCCTGGGGCTCCCCAGCACTACTGGTAAAGCTTGACTCCCATGAGATTGGGATACACACGGAATTTATGGAGGAATGGGAAGTACGTAATGCTTGGGTGTGCACTCATGACAGTCATATTAACTCTGTTCTGAGTCTGCTTCTTGTGTTTCCTTCTGCCTAAGAAGGAGTGGCCACAGGTTATATACACTTGAGGCAAGCATGCTCACACCCTTCCAGCAGCAGATTTTTGCACTCTCTAAATTTTGGTTCCTTGGGTCAAAGCCTCGGTCACCACACCCTGGCTCTGGCTCTGCCAGAAGATACAAAGGAAAAACATCCATACCCACACAACAGGCAATTATCCATTCCAATTAAGCAGTGCTCTTCCCACTGAAAAGGTGATGAGGTATTTGCAGCCAGAGGCCTAAACTGCTGAGCTATTCACCAGCTCACATATTTGATATCTCTCTCTTTCACAAATTTATCTAGCCCAATTTTAAGGCCTTCCAACTCAAGCAGGGTTCATTCATTATCTCTGTCCATAGATTTTTGAATAACCTAAAACCTGTTGTTGTTGTTGTTATAGATGGGGGTATACGTATTCGTATACGAATATCCCCACACAGCTGGAGTTAATGAGGGGCCGGCGGCAGCCCTGCTCATCCTTCCAATTGTTCCGGAGCGCCGCTCAGCTAGCCACACGGCAGCCTTGCAGGGAGACTCATCCTCCCTCCTTCTGCCAGGAGTGGCTAGCTGACCGGGAAGAGAACGGCACTCCGGAGTGATTGGAAGGATGAGTGGGGCCAGCGGCAGCACCGGTGGACATGTGAGTGGATGGTCTGGCCCCAGGGACTGGACCCTCGTTAACTCCAACTGCGCGGGGATATTTGTATTCATATACAAATACCCCATCTATTATTATTATTATTATTATTATTATTATTATTATTATTATTATTATTATTATTATTATTATTATTATTATTATTATTATTATTATTATTATTATTAAAAAACCAGGAACTGTCAATCAAAATGTTAAAAACATTGACTGGTATTATATAACAGATATAAAAACCTAAGAATCTGTTAAATATTGGTGCAGTATTATGTTGTTCTTAATAATACCTTATAATTCCTTATACTAGTTTGTGAAATTTCTTGATATTGTTCCCAAAGCCCCAATGACTATGGGGATCACTGAAGTGTATTTCATCCACAAGCAAGATGTTTCAATTGCCAGGTCTCTGTACTTTGTTAGTTTTTCCAATTCTTTCACCAGGTAGCTACAATTCTTTATTTTCAACTCTGGCATCCCCTGGAATTGCAATGTCAATGATCCAGACATTTCTTTGTTCTATTACTACTATGTCTTTTTTTTTTTTTAGATAATTTTTATTTTTCTAACACATATAGACCTACAAGATCAACAAAACATACAAAACAAACAAAAACACATAGGTGGGGAGGCATTTTCCTTACAATATTATCCATTATATGAATCTGACTGCATCAACCTTATTGCTCTCAAATATTTAGTTCAATATAAAGCATCCTAAAGTTATGATAATTCTGGTGATTGATTTTTTATAGATTCTTTCTCTTGCATTCTTATCTATCCAATTCTATCTCAGAATATCAATGCTTTACAATCATGAGTAATCAACATTTCAAAAAACAAAAAGATATATCTATCTATCCTTAACTACATAATCATGTTATAATTCATATATACTTGATACAGTATCTCTATGTGAGTGCCTTACAATTAATATTGTGTTCACCATAATATGTGTCTATGCATACATATATTTCATATCAACATTTCAGATGTTTAATTCAATATATAGCATCCTAAATCTATAGTGATTAATTTTACTAGATTCTTTCTCTTGGATTCTTATCTATCCAACTACATATTAAAATATCCATGCTTAACAATCATCAGACATCAACATTTCAGAAGACAAAAAGATATATATATCTAACCTTATTTACTTAATCATGTTACAATTCATAGTGTATTTCTCATGTTACTTTATATGTAAATATATCTCTCTCACACCAATGGTTTCTATTATTTATTCAGCAAGTAACTTTCCCCCTTTCATTTTTGCTTAACAGCTCCAGTATTATCAATCCAAGCTTGGCCTCTCGCCTCTTTTTTGCCAGTTTTAAAATGCCTTGCCAGTTTTAAAATGCCATCTATAAAATCTCTTTAAGGCATTTTCTGTCCGATTTACTAATTTCATCCCAATATAGTCAATGTCTTGATTTTGGAGCAACATAGATCTGTCCGATCTCTGATCATAAATTTCTGCCCTCAAATTCGCCCATTTCTCCCCCTTTACATCCATTCCCATCGATACAATCTCAATATGCTTTCCCCCCTCTTTCCAACCTCCCCTTTTGTCCTTTTTGAGCAATTCATCAAACTTTTTGAGAAAAACAGTCTCTCTCTCTGGCAATAGCAGTTGTTGAGTAGGTTCAATGGTTTGTTCAGACATTTCATATAGCTTTAAGACAGTCTCTCTCTCACTCTCTGACGCAGACATTTCATCCTGCTTTAAGACGCTCTCCATCTTAACATGCAATCCAAGAAGTGTCGCCTTAAATTCTGCCTTAGCTTCTAAAAATTGAGCCTTAATTTGATTAATGATATCCAGTTGGAATTCCTGAAGAGATCTCTTGAGATAAATCTCCATTGTGGGTTCCAATAATGAGTCTCCCCCTCTATCCATGGCCATAACAGTCAGCAGGCTAATTACTCAGATTTCCCTCTTGATTTATTAGCCAGTCCACACTTAAAGACCTGCGAAGGACACTCTAATCGTAGCTCCAGCCATGTTAAGGATGTTATTTGATTTATAATCCACCTTTGTAGCTCGATATAGAGTCACATAGGTTAAGTTGTGGAGAGTTATTTAAAGTTCTTAAGTCCTGAATTTATGAAAAAGCCAGTTCTCGGGGAGGAAGGGTTAAGAGAGAAAAGACAGTTGGTTTCGTTTTTCCCAGTTCTCTCAGCTGTGACGCAGTAAGAAAGACTCCAATGTTACAGGCATTACCAAAGTTATGCCGCTTGAGATCTTTCTCCTCATCAGCTTCCAAAAGAACACATCTGATCTTTTACTTGCTGTCGCTTAGCAGCAGATCATTAATCTCTGTTTATGCAGTCAGGTAATAAATCTTCAGACCTCCCCCTCTCCGGGCAGCTAACTCACCAATCATGGCGACTACACGAGCCAGTTGCGTGCGGGAAAAGAAACTCTTCCAAAAGACAGATTGCCGTCTGAAATTCGGCGTTTCCAACCCCCGCTTGCTGCAAGTCCACTCTCCTGTGGAAAACTTGCCCCCCCTTCTCCTGGGGGGTCCGCTGACTCGGAGTAAACCCAGAGGAATCCAGAGCCCTGGAATTTCCCCTGTTCTCGCTGCCCGTTGCTCCACCCACAATATGTTCTATTACTACTATGTCTGATGTGTTATATTCAAGGTGTCTATCAGTTTAGATTCGGAAATCCCACAGGATCTTGACGGCATCATTTTCTGGCACCTTATCTTCCTGATGTTCCCATGGGTTTCTGGAGGCTGACAAGTTATACTTTCTTCATAATCACAAGTGAAAAATCTATCTATCTATCTATCTATCTATCTATCTATCTATCTATCTATCTATCTATCTATCTATCTATCTATCTATCTATCTATCTATCTATCTATCTATCCTGTTTCCCCGAAAATAAGACCTAACCTGAAAATAAGCCCTAGTATGATTTTTCAGGATGCTCGTAATATAAACCCTACCCCAAAAATAAGTGAAACCCCGCCCTCCACCATTGTGCAGCAACCAGAAGAAGATGACATGACTGTATTTGAATAAATGTAGATTGTAGTACATGAAAAAAAAAATCCCCTGAAAACAAGCCCTAATGCATTTTTTGAAGCAAAAATTAATATAAGACCCTGTCTTATTTTCGGGGAAACACAGTATCTATCTATCTATCTTAGCACCGGTCATTATGCAAAAACATATGATGATGATGATGACGATGACGATGATGATGATGATGATGCCTCCTTTCTTCCAGTGTATTAACAGATATGTTCATGGCAGAAGTTTTGGTTTACAGGTCTTCCATAATATGAAGAGCTCGAAAGTGATTTATGTTGATTCCTGTTATGCCCAAACATAACAAAGTTTTCAAAGCTTCCAAATATTCTACTGAACATTCCAACTTTAAAAAGAAGTTCACTTCCTGTGACAATTATTTCAAAGTGGATTTTAATTGTACTATAAAAGAATGAAAAGGATGCTCAGATTTTCAAAGTGGATGCTTTTCTCTCCTCTCTTCCATAAAATGCTAATTTGCTGAGTATATTATCTTTCTTCTTGACATTGGCAATTGTTTGTAATTCAAAGGAGTTCAACAAATTCTGTATTATTTTAAAGGTGGTAGTAATATCTTATCATATCATTACAGATTTATTATCATATCCTAAAGATCCAACAGACATGTGGGCTTAACTGTAGATCTGAGGTGGACAGAAGGGTAGATCAAGATCTGTTCGCAGATTGTGAAATGGTCTCCAGTAGATCAACAAGGGTTTCTGGCTTCCTGTTGTTTAATGATATCAATGTCAAAAAGCCATTTTATACTAAATGAAGTTGCTGAAATCATGAAATGGAAAATAGGGATAAGTGTGTGTGTTTATAAGCTTATATATTTGAGCTTCAGTTCTGAAAATCCCTACATCCTGCAAGTCTATGTCATCTTCAACAATCATTTCGCACATGGCTCTGGATGGTGCTCATGGTTCCCACAGTCTTCCACATGAAGGGCAGGCACTGGCTGAACTGTTGTTAATACCATCATTCTTTTGCCTACCAATGATGGACATGCATAGGCCATTCACTGGAAAAAGCTTTGGAGTCCACACAAGTTCTTTCATAAAAACAGTTATTTCCCCTTCATGTGTGTATCTGGCCCCAAGAAGTGTGCAATATAGAGGAATGCCTGAGATCCTGAAGTTCCACAGAGGGCCCACTTGCTGTTTCAGAAAGTGAACACAGTTCCCTTTAAGACTAGATTTGGGTCCTAGCTAAATAGCTCTCCTGGTATGTCTCTTAGCTACACCTACATACTAGATCAAGAAGGCAGTGGAATGGAGCCATTTCCCCTACTCTAAACAGGGCCATCCTAGCAGGGTGTAGGACAGTTTACACTTCTTTCACTTATTTTAACCAATAAAAAATATCTTTCTTACATACCCATACATTTCATAAAGCATTTGTACAAAAAGTTTTAAAGTGTGCCTATGATAATGGGAGGGGGGTCCAGGCTGTGAGTATCTTACTCGAAGATACTTGCAAAGGGGCAAAAATGCTACCCAATTCTCTGCTGTACCCCTATCATGGATGGAAAGTTACTTTTTTAAAAGCAAAGTGTCTAGAATCTCTTAGGGCTTATCTACATTTACATTCCCCCCCCCCAAAAAAAATAAGCTCCATTCTAAGTGGATTTGTTTTAAAATCACAGGGCTATTTGGAATGCTGTTTGCATTCCCACATGGGAGACTGCCGGCAATAGTAGTCCCTGTGTGCGGTTGTGTGTTTGGGTCTCTTCACACACACACACACACACCCAAAAAAAGCACAGAGATAGGTCAGTAATAAATAATAAACAGGGTGCATCCTAGGGAGTACTCTGGTTGGGATGTGCTTCTCCCTCCATCTTTTTCTCCCTCTAGCCCTTCCCTTTATGCCCCTACAGTATGTGTGTGTATATAATACACACACACACACACACTGGAGCTCCCAAAAGAGTTGGAGTTTCATCCCCTGGTCCCATTCCCATTATGGCTACCAACCTGCCATCCCTCCCTATGTGGGAGATAAATAAAAGAAATAAAACTGTGGACCCAGCAGCACACATGAAAAGCTGGCACAATCACTTCCTGGGATCCCTGCTGCCTGCTGATCAAGTCCCCCCCTTCTCTCTGGCCCCCAGAGACCAGGAAAAGCATTCTTAAAGGGATAGAAGTAGCCAAGCTTTTTGCAAACCACTTTCCAGCACATGTCCCCTCCCTCCTTTTTGCCTGCTGCCCTTTCCCAAAGCCTCTGCTGGTTACTCCAAGGTGCAGTTTGCAGTGACAGGAGTGTACACATGCAGAAATGAATAAAATAAATCGAGTTTCACATGCGTACTATTTTAAACAACTGTCTGCAGAACAGTATTTTAGCTTGCGTTCAACTTATAAAAGACACTTTCCTGGCAAAGTATTCCGGGCTTGCGTTTACGTAATAAAGACACTCTTTTAAACGTCGATTCATTTGAAAGTTGATGTGTTTTAGATAACATTTCTTTTACTGTGTAAACACAGCCTTAGTTGTCATATAGTCCAAAATTACCTTTCTCAGTCTCTGGTAAGGAAGAGTATTTAAATTGGAAGCAAACTATTCAAACAAGGGTCCTGTAGGTCTTATCTAGTCAGGCAAATCTGACCCTGGCCTGGCTATTCCATTTTTACCACTTATTACTCAGGTACTGCTTGAGCTACTCTGTGCCAGCCCATCCCTTGAGAGTAGCTAGCTTGCTTGCTTGCATACTTAACTCCCAACACAACTGCCTGAAGAGTGGTTAGGTTCCCTACATGCCTCCAGACAATGCTGAATGTATGCACAAGCTAAGTAAACTATAGCTTAACTATAGGATTCAGATTCTGATGGGCCACTAAACAAAACAAAGCAGAGAGGGAGGGACAGCCTTCTGTCACTTCATGGCTACAGAAATTCATACTCTGTTTGTTCTAACTTAGTTGAAGCTTTTTCCAAATTCAGACATACAGACAATTGGGTGCTTGCTCACCACACTTCTGCTTTCAGTTTAATTTCCATCAGTAATACTGCAGAAGGAGGAGGAGACTCTGCAGAAAAGAGAGCTTTGAAATTAATAAGAAATAGGTTTGCTTGTGGAGTCACTGAATTATTACTGCATACTCTGTGGTCACACCATAATAATAATAATATTTTTTTAAAAAATCCTCCAGCCTTTGGAATATTCCTCTACACTTGAGGAAAACTGTGTTATGAGGAATTTGAAATAAACTTAAAAGGCTCCCATAGAAAAGAAAAGCTTATTTCCACCTCTAACAAGCTGACATTTATAGCTGGTGCACTATTCATTTGAAGTCCTATTTTCATAAACCCTCAGAAACAGGCTTTGGGAATACAGTTATTACTGATTGTAATACTGTGACTGAAACTTAAGAAAGCTGGATGAAGTCCATTCACCTTTTGGAGGGGGGACGAGAGGCTTCCAGGCAGAGATAATTATGATTATCTGGTTGTTTCAAACAGAATTAAAATGCTTTCTGTTCTAAAAGTAAAGCTTATCCTCCTGGCTGGATTAACTAGCAGGAAACATGTGCTACAGAACAGAACTGAACCTATATACCGAGCCCTTTAAATACAGTAATTATTGAAGAATTCCACTGCTATTGAGGTTGACTTTAATTCTTTTGTTCCTGAATTTAGTTTTTTTCAAAAGTGCTTCAGAGCTTAGTAGCCATAGCATTATGGCATGTGGATTCTCCAGGTGCGCAACTGCAGAGAGTGGACAGTGACAGTATGAGTTACACAGATGAAGTAAAAAGATGTCACCAGCTACTTTATAATACAGGGCCAGTTTCAGAACAGCATCATCTTGATTCATGTAAAAGTGAGTAAATCATGCCAATCATAAAGAACTAGGAAAGGCAGAATTCTCTAACATGTAGGTTAGTTATTCAAGCTAGAAAAGTTAAAAATGAGTAGTATTTAATTTATAAATGTGTTGTTTAGTCGTTAAGTTGTGTCTGACTGTTCGTGACCCCATGGACCAGAGCACGCCAGGCCCTTCTGTCTTCCACTGCCTCCCGGAGTTTGGTCAAATTCATGTTGGTTGCTTTGATGACACTGTCTAACCATCTCGTTCTCTGTCATCCCCTTCTCCTCTTGCCTTCACTCTTTCCCAACTTCAGGGTCTTTTCCAGGGAGATTTCTCTTCTCATGAGATGGCCAGAGCAAATGAAAAATTGGTTTGACTTTCCTTTCAGTTCACTTATATGAACTGAGGATGTGACTAGACAGGGAGACTGCGCTGGCTTCACTCAGGTCAATTAAAAGTTTCCTATGGCAGTTAAATTCATATTTTCATTCACACAAAATTTTTAATTCCCCCAGACAGTTTTGGGGCAAGAGTCCAGACCACACCTCTCACCAGGACCACAGGTCGACCACTGTCCTCTGTCATTAGCACCACCCTCTTCAAATTTGCCTATCTGACAAAGTGTTAAGTTTTTTAAAGCATAATCAAAATTGTTTAGAGGAGAGACAGGAAGCACTCACGTTAGGCAGATGTGCTCACTGTACTGGCATACTCTTCAGCAGGGCGTTGTCTGCTGGTATAGTGGGGACATCCCTTTCAAGTGAGCAGCTCTTGTCTCTTATTTATTTATTTATTTATTTATTTGTTTGTTTATTTATTTATTTACTTAGTTACCACCTTTCTCCTAAAAAGGACTCAAGGCACTCTCTTAGCAACTATGTCTTTAAAAAAATTAAACACAAGGGATTTTATACAACTCAGAACATAGTGAGAGGATAAGGGAAGATCTGTAATTTTGATCCAGGTTGAGGCACATTCACGTTGCCAAAAAGTGATTCGCTTGTCAATAGCTCATTTTTTGCCCATGTTCTTGGGCCATTCTGTGCACATCTGTCAACTGGACATCCATACTTGTCATGCCCTTTACACATCCACACCTGGCCTGTGCCTGGTTTCATTGCTTCTTTGTGTGCATTCTACTGGACACGATCCATCCTGTTGTTTGCCATTTTCCTTCCAAAATGTGTGCATGTTTGTTCACGTGCTTCAAACTGTCTGAATTGCTTGACTCCCTTCAACAACGGTGAATGGGTTTTGAGCTACATTTTGTACAGGTTTGGAAAACACTCACATTTTTCTATGCACACTGCTCAACTGTACATGGCCATGGTGGGAAATGCCATCTGTCAACATGAAAATTCTCCACAGCAAATTGTGTCTCCCCATCAGCAGTACGGGGAACGTGAACCAAAACCAGCTAATCAAACAGACTGGAATCAGGCTCTTCCTTAATTTTCAGCAATGTAAACGTCTGGCATGGGAATCCTGATCTGGACTGGAAATACAACGGGGAGCAAAAAGGGCAGAGCCTGGCAGTAAGTAGCTCCAGCTAATTTTATTTCTTGCAGATATCTACTTTTGGGTAACAATAATGAAACTGGGACTTACAAAGTCACTTTCTAGGTGTAATGAGTAAGCCCACGTTACTGAGGTATAATGAGTGACACTTGCCTACTTGCACAGTTGCTTTTAAAGGCCGTTTTGAGACACAGTTGGAAAGGGATTTTTTTTCCTATGCCATTCTTCTCAGTTGTAAGTAGCAAGGGAAGTGTTCTTCAGTTTTGTTTTTAGCCTTTTTATAAATATTTCTAAGGTGCCACGATAATTTCCTATTAGAGAAAACCAGATAATATTTCACTACACTTTTTTGGCTTGACCTGGAGCAACACTGATAACAGCAACCTGGCTCTTGAGAAGTAATGAGTAACAAAAAAAAATTACTTTTAAAATGTGATGTTTAGAGCTCTAGTCAAGAGTTCAAGTCTCCACCTCACTATAGCCACCATCTGGAGCACGTTTCCTCTCCTTGCTTTTGACTAAATAATAATTTAAAAATTAACAACAACAAGAAGAATTAAAAAAGGCATAGTCAGCTATGTCTTTAAAATAATGAGTACATATATTATCTCTTCACACCTTGTTTGTTTGCTTCATTTACATCTCGCCCTTCCTCCATGAAATTCAAGGCATCATACATGGCATTCTTCTTCCCTACTTAATCCCAACAGCAATCCTATGAGGTAGGTGCAAGAGAGTGAAAGTGGCCAAAGGTCCCCACATGAGTTTCGTGACTGTGTGGGTTTTGTCTCCGAAGTCCTAGGTCAGCACTCTAACCAAACGTCCTTCACCTTGGGCAATAAAAATAACTTTTGTTAGTCTTAGCAATGCTCCATTGCTGGAAGCTGAAAAGTAATTTCTCATTCTCAGAAAAGTTCAAGTAAGATTTCTGTGTCACGTCTTAATCCAGCTTCAGTTCATGCCTTCTTAGAATTTTTTAACATCCAACTGAATTAGGGGGTGACAACATTGATTTTTTAAAAAGGTAAATGATCTGGGATCCGGACAGGCTGATTTGCACTTGTTTTCCTTGGACCACGTGAGACAAAAGGAAATGAAAATCGGCTCAGAGTCTCCCCCTCACGCAACCATCAGGAGTTTTTGCCTCCACTGTTGAGACTGCTTCCTTTTTAAAAGAACAGATTCATTTGTATCAGTTCAGATATGTGGTCACTTGAACCAATGCAAAAAAGCCACCATGCCAGCACATATTCATGGGCAAGACTCTTAGTTATTTTGGGTTGGGTTTTCTTTTAACATCTCTCTCCATCAGCATGACTCCTCTTTTAATTTTTTTATAGCTCTTCCTCTCTCCATGGGCAAGACTTCTCTTTTTAAAAAACAGCTTAGGAATGGAGAGCAAAGCTTGTCTCCATCAGCAAGAGGTTTCTTTTTTAAAAAAAGATAATAAGATGAAGAAAGGAGGCAGGAAACCCTTGTTTGCAGCTTCCTTTGTAATGGTGCCATCTGCAGGGCTATAAATAAAGCTTCAAAGAAGGCTCTCCTCCTCTTTCCCTGTACAACCAGATAATGCAAAGAGGATCAGAGAAACCTGAATTCCCTAATGCAACTTCATAGTGAGTGAATTCCCTGTTCCCTCACTGTGTAGTCACACCCTGAGTCTAGTTAAAACAGGAAGTCATACTAATGTATCTCTGGAAGGGAAGAGGCTTTTCATAGGAGAAACACCCCATTTTAAACATAAACATGTATATGATTGCTTCCTTTAAGACTAATGGCTTGCAAAATGGTAAGACATACACAAGGTAAAATCTTAAGGTTGTTGCTTTTTCCCATTCCCTCCCTCAGTCTCCCCTCCTTCCAGCTAGATTTTACCTGCCAGGTAAAAGAGTATAGGATTACAAGCAGAGATACTTTCCTTCTCCTGAAATTTTTGATTTATTTTAAATTAACAAGCAAAATTAAAAAGAACGAAAATAAGTAAGTAGAACCAATTTTGAGTCCTTTTTTTAACTATGAAAAAGAGATCACAAATTCGGAGGGCTCGTACATGTCCAGACAGCGAAAGATCCAGAGAGGAAAAATATGGAAGGCCAGAAATTTTCCAGGTTAACATTTAACAGTTTCCTTAAATACTATTAGCCAACATTACAGTTTAAAGAAACATCATATAAAACAAAAAATAACCTTAACTTCTGCACTCTTGTATATATAGATTCTGCAGAGTCAGTAAAGATGGAAAAAAGCAACTATTTCTGTAATAAAAAATAAAGATCTACATAAATGGGCCTCAGGACCCCTTTAATTTTGATATATATTTAGCTCATTTTTTGTAGCTTTTTACATTATGCAGGCAAACTGCTACAGTGTTACATGTCTGTGTATCCTTTTAATGAAACAATAAAGTGCTTTTTTTTATAATGAGCAAAGGACTAGTTGTAAAATGTTATTTATTAGACTGTTCTTTCATCCCTATCCTTTAAAAAAAGAAAGAAGAGAAAGTAAAAATCTCCACCAGAGTGAACATAGAGCAATTCATTCACCAGCACATAAAGTCGATGTTTCTTTGGAAAGTCTCATAAATCCACATGTGGTCCGTTCCTCCTGAGGTTTGTATTTGCATCTCTGTATTAGTCAAAAGAGGTGTAAAACATGGTCTGGCCAACTGAGAAGTTCCTCTACATGGATTATTCCGACAAACACATGGAATGTATTTTGCTCATGAAATGTGTTTCTGAAATTGAAGGCAGGGGTTTACTAAGATGTGCAGCATTTATCTTCTCTTGAGGCTCATGCCTAGGCACCACTAAAATGAGCACTGCTGGGCATACATGCAAAAGACTTTGAATACCAAATTTGGAGACAGAAAAACCAGCCAAAGGCGGTTTCCCCCAAATCTGATTCTATTTTAAATCCCCAGGTTCTTCCTTTCCGGAATATAAAGGAATCTGTCCATTTTGGATTGCCCTCAAATGAATGGAAATACGACTGTCTTCCATCTGCACCAGCCTAATCCACTAGAAAGACCTACCTTGAAGCCATTTTGTATTTGCCTGCCATAAAGAGTGGCTCATGACTGGGGCAGGAGAGTGCTGACATTCGGCAGTGGAGGGGCCCCATCCCTGCCATAAAAGTGCTAAAGATGAAACGCCACTCCAAAAACAAAAAAAGCAACTTTAATTCAGTTAGTATGAGCTAATATGATAGAATTCACAGATGCAATGCCAGACATGTGATGCATACACCCAAAGCCCAGAACCTGGATGGATTAACCCAGGTCTCCCCCATTCAGTTTTTAAAATCCCATTGTCACCTCATATATGAATAAATTAGCAAGAGTCTGTAGATTCATATAAAAATTTTTAAAATGCAATTCTGAACCATCTGCACATTTTTGAAAGTAAGATTTAAGTTATTTACAAGCTATTTATTTATTTAGCCTCTTAAATTTTCAAAATGTTTTCAACACGTTATCCCAATAACTCTTATAATTTAAAATTATCATGATGGGGGTTGGAGGTGATTCTGCATAGCTGCATCTTTTAGACTACTTGTAAAAATGTGACAAAGATGTCTCTAATAAAGTACGCTGCAGCACACAAAAAGCATATTTCATATGGGACTTGGTTCTGCAATACTCTTTAGACAGAATCCTGTTGGAATACAGAACGTGGAAGGGCAATCACACAAGCAGTATGTGCTGTTTTGTGGGCTGTCCCTTGCACATTCAGTGATCCCCTGGTTGCACTGCTTGTGCAATTAACGGTGCAGCCCCTTGCTCACAAAACACAAGAACGGCTTGTACAATTATGCTTATCCACATGGTAAAATCCAACAAGATTCTGGCTTTTGTTTGCTGAAAACAGACTAGCAGAGCTATTTCCCCATAGATATATGGTAACCCTGATGAAAAATTCAACAGAAGTTTTTTCACATATATCTGCTATTATGATCAACAGACAGAAATATAATATAAAGTATAGCATGCCATCAAGAGGCACCGTGAGTGAACAGCTGCAACAAGTGTATGGCAAAGATTTCATTAAGCTCCTCCATTCACCCTCAAAATTGGTTCAGTTTTCTTTACACAGTAAATAAGACCCATCCAAATGAGCAAAAGTGGAAAGCTAGTGAGATTCTGCTTTGTTCAGATCCAAGCAATATATTTTAGAAGGGGAGGGACAAAGGTCTTCTTTGCTTAGCAAAAAAAAAAAAAAAAAAAAAAAGGAAGCTGTCATTGTGATCTTATAAGCATCAATGAACACTTCAGTAAGTCAATACTATTTTCTTTGTAGAAAACTATCTACCGACACTCTTTTAAAGAAGAGCTGGGTTGAAATTCATTTTGCAGAAAATAGCAAACAGTTGACAGGGGAGGGAAACAAGGCATCACTAACTGTGTGGTAGAGAAGCCAGGGAAATTAGTTTGGGATATTTTCCCCCAAAGACCTTCTAGTGCCATTTGGATTCCCAGCGATGAAGGATTAGCCTTCCAAGAGCTGGATGTGAATTAAAAACTACCCCATCTTCTGCAATAGGTAGCATCGGTCTTTGTGACAGAGCAAAGCATTTCAGCATAAGCCATGCTTAAAACATAGAAGTCTGGAAATGAATCCAATAGCTGGTGGGGACATAGAGTGTTGGACCTCAGCCCCTATATGCATGCATGCAGACGTACCACCTGGACATCCCTCGCAGCTTGGCATGTTGAGGTTTAAGCTCATTCATGTTATTATGGCATTCAGATGTCATCAAGCCCTGCTGTCAGAGCTCCTGATTATACAAGGGCTTTAAGCATGTTCAGCTGAACATATTTACAGCCCTTGCTGCAGACCTTTGCATTAAACATATGAAGGTCTGAGAAACTTTGAAGTGGAGTGGAGAATTAAGGGCTCTGGCTTACATGCACTCTCCTTCTCCCACTAAGTTATGAACAGATTCAGGCTTAACACCTGAACAGATCTCATGTCGTACTGCAATACTGCAGTGCCTACTGTGATGGTTGCCCTCCTCAGGAATGATTATTTCTGTACACTCACCTTGCTAAGTGCTCCAACCCCTTTGATCTCTTCCATCTCCCTCTGACACATGAGGCTAACAAACTTGAAGAGGGAGTGATCTGCTTTGTACACTCTCCACATGGAAAATCAAGATCCCAACTCACAGGAAGAGCAGAGTTCTATTTCTTCCAAACTCATCATTCTCCACATATAGGAAGATGATGAACATGAGGTCAGAGGAGGAGGGGCTAGTTCCTCACATGAGGAGTGCACGTGAATTCTTATATTTGAACAGAGCTCTTTATCTTAGCTGAAATCCCATTTGACTTAAATCTTTAAATGAACAAATTTTGGAATTCATGCATTTCTGCCCCCAATACAAAATGGTAATCCAATGCAAATGCAAAAAGGCATATCAATCTAATAAATAAATATATGCCTTTCTCCCAGTAGATAGGATTCAAGGCAGCTCAGGCTAATAGTAGACAAATAAGGCTATTAAAATATAAAACGTGATCAATTATTAAAATTAATACAGTTTGCAGACATTTTACTGAGAAAAATACTGCTCCTATCTGGTAACAAACCCAATCCTCAACAGCTAGTCGACCGCCCAATGCCAGCCTGAATAAAAAAGTTTTTGCTTATCAGCACAAGGAGAACAGGGAGTTGGCTAGCTTTGAACCCTTTGGAAAGAAAGTTCTAGGTAGAGTTAATACTGAAATGAATACAAAGCAGAGTTGTAAAACAGGTTAGTTTTTAAAATAGCATGCAATCAAGGCAAATCATTTCAAAGAAGAAGAAAAAACAGTACCAAGGGTCAAGCATTTTAATGAATCGTAGTCCAAAAAATGGCTCTCTGGATAGTTCAGTGAGTTGGGTACCTTTATGTGCAGCCAGAGGTTGGGAGTTCGATTCCCCACTGTTCGTCCAAGGAGAAGAGCCAGCCTGTGTACCCCTGGGCAAGCTGCACATTCCCAAGCTGCCCCCAGAGAAAGAGAATAGTAAACATCTTTTGAGTACTCTGTAGCTGGAAACTCTTGGAAAGCATCTCTGTAAGTTGGAACTGACTTGACAGCAGGTGATTATTATTGACTATTATGGTCCAAAAAACCTGAACTTTTCCAAGTCTAAATACTTGTAGTAGTTCATCTGCTTATCCATGGAAGCACATCCATGCTTCTACTGGGTCACTGCAGGGACAGGTTCCGTCATCTCTGATACAGTACCTTGTTTGCAGTCTCACCCCTCAACATTGATGTCAACGGGAATGAAGGATTATTGACACAGATAAGTCATTTGGCAAAAGATTGCTTCCTCCCCAATACTGCATAATTTATCTCCCTCCTGATCCATTCCATTTCAGTACATGTATCTCCTATTTATTTTAGTATCCTTCCTTGTTCCTGAAAAGTATTTTGATATGAAGTTAGCTGGATAATCCTAAGCAGCAATGAAGCACTGCAGCTCAGCTTTTCCTTTTAATAATGTTTCTTTCTGCCTTTGGATAAGTTTCCATTTTTTATGTTCTGCACTTTTTTTTTTTTTTTTGAAAATGAATTTACCTGTGTCCTATCAAAACCTAATTATGTAGCTACTCATACATACAGCCAGCAATAAGAAGACAATAGAAATACACAAAAGCTGTGATTTAACCAGAACAATGCCTCCCCTCTCATTCTAATACAAATATGTGTTCACTTGCTTCCTCTTCTTATTTCGATTTGTGCTCTACACCTCCACCAGTACAATTAATTGGTTTTGCCTAGAGTTTGTTTTCTATATTGACATAGTAAGAGAAGTTAATGGACTCACTGCTTTACAGGACCAAGAACTACCGTTATTCCTTTGATGTAATTTGCAGCAACATTTGAACCTTGCTGGAACCAATACTAGAATAAAAACTACATTTTTCTAGCACGTTAACAGATGCTTGAAACATACTATAACTGGTTTATTTCACATATGCGCATACAACTAAAACTAGTTATAGGATCTCCTGGTTTTGATAGCAGCTCAGCAAGGTAGGTAGGTCACTGTGATGTTATCCAGTGAAACAATTTGTTCCCCTGCCAGGCTCCAGGCCCCAGTGTTTCCAGAAGAGTCAGATGGTCCTGCAAGCATGGCATAGTGGTTAGAGTACTGGATTAAGACTCGAGACTGTATTCTAATCCCAATTTGGCCATGAAACTCACTGAGTAATCATGAGCCATACTCATTAAGCCTAACCAACCTCACACAGCAGTTGTGAAGATACACTGAGAAAAGCCATGAGTGCCACTTTGAGATGACTGGAAGAAAGGCAGAATATAAATATCACAAATAAATTAGAAGGTTGAGTGAGCTGTTGAGCAGATAATTGAGGAAGTAGGGGAGATTATAGAAAGCAGAAGGGGGGCACATTCTACTCCAAATACCCTCCCATTTCAATCTCAGCCACTCACACTTTAGCCCAGCTTAACAGAACTCCCAGTCCTCTAAGGAAACTTTTAAAGTAGTTCTGGGAGCTGTTAGAAAAAGAAGGGGTGGGAAAATCAGCCGCCACTCACCACTTTCAACAGGTGGATATATCTGCCAACTAGAGATGGGGGTATTCATATTCATATATGAATACGAATATCCGTGCAGCTGGACTTAGTGGGAATCTGGTCCCCATGGCCAGACTGTCCACTCACATGTCCTGCAGCAGCAGTGGCCCCACTCATCTTTCCAATCGTGCCCGGAGCACTGCTCTCTTCCTGCTCAGCTGGCCACTCCAGGCAGGGGGAGGGAGGACTAGTCTCCCTGCACGGCTACCAAGTGGCCAGTCAAGCGGAAAGAGAGCAGTGCTCCAAGTGTGATTGGAAGGATGAGCAGGGCCACTGCAGGATACATGAGTGGATGGTCCGGCCCTGGGGACCGAACCCTCATTAAGTCCAGTTGAGCAGGGATATTCATATACAAATACGACTACCCCCCCTCTCTACTGCCAACACTTTGAATATTCCAGTCCTGCAAATACAAGCAGTCCCATATTAGCAATCATCATAATCAGTCATCATTTATTATTTATCAAATATGGGAAATAAAAGGGGGGAGGGAGAGAGAGGGAGAGAATCTTAGCTGAATCTCAGGTATAGAGAGTCTTATAATTGGGATTTATAATAAGATCTTCCAGACCCAAATTATGGACTAGTTTTCAGTGAAGCTTCATCCCAACAAAGAGTTGGTGACATTGGTAACATCCTTCATTCTTCACTGTAGCAGAGTAGAAATAAGTAACAATATTAGTAATGTTCTGGGTTCTTCTCAGAATGAGACTATTAGCATGTGTCAAATTTCCATTTACTGAATAAGGGGAAACATTGTTTTGGGATATTTCACCTCCATTCCCCCATTAAATGTACTAGTCTCCTTCAACTTGGCACTGGTTTAGGACTCATCTAGAGTATTGTGTTCAATTCTGGACACCACAGTTTAAGAACAATGCCAACAAACTGGAACAAGTTCAGAGGAGGGTAATAAGGATGATGAGGGGACTGGAAATCAATACCTATGAGGAAAGACTGAAAGAACTGGACATGTTTAGCCTTGAGAAAAGACAACTGAAGGGAGATATGGTAGCACTTTTTAAATACTTGAAAGTATTCATAGTCACACAGAGGAGTGGCAGGATCTGTTCTTAATCATCCCAGAGTGCAGAATACGTAATAATGGGCTCAAGCTACAGGAAGCCAGATTTCGGCTGAATATTAGGGAAAACATCCTGTTAGAGCAGTACAACAATGGAACCAATTACCTCGGGAAGTGGTAAGCACTCCAACGCTGGAGGTATTCACGAGAAAATTGTACAACTATCTGTCAGACCTGCTTTGACTTGGATTCCTGCATTGAGCAGGGGGTTAGACTCGATGGCCTTATAGGCCCCTTCCAACTCAATTATTCTATGATTAATAAGAGTGTTAGTCTGTGTCATAGTAATGCCATATTGAAGTCACTCCAAGCAGCTATGACCTTGATATAGTAACTCTTTCCATGTCTGACCTTCCCAGCAGTGAACTGGTAAATCTGGAAGTGCAAGCATTCACCATAACAGTCTCCCTAGCCAATCCCCTCCCCATAAGAAGAGCCTCAAAGCACAGAATGCTGGATCAGCCCATGATCCATGGATGAGCCCATTGCCTCAGGCAGCAAAAGAGGGGATTTTGAAAAATCTAGCTCTTGACGAAGGAATGGGAATAACTGCCCTTACTGAAATCCTGTCTTCTATACAATTATTGAACAAAGAGTAGCTGTGTTGTCTTTTATATCAGATCCACCTACACATGAGATAGTCAATGTGGTGGTGTGGTTAGAATGTTAGAATGGAGCTTAGGAGTTTTGTGTTCAAAGTCTTTCCTTGGCCACGAAGCTCACTGACTGATCTTGGGCCAGTGACACTCTCTCAACCTGAGCAACCTTGCAGGGTTGTTTTGAGGACAGCATGGGGAAGAGGAGAGCTTTGAACTCTTTGAGGAATAAATAATGACACTGGCTGAATAGCTCAGTGGTTTAGGTATCTGCCTGCAGAGCCACAGATTGGGAGTTTGATTCCCCACTGAGCCTCCTAGGAAAAGAACCAACCTCATGGTTCTCATGGGCAAGCTGCATAGTCCCAAGGCATCTCCAGAAGTAGGGAATGGTAAACCACTTCTGAGTACTCTCTACTTAGAAAACCCTGGAAAGAGCCCCCATAGGTCACAACTGATTTGACTGTACATAATTATTGTTTAATAACGACACATCTACAGTTGTAACAAATTGTTCCTATCAGAAACATGTGCCATCCATTGTGATCTGGCATTCTAATACATAGTAGCCAGAAACAGCTAAGAGGAAAATGAATTGTGTATACACACACACACAATGAAATATGAAGGGCTCTGCAAACACTGGTGCCTGCAGATCAGGCCCATGAGTGAAAAATAAAAGTTAAAACTAAAAATAATAATAATAAGGAAACAGACTCCCATTTAGAATGACAAGAGAAAAAGACTATGAGGACATGTAGCTTCAAGGTGACCTAAAGTCTTAGCTTGCTAGCTATGGTGCTTCATTGACAGAGCATTTTCATTAAAAGAACTTTGAGTCTGACAACATTGGACAGCTGATTAGCACTCGCCTAAATCAAAAAGGAAACAAATGACTGCCTGGGAAAGCAGATTTTGGGGGCATGGGGGAGTGTTAAAAGATATTTGTAATAGAGCTCAACGACATTGCACAGATCCTGGGAGAGAAGAAATGAGTGACTGTGAACAGAGGGATAAAAGGGACATTATTGGTACAGTGAATTGTCTTCCTCCTTCTTGTTCCAGCAATTTTCCCTTCCTTTTCAGCTGCAACATAGGAAATGATGCGTTTTTCAATACATTTTTCATAGCTCTCCCTCTCTTCAGGAACTCAATTTGAGTTTATCAAGAGAAAATCAGATTTGAAAACAGCTCCTGACCTAAAAGGAAACCAGTTTTTAGCCATTCCCTCTTACTTCTTCAGGCTGTCCAGTTTTGTTGAGCTGAACTTCATTCTGAGATACAAAGGAAAGGAAGGCTTCTCTTTCCCCAGTCAGCCTTTCCTATTCTCTGGGACGAATACAAGCAATAACATCCTATGGAGAGAGGGGGAAATTGTTCTCACAACTGATGGCCACGTCAGAAACAATGGATGCACCAAAGAGATCTTCCACAATCCATGGCATGAATCTATGACAAATGACAGATCATCAGACTTGCAGATTCATGAATGCAGTAATTGCCAAGCCATGCCTGACGATTATGCTGCATGTAATCTGTCATATGCAAAACTCAGAACTGTTCACTTTAGCAACAAAATGCATTGACTGAAATCCTAAAGTTTTGCTCCACTCTTTTTCTTCTCTGGATCCTGACTCCCAGTTTTTAGCTTCTAGCTAAAGCAGACTGGATACCTCGTGTGTTGCATTGTGGATAGAGTGATGGACTAGGACTCTGGAGAACAGGATTCGAATCCTCACTCAATCTTGAAAATTGACTGGGGGAGTGGAGCTGGTAAAACTACTCCTTAAATATCTCACTTACCTTGAAAGCCCTATTAGGGTCGCTATGAGTCAGTTCCAATTTGATGGCACAGAACACACACACACAAAGCAAACTAGGAGCTAAGAACTGGTAGCCAGGATCTGGAGAAGAACAAGAACCAGAGGGCAAACAAGAAGGGAGGGTCAGAGAACAAGCCAGAAGCCAGAACCTAAGACCAAGCCCACAAGCAGGAGCATTCACATAGACTTGATCACTCAAGCCAAGAAGGAGTTGCTTTGCCAGGAGCGATCATGGAATTGCTCCAGCCCAGCCCCCAAAGTAGTAGTCCTACTGATGGACCAAAAAGGTCCAGCTTGGATATGGACCAGGGTCAGGCTGGAGCACTAGTCGTCATATGGCATGTGATTGCCAGGGAACAGCTTGCACTCGAGCACACCACAATTTCCAAAATGTTAACTATAAGCCCTGGTGACATCCTGAGAAGCTGTAGTGACACAACTTTCCACACGGGGCAGTGTTCAGTAGCTCCTGGAGAAAACTGCCATGTAGCTGTGTTGCCTCCCCCCCCCCCGCCCCCCAAGCCAAATAGAGGCCTCCTGCTTCAAAGGAAGGCTATAGTGGAGGGAGGAGGGGGATCCAGACTTTGAAGAGATGGGGCATAAACTCTACCGGAGGAGGGGCATCCACTCACCTACCCCCAACAACTGTTTGCATGCTGCTCAAGAATGCTTGCCTGACATGAACAACAACCACCGTGCCAAGAAACCTTGGAAACAGCCTGATGAAGATGGACATATTCCCATTGAAAGCTTGCAATCTACTTGATTGTTTTAGTGGTCCAATAGGGCATCACCTGGTTCTGTACCGCATTATAGGGTTTTTTTTGGGGGGGGGGGGGAATCACACAGCCTATTTCTGATTTTTCTCTGGAGAAAACTCGTTAATAGAAGAATATTCTAGTCATATTCTAGTCCTTCTTATTATGAAATGCTTCAGCTGTGGAAGGAAGCTCCTTCTGTCCATGGAACAAAGCAGTAAGATCTAAGCAGAGATTCTAAAACACTCCAAAATTTTAACAGAAGTTTCAAATTCTTGGGATATGAGAGACATAATAGTATTCCTGCCAACATCCTTCTTCTTTTCCTGAAAGCTTTACCAAGAGGATGTTTTACATACTGTTTGTGCATCTAAATGAAGGCAGCAGCATGACTTGCAAAATAAGCCTAATTCAGCAAAGAACTTGTATCTAAGTGACTTGCTTTCTCTAACTAAAAAAGCAACCCTAGTAAGAGGAGGAGGAGGAGGGGCAGTGCATCATATCTAACCATGCCCAGAAGAGCCCAGGCTGGCTAACAGCATACATACATTCATTCTGTTAAAAAATGACAATGTGCAAAATTCATGTTCTAAAAACTTGGCCAGAATTCTCTTGTAGATTGGTCTCAGTGTAAGTGTAATTTCATAAATCATGATGGCAAATTGTGGCTAATTAATGAGTTGCTGCTCACATTTCTGGTCACATTGCTGCCACAATTTATGTGATTAAAAAAATTAGGCCACTATAAAGCCACAATCTAGACCATAAATTACAAATGTCTGATAAAATGCAATAAAAACAATGTAAACAGCTCCATAAATTCAAATAAATCACTTGCTTATTCCTCCAAAGCTCATAAAATTAGTTTCCTTTTAACTGGCTCCCAAAAGACAAAAGTCTTTTGCTGGATAGCTCAGTGGCTTAGGTCTCTGGCTGTGGAGCCAGAGATTGGGAGTTTGATTCTCCACTTTTCCTCTCTGACAGGGGCTGGACTCAATGATCCATAGGAATCCTTCCAGCTCTACATTTCTAAGAGTATTTATTGGGGGACACTCTGTCTCTAACAGAAGGGAGTTCCAGATCAGAGATGTCAGCACTAAGAAAGCTATGCAGAGCCAGAGGAGGGAAGAAGCAATGCTGTAACTGGGACAGGGCAACTACGGCTTGGCCTCAGGTCACTCCAATTAGAGGTGAGTCAACTGGAGAGTGTTAGGAAAATAAACAACAGCAGCCCACAACACCACTCACTTCTAAGGGGACACACCAATGAGATGGACCAATGGACTCTCCCAACAATTGAAACAGGAAACAAACGGCCACCATGGCATCACCTCCAAGAAGAAAAGCATAAGCTCATGCTTTGACAAAAGAAGAGACATCACAGCACCGTGTCCATCTTCTGTCCTACTAGAGCAGTGCTTCCCGACCTTGGGTCCCCAGTTGTTCTTCGACTAAAACTCCCAGAAGCCTCCACCACTAGCTATGCTGGCCAGGATTTTTGGAAGTTATAGTCCAAGAACATCTGGAGATCCAAGGATTGGAACCGCTGCACTAGAGAACAGCAAGCACTGGCACAGCTGAGGTGCATATGTCCTGCATCATTTGCTCAAGATTTCAGAGGAGCCCCATTCTTCAGAAGAAAGAAAGAGCCACCAAAAGATGGAATGAGTGAGAGCCAATGCTGCTTGCCCTGAGTGCTAGGATTGCTAGTTACAGCTCTGGGAGAAGCTACTTCCTAAATCCTGATGTTTTTGCACAAGCCAGAGTGGAAGGGGTGGCTTTTCCACTCCCTGCTTCTTTTGCTGATATCAGTCTGTTCCTGATACATCACTGAAATATCTCCTTTTTGCCCTCATTAGCAACAGATAATTACTCACTGGGCAGTCACAGAGACAAAAATCTCCACACAGGGAGAACCTCTGTGGGTGGTGGCGCTCCCTTCCAACCTGCAGAGTATTTTATGGCCACTGGAACACTCTGGAATGCACCCTGAGTGCTAAATTTAAGTTCAAAGGAAAACTAGATGGGTTTGCATGAAATATGGCCAATCTTTCCCCTGAAATCCCAGCCTTTTTAGACCAGATGGAAGTGAAAACATGAATGGCAGTAAAAGGAGAAAAGTGGAAAAAGCCAGCTTTCTACTATAACTTTCATATGCATGATTTTAAAACAATTAGTCATTCTGGATATGCCTGAAACAGTTCAATTTCTTTTAATAACCAAGTATGCAGAAAGTGGAAACTGACAGAGATGGGAATTGGAGTAAGATGATTGTTCAGCAAGGTCCACCTGTTGTAGGGTCTAAGTCTACTCAAAAGGAATTTCCATTGCAGGTTTTATGGTCCAATAATAGCATGAATGCAGATGAAGACCATTTGGCATTTTAATCACCCCAGCAGGAAGTTTAATCAGGATTTCAGGTTGATCACTCTCAACAGGGAATTCAACACCATTACAGACACAATATATGGAATGTTTACTGCTCTTTTTCTCATACTAGGTTCTTATGAGATACATTATCGGGAACCGTATGTTCATGATTTAGTTTTCTGTAAGGAGCAGGTTAATGAACAAAACTCCTATTGAGCTTCTCAAATGGCATATAGTGTGATTATAGTTATTGGTTGCTTTACTTCATTGAATGAATCTTTATAGCACTGTCTTTCGCTGCTCTCCTTCTCCCTTATTTCTTCCCTTTTCCTAATTACACCTCAGTATAATGCTAAATGCAACTGTTTCTAGGGTGCTTTGTCTGTTTTGTGATAACTGGTGGGACCAAGGTGCCCAGATGGCTCGCAAAATGCTTTATTTCCAAATGCAGTCTGCATCACTTCCAGTATTGTGGCTTCTTTTACAACAATAAGACTTTTGGCCTCTTTTAAATTTAGCATAACCCGACAAGAGCATATGCCCATGGAATATATTAAGTTTGGCTAAGAAGCTGAGAAGGGTCAGCCTTTTTCAATGGTGTTCTTTGAAGAAGCATGGCACCTTCATTTCTAAAAATGTAAACATAATAGGAATGTCAGGTCTGGTCTTTCCTTGTTCAGAGCTCTCTTGAATTAAAGCCACACATTAACTTCTGTCGAGGAGACTGTGTGCCATAAATTTTTCAGTAGAGTTCATTGTAATGGAGTGTCTAATGAAAGCAAGCTTCAGTCATTTTATCTATCTACTTAGCAATTTCGACATGACAGTTAACAGAATTTTGTGTACCACGTTAGATATTTTAGGATAATTAAATTTTCTCTGCTAAAGCAAGGCTGTAATGTAACCTGACAAACTGTGCTGTTAATTTAGTTTTAGGATAGAATGAGTATCTATCACTCACAACCAAATACAGTAGTGAACCACAAAAAGAGAATTGCTCACAGTGTTGTGGCCCTGCTAGAGCATGTTACAGAGTTTTCAATTTTTGGTAAAATTCCTCTAGCTGTGCAGCAGAAGTATAGGGATTCAACAGAGCAGAATGGCTTTAAGTTCCCTACGTAGTCCAACTTTTTTCTCTTTAACTGGCATGTAAAGTCTCAATAAATCACTCTGAGGCATTTGTTGGAGAAGCAATAAAAATGTTTCATTACTTACAGTTCTGAACAGATCAACAGCAAACTAACAAATAAACTCAAAACAGCTGATCCAAACAGGTCTCAACAGACTAAAGAGAGGGAAAGAAAACAGAGCAAAGAGGCAGGGCTTTCTTTGAATTCAGAGGCAGGAGGGAACTATTGGTTAATGCTGGGTAGATTGACAGTCACCCCAGCCAGAAGGTTCCTCCTAGACAAACTTAATAGAGGCAGCATGTGAGGTTGTAAAAACTCCAACAGAGCAGTCCTCCAGTGAGGAGGGACAAAACCTACTCACCTGCCCCACTCTGGAATGAAAGATTGGAGAAGCCCTGCCAGGCCCTGCAGTTCCTGTGATCTTCAGAAGTGTGACCTGAGCCTGCCCCTGGTGGCAAAACTGGAGGTGATGGCTGGACCCCCATTCAGGCTATGCCAGTGACAGAATGAAGGCTACAGATGTGCTTTTTTTCTTTTTCTTTTTGCTTTGCTTTCTTTTTCTTTGACTGCAACTCCCAGAATTCTCCTAGAATTCCCCAGGGCAGAATTCTGGCAGTTCCAGTCCACAGAACCTACATTTTGCTCACCTGGATCAAGGACTAATCAGAGGCTGGAGGGCAATGAGGCCTCGGTTCCTGCTCGGCAGAAGCTGCCACAATGCTTCCTGGTAGTTGTAGTCTCACTGCCCTTTAGCCTCCCTAGAGCCTCCGAAAAACAAACAAAAATGGAAGATCCCTACTGAATGCACAAGCTCGGCCTCAGTCTCAGAGATGAAGCATAATAAAAGAGGAGCTCCTTGGGAGAAAGAGCCTCCTCAGGAGCAACTGGCTCCCTCCACAAGGACATCAACTGGCTATAACCTGCCTGATTCAGTTGACCCAATGCCTGCAACTAAGTGCTGGGTGAGGCCCCAGAAGCCAAGCTATGTAAGCCTTTAGTTGAAGATGCTGTTTGTTGAAGTCCTTCACGTTCTTTCTGGCTCCTGATCTTGTTTCCTATAAACCTGGATCATCTGTTCCTGTCTTTTGAACGGCGCTCAACCTCTGGACTGACTGACTATGCCCTTGGATGCTCCCTCCTCCTTGAGACTCCTGCATTGATCGGACTGTTTTTTATTTCTGGAAGTGCCATTCCAAGAAGTAAACAAAAACTTCATTGCATAGTTAAGATCATGAAGACAAAGAATGGGCATTTTACACAAAAATAAAAGGGCTAAGCTCTCTTTAACAGCTAAATAACTTTAACACTAACCAAGCAGGGGGGAAAGCTGCAAAACTGACTAGATGCAACTACAAGCTATATTTTAAAAATGGGAAGATGCCAAAAAGGGGGGGGGGGGGCTTGGGAGTTGCGTTCGGTCTCCAGGCTGCATTTTGCCCAACTTGGTTTAGTGCATATATGTGATGTTTACTTATATTTTAGCATTATGTCCAGAAGGAATCTTTCTCTTAGCTGCAAGTCTGGGAATGATGCAGCCTGAAAGCTGTGTGTGGGTCACCAAGACATTTCTGGGGTCATCAAAGCTCCCCAAATTAAAAAAAAATCACACACGCCCCATTTGTTTTAAATTAAGAAAATAGGAGGAGAGTTGCTGATCTTGGGAGCACAGCTGTCCTCTAACAGAAGACATGAGATACCCCATGTCTTATATTTTAGCAACTGATTAAACAAACCAGCCATCCACTTCAATTCAACTTTCAGTTTCATTGTAAGTGGCTGATGCAGCGCCAAAAGGTCCTCAGATTAGAGCTTGCCAACCTGTGACTTAGAGCATCATCCAGCCAGGGCAGATGTGGATGAAGACCCAGGACCTGAGATCCTAGCACAGTGAATTTCCACAGATGGCCTCTCCATTCCTCACCAGTTAAAGCAGCAGGTTTGGTATTTGATGTTTTAAAATACCATGCCTTTGTCTTCCTGACCTAATGAACAGTGACTGGAGTTTATGATTTTATGGTACGGAAGAACAGGCACGTGAATGAGATAGGGATGGGTAGGGGCCTTGGCATATTCCAAATCTGTCACACAAAGGATGCTCCAAGCAGATGTAGACACCTACACAGCATGACAAGGTCTATGGCCTATAAGACCCAGTGGTCTAGATCTGATATGTCATTAGCAGTTGACTGCCAGTGCCACAGAATGTTCTTCTCCATCTCCCCAGTTCTCAAACGCACCCCTTCAAACATCTCTGGATTGAGTGGTTCCCAGTCCTCCAGAACAGTTTTGGGACTGGGATCTTGATGAGATATAAATTCTGGCTTTGTTTCATTCTTGTAAGTAAGGAGGAGTAATGGCAACATTATTTCCCTCACTTGCAAGCATTGGATTGGGAGGAGTTTCCTGGCACTTCTGATAAAAGTTCTCACATCAGTGAAAATAAAGTTTTGTGTGAAGTGCCTATTTTTACGCAAAACTGCCTATTTTTGGCAAAAGTGCCCCAAATTTGGATGACTGCTACTTTATCTAAAAATTTAAAGTACTAGATGGGTTTTAGCCATCCTTCTTAACCACCTATTCAATCCTGTGTGTGACTATCTATGCTTTGCTTTTCTGAGGGAAATGACTTTGAAGATACTGTATGCAAATATGAGGGGGTCACTGCTAGTGCTCCAGCAAACTGTTGGTCCCCACCCTAAGACCAAGGAAAAACCTCCAGATCCAGCTACAACTGCTTCAAAGCTAGGCATGGGATGGGACATTCCAACCTAAGGAGAAACGCCTGGAGGAGGGTAAGGGAGAAGAAACCACCCTGCAGGTAGGGGCCATGAGAGAGGCACTGGAAGATGCTGGGGGGAAGACAGAGGAAGGAAAGATTAGGGGGGTCCTCAGACTCTGAGGAGAAAGGGGCCTTCAGCATGGAGGACTGCCCATGAGGACCTCTGAATGGGGGCATCCTCAGCAAGCTCTGTGTGTCCCAGGGTCAAAGCAATGTACCCAAGATATCTCACCTCACGCTGCCACTTCTGGCCTCAATACCAGTGCCACCATCACCAACCAGCAGCAAATTCCACCAGCCCAATGCCTACACAGAGGCAATGTTAGAGGTGGGCAGCAGAATGCCAGGGGCACCTCCAGAAACAATAGCCTCTTTCCCCACCTCAGTGCCTGAGACTAGCCACCCCAGGGGCCTGCCCTCACTGCAGGTATACAAGCTAACCCTCCTTGGGGCTCCCATCTTCAGTCTTCCATGGAGGCTGCCGGTGAAGGACTCCAAGAACTCACGGACACCATTGGAGCTAACTAGGGGCCCAGATTGGACTGGGACCATGCAGAAGCAAGTGCTGTTAACTTTGCCCCTGAGGCAAGGGGCAGGAATGGAGCGAATTCCTGGACTTGTTGATTCTCTTTCCTCAGTCACAATACGTAATCCTGTGGGATGTAATTCAGACATTGAGGTGCTATGGATACATGTATCAAGGAGGGGAACACCATCATATCTCCCCAATACACATAGGAATCAAAACAGAGGCATCTTTTAAGTCCTGGTCCTTAATGGGAAATCCAAATAATAATGCCATAGAATTAGGAACTTGGGAAGTATAGAAAAACCATATAGGAATGAGGATCAGGAATATTAAATTATAACTTATCTCCAACTGTTTTTCACATTGATCAACTAATAGCACTTTTTTTTTTTTTTTTGCATGACATAATCACAAAAGTTATCCAAATCAGAGTTCCTGTAACAGGAAGGAGAGGGGAAAAAAAGCAAACTCTGGTCTGCACAGATGGCAACTACAACTTTAAAATTTAAAACTGCCCTTTATTGGCCAAGTTTAAATGAAGGCAATGATGCCCTAAGGACTTTCACAGCCTACATAAAATTCCCCTGCTGTTTCACAACCACATTGCTTCCACATGAATTCAGTGATACACAGCATCAATATTCTTCTGGGGGGGAGGGACAGGATGGTGAGATACCAGCTGCATTGTCATTTAACTAGACAATGAATGACAAACTCAATTATTTTCATGTAAATTAAAACAGCTGATCCAAATCGACACAATTGCTTTGATTAACTGGACCACACAGTATGTCTGTCTGTGGACATTTGGGAGCAAAAGATTGTTATCTGAAGGCCTGCCCACATCCAACAGGTCTTCAAGGTCGCCGCCCAGAGTAGTCAAAACGACTAGATGGGCGGGATAAAAATGTAAGAAATAAATAAATAAATAAATAAATAAATAAATAAATAAATAAATAAATAAATAAGATGTTTCTGCACTGTTTCTTTTCTGGGCATCTTGAGGCTCATCCAGAGAAGTTATGAGACTTGGATTGATGTGGTCTGGAATGGTGGTCCCCTTCCCCACTGATCAAGATTTACTCACTGTAAGATTCCATATACCTGTAATCAGTTTTCCTTCAGTGTAATCCAGATTGAGTTTCCTGCCTAAAGTCCCCACAGAACCATGTCACATACTAGGTGAGCACAGGCCAGTCATTCCTTCCCTCTCAACCTGACCTACCTCACAGGGCTGTTGTGAGTATAAAATGGGAAGAAGGAGAGCCATATACACGACCTTGAGCACACAGGAAGAGAGGCAGCATATAAATAATAAGTAATAAAAATAGAAATATAAAATATGTTGATAATATAAAATAAATAGATTTGAGTAAATCCCCATTCAGTTATTCAGTTTAATGGGGGGCTTTGGACAAATCACAACTGCATCTACAGGAGTGTCGTAAAGACTACTGGAGGCCATTGGTCTGAGCAAGAGTGTTGCCTGATGATATCCTGAGTTCCTCAGAGGAACAGGATAATACTGGAAACCAATAGACCAAATCCAGTCCCAGTACAACTCACTGAATCAATGCAAATTAGATAAATGCTGTTGTTCAGGGGTCAACTGAACTAACAGTTGGATTGAGCTCAATATCTTTCCTGTAAAGCTCTGATTCCACATCAGTCCAGCTCCACAAATAATCCCAGTAAATATCAAAGCAATAATATTTTTGCTATCCAAGTAGGCCAGCACGGCAAACCTTGGAAAACCTTCTTTTCTGGACTACAACTCCCAGGATCCTCCAGCCAGATGTAAGTTGCCAAGCCATGCTCAAAAAACACTAAGGTGTAATCCACAAAAAGGGTGCTCAGGACCTGCAAAATTAGTGAGCCATTGAAAGAATTCTTCAACACAACAGTCGAGTAACAGTTTTTCAAATGTATTAAATCACACCAAGAATGATCTCTCTTTTTTTGTGCATTTGTTTATTTATCCAAGGCTTTCACACTGTTTTTTTCTGAATAGGGTATAAGAATATAAAGCACAAATGTGAAACAGGAGAGAAGCATTAAAACTTCTGAAGTTAAAACAAAAATAAATTACAAGGTGGTATCAACGCCTTAAGTACAGGACAAGCACTATTAAAGGATGATCATGAGCAGCAATATTTATTGCTGATTACCGAAGGAAAGCAACAACTCATCCCCCAAAATGGCATCCATTAAAGAGCCACTTGGAACAGACAGATTTTCAAAGCCTTTTTTAAACAACAAGATGGAGCTACAAAATCATGTTCTAAAAGCACTAAGTCTGCTATAAGGTATATCACATGTTGTGTGCTGGAATGGACAGAAATGACTTCGGAATAAGTCTCCACCAGCCATAGTCTCTAAATTTCCAGAATCAATGCCAGTAACAGTGACAAGCTGTGCTCAACATGTTTTGCATATGGTGCATCACACAAAGCCATCAAAGGCTCTTGTCACTCATTCCAAAATAATGCACTGCAAAAGAAGCAAAGTGTCCTTTATAGAAAGTGTCAAAATTGTGCCCAAAAACTGGCAAATCTTACTTTTAAAATGTTGAATCAAGAACAGGAAAAATCCTCTGAGGCTGAATGTGTTTTGAGACCATGACTTGGCACTTTTTGCAAATCATGAGTTTGTTTCTGAAGAGGACACCTTTCAGATGACCTTTTACCAACATATAACCAGAACGTTACTTGGGATTGACTGGTTCAGAATTGTTCGATACATACCAGTGGTGGCCAAATTATTATTCAGAAGCCACAGTTGCCTCCAGTCGTCAGCTGTGGCTCTTGGATCAACAAAGATGCCTACACCTTTTGTGGCTTCTGGCATTCTTCTTCGACACTGGTAGAACTGTGCAACCCCTACTCTTGGCAACCATGGAGAGCAAAATCTGGCTTGTACGTGGTAGAAGTAACAACTAAAGAGGTGTGGCATGGCATGGTGTGGCTGGCACAGCCTTTATTCAAGCTGAAGTGGCCACCTCAGGCAGCAGAGTCCTGTGGGCAGCAGCAGAGATGCCACCGTCATCTACTCTCTGCTGCTTGAGCCAGCCAACCAGTTTGATGGCCTCCCATGCCCACACCACAGCCTCTTTCTCTCTACTAGCACCCAGTTGCATACCACGGCCAAAGAACACTCTCCAGCACTACAACATCTAGCGGAGAAAGGGGTGGAGGATGAAGAGGAGAAGAAAAAGCAGTAGCATTGCAATACTCAGTGGCTGAGCTGCACCCCTCACCCTCACAGCCATTAATGGGAGAGGAGAAGGAAGACAACAGCACTGGTGATTTTCTCCCCTTTCTCTGCAGCCAGCTTCCATGCCAAAGTTTTCTTGCAGAAGGCTTTACCTCTCTCTCCACCTCAGGGAGCTGCAGCATGCCCACCATGGAGTAGAGACAAGAGGATTTTCTTAGAGAACCACAGGAAAGGATGAGAGGCATAGTTGATGTGAAAAAAGAAAGAAACCACTGCCTTCTGCAATGAATCATGAATAGGCTAGAGAAGAGAGAAGGAGCACATGCTTCCAGAAAGGAAGCTGTACAATATAAGCCAGCAATAACCGCAAGGGATCAGTCTGCCCACTTTAGGTGCCTTTGGCTGTCTTCCAGAAGTTAGTTCCTCTAACAATGCTCGGAAGCCCTTATCTCAAGAGGAAGAGGATTGTTCTGCCCTCCCCAAGGCCATTCTGTTTTAAGAAAGGAGGTTAATCTACTTTACCCAGACCTTTTCTCACCGCTTAGCCCTGCAGATTGTCCCTGAGAAGGGAGAATTAACCTGCCCCCACCCCAGCCCCTGAATTATCTCACAGTGCTTGCTTGTAAAGTTCAAGAAAGTCCTTGTGCAAGTAATGATTGGGACATCTCCTGTGCTATTCTACTCTGATGTGGGAGTTTACCATGGCCTCTTATCTATCTTTGAAGGATTGCCTTTACCCTCAGGAACCTGCCCATTTGTTCAAAGTCTTGATGGAAGCCCTATTCTCTCTCTCTTTCAATGTGTGTGTGTGTGTGAACTGAAACAGTAAGAGCTACATATCGCCTAAAAGTCTGCACTTGATCTTTGTTTCACAAAGTTCATATTCTACATTTCTGCCTTCCTAGCAGGGTGGTCAGAGGCAAAAGTGGACAGTGCTTCTGCTCCTTAAATAGTTGTGTGATAACCATAGGCTATCAAGTTGATTCCAACTTTCCACAGTCTTCTAAATATTCAGTACTCAGAAGTGGTTTCCCATTCTTCTAGGGGGCACTTGGGGACTGTGCAATTTGCCCAGGGTGGCACAGGCTGGCTTTTCTCCTTGAAGGCACAGTGGGGATTGAACTCGTAACTCCTGGCTCCACAGCCAGGTACCCAACTCATTGAGCTATCCTGCCAAGCTATGACAGATGTGTAGAAGAATAAAGGTCAATAGATGTGGCTTGCCACGCAAGTAGGGAGGAGGACTCATAGAAGCTAAAGTACACAGTGTATATTAAAAGTTTGGCCTTGGTTTAACCTGTGCTTGAGATTTGGATTGTCCCATAGCCTGCCTGGTTTGAGATCTTCACTTGGTCCTGCCAAGCATGTTTGGGGAGGATGCAAGAAAAGATCTTTTTAGTAGCCCCTCACCATCTTTGGAGCTCCCTACCATGAAAGGTTCGGTGTAACTTGTATGGCAAACTCCTTTTTACACAACAGCCCTCCTTAAATCTGGATACCTGCAGAGGATTCTTTTAGTGTTAGAAATCAACTGGTGTGAGAAATCGATCCCACCCAATGATTAGTCTAACTAATAAGTAATTGGGTAATTCGGTAGCTCACATATAGTAAAACCCAGTATGGCAAGCCTTCTGCGCTGGAGTGTGAAGGTTTGCAGATCATAAGATGAGCCTCCATGTTTGCAAATCCACTGACTTGATGACCTTAAGATGGAGACTGCATTGACCGCCACTTGCAAAATACATTTGTATAATGCAGCCATGCAGTTTTGCAGATCCTGAGAGCACTTTTGCCACGTGCCATTTGGAAATGGCTAACCTCTTCATTATCGCACTTGTAATATGAGTATGGCAGACTCCTGCTGTGTTGAACAAAGGCTACAGTCGCATGAGGCGGGAGTTTGGCACAAGTTGCACAGCTGGGTCACCCTCAGGCTGTCTTCACAAGTTCATGTTTAATGTTTGTTTCTAGCCCTAGCTGCACCTTATTTATGGATGTGAAAGTGCTCTCCATTTCAATTGCCATTTCACCGAGTTTCTGTGAGGCTCACCTCCTGTTTTTTCTTCCCATCCTTGTTTTCTTGCCACCTGAAAATTCATGCGATATTTTCACGTTTTCTTATTCATTTACACAAACATTGCTCCATTCTGAAAAACTCCCCCCTTCATTAACCCATTTTTGTAGAGGCTTTTTTTTTTTTTTTTTTTGCCTCAATCATGGGCATTTTCACTGCTTGCATTTTAAAATGGTGACACTGTTCTGTGTTCACTTTCTTCTTCCAAAATGCTCTGCCTGCCCACAAGCATGTGAGTTCTCAAAGTGCATTTCTTCTCACTAGACTCAGGAAACCCCTGAAGCCAAAAAAAATCTTTGTCATCTTTAGTTTTATTATCCTGCTTCCTTTGCCTTACTCTACACAGATGTGATAAAAGGTCTGATTTAACATGTCAAACAAGTTCAACCCTACTTTATATTGATTTTGAGGATTGAGGATTGCCTCTGTGAAGGAAGGTTGAACATGAATAGGCCTAGGGTCCCTAGGCAAAAGAAAAATTTAAGAAATTTATATATATTTTCCTATTGAGAATAGCTATTTGTAATTCTTTTAAAAAGACAGTCAGAAAATGAGATTCAAATACTGCAGAACTAAAACAATGAGCTCATTTAATGAAAAGCAGTGTGTTATAATATCATCCTGTAGTATTTTTCAGGATTTTACAATGGCTATAAAGCTTTCAGATTAAAATTCATAAGTCATGATTCAGTTATTTTACAACACTTGAATCAAGGCATTGTAATGGTGCCACATTTTAAATATCATTTCTTTCCATAGAAAAAGAGGTTGAAATTCAGAGGGGGGGGGGAAGGGAGAGAAGGAGGGAGAGAGAGAGATGATCTGTTCATATGTGCGCAGACATATGTGTGTCTATCAGAGAGAGGGAGGGAAGACGATAGGAAAGCCACTCTTTTCCTATTTAGGAATTAGAAATTGAAACCAGGTACTCATAGATCAGTGGTTCCCAACCTTGGGTGCCCAGATGTTCTTAGACTAAAACTCCCAGAAGCCGTCACTACTAGCTCTGCTGGCCAGGATTGCTGTGGTCCAAGAACATCTGGGGACCCAAAGTTGGGAACCACTGATGTACAGCTTTAAGCATGTTGAGGATGAGGGTGCACACAAATGTGCCCAATTTCTCCACCCACCCAGAAGCCACTGAGACTTCCACACAGTCAATGTGAAGGTCTGAGTCACTTCCAGTGGGGTGGCATTGGGTGCGTGACTTACCTATGCAATCCCCATCTCTCCTGGGTTTAAAGCCCTACTTGGTTTCTGGCTATAATACTTGAGTAGGACTTGTGATGAAGTGGTTAGAGTATTAGACTGGGATGTAGGCTTTGTGAAAGCCAGTGAGCTGTTATGGCTCGAATGTTGGACTAGTACTCAGGGAAGATGGGTTCAAGTCCCTGCCCAGATATGAAAACTCACAGTGAGATGTCACTGGCAAAATCACTTTTTAAAAATAGCTCACATGCCTCAGATACTCTATTAAGGTTACTATAAGTTGGATTGTGGCTCTGATCATCAGCTTCTTATAGCAAAACTCAAGCTTAAACTGAAGAAAGTAGGAAAAACCACTAGGCTAGTCAGGTATAATCTAAACCAAACCCCTTATGAATACACACTGGAAGTGAAGAACAGATTTAAGGCACTAGATTTGGTGGACAGAGTGCCTGAAAAACTATGGGTGGAGGCTCGTAACATTGTACAGGAGGCAGCAACAAAAACCATCCCAAAGAAAAGGAAATGCAAGAAAGCAAAATGCCTCTCCAACGAGGCCTTGCAAATAGCAGAGAAGAGAAGGGAAACAAAATGCAAGGGAGATAGGGAAAGTTACAGAAAATGGAATGCAGACTTCCAAAGAATAGCAAGGAGAGACAAGAGGGCCTTCTTAAATGAACAGTGCAAAGATATAGAGGAAAATAACAGAAAGGGAAAAGCCAGAGATCTGTTCAAGAAAATTGGAGATATTAAAGGAACATTTTGTGCAAAGATGGACATGATAAAGGACAAAAATGGTAGGGACCTAACAGATGCAGAAGACATCAAGAAGAGGTGGCAAGAATACACAGAGGAATTATACCAGAAAGATCTGGATGTCCCGGACAACCCAGATAGTGTGGTTGCTGACCTTGAGCCAGACATCCTGGAGAGTGAAGTCAAGTGGGCCTTAGAAAGCATGGCTAACAACAAGGCCAGTGGAGGTGATGGCATTCCAGTTGAACTATTTAAAAAATTAAAAGATGACGCTGTTAAGGTGCTACACTCAATATGCCAGCAAGTTTGGAAAACTCAGCAGTGGCCAGAGGACTGGAAAAGATCAGTCTACATCCCAATCCCAAAGAAGGGCAGTGCCAAAGAATGCTCCAACTACCGTACAATTGCACTCATTTCACACGCTAGCAAGGTTATGCTCAAAATCCTACAAGGTAGGCTTCAGTAGTATGTGGACCAAAAACTCCCAGAAGTACAAGCTGGATTTCGAAGGGGCAGAGGAACTCGAGACCAAATTGCTAACATGCGCTGGATTATGGAGAAAGGCAGAGAGTTCCAGAAAAACATCTACTTCTGCTTTATTGACTATGCAAAAGCCTTTGACTGTGTGGACCACAGCAAACTATGGCAAGTTCTTAAAGAAATGGGAGTGCCTGACCACCTTATCTATCTCCTGAGACATCTATATGTGGGACAGGAAGCAACAGTTAGAACTCAATATGGAACAACTGATTGGTTCAAAATTGGGAAAGGAGTACGACAAGGCTGTATATTGTCTCCCTGCTTATTTAACTTATATGCAGAATACATCATGCAAAAGGCAGGAGTGGAGGAATCCCAAGCCGGAATTAAGATTGCCGGAAGAAATATCAACAACCTCAGATATGCAGATGATACCACTCTGATGGCAGAAAGTGAGGAGGAATTAAAGAACCTCTTAATGAGGGTGAAAGAGGAGAGTGCCAAAAATGGTCTGAAGCTCAACATCAAAAAAACTAAGATCATGGCCACTGGTCCCATCACCTCCTGGCAAATAGAAGGGGAAGATATGGAGGCAGGGACAGATTTTACTTTCTTGGGCTCCATGATCACTGCAGATGGTGACAGCAGCCACAAAATTAAAAGACGCCTGCTTCTTGGGAGAAAAGCGATGACAAACCTAGACAGCATCTTAAAAAGCAGAGACATCACCTTGCCGACAAAGGTCCGCATAGTCAAAGCTATGGTTTTTCCAGTAGTGATGTATGGAAGTGAGAGCTGGACCATAAAGAAGGCTGACCGCCGAAGAATTGATGCTTTTGAATTGTGGTGCTGGAGGAGACTCTTGAGAGTCCCCTGGACTGCAAGGAGAACAAACCTATCCATTCTAAAGGAAATCAACTCTGAGTGCTCACTGGAAGGACAGATCCTGAAGCTGAGGCTCCAACACTTTGGCCATCTCATGAGAAGAGAAGACTCCCTGGAAAAGACCCTGATGTTGGGAAAGAGTGAAGGCAAGAGGAGAAGGGGACGATAGAGGACAAGATGGTTGGACAGTGTCAACTAAGCTACCAACATGAATTTGACCCAACTCCGGGAGGCAGTGGAAGACAGGAGGGCCTGGCATGCTCTGGTCTGTGGAGTCACGAAGAGTCGGACACAACTTAACGACTAAACAACAACAAAGTTGGATGTGACCTGATAGGAAGTAACACCCACTTACTCTTTAAAGTAAGTTTAGGGCAGAGTTGGAATGTCAGCTGTTGACTCCCTTCGCCAGTCTGCTGCTGGTGGTGAATTGGGAGGTGGACTTACGCTAACTTAGCTTCTGACTTTCATTTTGAAAAATTCAGATGACTGCCTGCAATATTATTAATTTATTTGATCAACAATAATGTCATTAACCGAACTCCAATGTTTAGTTGAGGTCTCCTCCATAATGTAAGGTCTACAGTTGCCATTATGTGCCATTTGGAGTTCTGCAACCCCTGTTCTTTGCACTGAGTCATATCATCCTTATCCACAGGGAGAAAACTGAGGGAGAATCAGAGAAGGGGAGATGCTTTAATTTTTCAGGACAAGAGTGAAGATTAGAGAGGGATCACTAAGTTAAGAGTCAAAACAGGAGAAAGCACAAGAAGTAACCCAAACCAAACTGAAAAGCTGACTATTTGGCCAAACCTTTCAAGTGTTTTCTGAACCCTGAGTTAGGTTCACCTTCCCTTCTGGTCTGAAACAGCTCCCATTCAATTAGTTATGTTTCAGACAAGGAGCCCAGTTTTAACAGGCAATTTAACTGCAGATAAGTGCCAAACTATAATGATAGTTTGACCAAAGAAATAAGAAAAAAAGCTTCCACCTAAAGTTATTACTCAGATGATGAAACAGAACTGTGCCAATAAATTGATAAATAAATGTAACCTATTTCTACTAATACAAGTGTCATCATTCCTGTTGCACAGATAATCACACTGGACACATCATGCATAAAATGATAGGCAGTGCATAAAGAGTATTCCAGGTTATGAGTCTAGTTAAAAGAGTATCTTAGACATACTGCCTGCCAGCCAGAATTCTATCAGGAACAATCAGCTGCAGAAAGGATATAATGACCTCACTTCTTTCTACTTTTCAGAGTTTGGTATATATATATTAAGGCCATTACTATGTTACTCATTACTGTGAAGCAGACTGGTTATCCTTATCCCTGCCACATTCTTCACATCAACCAGATTTTATCAGAATATGAACTTATGTCCACCAGATAAAAACATTAATCTGACTTTTTATTCGGCACTATTGACTGCTTCTGTCTGGTAAATGAACCAAATTATAAGCCCTAACTTGTGCTAAAAGTTGCTGGGTCTTTGTGTTGTCTTTCCCCACCCCCACAGCTAAAATAAACTTTTTTTCAAGCAAACAATGTGAGGGGGGATTTATAATCATAGAGTAATTTGCAGCCTTTTGGTCTGAAGAGCCAGATGTAAAAATTCCAAACCTTGCTACATTCACCAAAAAAAAAAAAAAGCATTGTACTATACTCCCCCTACTGGCCACTTCTGATATCACACCTTAAAAATGCAAAATAAAACAAATATTGCCTTGCCACTTAGGACTGATAACAGAGAATAGCACACAACTTGAAAGATTCCTGTCAAAAATGCCTTATAAGGTCTTCAGAAAGTAGCTGGAAAATATTGCTTAATATACCAAAAAGTAAGTTTGTAACTACTGTTACATTACTGATGAAATGTAACATGGTTCTATTCCTATTACTGCAAATACACTTAAAATATATCTGACTGTTTTCTAATGGCCTGGCAATCTTTCAGCCATACATCGATCTCCTTCCCCTTTCAAACCTCATAATAACCTTGAGAGGTAGATCAGACTGACAGAGAGAAACTAGCTCAACAGCCCCTCAGTAAGTTTCACAGCTCAATGGGGACAGCAATGCAAAATAAAGAGAATCCTCAAGTGACAGAATGAACTCCATCACGGTATAATGCAAGTGAAGAATTCTGCTGCTGAAATGCTCCCACAGGGCTGAAATTTATGGGCATCAATTCCAGCCCTTCAGCTTACAGTGTTGCAGAACAACTCCATTACAGGTCTTGCTCTCAGTGGATTCAGCCAGAAAATGTGACTCTTTATTATTTTATTATTTAAAATATTTTTACCCTGCCTTTCTCCTTAAAAAGGACCCAAGTCAACTTACATCATTGAAAGACAAAATTTGAAGATAAAAACAATGAGTATGCAAAAGTGGCCTACATCGTTAAAAGACAATATTTAAAACTAAAAACAATCAGTATAGAAAGGCAGTTTACATTATTAAAAGGCAATATTTAAAGCTAAAAACACAAAGTATAGAAATATTAAAAAGGAACAAATACCACTTATACATCCTTATCTATAAAGCTTGCAGCAACAGCTCACTCTTAAATATGGAGTACTAGTGTGTTAACAACCTCTTTACAACAAATTTCCAACAAATCTGTTAAAAGGCTTCTCAAAAGCCAAAGAAGAATTCCTTTCCTGCTAATAAAAACATAGTTTTTCTGTACTGAGAACAATATTAATTTCAGACTCATTTTGACTTTCATTGCCTTAAAAGAGAGAAATGAGCTTTAGACAGGCACCCAACTCTCCCATTGAAATCAGTGTGGGTATATTTGGCTGGATAAAGATTATGTTACTTATCAGACTAGAAACAGCTTTCACTGTAAATGTGCCAAAAATACTGAATCATTCTTTGCTGATTAGTGGCCAGATGTGTGCCAGGAGGGTGGGGTCTCCACACCTGTGGATGGAGCAGAGCACCACCTCAGCCAGAACCTGACAGGAATCATGGTTTCCAGCTTGGACTAGGCTTTTGTGAATGACCTCTTTGCAAATTTTGATGGGTTTCAGACACAGTCTGAAATGACTCCCATAGTTCCACAAAATCTCTGAGCATATGAGACCAGTCTTCTTGTCTCACCAGCCATTCTTAAGCCTTTCTCTCTATATACTCAAAGTATATTACAGTATGTAATGAAGCACAACCTGCTCTACAGCCAATTAAAAAGACAAAGACAGAGCATACAAGGTAAAGCCTAGCACAATCCAGGAGAATCTTAAATTACACTAGTCCCAAACCCCATATACTGTATTTCTGGAATGTATCTAAAGGAAGGAGGTGAACATTCCTGTGTCTCATCAAATCAGACTGTCCTGACACCACAGGACACTTCAAACAAAGAATGTTCAAACCCCATGGCATTTCTTACCCTGATGCAACAGCAGGGCAAAAAGAAGGTTATTTTTTCTCATCCACATTTCTGTAATTTGCCTCAATTGTCCTTGTGCAACACTGGGGTCCTTTCACTTTGAGAAACAAAATATACACAGAAAGCAAGCACAGAATAGCGGAGAGATTGTTCAGAAAGATCCAGGCACACCGCCTGCTTCTTCTGATCTTCAGAAGCCCGTGAAACAAGGCAACAGCCATTGTTCTGTGCAGCCATGTACTCACACAGTTTGCAAAAAAAAAAAGAACGAGAACTCCCTTTGAGACTGCCAGGAGGTATCTGTCCTTCTCATGAGTGAGGAGGATAATTTTGGAGTTCCTTGCCCTCATGACCAAGGATCTCTAGGAAATCTGGCAGGGCAATTTTATTCTTGTAATATAGATAATATTATTATTTCTATTAGTATATTACTATAATGATGATGATTATGATGTGTCGTCTAGTCAATTCTGACTTATGTCAAATAGAGATGGGCACAAACCACCGAACTGGAGGATTGTGTCAGTTCGTTTTTCAGCCAAATGTGTGTTCGGCACTTCCCAGCCCTGTCTCCTCTGAAGGGCACCCACTCAAGGCAGCACCGGAGGCAGAGCAGGGAAGCCAAAGCACTACCTCTGAGTGGGCCCCCACTAGAGGAGGTTGGGCTGGGAAGCACTGAACACCTACCTATTCATGAGAAAAAATAACCTGCAAGATCCGCTGGGTTGGTAGTTTGTGCTCATTTCTGATCGCGACCCTTTTCAGGGTTTTCCAGGTAGAGAAAACTCAGAAGTGGTTTATCGTTCCTTTCTTCTGGGGACATCCTGGGACTGTGCAGCTTGCCCAAGGCCACACAGGCTGGCTTTTCTCCCAGGAGGCACAGTGGGGAATCAAACTCCCAACCTCTGGCTCTGCAGCCAGAGAACTAAAGCAATGAGCTATCCAACCAGCTACAGACACAATATTTTGCTAAGTGGCTATTTGCACTTTTCCAAGAAAAAGTATGCCCACTTTAATAGAATATTTTAAGAAAACATAAAAGGTAGAATGAAGCAACTGTACATAATTTTTCAAAAAGACTTCCATTCTTTAAAAAGCATTAGTAATTATTGCAAATGTGTCTGCTTTTACTGCACTTCTTTTGCATTACAAGTTTTTGATTATATTAAAAACAGTCTTCAAAATGAGCATTTATCTTCTAAACGCTAGCAGTTATATCCGCCCTTTGTTACCATTCCGAGTTAAATTGGCAAGAAAGTGTAGCAAAAGTGCTGGTGTTATCATAAAAAACCTTGCATGTAAATGCTTTGGATTTCGAACTGATTGTGAAAAACAGACATGATATCTAAAATATTTTTTCATGCTCTTTCTACTGCTGTGTTCTTTCTGTTCATAAGTTTCCAAAGCACTGTTAACACTAATTTATTTTATCACCATGAAACATAGAAACATAGAAGGCTACTGGTAATATACTAATAGAAATTATCCAAGGTTGGAAGGGGCTCACTAGGTCTCAAAAGGGTCACTTGGACATGCACTATAGCAGGGGTCCCCAACCCCCGGTCCGTGGCCCGATGCCGGTCCGTGGGCTTCCTGGAACTGGGCCACGGAGACGGATCTCCGCCCCCCCCCCATGCACGCATGGTGGGCATGTTGCACTCACGGAGGGGTGTGTCGCGCTCACGGAGGGGGTGTCACGCTCGCAGGTGGGCGTGTCACGCTTGCGTGCATGCGCGCGAGCATGGCACACCCCTCCATGAGTGCAACACGCCCACCCGCGAGCGTGACATGCCCACCCACGAGCACAGGGGTGCCCCCACGCCCCCCCACGCACAGAGCCCGCATCCCCCAACCCGTCCATGGTCCCAAAAAGGTTGGGGACCACTGCACTATAGCATTTAATGTGATCTTTCCATTCACACACAAAAACTGGAAAATAATGGGTTGACTCTCCTGTCAACCTCATCAAATAATCACCAGCTTCTTATCAGGTGACAGTATTTGCATTTTAAGTCTGCCTCAGGAGAGCAACAGCATCTCTTTTTATTTAATTTTTTTAAAAAAATTGTTGGAAGTGGCATAGCGCTGGACGAAATAATAATAATAAGAAAAACAAAGAAAGTTCCAAGCAGAGACAGCAGAAGAAGAGGGGGTGTTCACTCTGAGGCACCCTCATGACTGGTAAAGAAAAACAAACCTCCTCTCTCCCTTCCCACAAGCACACCAGCAGCTGGGACCTCAGAGAAGCTATCTTCAAGAAAGTTCCAGGAGGGGCCTCCTGCTGTCACATCCTCTCCCTCCCCCCCTCTCAATCTTGCATTCAAACCCAGCCACCCAAAGTCTTTGCCCCACACCACCCAGCTTTTGGGTCTCTTCTTTCCCCAAAATGCCCACACATACATCACCCCAGGCCAGGATTCCACACCTCTGCCTAGAGAAGCGCAACAGAGGACCTGCTTCTCCCATTTTTCTACCCTCACTCTGTCTGAAGAAGGCAAGGGAGGTCTTGCCCCCAATCTTCTTTGAAACTAAGGGAGAGGAGAGGAGAGGAGAGACTGGGCTGCTTTCTCTGTGTGTGTGTGCCTCTCCTCCTCATACATTGCAATGCATTCCTATGGGAAACCTCGCAAGACGAACGAATTATTTTCGTCTTGCGAGGCATCGGTCTTGCGGAAAAAAAATCGTCTTGCGAAGCACGGCCATAGAAGAAGCCGTCTTGCGAGTCACCAACATGATCACAAAACGCTTTCGTCTTGCGAGTTTTTCGTCTGGCGAGGCGTTCGTCTTGCGAGGCACCACTGTACTTTAAAAAATATTCAGAAAAGAGACAACAGAAGAAGATGAGGTGTCCCTGCTCTACTCTGCAATGCTATGTGAAACTCACCTCAAGACATCATCCTGGGGCGCGCACACCACTGCTTTGGAACAAAATAAGCAGCTGCACATATCTGAAAATGCACTAAAACTATGTGATTCAAATTGTATCAAAAAAAAGTGATCCAAAGGGGGACAATTAGAGACTGAAAAAAGGCCAGGTTGGTTCACTATTAGCTGTGTGTCAGGTAGTTGCTGCAAAATAGATTGAACCTGACCATTCCAACAGGATAAAGAACTGCTGGATGGCTTAGTGCTTTAGGTATCTGGTTGTAGAGTCAGAGGTTGAGAGTTCGATTCCCCACTGTGCCTCCTTGACAAAGGCTGGACTTGATGATCCATAGGGTCCCTTCCAGTCCTGCAGTTCTAAGATGATGGTGATTATATGGATGTCCCCATACTTCGTATTATTCACTGTTTGCACAGAGTATTGTAGCACTCAGTTTTAAAGTCCAGCTGCTCATCACAACAGCTGGCCATAGACATGTTCCCAAGGACAGTCTGTAGCCACAAACCATGGCTGACCTCTAGCTTTCCCCCTTATAGGATATATATAACAAATACAGCATATACATACAAAAATATGTAAATAGAATTCTAAACAGATAAGCAAAGCCTTTTAAGTGGAAGAAAACACATTTTCTTTCCTTCTTCATAGCTGTTACTCTCCTCTCTTCTGGTTGAAATTGCTCTAAATAGTATTCAGATCATCCAATATTCTTCACTTCAAGCAGGCCAGTAAACCAAAAGATATAAGCTAAGGGTGCCCTCAAGATTTGAACAAATCCTGGAACAAATTGAGCTGATTCATTAGCTGTTTAGATTCAGACTGACAAGGGCAGTGTATGTCTGTCCAAAAATTCTTGTTTTTCTGCCCATGATCTCCATATAAGAAAAACAGCAAGCAAAACAGAAGTGGTGTGTTTTTCTGTGACTGGCAGCTCTAGCTTCTATGTAGAGTGAACGTTTATTTTTCCCGAAGGCTGTCTAATCCCAGTGTTTTGGGAAAGAATCTATTGCAGGACTAATCCAGTTTTGTGGAGTTTTCTGCCTTGCGGAGCAGGGATGTTAAACTATGCTGATAAAGTTTGTAGGACTTGGGGGAACGTAGGATGGGATATTTAGCTTTAAAATGCTGGTCTTTTTGCCTCTGGCACTCTATCCATCTTTTATTCCATCCTTCTTCTCACACTTGGCTTTCTTATTTTTCAAAACTCTCATGATCTTTCTGTGCCATTGAAGAAGACGTTTGTAAATTCTGATAAGTTATTATAAAGAAAAACAAAAAACGGGTTATGGGCCCTTGATCCTCAGCTCTGGCATCCAGACCTGCTCTGCCTGAACCCAAAGCACAACTGGGGTTGAGGAACATAGGGGAGGCAGAAACTTTTGGCAGTAGCAGAGGCAGCCTCTTTTTTGAGAGTTTTAAAGAGCACTCGAATCGGATACCCAGAAAGGGCTCAAGCTTTTTCAAGTGCTCAGCTTGACCACTCCCAATGCCTCTGTTCTGTTCAGGTTAAACTGTGAGTCTGGTATCCTCTTGTTAGTCTCCAACAAAAGGAGACCTGCTGACTCAATGGGATTTATTGATTTACTATTCAGCACTTGATTCAATGGTTATACTCCCCAGTTGAGACCGGCAATAGGATACTGACCTGAGATTTTAAGGTACCCTTCTATGTATCTTTGGGGGTGACTACACTGGTCATTTGCCTCACAATTTGCAACAGATCAGGCACAGATGAATTTGAATTAAAACTCAGAAACCACATGATATAAAGCTCAATGCAGAGGAGGCTTTTGTGGAATCCTCTCTTTTTAGTAAGCAATTGTCTTTTCTTGTTCAGCCAGGAGTGGTGATTTAAATAGGCTCCAATTGGGTTGACATGGCTTATGTCTGTTTTCTGCTCAGCACGATTGCCTGGTCTAAAGGCAAAGAGGTGCTCCTAGGGGTATAGTTCTTCTCAACCGAGCATCTGTTGTCTGCAAACAGAGTGCTGGAGAGAGAGAGAAAAGATGTTCAAGGCAGTGCTAGAACACCATATTGCTAGATCACTTCACAAAAAGTAAAGAAGGGGCGGGTAGGAATTGACGATTAGCACCTTGCCAAAAGCAGCTTCTGCTGTGCAAACAGAGTTCTCTGCCTCTGCCCCTGCTGATTCCTGCAAATTGTTTGATGTCTGGATAGCTACAACATTTTCACCTGTGGAAACCCAGTTTGAAAAAATGCAGATCTAAGTGTATTTTCCCCACTGTGTAGTTGCACCGTTCGTTTTAATACTTTAAAACAGGCAGGTCTTAGAAATAAAACTCTTGCCCATCCTCTATAGCAGTGGTTCCCAACCTTGGGTCCCTAGATGTTCTTGGACTAAAAACCCCAGAAACCTTCAATACTAGCTGTGCTGGCCAGGATTTCTGGGAGTTGTAGTCCAAGACATCTGGGGGGCCTAAGGCCAGGGGCCATTGCCCTATAGCCATTGCAGTGTAGTGATTAGAAGAAAGGACCAGGATTTAGGACATCTAGATTCTTGTCCAGTCTCAGTCATGAAACTCATGGATCACTTGCTATTACTGAGCCAAACTTACTTCACAGGGCTGTTGTGAGGGTTCAGTAGGAAGAATAGCCATGAAGGGCTCCCTTGAGTTCACTGGACAAAAAAGGGGCTCTTAATGTAACTAATAAATAAATCTATTCTTCCACATCTACCACTTAGGTCTGTCTGTCCAAATCTTGCTCCAGATACTAATACATATATATGATTTTTATCCCTTCTGATTCAAGCCATTATAGCTGTTTTATTGTAGTCCTCTCATTTTGCCTTTGAAGGAACTTGCTTGAAAATCATTTTGAGTATCTTCCCTAAAAAGCACTGTGATCTAATAAATCAGACATGACCTTGGAGATCAGAGATGTTCAGCAACCCTTTAAAAAAATCTCAGGACTTCTCTGCTTCCTCAGTTGGAAAATTAGGATAACACTTACAAGCCTTGGAAGGGGGAAAATTAAATATTTATGCAACAGTTTAAAGAGCAACTATCTTAAACATTACTGCGGTACTGGGAAGAGAAAAGAACAGTGGTGTAAAGAAGAGCACCGCTTTTTACTGATGCGCCCATGAACTTCAGTGAAAAGAAAGGCAGGGAAGGAATAGTTTAAGTCAAGGGGAGAAGAAATGGGAACTTATTCATTATTAATATCACATTGGAAATGAAAAGAAATGGATGCCAGACTACATATACAGCAGCAGTGGAGGTTTTTATGCACTTCTATAAGCAACATCAAAGGGCATCAAGTTGGACTGAAATGCCCTGGAATCAATATAAACAGGCATGGTTAAGATCTCAGAGTTGCTGTGTAGCTGCAGAATAATTACTTCAGACTTATTTCCCAGGGCTCCAAAACTTAGAAGATCTATACGACGTGCAAGACAAGAGGCCTGTGCCTGGGAAGCTTGTGGCTGTCCAGATGCTGTTCACCACTAACCAGCTGCTGTCCTAATTGAGGAATTGGAAACCTGGACACAGCTAGAGGGACGTATGTAGATTCCTCACCTCTGCCAGCTATGTCAAAACTAAGCATGAAGGCTGAATGGGACACATGACACTTGCTGCAGCTATCTACAACATCATGTACCCTGTTGCCTTTGACATGTTTGATTTGAGATTACAGGCATATGCAAAGACACACATACATACAGCACCTGTAAGATCCTGAAGAAACACATTGTTGTTACCATTACATTCAGCTCAGTGCAGCTCAGCTTCTACATAGGCAGTTAACATGAAGGTACATGTAGGTACATGTTTGTTGAAAATGACATATGTATGTTCTCACAGAACTCTGAAATATGGGGCAGTGAAACATAACAGCCCGAATACTTTTGATGAGCTATTCTTGTGAAAGTTTCAATTGTATAACATGCAATAGTGAACTGCTGTTAATTAACAAGGTGCAGGTACCTCGTAACACAACCAGTATTTGTTATTAACCAATTTGTCATAGGAAGCTACACACTTTAACTTAGGTAAGGTAAAAGGTAAAGGTTCCCCTTGACATTTAGTCCAGTCGTGTCCGACTCTAGGGGGTGGTGCTCATCCCCGTTTCCAAGCTGTAGAGCCAGCGTTTGTCCGAAGACAGTTTCCGCGGTCACGTGGCCAGCGCGACTAGACACGGAACGCCGTTACCTTCCCACCGAGGTGGTACCTATTTATCTACTCGCATTTGCATGCTTTCGAACTGCTAGGTGGGCAGGAGCTGGGACAAGCGATGGGAGCTCACTCCGTTGCGTGGATTCGATCTTACGACTGCTGGTCTTCCGACCCTGCAGCACAGAGGCTTCTGCGGTTTAACCCGCAGTGCCACCACGTCCCTTTACACACTTTAACTTACACACACATAAATCACCTGCAGGATTCTGGCTCATTTATTTATGAGATTTTTTTATCCCATTCTTTCAGATTGCTCAGGGCAGTATGCTCAAGATTCTCTCTACCACCTCCTCCTTATCATAACAAGCTTGTGAAACAGACTATCAGTGAAAGACAATTCAGGTGAGAGACAAAATGACTGGCTCTAGGTCAATCAATTAACTTCATGGTTGAAATCCTGTTGTGGAGCTCCGCCTGCAGAATAGAAATGACATCATTGAAAAAGGCAGATTGCCACTAATTAATGCTTTCTTCTTGTGATTTCTGGCTGCTCATGGCTCGTATACAACATGACAAAATAGTATGCACCCCAAAATTGCAAAAGGAGGCACATAATCAGCTGAAATTTGCCACTGCCAGTTACATTATTGCCTCTGTGCTGGCACACCCCACCCAACAGGACTTGAGTCAATGTTTGATACTGCTCAGATATTAAGTTCACTGAATGACCTTGAGCCAATCAAGATCGTTTTGTGCTTCAGGATAATGTTGTCTTTCCATTCCTTCACATCTGAACCCAGATCCCGCCAATCCAAGTCCAGTGTTCCCACTGCTACACAGCGCTAGCAGTGTTGACAATTAGTTTGACACTTAGCACAAGCCATGTGGAAATGCAAGTAACAGAGCTTTTGACTCTGAAATGTGATGAAGAGAAAGATAACAGTTAGTGTGTAATCAAATTGTGAGAAAGGTATGTGTCTGATTGCACTGAAAAGGATTGCCTTGGCAAGAACAATATCCCTTAAAGTGACCCTTCCATTTGAGAATCCATCCAGCCCAACCCCGAAAAGTAGTACCCCTATTGCTGAACAAAAAATGACTAGCTTGGTCATGGACCAGATCAGGCTGGAGTGCTATTCCCTGTATGTCATGTGGTCACCAAGAAAAAGCTCATACCAGACCATACCACAAGCAGTCCAAAAGCTAGCTATAATAATAATCTTAGAACAGCAGATCTGGAAAGTACCCTATGGATCATCGATTCCAACCCTTTTCAAGGAGGCACGGTGGGGAATTGAACTCCGAACCTCTGGCTCCACAGCCGGATACCTAAACCACTGAGCTATCCAACAGTTCTATATGCCCATGTGATCACACGCTTATTGAGGATCACAAAAGGATGAGCAACCTAACAATTCAGCTAAAGTGGAAGTGTAGATTATGCTAGCAGACCCATATATTTAAACCTGGTGAAACCCCCCCCGCGCCAACTATATGTACACAATGGTGGGAAAGATTTTAGGAGCAAATATGATGCATGGGTGAGGAGAGCAAAACTGTTTCCCTACCGTCACTCATCTCCCTTACCTCCCTTTAGCACCTTTTTTTTTTGTACATTGTTACTTCAGCTGGGGATCATTGCAATAAATTAACCAAATATTTATTTATTTATTTATTTACAAGATTTTTAGCCACACCATTACCAATGGTAATGCCCATTTCCCTTCATTGAATTTCTTTAAGTATGAATGAATGAATGAAATTTTATACTACCTTTCTAGGCAAAATTTACTCAGGGTAGATACCAGGAGAAAGATCATAGAGTTGGAGTTTTAGAATATGCAAAGGCTTTGCATCTTTCTCTACCCACAAACCGTGTTTGCCCTTAACATTTGAGCTACTCTCTGCAAACACATACACATACACTTTAAATGTGATCGGCAGCTTTGATTAAAGTAGATTGATTCAATTGTGTGCAATATTAGACCAAATGAAACTGTCGCTACCTGATCCCCTAAGAAGTAAGTAAGCTATTAAGAAGATAACTAACTTTAGCCAATTATGGGATGCTTGGAAGTGGCCAACCCGCTCAAGTTCACAATGGCCAAAAATATATTCTGTACCTATTGTGAAAATTTTAAATTCATTCTTACCACCACCATTTCCACAAATTTTTAAAAATGTATAAACTTGCAAAATGAAGCTACTCAGCATCCCATTAAAGCAGCCCTTCTCAACCTTTTCTTTTCTTGCCATGGCCACAAACAGAATATGAAAGAAATATAGGCCAAATCAGAATTTTATTAGTCGTATAATGAACCATATAAGGCAGTGTGTGAACTGCTTCCAGTTGTGCCGCCCTTCAAATGTCCCAGGGCCCCCAGAGGGTCATATGGCCTCCATTGAGAATGGCTGCTTTAGAGCACAGAAACTTTTGAGGTGAAGTTACTTGCCCCTGCTATCAACCGCTTTATCACTACATATTGCATCCACCTGAAGTGATTTTTTTTCCAGAATGGACTATCTATTTATCATTTTTTTAAAATCCTTCTAGTTTGGGTCTCAGTTTATATAGTCCCCAGACTGAGGGTCAGCATACTATATAGACATATGCAAGAGGGCAAATGCCATCTTCCTACTGGCATGACTTCCAGTCTCCATACCAATCCATAATGTTCACACTGTTAAGAGCACCATTCTGTGTCTCACATCTCCACAATCTGGCTTTACATTGCTGGCATGTGCTGTTGGAGGCATGAGGATGAACAGCATGATAGCCAGAGATCCATTTGATAGGTGATTCTAAATATGGCAGGAATGGAAGAGATACTCTTCCAGGAAGCATTGATATTGCAATTATAATATGTCCTCTAACATTTGCTACCTGTCCACCTAAGATGAGATCCATAGGACCCAAAGCTGCTCTAAGATATCCTGGTGCATGAGGCAGAAAATTTCATAGGATCTCTGGCAGTACAAAATACAAATATTGTAAAGTAAATCACTACCAATATGTTGTTCTCTGCTTCTACTGCCTGAGGAAATTATCTCATTCTGCCCATGTCAGGACTGACCCAGGTTGAAGTTCACAGCTGCTCTACATCACTATTCTAGCAGTGCAAGCAGAAGTTTGTATTCCACAAATTATCATCATTATCTAAATGATGGGGGAAGCAACATACACATACCCACTGGCCGAATCAAGGCAGGCACAGCACCATGATGTAGCATATTGTCACAAACCATTGCTGGATCTTCAGAAAGATGATCCACCGCAGCCATAAAGTCTCACAATTACCAAAACAACCGTTACAACCATGTAAACTGGTCAATCGTATACTCAGGGTGACAACTTTATTATAGTACACAACCAAGATTATAAGAGGAATAAGAAGCTCACATTATATATTTTTTTAAGGAAAAGAATACCAGCAGGCAAGATTACTATCTCAAGGCTTTATTAGAAACAATGATTACATTCAGCAGCAGTAAACATACATACCAACAAGACAACAGTGACACATCATAAGCTAGAATGACACCCCAAAGCTCAGGCTGAATTAAAGAAGCCACATTACAATTATGTAGAAAGGTTCCACCCAGCTTTTCTCTTTAAAAAAACACAGATCTTGTCACTGCTTGGTTTGCATATATGAGGGATGACCTGTTCCTCAGAGAACACAGATTGCTCAGTAAATGAAAAGGACTGTTTTTCTTTGGCTCTTCTCACAAATGAGACACCCTACAAAAGTCCTTTCGGCCCTGTGGGTGCATCTGTTTAACACTCTCTGGTTCTATGGAGCTACAGTATATATGTAGTGTATATATATATATGCATATTACAAACACAAACATCACAAAAATCTCTCTCTCTCTCTCTCTCTCTTTCTGTGTCAAAACAGCAGCCCAAAACTTGATGCTACAATTTGTACACTCGAAGTTCTTTTCCCCAGTGCCAGAGCAGACCAAGAGTTGTGTGAAAAAACAAGGACGGATGCAAATGTCTCTTTGAAGCCAAATAAGAACAAAGGACCAGATATATTCATCCACTGAGATATGAAATCCAGACTATAAAGGAAGCCACTCTGAGTATACAGTTTTTAAAGCCCTAAAATAAAATACAAATTAAATTGCAAATACTTAAGATCATGACATGGATTCACCCTTCCAGTGCCCCGCCTGTACAAGCAGACTTTTAGATGTTGAACACCAAGACCTGCTAAGTGCTTCCAATAAGATCTCTTCACCTTTACACATGCAGGTCTGGGTCAGGTGTGGACATGTGGCAGAGCTGGAAGGGACCCCTTTGGATCATGACCATGATATATATAAAAGAATGAACTCTAAAACATAGGAACAATTCAATATTTTCTCCAAATCACATTTTAGTTGTGGAGCAACAAACTGAGTTCATGGTATGAGTCACAACTATGTTATCCCAGACAGCTGGCATGAGAATGTTAGATTAGGCATCCTTCAGTCTCGAGAGACTATGGTAACATGCTCTGAATAGAGGTCTTGGAACAGCATCTAGTGTGGCTGAGGAGGCCAATTTGAGAGTGACAGTCCCTTCCACACTGAAGACAAATACAATCTGTCCCCAGTCCAGCTCCCTGATTTTGCTGGTTTCGGGACTGCCTCTTTGCCTCGGCCTGCTGGACAAGTGTCTCTTCAAAATGGGAGAGGCCATGATGCACCACCTGCCTCCAGGCTGAACGCTCAGATGTCAAGGTTTCCCATCTATTGAGGTCCATTCTTAAGGCCTTCAGATCCCGCTTGCAGATATCCTTGTATCGCAGCTGTGGTCTCCCTCTGGGGTGATTTCCCTGCACTAATTCTCCATACAGGAGATCTTTCGGAATCCGACCATCGGCCATTCTCACTACATGCCTGAGCCAACGTAGACGTCGCTGTTTCAGTAATGTATACATGCTAAAAATTCCAGCTCGTTCCAGGACTACTCTATTTGGAACTTTGTCCTGCCAGGTGATACCAAAAATGTGTCGGAGACAACACATATGGAATGTGTTCAGCTTCCTCTCCTGCCATGCACAAAGGGTCCAGGACTCACTGCAGTACAGGAGTGTACTCAGGACACAGGCTCTATAGACCTGGATCTTGGTATATGCCGTCAGCTTCTTATTAAGCCATATTCTCTTTGTGAGTCTAGAGAACATGGTAGCTGCTTTGCCAATGCGTTTATCCAGCTCGACATCTAGGGAGAGAGTGTCAGAGATTGTTGAGCCAAGGTACACAAAGTCATGAACAACCTCCAATTCTTGTGTAGAGATGGTAATAGAGGGAGGTGAGTCCACACCCTGGCCCATGACTTGTGTTTTCTTCAGGCTGATTGTTAATCCAAAGTCTTGGCAGGCCTTGCTAAAATGATTCATGAGTTGTTGGAGGTCTTCAGCAGAGTGGGCAACAATGGCTGCATCATTGGCGAAGAGGAAGTCCTGCATGCATTTCAGCTTGACTTTGGTCTTCACTCTCAATCTAGAGAGATTAAAGAGCTTTCCATCTGATCTAGTCTGGAGTTAGACACCTTCTGTTGCAGTTCCAAAGGCGTGCTTCAGCATGACGGCAAAAAAGATCCCAAACAGGGTCGGCGCGAGGACACAGCCCTGTTTCACTCCGCTTCAGATGTCAAAGGGATCTGATGTTGAGCCATTAAAAACTACAGTGCCCTTCATTTCCTCATGAAAGGACCTGATGATGTTAAGGAGTCGAGGTAGATATCCAATCTTGGGAAGTATTTTAAAAAGGCATCCCTGCTAACCAAATCAAAGGCCTTTGTAAGATCTATGAAGGCCACAAAGAGTGGCTGTCGCTGTTCCCTACATTTCTCCTGCAACTGTTGGAGGGAGAATACCATGTCAGTGGTGGATCTATTAGCTCGAAATCCACACTGTGAGTCTGGATAGACTCTGCAAGCACCTGGAGTCTCTTCAGCACAACACAGGCAAGCAGCTTCCCTACAACGCTGAGAAGAGAGATGCCACAGTAGTTATTGCAGTCGCCCCTGTCTCCTTTGTTCTTATACAATATGATGATGTTTGCATCCTTCATTTCTTGTGGTACTCCACCTTCCCTCCAGCAAAGACAAAAGATTTCATACAGCTCGGTGGTGATGATCTCTTTACAGCACTTCAGCAGGGATGTTATCCTTCCCAGGTGCCTTGCCAGAGGCGAGGGAATCCAAGGCCACTTTTATTTCTGCTAAAGTTGGTTCGCTGTCCAACTCTTCCAAGACAGGCAGGCACTCAATGTTATTTAATGCCTCTTCGGTTACTACATTCTTTCTGGAATACAGTCAACCCTCGACTTACGAACGGCCCTAGTTACGAACATTTCGACTTACGAACCGCTCTGATAGAAAAATATAGCCTCGACTTGCGAACTTTGCTTCGAGTTACGAACCGGAAAAAAAACGCGCTGGAGGCGGGGAAAGCGTGAAATTTGAACTTTCAAGGTGTTCTGTTGAAAAGGTGTCTGTTTCCTCCTTCCCTCCCTCTTTTCTTTCCTTTTTTTTTAACCTAAGTCATCTTAGGTTAAAAGGGAAAAAAAGAAAAAAAATTCTGCCCCTAGTGGTAGGAACGGATTAACCGGCTTTGCATTAGTTCCTATGGGAACTAATGCTTCGACTTACAAACCGCCCCTTGACCTAAGAACCAAAAACAGCCGGAACGGATTAATTGGTTTTCAATGCATTCCTATGGGAAATGCTGATTCAATTTACGAACTTTTCGACTTAAGAACGTCCTTCCGGAACGGATTAAGTTCGTAAGTCGAGGGTTGACTGTATAGCTCAGAGTAGTGCTGCACCCAGCATTCCATCTGCTGTGCTTGGTCCTGGATGATCACGCCTGTAGCAGACTTCAAAGGAGCAGATTTCTTCTGTATTGGACCTAAAGCCTGCTTGATACCGTCATACATTCCCTTGATGTTACCTGTGTCCACTGCTATCTGTATCTGAGATCAGAGCTGAAGCCATTAATCGTTAGAACATCTCCTGGCAGCCTGTTGGACCTTGCTACGAGCAACTTGAAGAGCCTGCAAGTTGTACTCACTAGGACAGGCTTTGTATGCTGCTAGAGCTCTCCTCTTTTCCTCGATGGCTGGCATCAACTCCTCCGAATGGGCTTCGAACCAGTCTGCCGTCTTTTTGGTCTTCTTGCCAAATGTGGACAAGGCGGTGTTATAAACAGTGTTCTTGAAATGTTCCCATCGTTCAGGTGCATTTGCATCAGCTGGGCCTGGAAGGGTTTCCTCAAGCGCTTGGGCAAATTCCTCCACTTTTCTTTGATTGCGAATCTTGCTGATGTCAATACATGGTCTTCCTTCCTTTTTTGTGTGATACAATCTCTTTGTTCACAGTTTTACTCTACTACACACCAGGTAGTGATCAGTATCGCAATCAGCACCCTGATAACTGCGTGTGATCGTAATACTAGGAAGGCTAGAACATCTAGTGAGGATCAAATTGAGCTGATGCCAATGCTTCGATCTTGGATGTCTCCAGGAAACTCTGTGTTGAAGCTTCGTATTAAAGAACGTGTTGCTGACACAAAGACCATAGTAACAACAAAACTACAGTGAGCGTTGGCCATTTTCGTTCATCTTCCCAATGCCAAAACGGCCTAGACAAGTGGGCCAAAAATTGTGATCAGCACCAACTCTAGCATTAAAGTCTCTGAGAATGAACAGCGGCTCTCTCTTGGGGATTTTTTTGATAGCAGCTGCCAGATCGTCATAGAATTTGTCTTTCACTTCTGTTGTAGATGACAGTGTTGGTGCATATGCACTAATGAGGGTGACCGGTCCCGCTGATGAGTGGAGCTGCAGAGACAGGATTCTTTCACTCCCCACAGTAGGTGGAACAATGGATCTCAGCAGAGTATTTCTGACCGCAAAGCCAACATCATATTCCCTGGTCTCATTCAATGGTTTACCCTGCCAGAAGAATGAGAATTTTTTTTCTTTGACAGATCCCATGTCTGGCAATCTCATCTATTGCAGGGCAACAATGTCCATCTGCAGTCTATTCAGTTCCATGTCAATGACAGCTGTCTTGCGCACGTCGTCTATTTCCTGCAGGTCGTCAGAAAAGCCAGGGGTCATTGTCCGAACATTCCAGGTGCCCAACTTTAGGGCAGAGGTTTTCTTATGATTGTTGCATGGTGCAGGGTTAACGATCTGCTTGTCGGCTTTCACCCTAAACCCCACGCACCCCGTGAGGTTAACAGACCGTGGCGAGGCAGCACCTTACTGGCTGGGGGCTGCCCAGCTTAAGGTGGGTGGTAGCTACCTAGTGAGGTGCAATGCCCTCTCCCACCGTCAGAAGTAGCCCCTGGCGTCATGCTCTACGCCAATCGAGCAAAGACTTATAACTGGTAACTGCTACTTCCCATGTTATTTTGACGCTGTATGTGAAGGTGGAGTGTCCTCTCCAGAGCACGAAGCTTGGGTAAAATAATATGGAGGATAGGCTGTTACCCAAGCAGCAAATCTCCCCTCTCCACGTCACTGAAATAGTCCAATGGAAAGGCAAGAGCCAATACAACTGGTTCCGGCGATGTCACGGGAGTTGCCAGAACGGCACGAACTGCCTCCGGGACTCCAGTTCCGGATTTTGCCTCGAGGTTAACTGCCGAGGCCTTTTCCATCAGTGGATATAGCCACAAGGAAGTGGAGGTTTGAATTCGGAGTTTTCCTTCTCCTAGATGGGTTGCCTTCCAAGGCTGACGAGCCCCACCTACCCGGGCTGCTCCCTAATAGTGCAAAGATTAGAAACACTGGCCTCCAGCTGCCAGACGTCTTCCAAGAGGACCACCAACTTACACTTAGAGCTTTTCCTGCAGAGGAAGCAGAGGAAGGGGAAGCAGAACGTGAGCTGTGTCTGGGAGGACATTTTATTTGGTGTGGTATTTTTTTTCTAGGCTTGTGGATTTTTAGGCTTGCAAGGGTGCGTTTGCTCTGTCCTTTGTTCTCCCTGACCACATGGTCTGAGGGGGCGGGGTTTTAGCTTTAAATAAGTGCTACCAGAAGCTTTAAGCCCTTTTCCTGCAGAGGAAGGGAAAGCAGAAGGTGAGCTGTGTCTGGGAGGAAGCAGGATTTCTCTGATTTTAGTTTTTAGACTCTAACTTAGTAAATAGGAAAGACAAATAGGAGTGCATACACCTGGGGGAGCAGGGAAGTTTTATGGGGAGGACCAGACTTCCTCTCTTTTTAATTCACTGACCAATCAGTCGAGATGGAGAGTGCAGGATCTGTTGCACTTGTAACACCTGTGGCATGTTTGTTTTCTTGCCAAATGGTACAGATGCTGGGTACAAATGCTCATGAGAATGTAAAGTGTTAAGAAAGCACTGTATGTTGCTTGATATTTCTTTCCCTGGAAACTGAGGTCTCAGAAATATGGAAGCTAAGGAAAGCATGAGTTAAAAACATGAACTGTCTAAAGATTCTAGTTCAGAAAGAAGAACAGAGTCTGCATGGCATAACTTTGCCAGTAGTTTATCCCCATGCATTTCACAACATAAAGACATTTACAGTGTTTGAAATGCTGCCCAGAATTTCACCACGCCAATGAAAAGCACTCCTCCTCAACAGCCCTCAATAAAGTACATCAATAATTATATCAAACACCTTTCCAAAAACAGGAGAAAAAGGGTCAGTCTATCAATTTTTAGCTCTCTTTTAATGTGTAGCCCTGGCAATGTTTATCATATCACTTTGGTATTTGGCAGATTTGTAGACCTTATCACGTATATCGTGGCTGCCAAGTTCCAGCTTATTGGCTCAACAGGTGTCATTTTTATAAGAAACGGAATTTTGAGTGGTTATATCGGCAGGAACTTTATGTGCGAGTCACCCTAAAGTAAATCGGCATTCCCTGATAGTACTTTACAGAGCTCCCCTACACATGTTTATTTAAGCGTAAATTGTTCGGTGCACTATACTTATGCATAGGATTGTAGTTCCAGTATCAGTCATGTTCCTGTAAATTACTTGGAGATGACAAGCTGAAGTAATTGTGCTTTTGTTTAAGTGAATAAAATGGCCAGTTCCCAGGTGTGGGATCTTGGCACCAGCAAAAGAAACTCATCTGGCATCTACACAGTGACCTCTTTTCAGTGCCAAGCAAATAGCTTCTTGTTCACCCAAGCTTTTAAGCATAATTTAATATGATAATTTTAAAAATAAATGTAGATTCTAAATGTATATCTAAATTACTATTTTTGAGCAGTCATGCTATACCTAATTGCCTGGGAGTAAGCCCAGCTGAACTCAGCTTGCCTCACAGGGAAACATTCTACCATCTGCAGCAGTGGTTTCCAATCTGGGGTCCTCAGATGTTCTTGGATGACAACTCCCAGAAATCCCGGCCAATGGAGCTAGTGGTTAAGGTTTCTGGGAGTTTTGGTCCAAGAACATCTGGGGACCCAAGGTTGGGAACCACTGATTGACAGAAAGTTATAAGAGCTTTTACGCCCACTTGCACTATATCAGAGTGGGCCAAAAGTTAGACCAAACTCTAATATTCAGATTTCTAGGTGGTTTGCAGCAGGTGAATGAGATTTCTAACCCCCAGTCATTTTACAATGGCAAACAGAAACAAACAAAGCAAATTATTTGTCAAGATGTGCAGGGCCATAGACATTCTATCACTTAGTCTCCATCTCAGTTTTATCCATCCATAAAGTAGGTTGTTTGACCTTCTCCGTGTAGTGCTGTGCTAGTCGGCTAATGGATTATATCTGACTGTGTGCGACTCTACTGCCCAGTTTTACAGTACTTTTAAAAGCCCTGATGTGTGCTAATTTGGATAGAAATTATTATGTGAGGTGTTACTAGTTCACATCTTGTGTGTTTCAGGAGATAGTAGGCCCTACGTGTTATTTTGTGTTAGTTCTCCCCTTCTTATTCCCAGCAGAGTTTGCTTGTGGGATTCCAGTAAACAACAACAACATCACACAAAGGTTATGTCTATTCGCTTTTGCCTTAGGCAGGAAATAGGGAACTTTGGGGCCTTTAGACATTTTTGACTACATCTTCCACAATCCACCATTACTGGCTATGCTAGATAGGGCTGATGGGAGTTACAGTCCAAAGTAACAAGGGGGCTATATATTTCTCCCACACCTGCCTTAGACCATTTAGCCAAGAGTTTTCTACCTAACTAGTGATAGATCCCTGTGTCTCAGTGTGGGGTCAGTGAGGATTCTATCTCCAAAGCTGGTCAAACCCTCAGTGGGCTATCCACTTTGGCACCCACGTTGGTGGACTTCCAGACCTGTAGCTCTCCTGTGGACTGGGAGCTGGAGCGGCCGCAGATGGGGTGACAAGCAGTGCCAAGCCTGTGGAGGCAGGCATGGCACCCTGAGAGGAGAGGAATAAAAGGAAGTCAGGGATGGAGGAGGAGGCAGACGTCTGGGTAGAGGTGGTGGACTTGGAGGCCTGTGAAGTGGAGGTGCTGGAACCCAAGGAGAGGCACAGCTGTGAAGCTGGGAGGTCGTACATCACCGGGACCCCTGGACTGGTGAGTGGGTAAAAATGATCATCCTGTCCAAAGAGGCACAGCAAGTGCAATGAGTTCAGCAGCATCAGTGTCCCTCCTATTGGGGTAAGCAGAACCACCAGCACCTGAGGTGCCAGAAACAAGGGAAGGAATCCCCCTGACCTGAGGATCACCCAAGCAGTGGTAACATCTCCAGCACACAGCACTGGTCCCAGGTGGTTGGTGGCCCAATGCAAATGCTTAAAGTCATGTCACTACCCAGCCACATCAACTAGAGAAAAGTGTCACTGCATCTGCCTTTGCAACCCAGTCTTCCACCAGTTCCCCAGGAGCCGCCCACTAAGGTGAAGGCGAGGCCCAAGGAACTAGAGCACAGGGCCAGTTGGCCCCAGGAATCCACCACCTGTGTTGTGTTTAGCCCACCTCCAGGGTGTCTTAGATCTCCTGGAGGAGAAGGATTTTGGGTATCCACAACCACTTGAGGTTTCTAGCCACCCTCTGAGGACTGGGAAGAGGAGACCAGTTAATATCAGAGTAGTACAGCCTGGTTGGCTTTCATGTTGACTTTTAGGTTGTCAATAAACTTTCTGTTGTTTGGCAAACTAACTCACTATCATGGAGGGGGCAGCTGAGGCTGCTTACACTCAGGCATCCAGTCTTTGCCAGCTCTTGATTCCAAGATCTCTTGACTACAGCCAGAGTGGGCAAAGGATGGCTTTCTAAATATTGCGAGACTACAATCCTCATCAGCCAGTCAGCCCAGCCAATGATGAGGGATACTGGAAGTTTCAGTTCAGTGACATCTGGGCAGCTGCTTTTTGCCTACTTCTGGATTAAAATGGAGATAATTTAATCTGAGATTTCAGATGTGCAAAACACATACTATACCATGAGTTCATGATCCTCCCATTTGTAATTGCAACAGATCTAAGTTAGTCAGATTTTTAAGACTCTCAGTGATGAAATGGAAACATTATTAAAGACATTTAGGTTCTTGCAAGGACAAGCTTGTATTAAAATGCAAAGCTCTGTGTGTACTGCAGTGCAATATAAATGAATTTAATATAAAGCCAGAAGGATAGAAATAAATATACACATTCAGAAATAAAGGCAGTTCTAGCCTTTTGTGGGAAGGGTCACCAAATCACCCTGTAGGTCTCAAAGCAAATCAAGATTGGGCCCTTTAAACTATATATCCAAGTACATTCAAAGCTCTATTATCTATAAAATGCAGTTAAAAGATTGTCTTCAAGTAAAACTCTAAGGTTGGATGGGTTCACTGGCCATTTTTTAAATTAAATATTGATTTACTTGTTGCAATACTACCTGACATCCTTTGTCATGCTCCAGTGAATGGAAAAGTCTTAAGCACAAAAGACTCCTGCCCTCTCCACTTTTGTGACTATTGAAATGTTGACTCTGCCTGTATTGAGGTCACTGGTACTGGGTTTCCACCTTCACCCTCTCTATATCTTCACAGTCCTGCTAGTCCCTTTATTATGGTAAACAGCAGAAATACATGCAATGACAAAGGCCCCACCTGTGTAGAGCTTGGGAAAACTGCTTTGTTTTTGTTTTGCTTTTTTGGACTACAACTCCCAGAAACACCCGCCTGGCGTAGCCAGTGGCCATGAAGGCTGGGTAATTCTGGGAACTCCAGTTCAAACAAAATAATATTCCCAAGTTCTGTACCTGTTTAATTTTCACTGACCAGCAGCTTTTCAAAGCACTGGATCTTTGCCAAGAAAAAGGTGGAGCTGCTGGAACCCTAACAGAGGATTGGCAGGCTTTAGTCAATCCATCCAAGAGCCACTAATCTACTCCAGAGATTAATTGTTTTTTATCCTTTACTAAAATAATGTTCTTGGGCTGTGACCAGGCCCTGTGCCTTAGGATGAGTAATTACTGTGTCAATTATGGGAACAAAATTTGCAGCACAGAATGCAGCTTACGTTGAAATGAAATAAAATAGAAATTATACACGACGTCTGTAAACCCCGTGAGTAAACAGCATCATGATGTGCCATGTTCTATTTGTTTTTTCATATTTTTCAGCCTAAAAGCAAGCAAACAAAAAGGATTTGGGGGCCAGGAATGATTAATGTAGCCCGTACTTGGGTTAATGTAAACAGTTTCCAAGCACGGAACTAGCCATCTCTATCAATTTTCGGAGGGTGAGTTCACCTGTTTAATCAATGAACATCAGTCTTCAGAGAGGGTGTCATCACAGGCCATTACTTCTGATCACCACCCAGTCTGGATCTCATTGGGGACTGGCGGGAGGAATTTCCTTCACTGGTGAAAAGTCAATGATCTAGAGTGATTCATCATGTGATGACTCATTCTAAGCCACTTCTGTAAGTGGCAACAAATTAACAATGTATTTTCAGGTGAATAAGTAACAGAGGAAGGGAGATGATCCTTCATTAGGACTGACAAGTCTTGACCTGGAAATGATATACGGTGGGTGTTGGTTTTTTTTTTTTTTAAAGATAGCAGTGAAGTGGAAGGATGCAGTGGTGACTTCTTCCACTCAGGTTCCTTTGTCCAACCTTTGTCCTCACCTGCTGTTACAAGGTGTAATTCACCTTTGCCATACCTCAGAAGAAGGTAGAAAAAGGATTAAAACCACTTTTCCAGTGTGACTGGAGTCTATCTACATAGGCTGACTTCAACTTCCATCATTGCTGGTCATAGGGCCAATTGTTATGCTGAATGGGGATGATGGGAATTATTGTTGTTGTTTAGTCGTTTCTGACGCCAGGAGCCGGAGTTGAGGGCAGCCGTCAGTAGCCAGGTCCCGGCTTGGCAGGTGGCATCAGCAGCTGGGGCAAGGACCGCAGTGGGTCGGGGGCCAGGCCGGCCAGGATGGACTCGCGGGTGTCGGAACTCTTTGGGGGCTGCTGCCGGCCCATCGGGGGTGGGAACGGCAGGGCTCTGCGAGGCCGCGCTGGCAGCGGCTCCGGCGGAGGCAACAGTGGCAGCGGCTCCTCGAAGGGCAGGAAGAAGAACGGGCGACACCGGGGCGGCAAAGCCAACAACCCGCCTTACCTGCCGCCAGAGGCAGAAGATGGGAACATAGAATATAAGCTGAAGCTTGTCAATCCTTCTCAGTATTGCTTTGAGCATCTGGTAACACAGATGAAGTGGACTACAAGAAGGCCGTGGTGAGGCAGTGTACCAGGTTGGCGTAGAGGACAACGGGCTGCTGGTAGGATTGTCAGAAGAGGAGATGCGCACCTCTCTCAAAACACTGCGGCGGATGGCTGAGAAAGTAGGAGCTGACATCACTGTGCTCCGTGAAAGAGAAGTGGATTATGACAGTGATATACCCAGGAAGATAACAGAGGTTCTAGTCCGAAAGGTTCCAGATAACCAGAAGTTTCTAGATCTGTGGGTGGCTGTGCTTGGAAATGTGGATTCAGGAAAGTCAACCTACTAGGTGTCTTGATACAAGGAGAGCTAGATAACGGGTGAGGGAGAGCTCGTCTCAATCTCTTCCGGCACCTGCATGAGATTCAGTCTGGGAGAACATCCAGCATCAGTTTTGAAATTCTTGGCTTCAACAGCAAGGGAGAGGTGGTGAACTACAGTGACTCATGGACAGCTGAAGAGATCTGTGAGAGCTCTTCCAAGATGATCCCTTTTATTGATTTGGCTGGCCATCATAAGTATCTGAAAACCACCATCTCTGGGTTCACAAGTTATTGCCCAGACTTTGCAATGCTAGTAGTGAGTGCCAATACTGGCACTGCAGGTACAACACGAGAACATCTAGGCTTGGCTATGGCCCTCAAGGTCCCTTTCTTCATTGTCATTAGCAAAGTGGACTTGTGCTCAAAAGCTACTGTGGAGAGGACAGTGAAGCAACTGGAGCGGATCCTGAAGCAGCCTGGCTGCAATAAGCTCCCTTTGCTGGTCACATCGGATGATGATGCTGTTACAGCAGCACAGCAGTTTACGCAGTCTCCCAACATTACTCCCATTTTCATCTTGTCTAGCGTTTCTTGAGAGAACCTGGATTTCCTGAAGGTCTTCCTCAACATCCTTCCTCCTCTGACAAAGAGCAAAGAACAGGAGGAGCTGATGCAACAGCTCACTGAGTTCCAGGTAGATGAAATCTACACTGTACCGGAGGTGGGCACTGTTGTTGTTTAGTCGTTAAGTCGTGTCCGACTCTTCGTGACCCTATGGACCAGAGCACGCCAGGCCCTCCTGTCTTCCACTGCCTCCCGGAGTTTCATCAAATTCATGTTGGTAGCTTCGATGACACTGTCCAACCATCTCGTCCTCTGTCGTCCCCTTCTCCTCTTGCCTTCACACTTTCCCAACATCAGGGTCTTTTCCAGGGAGTCTTCTCTTCTCATGAGATGGCCAAAGTATTGGAGCCTCAGCTTCAGGATCTGTCCTTCCAGTGAGCACTCAGGGTTGATTTCCTTCAGAATGGATAGGTTTGTTCTCCTTGCAGTCCAGGGGACTCTCAAGAGTCTCCTCCAGCACCACAATTCAAAAGCATCAAGCATACGTGGGACAAGACAATCCTTGAGATGTCATGGTGCCAGGCTGATTCAGGCCATAAAGGTGAGAACCAGGTTTTTCAGTTGGTTTGAGGTATTATTGAAATTTATTATCTCATTATTTCTTCACACATCCCAGAAAGCAGGCCAATTGCTTACCAGGCCCAATTCAGGGTATTCATTTTAACCTTTAAAATGCTAAATGGCTCAGGACCTGCATGGCTATCTGAAGGTTCACCTGTCTCATTATGGGCCTATCCAAATGTTAAAGTCTTCAGGATACTAACAGTTACAAAGGCTTACCTAAAAGGCATGTTGGAGAGGGCTTTCTCATGTATGGCTCCCAGACTGTGAAATACATTCCCTTCCGAGTTAAAGCCAATTTCCCCTCTTACTGCTTTTGGGAAGTGCATTAAAAAACATATTTTTAAACTGGCATATAACATCTAAGTTACTTTGATGTTTTCAACTATTTGTAGACTTAATTGGTTTTAGTGACATTTCTGATAGAGTTGGTTTTATTTTATTTTACAGTTAAATTGGTTTTACTTCTTTATATTGTTTTACAAAGACTGTGAACTGTCTTGAGTACTACTTTGTAGTAGAAAAGTGGGGTATAAATGTAAACAGTAATAATAATAATTCATATTACAACCAGCAAGTGGTTGTGTATATGCAGGCCTTTTCTAATGGTGGTGACACTTCAGCGTGGTGTCATAAATCCAACTGTTAGTCCCAAATAGAGTAGACCCACTAAATCAATGGGGACATGGTATCTTTTCAAAGTAAGGTCAAGACATTACGCTGCCTAAAACAAAAGGCAGGATAGTACCCGCCCATCCGCTTCCCACTGCCATTCCATGCACAAAGACAAACTGTTAAGTTCCACTGATTCAGTGTGGCTGCTCTTTACTTGTGAGGTAGCAACTAGATTTAGGTTTATATGTCTGAGACTGAGATTTGGGATATGCAGGGAACCAGTTTCAGTCCAAGTTCGGTAGGCTTGACTTGGTCTGTACTTCCCAACCAGTCTATGGGGCAGATGCATATTTCAGTTGGAATCCTCATGTTGGCAGATATAGCTGCAGAAATAGCCCATAAAAATGTGCACATTTTGCAATATGTGAAGAGTATATTTAGCAAAATTCATAAGTGAAGAAAGAGACACATCTTGTTGTCTGTAAAAAAATAGAGCAATAGTGGCAGAACTGGGCACAGAGAAGAAGCCTGGAGGTAGGAAAGGATGGAGATGTGTGGGTATGGACTTCTAAGGTATACATATTCCTAATTAGGATGTTGAACAATTTTCTGCTCCTCAATCAATACATTGTTTGTATGTTACATTTGAATATTTCACAGTAATGTGACATTAAAATATCAGTTATACACCATTTCAAGGGATTTGCTGGTAATTTTCTTCCAAAAATATCCTAAATGTAGTTTCCCTTTTTGCAAGAAACCCAGCTCTAAATGAGAGCGTAACAATTTAATCACAAACATGGGTACTAATAAGATACTACATAAGCAGAATGTAGGTCTGTTTATTGGTGTGTTGGTTTTTTCAAAAGTGAATATCAGGAGTGAACAAACATACTACTGTTTGTGGCTCTATTCAGAATTATGGAAGTTTGCCTTTTTCTAAATCTTACGAATGTCTTCTTGGAAATATTTTCTATGCTCTTGAGCAAGCCTGACATATTTTACCCTTCAAAATGATATAATTGCTATTATACACTTGCACTATATAATTACTATTTCACTTTCACAGGATAATGAAGTGAATGAGATGTGTATTGATCCATGCCCACAGCTTTAATAAAAGACTAACAATTTACAGAATGCAATTTCTCTACTGATTGCATTATGGTATCTTCTGTTTGGCCAGTCTCTGAAATGTACCTAGTTCAGTGTGATTTACACTACTTATACTGCTAATTTTGGGTTGTGCAAAATTAGTATGATAGACCTTCATATAATTCCCTAGGAGTGTCGTCCAAAAATACAAACCTCCACACCTCTGGTCTGGACTATTCAAGAAACTAAAAAAAAAATCACACTCGGACCACAAGAGTGACATTATTTATGATGAAGTTCCAATCATCTTCATTTGCAGGGAGAATAGTTAATTACAGGTAACTCATTGTTTGTGTGGAGTTTCTTCTAAGCTTAAAATAAGCTGTAGCAGTGTGAAAAGCAAACATGGAAGCTTGTTAGTTTATATAAACTGAAACCAATCAACATCCTTGTTCTAGCTGCCTTAACAGTTGATTGCAATTCATCTTACACAGCAGGGCAGAGTTGTTGGAGGTAAAAATTAAATTGGAGAAATTGATGAAGACCACTCTAAAGGGAAGAAAAAACCCCTATATTTCTGCCATCCACTTTTGGCAGAACTGAGCTCATTAGTAAAGTCTAATTTTAGTGATGGTGGGTCCTTTCTGTTTGCTATACTCCTCTGAACCTCTCTAAGCTTTTGGAAAGAGAAAATGTTGTGTCAAAATCTTCTCAGTAGGCTTATCTACATTTACTTTTGCCTTGCAATAAGCTCCATTCTAAATTCATTTGATTTTAAACCATGTGACAATTGAAACACTGTTTGCTTTCCCACCTGGGAGTCAGCTGGCAAGAGCAGTCCCTGTGTAAGGTTGTGTGTTTGGGTGTCTTCGCCTCCCTACACACACACAAAAGCATTAGAGAGACAGGTCAGTAATAAATCCTTGCATCTCATGTCAGCTTTCTCGCCCTTCACATCTCTACCACACACCCACTCCTCCTACCTAAGTAGCCTGGGGAAAGTGCTTGGCTTCCCTTTTTCCCCTCCTTTGCCCTGTGGGGTAAATTCTGGGCAGCTGGAGCTTGCAAAAGGGATGAGGTTCCACCCTTCTCTCGGCCTCCCAGAGAGGCAGCAAAAGCATTCTTAAAGGGTCAGAAGCAACCAAGCTTTCTACTAACAGCTTTGCCAGCAGACCTTCCCTCTTCTGAACCCACCCCTCCCTCCCTCCCTCCTTCCTTCCTTCCTTCCTTCCTTCCTTCCTTCCTTCCACCTCTCCCATCACTTCCTCCGCTGGTTACTCGAAGGCGCAACTTGCAGTGACAGAGAGGTATATATATGCAGAAATGAATGAAATAGATCAAGTTTCGCATGTGTGCTATTTTAAACAACCCTCTAGCAAAAATGTATTCTAGGTTGCTTTCCAACCATGAAACATGCTTCCCTGGCAAAATAATCCAGGCTTGCATTTACTTCATGGAGACATATTTTTAAAAAGCGTGCTTTTTAAAAGCAGAACACAGTACAACAGCATTTCATATTCTCCATGAGATCAAGGCCAGTGTTAGATGGAAGATGGGTAATCACTACAGAAAAGGAGCTGGTGAAATCAGTCTTTCCCAGATCAGTATTAGTGAGCATGTTAAATTGTCATGCTAAATTATCAGCTTTTCCTTTAAAGAAGAAGAAAAAGTCTTTAGCTTTTTGAGATGCCTAGGTAAATCTGAAAATCTATGACCTACAGACAGGAATTGCCGGTGGCTGTCAGTTCAGAATCAGTCCTTGTATTTCCCAATGTCTAGAAAAATCAGAATACATTCTCCAAAATAAGCACACACGTGCCTCCTTTGCATCATTTATAGAAGGCTCAGAACTCATCTTTTCTTGGTACAAAATTTAGGTTAACCTTAGTACAGAGTTATGGTGGGAAGGCTGTGCAGTATGCATCATTCTGGTTACAGATGGACAGATCAGTCTGCTTCCGGTCCACATTAATATTGCATATGTTCATTGCATGTGCTCTTAAGTCTGTGCTATTCTATTTCCACCTCAGTCTAAAACATGACTGGTGTTTTTTAAATAATTTTTACACTTTATTGCTTTGAATATGTTTTATACTGTCACATGATTATAAATTGAAATAATTAACACTGATGCATATTACGATTTATATGAAAACTACAACCTGGCCCTAAGTTCACAGTTTCACATTTTTGAAAAGGTGATGAACAGCAGCTCCCAAGCTAGTGATAGCACCCAATGCAACAGTCATATATGACTGGATGGGAGTAATACATCAAACCACTGACCTTCCACAGGAACCACAATCCACGTATCGAAAAAGGGATTGTGGCTGTATGCTTCTGCCAGCTTTCTCAAGCCCATCACTTTGGCATAGTTTGGAGGAGAGAAGTCTGAGAGGGTACATACTGTTCTGTGCCTTCAAGCTGTTAACTCTTTGTTTTGTGTTTCTTTTGCAACGGGTGATTTTCTATCCTACTCAGAAGTTGTTCTGGGCTGATTCTGGCAATGTTGATTTTCTGTTTGGAACAGGTACTGAGGTCATTTGAGGGCTCATTACACCAGTCCCATCTAATTGGATGGGAAGGGTGAATCTGGTTGGGCTGCTCTACTTGGAAGTCACCATTCCAGGCTGTATTTCACAATAGCAATTTTTTTGCATGGAACAGATACTAGAATATTGTTCCTGAGGGTGATTTCTGACTTGCTGCATCTGTCTCATCTAGTCACATGTGTGTCATTAATTTGGTTTGATAATCCTTGTCGGACATTGCTGTTCTAAGCCATTGTGTTCTGTTCTGGTGGGATCTGGGGGAATAAAGGGTTAATGAAAGAGCAAACTCTTTTTTTAGGTTTGAGGCCTAAAATATTGTTCTGATGTTTTTCCATTCTATTCCACTGTCTTTAGCATCATTTTTTTATTATTATGACGTCTCAATTCTGCCCCATTCCATTATGTTCTGTTTTGTTCCAACTTCTACCTAGTCCTTCCCAAGGCCTACCAAATGATGCCTGGGGCAAAATCCTGACATTTAAAAGAAGAACAAAGAATTTTAAAGACAAAACTCATTTTGAACACCACACTATTGAATAATGCTCACAGTCCTTTCATACAAAAATTCCCCCAGCCATCATCACTTCAGCATGGTAAATTTAGCATGGCAGCAAGGAGCAGGTGTGTTTTTGACACTGCTCATGTTAAAAATTGCATGTAAACAGTCATTGCTAATCTATTACAAGAGACCTGGAGATCTACCAGTAGAGCCAGATCTATGTACCTGCTGCCTCCTCCTGCCATAGCATGTCATGATTACTAGAGGGTGAAGTAATGATAAGTGCCTCTCTGTGAGGCACAAAGTTGCCGGTGCGGGGCTCCTTTGTCTGCCCAGCCAGATGAGATGGACACAGCCGTGGCTGCATCACATCGGGCGAGGGGCTGGGCGTGCGAGAAGCCTTAAAGCAGGCTGCCCAGCCTTGCCTCACCCTTCCTTCCCGAACAGAGCTTGAAGAAGAGGGTCGTCGGCGCTGCAGCGGTCCCGCAGTTTCGATTTCAGCCACGTGGACCTGCGACACTTCGGAGGCTGCTGGATTCAGGTTGGAGAAAAGTGTTTGGGGGGATTTTAGTGAAGGCAAGGAGGCCCTTTCAAGTGGTTTATAGAAGAAGAAGGGAGAGTGGGGGAGTGGAGAAGACTCAGTCTGAGTCTTTGAATAAATTCATAAATAATTCAAATTATAACCACAAAGAGGGGGTAAGGGGAATAAAGGTGGTCAGTTGAGGAGGGGGCTGGGGCCCTAATAAAGACTCCAGCCCTGTAAATAAATAAATAAATATAGTTGCTTTCAGCTACCCCCACCCCCACCCCTAGTTATTATTTACTTTAAAAAAAGCCAAATTAATCAGGGCAGCCAGTTGCCTGTGTTGGTGGGCCATGTGGGGGTGATATTTAGTATATTGTTGTTGGGTTATTATTAATATTTTAAAAAAAATTATATATATTTATATATAAATAAATAAATAAATAAATAGTAATTGTAAGTTTAATACACTAAGTTTTAAACAAAGTAAGTGAACCAGATAGGGAGAAAGCAGTGTAGGTTGGCTTGGTTGACGTCAGCAAGGGGGAAGTAGGTATTCAGGTCTGTAAAGTGCCTGGTGGCCGGGCCTGCCAGAGATTGAGTATGGCCTCTGAAAAAGGGCACAGGGGGCGAAAAGGTAAGCAGCCTGCTAAACGTAAAGCACCCCTGCATTCCCCTCCTGCAATTTCCTCGTCGGATGAGGAGGATTGGCTGGACTATAGGTCCTTATGGGAAAAGCTTAGCATCCTTGAAAGGGAAAGGGCGCAAGCTAGAGGGACTGACGGGTCTTTTGCAGTAAGGAGATCACGTAGGGAGTCTAGAGCTCAAAAATTAGCTGAACTTAAAAGGATGGGAGACATTATGTTGTCTCAAATTGCTATTTTAGAGGGAGAGCGGTCCACCCCTGCAAGGCCCTTGGTGGAAACAAGTACCCTAGTAAGGCCAAGAAGTGGAATCCCAGCAGCAATTCAGCAGCGACGTCAGCCACAGATGGCATCGGCATGCACGGAGACCATTGAGGATGAGGCAGAGGGAGGAAGCAGCATCAGCGAACCGGCACGGAGTGAGGAGGTCCCTGCCACCATGTTGTCAGGGGCATCGGCTGGAACACAAGCAGGTGAGGGTATCATTGCTCCGGGCATGACACAGCCTGCAAGCGCTTGGCCATGGGGTACCGGGAGTCAAACGGTGCCGGTCCTTTTGGCCTTGCCTTTGCCGGCATCACTGTTGGGGCTCAGGTAGTGGCAGAGAGTAGTGGGAATGCTGCCCCGTGTGCAGCTGCAGCTTGTCAGGCTGGGGCGCAAGGATCAGCTCGAGCAATAGGTCAAGCAGCTGTTCCCAATATGGGATACAATTCAGTGGCATGGCAAGCTTTGCCAGAAGGTGATCAGTCTCTACCGCTAGGAGATCACCTTCTGCCTGCCACAGTAGAAAAAATCTGTAGAGGTAAATACGTAGACATGTTTGAGCTCTTGAATAGAAAGATTGAGGACAAGAAAAATGACAAAGAGGAAGAGAGAGAGAGGGAGAAGCTGAAGCGGTGTAAGCCAGACCGATGTTGGGCGAACTGGTTGCCCGGCTTTTTTATTTATCCAGGGACAATAGTTCACGCCCAGCCAGAAAGAGCCCTTTCATTGATACAGTACATTGACATTATTTACAGGACATACATAGACTTCCAGGGCATCCATGGTTGCTCTATGATGAGGGGTTCTGTATGCGCGGGGCACTGCACCCCAGCATGTGCTGGGACATCTCCCACGATGCATTATAGCTGCGGACCATGACACCTGCATGCCCAATATTGGGGGACAGATTTGACAGTGAACATTTAGTTCAACGGGTACAGACATATGCATCCCACTCAGTAGTGGGCCAGGTGGTTCAACCCTGCTTCGTTTGCTGGGATTACAACTCCCGGGGGTCCTGCAGCCGGAAACAGTGTAGATTTAAGCATTACTGTTCCGGTTGTGGTGGACCCCACCCATCTGCAACCTGTTTTAGAGGGAAGCAAGGTGGAACAGGGGGATGGGAACTCAGAAGTGGGTGCAAACCTCCCCCCAGCCCTTCAAACACTCAAAATGGGCCTCAGTCCAATTAAAATAACGGTTTTGGACCAGTGGCTACAAGATTATCCTAATAGGCCAGCAGCTAGATTTTGAAGTGAGGGATTTAGGAATGGTTTTCATATTCCAGCCGTTGGTGGTCGGGTAGCCACATGGTCAGAAAATCTGAGGTCTGTTAGAGGCCAAGAGGACATAGTGAGGGTAAAAATTTCTAAGGAGGTTGCAGAGGGGTGAGTATTAGGTCCTTTCAAATTCCCACCAGTTGCGCACCTTCGGGTGTCCCCTCTAGGGGTTGTTCCCAAAAAGGCAGCGGGTGAATTTAGGTTGATTCACCATTTGTCTTATCCAGCTGGGGAATCAGTAAATGATAGGATCTCCCAGGACCTGTGCACAGTCCATTATACATCATTTGATGCGGCGGTGCGCATGGTTCGAAAGGAAGGGATTGGGGCCGAGTTGGGGAAATCCGACATAAAATTGGCTTTTCGGCTCCTCCCAGTGCACCCTGATGACTTTGACCTTTTGGGTTTTGCTTTTGAAGGGAATTATTATATGGACAGGTCATTACCTATGGGATGCTCAATAGCTTGTTCAGCTTTTGAGCAATTTAGCACATTTTTGGAATTGATGCTGAGGCGGCGGATCAGCAGAGCAAGAATTGTCCATTATTTGGATGATTTTTTATTTTGTGGGAGGCGTGGCACAGTATGCTAGCCCAGAAGAAAGTCACACTGCGGCAATTGCAGGAAGTGGTAGGCCATCTTAACTTTGCTTGCAAAGTAGTGGCACCAGGTAGACCTTTCTTGCATAGATTGTGTGATGCTATGAAGGGTCTTACAAGACTCCATCACAGGAGGAGATTGTCAATTGGAATGAAGGAGGATTTGCGGGTTTGGTTGCAGTTTTTGGAAAAGTTCAATGGAACCTCCTTCTGGAGGAAAGAACATCGCTTAGAGTCTGACCTACAGGTTCAGACTGATACAGCAGGGTCACAGGGCTATGGCATATTCTTCAAGGGAAAGTGGTGTGCCGGGACTTGGCCTTCAGAGTGGCACAAAGCAGGCATCACCAAAGACCTTACTTTTTTGGAGCTGTTTCCAGTAGTAGGAGCCTTGTGGCTATGGGCTGATGAATGGGCTAATTCTGTGGTCACTTTCTGGTGTGATAACCAGGTGGTGGTACACATTGTTAACTCATTGACATCTAGATCACAAAGAGTGATGGTGTTAGTTAGGGCCCTCATGTCAGGGTGTTGGCACCAAGGGTGAGGGCCCAGCAGGACATCCTACCAGATGAGGTATGGAATCTTGGAGGGCTGAGGCTAACAGGGCCATCAGCTTAGCAGTGGCACCAAGCACTCGCTATAGCTACACAGCGGCATGCAATGAGTATTTTGCTTTCTGTGAAAGGGAAGGCCTAGGACATGAGTCAATTGGTCAGATGACCAATTGATGCAGTTTGCAGTTCACTTACACAGGAAGGGTTTAGCTCCTAGATCCATTCAGGGTAGGATGGCGGCTCTAGCTTTTTATGCCAGGGTACAAGGCTGTACAGGTTTCTCAATCGACTTCCGCATTTGGAAGATGATTGAGGGGTGGATTAGGGAGCGAGTTACGCCCAGTGATAATCATACACCAATATTGCCTGCTATTCTTGCCAAGTTGGGGAAAACATGGGAATTGGTATGCAAGGACCAATTTGAGGCTTGCCTCTTTAGAGCTGCGACTCTTATAGCTTTTGGGGGGGCTTTAAGAATCAGTGAACTAGTGGCTGCATCCAGGCATGACACATTGCTATCCTCTTTGCAGAGGAAGGATGTGATATTGAGCACCAGGTTGCCATACACCTGAGAAGATCAAAAACAGACCAATTAGGAAAAGGTCAGGTGTTGTTGCTAGGGCGGTGTGCAGATTTTGATATATGTCCTGTAAGGGCTACACAGGAGTATATACAGCTTGGGGGTGAGAAAGCAGGATGTTTTTTGGTCCATGCAGATGCATTGCCGCTAACAAAATACCAGTTTTGGAAGGTTACATCCCAAGCCTTATGCAAGGCCAGGATACAGGGCTGGCATTTTGGGACACATTCTTTTCGAATTGGCACTGCATCTACAGCAGCAGCCCTTGGGTATACAGTGGAGGACATCAAGAAAGTTGGCAGATGGTCATCACTCAAATATCGGGCTTATGCTCGCCCATTGCCGCAGTGTTAGGTCCTGCTGTGTTGTTTGTTCTTTTTGTCGTTGCAGATCTGGAGAAGCCCTTGGCCCGAGTTTGAGTTCTGTTGTGTGGGCATAGTTACATTTTTTGGGCAGCCAGATATGCCAGTCGGACCAGTTGGGGTTGCAATCTGGGCCTTGGCGAGGTGGCCACTTTGGAATGGAAGGGACAGAGAGGCATGATCTGGGACAGGTTCATGGAACTGGCGTCCCAGAGCACGGCGGATGTGCCACCGACCTTCTGGTGATACATTTGAGAGGCAACAACTTGGCCCAAAGGTCAGGCAAGTCACTGGTCCTCCAGGTTATAGAGGACCTCAGAGCGTTTGTGGCACAGTGTCCCAATACACGTGTCATATGGTCGGCAATTATTCCACATTTGGTGTGGAGGGCCGCACGTGACCCCAAGTGGATTGATCGGGCCCGGAAGGGCGTAAACAGAGAAGTCAGCAGAGCGGTATGGAGAGGCCTGGGGTCAGTTGTTGCACATCCTCTAATTAGAGTTTCCCGGCCGGAGTTATATAGAGAGGATGGTGTGCATTTGTCAGATATGGGTCTGGACATTTTTATAAAGGACATACAAGGGGGTCTTAGGGCTGAATTGTTTCAGTTTGGTGGGGGGCATGGGACATACAAGTAGTCCCTATGCTGTGGCAGGTAGTGCCAAAGGATAAGGGTTTAATCAGTTCCTAGGAAGGCACCTAGAGGGTGCTAAGCACCCCTCCTCTCAGAAGGGCAGCAGCAGACATTTAATTGAGAGGAGGGGAAGATGGGGACCCCAGGGGATGCTGAGCAGATAGGGTTTGGAGACCCAGATGGGGCAAACTTGGGGGACCACAGCTATGGTTTACACGGAAGTGTGCTGTATGATAAGACAGTGTGCTTGTGTGATAGGAACTTGATTGGTGGTCTGGACCGGAAGGTCAGGGTTGACTCTGGTTACAGACCAGTCTGAGGCACTACGGTAGGCCCCCTTGTAAAAGGGAAAGTTTGGGTTTTAAATAATTTAATAAAGTTGTGGCTCTAGTTATCCCATATACCTGTGTCTGTTTCATTATTCCGGACTGGGTGGGCAAGGATTAAGAAGGGAAAAAACAATGACATTTTTGTGACTGGTGTTCTCCTCTTCTTAATCTGTAATCCCAGGACAACACAAAGTAAACCAAAGTCAGTGGATATCTGGGTGCCACAGGTTTCCCACTGGAATGAAACCTAACTTATTGCCACCAAATGAATTAACAAAGCAGCAGGACTTGTAGCAGGATGGGATAAGAGAAAGAGAGTGCTGAGTAGGTCAGTGTTATTGCCAGTTCCAAATCTCTGCCCACGGAGCTCCTAAAAGGATCAGCACAGGAGCCCTATTGGATGTGATGTCTAAAAGCTTAGAAAGGGCTATATATGGTTGGGGTGGGGTGGGACACACATCTAAAACCTGGCCCCCAATGTCCCCTTCCAGCTGGAAACTATTCAGAGAAACTGGTGAATGCATCTGGCTCAATGGAGTTTCAGAGTTCCTGTGATCGCAAACCCATAGGGGAACATGGGCGTCACACTTATGCTCCAACCCCACTTTACACACTTTCAGATATAGTGTCTGGATGCAGGTAGGCCTATGCAATGACTTCACTGAGGAACCCAAGTGGGGTGAGATGCAAGTACCATTCATTTTTTAACTATCTACTAAGAGGACTGATGCATGGACTGGTGTATGAGTTATTGGATCACTACCTCCACCAGCCTGAACTAACGAAGCCAAGAGTGAGGGATGATGGGAGTCACACTCCAACAACATCTGGAGGGGCACATGCCACCCTTCCCTAGTCCACTGCCTGGAGGGACCACACTTCCTGGTCCCACTCCAATGTCACTCTGTCCACTGGTCCTGCCATCTCCTCCCCTGCTCACTTCACCTATTTGATTGCCTTAAAATCACGTGTCCAACAAAAGTCTCAAGGAGAGCCTAGTGTACTCAGATAGGCTCCCCTGTGCTATTGGGAGTTCCAGTCACACAGAACTTCCCATCACATGGAGGATTCTATGGACAAAATCCTGTTGGCAGGATCAGGACTGCCACCAAGCAATCCAGTAGTGATTTTTTTTTTTTTACTATCAATGGTTCCCCACACATTGCAAGGTTCCCAAAGACTTCCCCAGAGCAATAGGGAGCCCCAGGGAGCCTCAGAACCCACCAAGGGGTGGATAGGAAACTTTCCATGAGTTTAAAATAAATGTTTCCAGCACCTGATCTGGATTACGCCGGCACAGTTACACAACAGGATTTTGCCCTATGAGTATGCAGCTATGTATCTCCCCCTTCAGACTTTCATGAAATACACAAAGGTTAAAAAAAAAAACAACCAAGATGATGCCTAATGCTGGGACCAGCACTGCTGGGAACTGAAGACAAACACGTTAAACTTCCATACCTTCTTCTTTTGTTTTACAGCCACTGTTCTCTATTACCATATTCCGCTTTGTTAGCTAAACACGTTTCCAATTAAGATGGTTGCTATACATGCACAAATCATTGGGATGAATAAATATTGTAATTTCACTGTAATTCTTGCATTTTCTCATTTCCTGTATGCTTTACGAGCAGCATTAATTCTGTGGAGGTTAGTTTATGTGGGTGGGGTAGACTCCCAGTTCATGAAACCAGTCCTGAATTAACTCATATCAAATACAGCTAAAGTTAAGTTTGGTTTCTCCACACAAAAGCAATGAATGCAAGCCAAGAGTAATTTGAGTCCTGCAAAGATCTTTAGGAAAATGGCAAGATTTCACTCTTCAAAAGCCTCTAAGTAAAGACAGGAACAATTTTGTCTCTTATAGATAAATATCACAGGGTATCACCATTTTTCCCCATATAGAAACCCCATTGGACCATTTATCACTTAAGACACCCAATATGCTCTAATCTTTCAATTTATCTGAATCTCTTTCAAAGAAGCTGACCAAAATGTGGCTCATTTCTCAAAATGCAATCTCCATAGCATGTCAGGAGGACTATTCAATAACTATGTCCATTTGTATTATCACTTTGAAAGATTGCACATCGAATCTCCCATTGAATCTGCATGCACATAAAAATATACACACACAGTTGGATTTGGTTGATGGGTGGATTCTAAAATGTAGTGATTTGTAGGGATCCAAGTTCAGTCTGTGGGCATGGCTAGACGGCCAAATTCAAGTGGGCTGGACCAGGTTAAACAGGGTTGCTTAAGGTCACATAGCTGGCTGTGTCAGTAGCTGTCTGGATAGCTCAGTGGTTTAGATATTTGTCTGCAGAGCCAGAGGTTAAGTTCAATTCCCCACTGTGCATCCCAGAAGAACCAGCCAATGTGGTCTTGGGCAAGCTGCACAGTCCCAAGGCACCTCCAAAAGAAGGGGATGGTAAACTACTTCTGAGTATTCTCTACCTAGAAAACCCTAAAAGGGGTCACCAGAAGTCAGAATTGACTTGATGGCACACAATTATTATTATTAAGGTCACACAGAGGTACAGCATGTCATTTGGTGCAGTCCCTGTATCCACTTGCAATGACTGGATGGTTTCTGGTCAAAAAACCACATTGCACCTCAAGCAACCCTATTTGGCCCACCTCTCTTTAAAGGGCAAGAGGAAGGAAGGGAGGGAGGAAAATTATCCCCTTGTCCCCTTCTGTCTCTTCCTCTTTCCAGAATTTTTTTTTAAAAAAATCTAAAAGGTATAGCACATCAAAACTGCCTTACTAGGCTTTTAAAAAACCCAGTCTTTGCTTCGTCTCTTTCCCCCTCCAAGGAGACGGAAGCTTTCAGTGTCCAATATTAAGTGACTTAAGCTGTCTGCTTAAGAGATTCTTGCACTTTTCTGTATTACCCAACCCTGTTTTTGTATGTTGCTCACAAGTCATACTGGGGTGTTTCCTTCTGGTTTCCCCATGAGGAAGGTCAGTTGACTGGCACAAGGTTACCATTCAGATTTCATGGTTCCATGTGCCCTTGAACCTAGATTTCCCAAGCCTCAGTCGAACACTATTAACCTCGCCACACATACTTTCTGCATCACTCTCATATTAAATATGCATCAAGGCCTTTGTTATTTAACTAGAATTCAGGTACAGAGGTGAATATTATTTATAACTGCAGTGTCCAGCATTTTTTTTATTTACATTTATAGCCCATATTTTCTCCTTTTTTTTTTGGTTTTCTTCACACTTATTATTTTAGCATGGTAACTTGCACTTAGAGTAGGCCCATTTGAATCAGTAGAACTTATGGAGTAATTGACTCACTAAATTCCCATGGATTTAATGGGTCTACTCTAGTGCCACTTGTTACATTAAAGCAACAAGATTTCGGCCACAAATATTTTGCACTTAAGGAGTGAATTTTAGTGCTTGGATAGATGAGTATTTGAGACAGAAGGTGTTATATAAAACAGAAGATAAAGCTTTCTGGAAAATGTAGGTTTATCTTTACTTCACATGAGTTTGAGGTTTCTCTACAACTATCTGGAAAAAATTCCTGGACGTACTAGTATTGATCCTTTATTTTTAGAAAGTGGGTGGGTATGGGGGAGCATCAGTTGTGGAGTCTGTTAACTTTCAAAGCCCTTTAACTTCATTCATCCAACTGGAACTGCAGAATTCCAAAAGAGCTAGGAGGTGCTGGAATCGGCTTGTTTTTTCCAAGCAGGTGCAGGTATTCATTTGTTATTCAGTGGCTGCTTCTGCCACCTGGCAACAGCTAGTCTTCTTTGCTCCTCCTGCCCCCCATTTCCTTGGATAAGATTGATATCTATGCATGAATTCAACTCATTGCTTTCTTCAGTCTGTTTTTCCCCACCACCACCATGCCCTTCTTTATACTCCCAAGAAGGAGGGTTCTAAAAAGCACACAGGTGGTGGTCCCTCTCAGTCTTCCAGAGTGGTCCCCCAGCTGAGACCAGTGCACTCACACCCACATCTGAACCATGCCTGACCACATGCTCCTTTCCTTTCCATCCCTCCTCAGCTCAGCAACCAGACCCCCCAATGGTCAACTTCATGGAAGCCAACTGGTCTCTTGCTCCACTTGCTGGCCTCCCTTGTCCCAAAGAGAAAGAGAGAATGCACAATCTATTTAGGCATTTCAGACTGAGTGTAATGCCTGGCATGCTTATGCTGGTGTAACTTTATGCTATGTGAAGCTGAACAAGATTTCCACCAATGAGTTAAATTCTTGCTTAGGTTAGTGCATGCATGACTGACAATCTACTTGATCACCTATCTCCATTTCCAATGTTCTGCTAACTGCATTGTTCAGTTTTGGGCCCTGGGAAGAACCAAGAAGGGATGAGAATGCCCTTGGAATCCTTAGAAATGCACTGAGAATAAACTTAACAAATGTTCACATCTATATCTACAAATAAGACCTTGGATTCCTCAGTGATTTTGCACTGGAGGGGTTTCCCCCAGAAGTCATTTGAAACACTCTGTTGACATCATTGAACAATGTGGTGTCTTCCATCCACGACAACTAACAAATCATATCTTCCTCTTTTAGAGTAGCAAACTAACCATCTGACGCGCTTCACACCTTGTCTTATGCTGGCTGAGATGACAGAAGGTATCAAGCTTGATAGGTATTTCTGTTTATTGTTTCAGAGCAGTTCTAACAGATGGAAGGAAAAACGGCGCATAACTTTTCCCCACCTGTCTCATGCCTCACATGTGACAGCATCTGCATATATAATCAGTAGCTTCCCTTTCAAAACACATCTGAGAAAATGCCCAGGTCTTTCCTAAACAGTAATTTGCATAAAATAGAATGGAACATGGCAGTTGAGACAAAACAGTAACCGTCATAAATGACACAGTACCCTATGTCCAAAATGTTGCTTTTTAACCGTAATATTTTTTAATAATGGAGTCTTTTTCCCCCAAGCCTATAAGCCAGAGCATAAACAGGAATGAATAAAACACTTTTTGGTATGCCATGATATTAACATTTGAATCAATTTGGATCAAACTCCCCTTTACTTTTAATTTTGACTGGGGGGGAAGCATGCCGAACAAAGTTAAACAACTCCATGGAAAATAATAACCAAAGAAAAGAAATTACAATTCTCTGTTTTTCTCTGCTCAGTTTTATGCATTGCATAATCTTCCTTATGGAACAAACAAAGTGCCTCCTCAGGCACAGACTGAACCATCACCATAATCATTTGTTTCATTTTTTTCTCATTTTTCTCAGTTTGTCTGCCCCAAAGCACAGACCATCTTGAGCAAAGAACAGCTAGGACGGACCACTGATGTGTTTATGTTTATCACTGCCTGGGCCTTCCATGACAATTTCATTTTCTAAACATTCTCATACTTCATTACTTTGTTTTTCTCATAATTTTTTCATTGTTCCTAGTTTGAAATAGAGTGTTCCATTATTTTTGATTTATTAGGCCTTTATCTGCGGTTAACGATGACCGATTCCCAAAAACTGTTTTTTAAGCTTTTGCAAAATATTGATTAGCACATTCATTTTTCATCAGTCTTGTCTAGGATTCACACACTACATTAACTCATTAATGGCTTGCACTGAAGGTAATAATGGGATAAATCATTCAATGCTGTCATAGAATTATATTTGCATTAGGCGCATTTTTTTTCTATCAACCTTGTGCAGTCTAATAGTTCACCTGAAACAATGCAACCCTTGTTAAAACAGACAATAAAAATGAAGGGTGGGCATGAAGGGTGGAAATGAAGGTTCACACACAAGCAGAGGCAGAGAGAGATTGTGCTCATTAGCTGCAGAAACGGATTTAGGCCAGGACTGTGCACTGACCCCTAGTTCAGTCTGTGCCTGAATAAAGCCACACAGATTGGCACTTGATGCACCCTGTGCCTTTTTGTGAATATTCCTTTCTGATCCATGGCTGTCTTTGTACCAGCACTTCTACAAAAGGGGAAATGCAAATAGCTATAACTTAAGGTGAGGGTGTTACATAGTCCCATTGCAATTATTTCTTGAAAAATTGTTTCCGCACCTCCAGCTCAAACACAAGAAAAAGAAGAAGTGAGAGATAGCTAGTATGAACTCTGGCACCAACCCACCAGCAAGAAAAGATGGTGGAGGGAGGTCGGAGGGAGAAAGACAGACACTACTGCAATTTAAAATTCCTACCTAACCACTCAAAGCCCAGAAAAGAATGTAGGCGTCCATCTCTACCCCACCACACACATACACTTAGTCCTAGTAATATAGTAAGTTAAAATAACTAAGTTAAAAAGAAAGAAAATTTGAGAATTCAAGACCAAGAGGACGTATGTTACACCTTGACCAGGCACTTCAACTAAATCTAATGGTACGGAGAGCAACTGTGCAGAGAATATACAGCCTGGTGACCTTAGAGATCCTTCCCATCTTTTCAGTGATAGAAGTGTGCAGAAGAGATATTGGGTTTCACTGGAGGATAAAGCCAACAACCTGCTTCTCTGTTGACACCAGGGATGCATCTTCCTTATCAGGTATTCTTCTGATTTCTCTTTCCTGGTTTTAATTGCACCATGTTTTTATTAATTATTATTATTATTATTATTATTATTATTATTATTATTATTATTATTATTATTATTATTATTATTATTATTATTATTATTATTATTATTATTATTATTATAATATTCCTAACCTCACAAAATGCCAAATTTCACGTGAGCAATCTGTAGAGACTGTTGCTCCACCTTGCAAGCATCTCTTGGCTCTTTGCATCGCCACCCTATCATCACCACAGAGATGGACTAAGAGCTCTGCTTCAATTAGTGTGCAGCATACAGACGAATACGGTGCACAACCTTAGGTTAGACTTTGTATGTTAATTACAACGTTCCAATGGATATATCTTGCTAGATCAGCAATATTCTGATTTCAGAGCTAAAATACTGGGGGGGGGGGGGGGGGGCAGGATCCTGTGATGCCATGAAGATGTCATGAGGTCCCTTGTGACAACTCAGTGGCAGAGCAAGCAACTGGTTAGGAGAGGGATCAAAATGAATTCTAGACCAGCTGATTCTTGAAATGGCCACAAGGCGCTGCATCCCCTGCCCTGCTCCAAATGAAATAACGCACATTAGTGCATGTGCTCACCAGCCCTCTCCTCAGTCCCCTCCCCATAACTCCCTGGTTCCTTACTTTGTGTGGTAACACTGTGCAAACATAACACACCTTTAAAACCCCATCTATATTGAGCTAGTGATCCCTGACATTTTTCAGAAACGGGTCAAAATTAGTGCCCAGGTTTTAAAGGTACGACACTCAAGAGTGCAATTATACAGCAGAAATAATGTGAACAGATCTGCTGAGAACACACACCCAGGAAGTCAGGTTTCCCCAGATGAATTTGCTTTAGCCAAACACACAGGAGTTAGCAGAGAGGAGGAAATTGGCAATCAGCCTTGTTTGCAGCTTGTTAAGGTAGTTCTGCTGTGGCCATCCAGATTTGCAGGAGGCATAGTTAGAACAGAGCTACCTTAACCAGCTAGAAACTCTCTCTCACTCTCTCTCCCCCAGCTCCTCATCCCCCCCCCCCTTTGGTCATCTAGCACTAGGGCAGCAAGCCTTGAAAAGAATGGAAAGAAAGAAATGAAACAGGAAGGAAAAAGGGTAACAAGCAGACCCAGACACTATGTTTGGAGAGGACAGGATTGAGATGGCAGCCCTGCTGCCCTGTCTTTCTCACTGCTGCTGTAGTCGGGTGCAATGGCTTCAGAGAAAATGGCAGAAACTTCTCCACATCAGCTAAAGCAATCATACTACCTGAACCAATACAAATACATGTGTTGTAAAAAGAAGAAGAGGAGGAGGAGGAGGAGGAAGAGGAAGAAGAAGAAATCCCAGCAACAGAGGAAAAAACTATGGATCAGGGCAGTAGGGGACTCTGGGCCAATTCTCATGGACTTTTAGGTTATGTAGTCAATGGAAAATAATACAGATCTGACCATCCTAATCCTGAAACATTTTCTGCATCATTTGTCAATGTAGTCACCTCCTAACAAAAACCAAACTTTCTACTCCTTCAGTTCTACTCACTGCAAGATTTGTCTCCTTGCACTGACAGCCACAGAAGCACTGCCATCCTCCGAGACTTCAGCTGGTGCCTTGAGACCTGATAACCCCAAAGATACATAATTTTTCCTTTCCCCAGAGCAAAAACCACACATTCACTATGTTTAAAAACAAAACAAAACAAAGAGCCAGCAGTTTGGGGATTGTTATCATTGGATCTGCAAAATATAAAAAGGCAGCTTAATTGAGCATGCTGTCGCACCATTATGCCAATGTGCAACAGTGTTTCAGATCCACACTAATATATAGTGATGCCTGTGCTTCTACATAGGTAATACAATGTGCAATTAAGGTAATTGGCCGTGTAATATGCAACAATTATTCTGATACGCTTTACGAAAAATCGCAAATGTGGAAGAAAAATCCAAAATGTATCCCAAATGCACGATGTCAAGCTAGAGCTGCAGAGACGTATCCTTAGAATCATAGAATCACGGAGTTGGAAGAGACCACAGGGGCCATCGAGTCCAACCCCCTGCCATGTAGGAATTCCATCAAAGCACTCCCGACAGATGGCCATCCAGCCTCTGCTTAAAAACCTCCAAAGAAGGAGACTCCACCACACTCGGAGGCAGCCTATTCCACTGCCGACCAGCTCTGACTGTCAGGAAGTTCTTCCTGAGATTCAGGTGGAATCTCTTTTCCTGCAGTTTGAAACCATTGCTCCTTGTCCTAGTGTCTGGAGCCGTGGAAAACAAACCTGTCCCTTCCTCCACATGACATCCCTTCAAATATTTAAACATGGTTATCATGTCCCATCTTAACCTTCTTTTTGTAAGGCTAAACATTCCCAGCTCCCTAAGCCGCTCCTCATAGGACATGGCTTCCAGACCTTTGATCATTTTGGTTGCCCTCCTCTGGACATGTTCCAGGTTGTCAACATCCTTCTTGAATTGAGGTGCCCAGAACTGGACACAATACTCCAGGTGAGGTCTGACCAAAGCAGAATAGAGTGGTACTATCACTTCCCTGGTGGTCCCATCACCTCCTGGCAAATAGAACGGGAAGATATGGAGGCGGTGACAGATTTTACTTTCTTGGGCTCCATGATCACTGCAGATGGTGACAGCAGCCACAAAATTAAAAGACGCCTGCTTCTTGGGAGGAAAGCGATGGCAAACCTAGACAGCATCTTAAAAAGCAGATACATCACCTTTCCGACAAAGGTCCGCATAGTCGAAGCTATGGTTTTTCCAGTAGCGAAGTATGGAAGTGAGAGCTGGACCATAAAGAAGGCTGACCGCCGAAGAATTGATGCTTTTGAATTGTGGTGCTGGAGGAGACTCTTGAGAGTCCCCTGGACTGAAAGGAGAACAAACCTATCCATTCTGAAGGAAATCAACCCTGAGTGCTCACTGGAGGGACAGATCCTGAAGCTGAGGCTCCAATACTTTGGCCATCTCATGAGAAGAGAAGACTCCCTGGAAAAGACCCTGATGTTGGGAAAGAGTGAAGGCAAGAGGAGAAGAGGATGACAGAGGACAAGATGGTTGGACAGTGTCATCGAAGCTACCAACATGAATTTGACCCAACTCCGGGAGGCAGTGGAAGACAGGAGGGCCTGGCGTGTTCTGGTCCATGGGGTCACGAAGAGTCGGACTTAATGACTAAACAACAACAAATCACTTCCCTTGATCTAGACACTATACTCCTATTGATGCAACCAAGAATTGCATTGGCTTTCTTGGCAGCCGCATCACACATCATGTTCAGCTTGTGGTCTACCAAGACTCCTAGATCCCTTTCACAGGTACTGTTGTCTAGTCAGGTGTCTTCCATCCTATATCTGTGCAGTTAATTTTTTCTGCCTAGGTGTAGGACCTTACATTTCTCCCTGTTGAAATTCATTTTGTTAGTTTTGGCCCAGGACTCTAATCTGCCAAGGTCATTTTGAATTTTAATCCTGTCCTCTGGGGAATTAGCAACCCCTCCCAATTTGGTATCATCTGCAAATTTAATCAGCATACTCTCTATTCCTTCATCCAAGTCATTGATAAAGATGTTGAATAGCAAAGGGCCCAGAACAGAACCCTGAGGCACCCCACTAGTTACCTTTCTCCAGGATGAAGAGAAGCCATTGGTGAGCACCCTTTGGGTTCAGTCAGTCAACCAATTACAAATCCACCGAACAGTGGCACTGTCTAGCCCACATTTTACTAGCTTCCTTGCAAGAATATCATGGGGAACTTTGTCAAAGGCCTTACTGAAATAAAGATATGCTAAATCCATAACGTTCCCTTCATCTGTCAAGACTGTAACTCTATCAAAAAAAGACATCAGATTAGTCTGGCATGACTTGTTTTTGAGAAACCTTATATCCTTATATCCTCAGTAGATGTGATTCATGTGTCTGCTGATCAAGAAATAATCTGTCTTCTGCCCTAGTCAGAGGATAAAAAAGTTACTGAAGGACGGGCCCCCCTACAACTTCCAGAATTCCACCAGCCAACAAGCTCGGGCCATAGCCACAATCATTTGGCTATATGTTCATTGCATGTGTGTCTCAGAAGTGCTGCCTGAATTTTGCAGACTTTAACCAGTCCACACTTTCCAGACTGCCTGTGGGCTCACAACTGCCCTGGAAGTTGGATGTGAAAAGCTAGCCTTTGGCATGTGGGTCAACAATGCATGCCACTGAATGCCACTGAAAAAGGATTAAAGAAAACTGGTGCACATTTCAAATGCTTAAATGTGTGTTAGTCTAAGGGTGAGCAAGGCAAGGCCTTAAGATGGTGTGCAACAACAACTTCCATCAGCCCCAGGCAGCATAGGTCATGGTGAGGAACACTGGAAACTGCAATCCAACAACAATCATAGGATTCTACTTGCACACCTCCACTTTCATCAGGGAGATAAAGAATAAATTCAAGAAATTTTTGCAAAGTTGGGACCATGTGTGCAACCATGCACACATTAGGAGAAAAGATAGAAATGGATAAAACCGATCCCATAAATATTGTATATAAAGAAATAGATTGAACTGGGCACACAGAATGAAAAGGTAGGAACTCTGTAGAGAGTGACATGCACACATCCCTTACTGAAGTGTATTCATTTGATAGGTGATGATGTGCAGTAAAGGCTGCTGGTCCTGATTTTGCAAGCTGGTGAAGCGCTTCTGGGTTTTAGTCCAAATTTGGCAGGAGCTTATCCAAGGTGCTGAACCTTATTCCCCAAAATAGTTGAGCTCCCTGCATGGCTCTTGTGTGTGAACATAAATTGAATTAAACCTACATCAACACCATTCCTTCCCCAACAATAACATAAATTAACAGAATAAAATAGACGGTGACAAACACAACAAAATCATATGGTGGCATAAACTAAGCTCCAACTAAAAATTGTAAATTCCTATTTCAGAGGAAGTGTGTTTTAAAATGTCTCTTTTAAAAATTCCGCCTTAGCAAGTTTTCTGAATGTAAGGAGGGATGGGGCCTGGCACACCTAAGGTGAAAAGGCTTTCGACAGGGCCACCACCGAGAAGGCCCAATTTCTAGTTCATGTTCTTCTAGACTCTCTTGGATTGGGCAATCTAAGATGCAAGGCCTTTCAACATTCTGAGCAAAACCCAAATGTACTATAGATTTCAAACACTCTGTCTCAACCATGGCTGGTTTGTGACTGAAACTTTCACACTTCACTTTAGCTTAGGTGCCACTCCAGGTCTCACTCAGCTTGATGATGGACGAGACTGCTTTCCCTGGCAAAGACGTTTAATTCCACAATAATAAACATGTTTACCTTCTCAAGCACAAATTCATTTAGAATTGGGTGTCACTTTCTCAGACAACTTGCATTTTCACCCCCTCACATGTCCTCTCCATAAAACTGAGATTTATCAGGACTGAGTGGATCTCCTAATTAGCTGAAATGTCAAGCTCATTGTTAATGTCTCTGAGGCTTTAAAAAAAAAAAAAACATATTCACAAACATGTATAAACTCAAAGCACAAAGAAACTGTTTCATCAGGAAAAGCGTGAGCAGCCCCACCTTCTTTCACAGTATATTTAACTTGCACTTTTAATAAAAATCAGACCGCAGCTAAAGGGGATTTCATTTTATGCCTCAGAGGGGAATCGTTTTATTAGAATTTAAAACATATAGATTAAATAAGGACTTTCTAAAAATTCTTAAACTTACCTGCTCAGCTAAATAAATTTTCAAACTCTGCACTTGGGATAATTTTAATAGAGTTTTGATCCCTGGGTAGACAGATATAACAGTCATATAAATCCAAGATTTTCAGCATCTTCAAAGGCATAAAATGTTTATGAGAGAATATGGTTTTAGAGACATCTGGTGGTTATACAATCCTAAGGAGAAAAATCAAGAGTGTCAGTATTAAGCATAAATTCTAGTTTTCAAGAAAAATGTCTTGTAAGAAGAAAAGAAGATTAGCTTGTGTCATGTTATCTATGAATATTTGGATTATTTTGCCACCAGAGGTAACCTTGTTTTATTACCAATAAAGCCCATGCTCCTATGTTAAAAGTGGGGACCTTAAATAAATAAATACAAAGGAACGTGCATTTCAAGCAAACATACAATTGTCAAGCAAAAAAAGGAAGGAAGGAAGGAAGGAAGGAAGGAAGGAAGGAAGGAAGGAAGGAAGGAAGGAAGGAAGGAAGGAACATTTCCCCATTTTTATTGTGAAAAAATAAATTCCTAAAATTATAAAGACAATGCAGCAATAATATAGCAGTTCAAAGATTTTGGAATAGTTTACACCCATTTTCTTGGTAATTGTCTCCATAAATTGAATAATAAGCTGAAACTATTAAGTGTGGGAGTTCAGAGGCTAAGAGAAGATAAACTTCCCAAGGCCTACGAGCTAAGGAACAAACTAAACATTTTGGAGAATTACAATCAGCCTATTGTCCTTCACACAACAGAAACACATGGCACAGCAAATTAAGCAAGTATTTACATTCCAGTAACCTATTCCAGAATAAAGCACACTAAATGCAAGGTGCATAGATAAGGAAAGTCAAGTACTGTAACAAGCAAGAATCTTTCATCCTTTCAGAAAGCACCCTGAAAAGAAAAGCATGAGAATGTCTTGACTGTGTGGACCCTGATCTTAAGGCTGGGAGGAGATCCGAACATCTTGGTTCACAGCAATCCCTTAACCACTACAGTGGTACCTCAGTTTACTAATGCCTCGGTTAACGTAATTTTTGGTTTATGAATGAAAATCCATTGAAAATAATGCTTTGGTTTATGAAAGTTGTTCGCAATATGAAGCAAGTTTCCCCAGGATGCATTGTGCCTGGGAAGTTTATAGCGCCTCCCCCATGCATGCTGGAGTCTGTGGGTAGCACGTGGCATCGAGTGCGGAGGTGTTGGAGGTGTTGGAGTGGTTTTTGCATCGAGTTTTGGAGCCATTCTGGAAAATTTTTGCAGTGGTTTTGGGACTTTTTGGAACTTTTTTGGTGCATTTCTCAAGCGGTGGAAAGGTAGGGAGCTGAGCTTTGTCATTTGCATGCCTTTTACTGTGTGTTCTGTGTATCTTTTGACTTTTTTCTGACTTCCGGAACAGATTACCGTATTTTTCCGTGTATAAAATGACACTTTTTCCTTAAATAATTAGAGAAAAAATTGAGGGTCGTTTTATACACGGAAGGCAGCCACTTTCCCTGCCTTTTGCGAAGCCACAGGGCTTAGCAAAAAGGAAGGGAAGGCTCCCTTCGGGTAACGCAGCCATGAAAGGGCTGCACGACCGCAGTCCTTTGATCCTGAAGCAGCCATGAAAGGGTTTCAGGATCAAAGGGCTGCGACTGTGCAGCCTTTACCCGAAGGGAGCCTTCCCTTCCCTTTTGCTAAGCCCCGTGGCTTCGCAAAAGGCAAGGAAAAGCGGCGGTCAAAGGGAGCCCTTTGATCCCTGCTTTTCCCTTTCTTTTGCTAAGCTCCGTGGCTTAGCAAAAGGAAGGGAAAAGCAGGGATCAAATTTTCTAATTTGGGGTTAGAAAAGGGGGGGGTCGTCTTATACATTGGATCGTCTTATAAACGGGAAAATACAGTAATTGGTTTTCAATGCGTTCCTATGGGGAACTGTGTTTCATTTTCTGAATTTTTCGCAATAAGAAACATCCCCGAGAATGCATTAAATTCGTAAACTGAGGTACCACTATATATGCCTCCATTTTTCAGTGTATGCCTGAAACCATGGTGAGCAGCAAGTAGATTGGGGTCCACTGCTTGAACTTTGAGAGATTTACAGAAAATCAAACAGTCTTTACCTGATACCCAGTACTTTAACCAGCACACACCTTAGAAAAAATATCTCTGCCCTAGCTAACTTTTAACTCATTGTTTATTTCTCAGCGTTCCTCGTCAAGGGCCAATCCTGCCATTAGGCAGAGTGAAACAGATGCCTACAGAGCAGCGGATGGTCAGAAGGCAGGAAATGGTCATGAAGAGTTAGAGAGAAGAGCTGAGGATACCATTCAACCTAGACGAAGCTACTACCCTCAAGTGTAGTGGAGGTGGTTATCTTTTTGCCAGGGTTGAAACGAGATAAAACCACCATTAATCCAGCTTGTTTTTGTGGAAGTGGGAGGAGGAGCATCTTGTCTAAAACCCCTTGGGAAACAAAACCCTTGTGTATAAAATAAGGCTACTAACTGGCTGCTTTTAACCAGGTCTTTGCATAGGACGGGAAATGGGTCAATTCTGCTTTATCCTGCATAGAGGGTTTTTAAAGCTCCCGTTCATTCAGTCGCAAATAAGAAATCTAGAAATGTCAGTCGATTCTTGAAAACAAGCTGAAACAGAATTTTCCCACAGTTTAAGAAATGCCAGCCTAGAGTGATACTGGGGCCCAAACGATTTTATTTTTCATTATTTGAAAATATTTTTTGCGGCAATATCTTTAAACAGGGACTGTCCAAGCTTTTTCAGCCGTGCCAAATAAATAAGTTAGTCAAGAGAGTGTTTCTTTCCCAATCTGAGAATACTGCTTTTCCCAATCTGGGAATACAAAGCCACACATGCAGGAGACTGAACTGACAAGCGGTGGCCATGAGAACTAGGAATGGAAACAAATGCATGGGAAACCCACACCAGGACACTGTGTGGATTGATATAGTGTTGCTGGGGAAAGGGGGCTTTTTGAGCAATTAGCAGTATAATTCACCGCTGTATTGTGGTGTGGTTGAAATAATGTGTGGTTGAAATGATCATATTTTCCAATTTTGCCTGCAATTTTCAGTTCACAGGGTTTTAAGGTGCGACTACACAGCAAAAGGGATGCAAGATAACTTTCTGTGAAGTCACACCTGGAGGATTCAATTCTCTTCGATTTAAGTAGCCACTCAGGCACTACTCTCATGGATTTTAAGAAGGGTACAAAGCTACATCCTTTTGAACTAGTATGTAATGTTCAATGTACTGTGCTTTGAAGTGCACAATTGATTGATTGTAATGGTTTTTATGTTGGAGTTGGTTTTATTTAATTGTAATGGTTTTACAGTTAAATTTGTTGTACTCTATTTATTTATTTATTTATTCTATTTATTTCCTTTTCTACAGCACCCCAATAGTGTTGCCACTCTCTGGGTGATTTGCAACATTTACTTCATTGTTTTACAAAGATTGCAAGCTACTTTGTAGTGGAAAGGAATGCACAAATAATCGCAATAATAATTGTGTTGTTGTTGTTGTTGTTATTTCCAAGCATGAGGAACATGTGCCTGAAGTCAAGGTTAGCTCTCCAAGCATTAATGAACACTGTCCATTTACTTCCAGTGAATGAACATCAGATATATGCCCTGCCTGTACGTTTGCATCTTTAGTCTAATCTTCTCCTAATTGCAGGCACAGAATTGTACAATACGTTAAAGGAAATTTCTCCTTTCCATACCCACCCAAAGCAGAGCCAAGAAAGTGTTCTGATAGCCCTCCTGAGCCCTCTCCCCTTGACCAATGAGTCCCATTTGACGTTGGCTGCATCCTCAGTTCCTCCCCCAAAGAGCTGATATATGGGAAGGCAGCGGTAGAACTTTAACAAGAAAGTAGTCATTAAAGCACTACTCAGGGTCACAGCAGGCATTGAGATCATCATTCAGAATCATGCTGACATTTAAGGGTGCCTGCTGGGTTCTCAAGGGACGTCAAAATAAGCACTTGTCAGAGAGATGAGTCTCTGCCACCTGCTGTTGAGTGTGCAGACGAGCATCAAATAAGGGTCTCCAAACCGTGTTCATCAACGAAACTTGTCATATTGATTCTGTCTGCCCATGGGAGATTTGGCACACAATTCCGCCAGATGCCAGATTGCCCTTCAGACATTTCATTCTTCGTTTATCTCCTAGAGGGGGCTGTTCTTTGTCAAGCCAGAGGGAAACAATTCCTCAGAAATTAGTTCAGTACTGCAGAAGAAACATAGACAGGAATGTGGATGAGAGCTGGAAATGGATTAAAGGGCTTAGCTTCCCATGATGTATGCACTCGTTTCTTTCATTTGTTTATTTGTTTACATTTATAACATTTTTCCTGAAAACAGCTCAGGGTGTTTTCATGGTCCTCTGCTCAACTTCTACCCTCACAACAACTACTCTATCAGATAGACATGGGGACTTTGTCTTGGTGCACAGCCTGATGAAGATGAATTATCATCAAAAGCTAGCTATCTACGTGATTTCTTTAATGGTTCAATAAAGGTATCATCTACTCCTGCATTTGTATTTTGTGGAGGAAGACCAGATGGCATTTTTCCTGATAGGTTGGACTGAGGGATAAAACAAAAGTAAGGCAAAGCCAGGCATGCTGCTTATATACCACCCCATAGTGCTTAAAGCTCTCTCTGTGCGGTTTACAATTTAATTATTCAGGGTACACATTCACATTGCCCCCCTTCCAGCAAGCTGGGTACTTAATTTGCCAGCCTCAGAAGGATGGAAGGCCGAGTCAGCCTCGAGCCAGCTTCCTGAGCTTGGGTTCGAACTCAGGTCATGAGCAGAGTCTTCACTGCAGTACTGCAATTTAACCACTGCACCACAATACACTTTTTCCAGAAGATTATCTAAATCAATCCCACTTGGTGCATGAGGAGGCAAGAGTTTCTTTTCTCTTTCTTCACGTACAAAGGACTGTCTGAAGAGGAAGTCTTCTACTGCACATGGAAGTTCTTTATGCATTTGGCGTCTAGAGTGACCAGTTGAAGATTATGCAGGGAGCCTCATACCCAAGGGGATTTGAACCTGGCCTAATCCAACATTCTAACCACCTATATATCATATCAGCTCGTTCATCCTACTGTTTTCCTCAGGTTTTGCAAGAATCAAAAAGCCTGTCAAACCTGTTCTTCAGAGGCTGATTCCACAAGTAGAACTCCCTAGCACTGCTGAGGCGATGCTTTTTAATTAACTGAAAGTGGAAGCCTAATGGAGTTTTCCACAGAGCATTGAATATACTAACTGGCGACACATTTCGTCATGGCCAGAATCCTCCAATCATACTTACAGATGAATAAGTAAATTATTCAGGAAAAATAACCCAACCCGGCAGTAAAAATATATTGCCAGCAGGTTCTGCCCACTCTATTATTTCTTGTTATTCTACCTGGGAGATCAGTGAGCTATTTCCCTTGAGCAGATCCTTTTAATCACCTGAATATCAACTTCTGTTCTGCACTAGAAGAGGTTCTAATTTAATTTCTGCAGTGAAACAGTGCACTATTTAATACTGAAATTGTTCTTCAAATACTGGATGGGCTAAAGCCACCAGACATTTGGTAAAACATTGCCAAAGCAACCACTACATGTTGGATCTGAAACAGAGGAGAACATGAGAATACAGAAGACGATTGACTTCAACAACCTGACCAAGATGTCACCTGGATGCTTAGTTAATAAGGAATGACCAAAGGGTGGCAATCCGAGAGAAGAGAGTGAGGTTGGAAGCCAGTGGATGCAGCAAAGTCATTTTGCCTTTACATTTCTGAGAAAACTATGGTTTCTCACCATCTGGCAGACATAAACTCCGCAACTGGTTTACAAGTCATTCATTTTACAGCATCTATCTGTGAAGGCTTACTCGGAAATAATTTCCACTCTATTCAATGGAACGCCTTCCCAGACAAGCAAGCAAAGTGATCAGAAGCTCTCACACATTTATTTCAACCATTTATTTGTTTCAGGGATATCCCACTTTTCTCCCCAAAATGGGACAGGACAGCTTATCAGGAAGACTTAAAAAAAGAAAAATGAGATCAGAAGTAGAACACACCGTTATAATTAAAACGCAATTAAACTAATCATAATTTTAAAGCACCATAGCCAATATCCTGCCGTTTCTCCCAGCTAGAGAGGAGACTTAAGAATCAATTGCTGAATGATAAATCAACATTTATATAAACCTCCTTGAGTCTATGGGGATCGTTTAGCAACAGGATAAAAGCAATTTTGAAACACCTCAGTAAAAAATGACAGCTTCCATCACTCAAATGTCCACCTAAATGAAAGTTCCCAGCTTTTCCGTGGACAGGCAGCAGGGAGGGTGGTAGCCTAAGCCTTATTCAGGTGTGCAATGCAAGTGTGAACAGGCATGGAGTTCTCATCCCACTCTGCCTTTTACTATCTCCCCTAAAGGAGGAAAGTCTGAAGAGGAAACAAGCTGCTGCACTTGTAACCCCTCCGTACTAGCAAGAACCGAGATGATTCAGGATCATCAGTTATATGGACAGACTTCAGCCTCCCTTGTACGGGAGTTCCACAGCGTGGGAGCATTGATTTTATCATTCATTCTATGGCTCATTCATCCTGAGAAACTAGGCCTAGGTTAATCAGTTCTCTTTTTTTTAGCTATAATACAATTTATATTTGTATTTAGCGATTAAGTATCTCAACCTTCACCTAAACCATTAGTTAAATTATCATCATTTGTCAACGCGCACAGCTTCCCTTCAGCTTCCATGGATTAATCCATGGTTAATCGTAATGTTGTGTAATAAGCACCCTGCTGGGGGAGATTTTTAAAAATGTTAGATGGTCTATATTAAAATGCATTCCTACATCATCTGCATCAAGGCATCTGAAAGTCATTTGCAAAGGCTGGAAGTTATTTTAGTATTGCTGTTGATTTTACAACTTTCATTATGCTTTCATTCTGCTTATTTGTAAGCACTGATGGGAGTTATAGGCAAACATGCATTTCTTTATGGAGCTGCTATTATTTCCATTCTGCAAGAAAGAAAGAAATGAAATCTGGGGCTTGTATATGGTGAATCTTGGTGGGTGTGAGACAGAATAGATGGGACATTTTATTCTCAGATTCACCGGAAGATGAATCGTGAAACTTGATTTTATTTTTAATGCCATAAAAATTAAGGTAAAGGTAAAGGTTCCCCTTGACATTTAGTCCAGTCGTGTCCGACTCTAGGGCGCGGTGCTCATCCCCATCTCCAAGCCGTAGAGCCAGCGTTTGTCCGTAGACAGTTTCCGTGGTCACCTGGCCAGCGCGACTAGACACGGAATGCCGTTACCTTCCCACCGTGGTGGTACCTATTTATCTACTCGCATTTTTACATGCTTTCGAACTGCTAGGTTGGCAGGAGCTGGGACAAGCGACGGGAGCTCACTCCGTCACGTAGATTCGATCTTACGACTGCTGGTCTTCTGACCTTGCAGCACAGAGGCTTCTGCGGTTTAACCCGCAGCACCACCACATCCCCATAAAAATTAACTCAGTATCTATTTACTCCACAAGGAATGTGCTTGGGAAGTTTGTAAATCAGAGAAGATGGAGGAAATTTTAAAAGAAGCTATTTTAGAAGAGGCAGAAAGTAATTTCTTCTTATCCAGGGAAATCAGGAAGGCATGCAGGGAGAACAGCAAGATTTAGAGGACACCTGTGAAATTAGCAATCTCTCTTCTGATTATTAGACAGGAGCCACACATCCACCATATAACCATTCATGAAGAGAGTGTATTGTGATTGTGAATTTGATGTGCACTCTCTCTCTCTCTCTCACTTTGACCCTAAAGTAATCATTCTTTGTGACTTCACATCAAAAGGGTGTCACAAAATCAATAGTCCGACAAGGGTTTCAAGTATACATACAGGTCCCTCTCTGTATATGTGTTTGCTATCACCACTGTGAACTGGCCCTCGGAGGGATCATTGATCATTGGGACAACTAAACCATCAGGTGCAGACGGGTTAAGAACTATGCCAGTTATCTTACCTATTTGTGTGTGAGTGTGCACACATGCAAAACAATTTGCTATAAAAGATGGAGCACCCCTTTTACAGTTAAAGATTGTGGTGATTAAATCACATTAATTCATTTTAACTGATGTCAATCACTTTATTTTCAGTAGGGTTAAATCATGGATACTTTTAGCTAGATCAGGGTCTGTTGAAAATTCTGAATGCACACTGCCATAATTCTAAGTAAATTTTGAGCACTTCCTGAATAAACATGGAGTAGAGCCAATAAATACAATGCAAATTTCAGAAGGACAGATAGTAATTTGGCAACAGTACCCCAAAATCAGTGGCGAGCCTAAGGCTGTCTCCCTCTCTCTCTCTCTCCCTCCCTCCTCCCCTCTCTCTTTGTGTGTGTGAGAGAGAGTGTGTGTGTGCATGCGTGCACATGCGTGTGCGCGCACACACACTCACACACACCAAGAAAATCTCAAATGACAATAAACTAAAAAGATGAAATTACTAGACATTTTTGTCTCAGAAATTTCGAACCTCCATAATTATGAAGGCAAAAGACTGCACGGGTCTTTTGAGTTTCTTAAAACATTAATATCTGTAAGTCTGACTTTTGGGAACCATAACCAGCAGGCAAAAATTCTGGAGCTTTTGCCCCCATGGGTTCATTGCTTCTTATCTGTTTCTTTATATTGGAAATTAGTTCACTAAAATATTATCTATTTAGACTCTCTGTGCAGCTTCAGCTTATATTACACTTGAAGATTATATCATTGCTTTGGGAACAGCACACCAGCCATGGAATTTAATTGAATGATAAAATTAATCACATTAATGCTTGCTTTTCTCGAGCATTATCTATTTCTTGCTTTCACATCTATTTGAGTTTTGGTACAATGACTACTCTTTGCCCCGGTGCCACTATCATATCAGGACTTGTCATATATGGAGGTGTCTAAGAAAACATTAAGAATGTCAAAAATTCATTTCTCAGCAATAAACTCAAGTAATTTAGAAGAGGCAGAAAAGAGATTTGTTAGTTATTAGCAGAGCTTTCCTGTCATGTTTGTATAGGGAGAACAAGACCAGAAGGATTTGACAGTGATTTTTTCAAGGCCACCAATGCTCTGTCAAATACTTCCCAACTCTCAGTTGCCCTTAAAAGAATCTTACACTGCACATCAGTATTCCTGTCTTCATAACGGATGGCAATTGAGGTCCAGCAACTAGTGATGACCATATATCTTCATTCTGGGTGGGAGGAGCCACAGCTTAGCAGTAGAGCTTGTGCTTGATATGCAGAAGGTTGCATGTTCAGTCTCCAGAATCTCCAGGTAGAGATACTGGACAGAAGGCCTAAAGAACTGCTGCCTTTCAGTGGTGACAATACTAGACTATATGAACCAATGGTTTGTCCCAGTATAAGACAGCTTCCTATGCTCCCATTTTATAACATCTCCTTTGGTTGGCCTTCCACTCCATTCAACCATGATTGTCTTCTAATTTAACTTAGAGGATTTCTCATATTAGTTTTCAAATTAGCACATGGGCAGCATGTTTACTGGTTCATGGGGTGGGACGGATGGAAGAGGTAAGGTAGTGGCTGCATTGTAAGGAAGAAGGAAGCAGTAGAGAGAGGCAAGGTGGTAGTGATAGAGGCCCACTGTGAGTTGGACCCAACCATCTCTCCATTTGGCCACCTCACTGCATCCAACAGACAGGCTGACTGAATATGCATTAGTAACTAAATGGCTCTTCTCCCACAAAGCCCACAGGCATTGTATATAGAATCTTAAACCAACGAATCACACTGATGTCTCAGCCGAAGCTTGGAAAACAGTATTTTCTGGACCAATGCTCCTAAAAAAACAATAGTCATCATTCCACAGTCACACCCACACTCTATCCTAATAGTGCCTTAATATTTCCATAAAGTTTAGTAAACTAAGCTGAGTTGGCGAGGAAAAAGATGAAAAAAAATTCTAAAATGCAAAAAGACTATCTAAACAGCAAGACAAGTCTTTTTCTACAGCTATATGGAACAGCTGTTGGAGTGGCTGAAAGGGGAGGTATCGCACATGGTGACCTCAGTCTGAGCCCTCCCACGTGCCTCAGTCATTGGAGCGTCCAGGGAAGATCTTGGGCTTTATTAAGGGATTCAGTGTGACTCACCACCTTCTCTGGTGCGATAGCAGCTCAGTATATTCTACTATTTTTGATTCCCCTTTTCCTCAGTTCAAATTGCTGGCCATCTGTTTAAGCTTATGAATGCCAAATGGGATGCAAAGTATCTGTTGTAGCGTTGCTCTGCTCCAGGGGGAAAGCAGTTCCTTGCAGTCACTCCAAAACTGCACAAGTGCCCCTGAGTCAGTCTGCTTTTGCACATTTATCTGGAGACAATGTGTGTTGCTGGTTTCGATGAAGTCAAAACAGAAGAAATATGGATCTCTACAGTGCCAAAGTTGCTCAGAAAGCAAAAGCAACACCAAGTAATGCGGAATAACTTTGCAAGTGATACTAAAGTAGTGGCTGCTAAGCCCACATGTTGGTTCTTGGTTGAGATGGTTTAAAAGTTGAATTCAGGACTTCCTGGCATCTTGCTGCCATAACTTCATTAATATGCACTGATTCCATTGGGATCCAGACTGCCAAATACTTTTCCACCCCTACAGTTGTAGGATAGGATTTAGACCAAGAAATCATATCGTAGAAGGTAGACTAAGATTTGGGGGGGAGTGCAACTAGGTTCAAGGAAGCTGACTGCCCTGCTCCTTCCTTCTCACTGCAACCCTGCCAGCTCCTAGACATCCTATACAAAGAAAGGCCTGATCAATAGGCTAGTTCTGATGTGGCAAAAAGAGGGAATCCCCCCATTAGTAGGAGATGGCTCATTAAGGCAAGGGAGGCACTACCTCACCTCAGTCATAAGTTGCTACCAGCCGTGCATTACAGGAAGTAAAGACTAAGGGTGTCCCTGTATTCCCCTCATGCTGTACATATATGTGAATTAGACATAGGGACAAATAAAAAATGAATCACAATATTTGTTAAAATATTGCTGATTCGTTTAATATTCGTCCCTTCATATTTGTCAATTCCAGAGACCCCAACAAATATGAAGGAACAAACATTTCTCCTTTGTCCCCCATAGGCAGAGAGGGAAGGCTAGACTTCCCTCTCTGCCTATGGCCTTCCTACTCTCCCCATGGGCCAGCCGAACAGCTGAATGGCAGGCCAATAGGCAGATAGTCCCCCCCCCCGCACAGCTGCCCATACCCACAGCCTACCCCCCGCCCCCTTCACCTCCCCACCTTGGCGGCAACCACTGCTGCTGCCAGCCGCACCGCTGCAGCCTCCGCCCTCCACCGCCAGCTTATCAAAGAGGAGCCTGCCATAAGGGAAACAGAGCTGTGCTTTGCAAAGATGGTCAGGGAAGTCGCAGCTGCCATCTTTGCAAAGGGCAACTAGTTTCCCTTATGACAGGCCATGCTGGCAGCAGCCGCCACAGAGGGCAGCGGTGGATGGCAGCAGCATGGCAGCGCAGTCCACCGTGGTACAGCCTGCAGCAGACAGCAGCAAAGACATTGGGCTGAAAGCAGTGGTACAGTGGTGGCATGGACAGCAGTGCAGTGGGCGCAGACAGTGGCAGCCAAGGTAGGGAGGCAATGAGGGCAGTGGGAAGGGGGCAGTAGGGCAGGCTATGGGAGGGGGGGGCTCAGCATATATATATTTTTAGACAGCCTTGGGCTGTCTAAAAAAAACACTGATGAACCGATTTGTGGTTCATCAGTTCATGGGCAGGAAATTCATGGTTCATCAACCTTAATGGACCACAAACCATCTCTAGTGTGAATTCTTATTCACTGATCTGCCTGCATGAGTATGTGTGTGTTTATAAATATCTAACCCAGCTCTGCTTCTGACCTCTGGATCCACCAACCTGTGCTTTGCCTTCTACCCCAACCAACAGCAGGGGCATCCGCTGGCACTGCCCTCTTCCCCCTCAGTAGCATTTTCAGGGGAACTGTTGTGAAGAGGAAGGGCTGGATTTGTCCCTTCGCCCCGCTGCACCCCTCTGCACTGAGTCTGGATGCAGATCTCTCTTTGCAGCACAGTTTGACTGCTGAAACAGTATTCGCTACAGAAAAATTAAAAGGCCTATTTTCTTTCTTTTAAAAAAGCATTAGAGAACTAAGGGGTGGGTGAAGTTATAAAAGCAAATGCCTGTTTACATATAAAGAGATCAAATTGTTTTTTTAATGTTGGCATTGCAATAGGAGGAGCAACGTGTGTGTTAGACAGCATAGTGTTCAAATGATAGGTTTTAATTTCTAGGAAAATGAGTGCAGCTGAAGCCAGTATCCTACTGGGAAAATGATGCAATATACATTTCTGTTCTGCACACGACATCCATTACCGATACATTTGGATTTAAATGCTCCACATGGGAAGGAGATTGCCCTCTGTGCACAAAGCCATTCGCCGACCTGTGCCCTACTACTTCTTACCTGAGTGCAATTCAGTCGACTCCAATTCACAAAGGCGTTAAGAATTTTTGGTACACTAGACAGTTTTCTACTTAGTAAAAAATAGCATGTCAGGTTGCTCACACCTGTGGGAGGGAAATGTGTTTCTCTGCTCTTAGGATTGCTGGGATTTAGACCATAGCTAATGACTCAAGATAGGCCAAAAATGTAAGACGTTTAACCTCAGCTAAGAAATCTGATCCAGGGCAACAACACTTTATTAATATTAATATTAATATTAATATTAATATTAATATTAATATTAATATTTATTGTTGTTGTTGTTGTTATTGTTATTATTATTCTTATTGTGTAGTGGCCAGGAGGCCATTTACACAATTAATACTAGTGTACCAGCTGCGCCTGTTCCTGGAGAGGTCTGATCTAGCCATAGTGACACATATTGTAGTCATATTTTCGTTGAATTACTGTAATGCACTCTATGTGGAGCTTCTTCTGGAAAGTGTAAGGAAACTTCAGGAGATTCAAAACATGGCAGCCAGATTGCTAACTGGGGCTGATCACAAAGAGCACATAACCCTCTGTTACAGCAGCTCCACTGGCTGCCAATCAGTTTCAGGGCAGAATTCAAAGTGCTGGTTCTAACTAGAGATGGGCATGAAGCAAAAAACAAATCAGAAAATGTGTTGAAAATGGCTAATTTGTTGAAAATGTGTCATTTTGTGTTTGTCAAACAGGACAACCCCGACGAATACAACTCGATGAGTTTTTAGTTATTTTTGAGTCATCTCATTTTTTAAATTTTCTTTTTAAATTTTTGAGAGACATTCCACACCCCAGGCAACTAGAGATACCCACTGCTCCCACCCCCTTCCCATTGCCCCTATCGCCTCCCTATGTTTTGCTGAAGCTGTCTCCACTACTGCCATTGCTGCCATCTTGAAAGGCAGCCTGGCTGGCTCTCGCAGGCTGGCTGCCTCAGCACATGCACCCACCTCTCAGCTGAGAAGCAGGCACATGCGCAGAAGCAGCTGGCCGGCTTGCTGCTTAAAAAAAAAATGCAGTGAGAAAGGCTGGGGCAGTGGGTACCTGGGGAGGCCTTTTATAGGGCCAAAAACTGATGAACTGATGTGTGGTTCTTCGGGGGGGGGGGGAATAGAAATTCATGGTTTGTGGTTCGTAGACTTCGACAAACCATGAACCAAGACAAACCACCATTTTGCTTGTTCGTGCCCATCTCTAGTTCTAACCTATAAAGCCCTAAACAGCTTGGGTCCAAGCTATCTCAAGGACCTCATCTCCCTTCATGAGCCTGCCCAGGTGTTAAGATCATCAGAAGAAGCCTTTCTCTTGATCCCACCACGTTCAAAAGTGTGCTTGGTGGGAACACAGGAGAGCACCTTCCCTGTTGCTGCTCCCTGAGTTTGGAAAGCTCTCCCACAGGAGTCCAGGCTGTCTTTCCACAAGCAGGCAAAGACTTTACTGCTTTGAATGTGTTTTGGTGTTGCTTTTGTTTATCGTTTTCTTTTCATGTGGTATGCGTTTGATCCTTTCAGTATTGTATACTCACTGTTGTTAGCTTTACATGCTGTCTTTTAATGTTGTAAGCAGCCTTGAGTTCTTTTTTAAGGAGAAGGGAAGGGTAAAAATATTTTAGATAAGCAAATAAATAATTAAAAAATAACTAAGGCTTTGGTGGGTAGGGCACAGAATGCCTGCAACTTTTGTTACAATGAACCCTTGAGTTTGCACAGGTCTTGCTAACATTTCTAGTCCTCATCCTTTTTCCTATGGGCTTTGAAAAATACCTGAAGTTCCAGATAACTTTTAAAAGATATTTGACAGCCACCAAAACGTTAACACATACAAGTTAATTATAGAAACTTCGCTAGGAGCAAGTGCTGCTGAGTTTTCCTTCCCAAGTTCTATTTTGAACACCAACATCTCAGAACTCTTTTTATTTTATTTTTCCATTCCAGAGGCTTACTTAGGTATTCATCTCATCTGTAAAAGCTACAACTTATTTAACAATGTGTTAGACGGCATACTGCTGAATTTTAAAAGATTAGCTCAACATTTACTTTCAGGCACTTTGGTCTGGGTGCTCTTTTTTTGCAACCAAAGTAATTTTCCTTAATTGAAAAAGATCTACAAACACATAACCAGAGATCGAGATAAGTAAGAATGATGTCATGGAGGTGTTGTAATGTGATGAGCTTAAAATGTATCTGAGCTGTCACTTCAGAAAACCATCACTTCCGCAGGCTGGGTCCATGAGAAGGGCAGAAAATGAGTGTGGGAAGCTAGTGATAAGAAATGAAGAACTGTCACGTGCTGTATATTTAATTACACAGAGACAGGCATGCACATAAAATGGGTACCTTTATAACAGGTCAATTTAACATGTATGCTTCTCTTTTTATTAAAGTTTTAATGTATGTAGTGAGTCCTTTGGAGATGTATTGCCATCTGTGACAACACAAGACATTGCATTCTCCATGGCTTAAACTTCAGAATGGATTGTTTGGGGGCCTTACACTGGGCAAGGGTACAACTGCTGGTATTGTTAAGATCACCCAGTTTTTAACAGGCATAGCTGGGTCCTATAGAGTGAGGGTTGCTGGATCTTGGTGTGTCACCTGGAGTTTAAATTCTCTAGGCAAATCTCAGCCAATTGAAGAACTGGGTCAACAGATCTCAGCTGAGCAGCACTGGAGGAAGATAAATTTGATTTTTGTCTGTAAGGTGGCTTTAAAGGCTTAGCATTAATTTCCACCCATTCTTAGTTGGTGTTAGAGATCGCTGGCTCAGCAGAATTTGTTTTTATGTCTTGCACTGGTAAGATGTTCGCATACCAATATTCTAGGGGCAAGGCGAGGGGAATTAGAGAGAAAAACTGGATACATAACTTGGACACATCTTGCCATATTGAGCAAGCTGGGAGTGGTGCACCAATATGATGCTGGAGTTTTTTGCAACCTCACATGCTGCCTTTAAAGATTTGGCTGGGAGGGACCTTTGTAGACAATTATGACTTCTTTATTTATACAGCATGACCTCCCTATCTGTGGGATTTGTATTCGCTGATTCACTTATCCATGGTCTGAAAATATTAAAATATGAAAAGAAAAATCCCAGAAATATATATTTCTAACAATGAAGTTGCCCAAACTGGCCACTAGAGGGAGCCATAGACCATGCTATGTGTAGCATTTGCTTTTGTAATCCGCATTTTTCAGCAACCACAGGGGGGACTTGGAACCAATCTCCTGCAGATATGGGGGTCCTACTGTATAGCAATAAATATTAGTTGGGGAGAAATATTTAAGCCACTGTAATATGTTTTCAACTGTAATTGACCTTTTTGTGAAAGGAACCGACTTTAGTCTCCTCTATGTATTTACTAATAATTCCTCCTGTATCTTGACATTTCCCATGCCATTTGACATTCAGCTGGTGTTTTATTTCCCCCACGTCACCTTTTAATTTTTTTCAGCAGCAGCATTTTTCAGTTTACAATTAGAAGCTTGATAAGGTATCTACCGAGAAATTCAACGTCTGCTTCACAAGCTGAGTGTCAATATGCTTGTTTGCGCAGCAGTCTTGTAATTAAACATTTTATTATGGCACAGGGAAAACTCTTCTCCGCAGTGGATGTTCCTAATTCTAGTCTGATTTCAGAAAGCCAAGACATAACACTGCTTAATTAACATTTTGTGCCTGTGGCAGAATGTAATGTATGCATTTAGGTATTTAATTTTTTTTTTTAATGCAGCTGGGGAGGCAAAGTGGTCATCTGAATATTTCGTCACAGATAAGGCCTGAATTGGAACTAATATTTGCTGATTTGGAAAATATGAGTTTCTGCAACTCATAATAGTGTCCTCACATACAAGGGAAGCATTATGGCCTGAAATATTCTTATCCAGTTGGGAATTTAAAGCAAGATGTCCCCACATCAACCTTCTCTCTCTCAACCTCTCTCTCTTCAGGAGTTAACAGCCCCAAACCCCACAGGACCTGAAGCATGGTGGAGAATGGGGCACACATGGAAGTCCCAACCATCACTGAAGAGGCAATCTGGCAGACCTCCAAGTGTTCAGATCAAACTGGACCTGCTTACACCACTGCCGTGATTGGGCGCTGTGCCATAACCATGCCTTAACAGAGCTCCCAGTCATAGAAGGGTCATAAGCACATTCAGCAAAATGGTTTTACACATGCTTCTGCATACCTTCATTACAAACATTGAAAGATCAACCATCCTTCCAGGTGAGGTAGGAACTTGGGGCTGAGGCAGCACTACACCTGCCCCCTCATGTCATCACCATGAAATTATGCTTGATGTACAGGAAGTGGAGAGAAGAAGGCCTTCTACCTTCTACAGTTCTATTACACTGACCTTTCTCATGGCACTGTGTGGTGGACAATTCAGACACATAAAAAGAAATATATCTTCACACCTCATACAAGTGAATGATGGAATTTGCTATCGCAATATGGAGGGATGGCTTGAAAAGGGAGATAGACACCTTCATGGAGGAAAGGCTGCTAATTAATACTATATATATTGCCTCTGAGATGCTTCTGGTAGGTACACAAACAAGAGGGCACTGTTACCCAGAGTCCTACTTGTGGGCTTCCCACAAGCATCTGGTAGGCCACTGTGAAAACAGAATGCAGGAATCTGTACAAAAGAGGTAGGGGATATGCAACCTCCATTTATTGTTGGACTGCAACTCCCACCAGTCCTAGCCAGAATAACCAATGGTGATGGATGATAGGAGTTGTAGTCTGTGACGTGCCCCTGCATGTCCCCAGATTATTTCACTAGCCTGAGGCCAATGACACATTCCCTCCTTTACGCTGCCACCAGTTGATCTCTGTCAGCAACGTTCAATTAGAAAGATTGAGGTACATGCTGAGTGTAAAGTTTAACAAAAACAGGTTTTCTTTTTAACTTCTTATCTTCCTATCACCTCAGATCTGTTTTGATTCTGGCTTCCACTCTTATCCACCACTGTTCCCTTTCTCTCAGAGCCTTGGATTTTGAGCTAGCCCACTGGGTCTCTCAAATCCTGAGGTAAAAGAATTTTCTTTAGAGTCGGTTCCCTATCTTAAGTTCCCCCAGATCTGGGTTCAGAAGCCCCACTACTAAGCCTTTCCACAAAAGCTCTAGAAGGTCACCCACTTCTTCACCACAGATCCTAACTAAAAGGTACCCACGACTCCAGAAAATTCACTTTTAAATTTTGGCTTCACTGGATTCCTTCATATCCCACTGCTGTACGCCAATTGTGACATGCTCCTGCGTGTCCCCAGATTATTTCACTAGCCTGAGGCCCACGACACATTCCCTCCTTTACACTGCCACCAATTGATCTCTGTCCACAATGTTCAATTAGAAAGATTGAGGTCCATGCTGAGTGTAAAGTTTAACAAAAACAGGTTTATTGGATACAGTTCACTTAAACAGGTTCTTCAAAGACTTTAAAGTATTCAGTAGGTTTGTAATAACTTGTTTCACTCTTAACTCTCTATATGTTCCACACTCTTAACTGCCTCACTTAACTCTCCACTCTACCACTCTAACTCCCACAGACTAGCTTTTCACTTCAGACTCTCATCTCTGACTGTCCCTGACTAACTCCCAAAACTTCTCTTCTCTGCCTCACCCCTCCCTTCTAGTTTCTCTGGCTCCGCCTCCCAACAACTCCAATTGGTACATGCAAATAACCTCATACATGAGCCAAAGCAGGGTGATCACCACATAGTCCAACAACAATTGTAAGCTATGATGAGAAGCTACATCCCAAGGAGGGCCGTACATTCCCCGTTTCTGAGATTGGCCTTTGATATGACTCTTAAGTTCTTACAACAAACTATACCTTATCAGCTTGTTTCCATGCTCATTGAATGGGCTCTTGAACTAAAAAACAAAACTGGGCATCAGAAGCTCAAAGATGGGAACTGCAAGATCCATTTTGGTTGCAGTAAAAGGTGATGTAAGCGTATCTCCCTCCCCTTTGGAAGGGAAGATATAGTCCTCTGGAGGAAATGATATTTGATCCATGACATCCATGGATACTACATTTTCTCCTTTCCTACTTCTCACATGCCTCTGAAACTCCATCCCCAAGGCCACGCAGGCTGCTCTATGTGATATAACATAGTAACGATTGTACTGATCCTCTCCCTCTTGGATGTGCACCTGAAACTGGTGAGAGTTTTGAGTGTGTCAGAGAAGGTGAGAGAAATGCCATCATGAAGCTATTCTCCATTATGACTCTGGACTCCTGGCAGGGTCATCCAGGGCAGAGCAGTCAAAGCTAAGATGCCAGGCTAAGATGCATCCACTCCCTGGTCACATCAGAAGAAGTGAATTGGTAGCAGTACTAGAAAGTGACACTGGCAGAGGATCTCTCAAAGATAATGGCAGTGACATCCAAGCTAACTCGTTAGTACTGTGCAAAAGAAGATAATGGTAAACCACTTCAGAATATTTCTGGCCTTGAAAACCCTGTGAGGAGCCAATCCAAAATAACCTTTTGGAGGCCTCTAATTCATAGGGTCACATAGGTCAGAAGTGACTCGGTGGCACATAAAAGTAATAGTTCTGATCCTAAAATCCAGCTCACATATTACAGAAACAGGGCTAGAAGAAAAACAGCTGACCCTGGTTACAATCCAGGGAATGGGACTTGCAGGATTTACCTGGAGCTGTAACTTTTACTTCATTGCAGTGAGTGGAGGGAAAGAATAGCTATAAATAATTTATGCATCTTCACGGTCTTCTTCTAGGATTGGCCCAGAACATGTTGTGGTCTGGAGTATTTAAAAGATATGCTCTTTACACATTAATTCCTACATGAGTTTTAATTAATCACACTATAGTTTTGAGACCCAACAGTATCCTTCGAAGGCAACATGTCCATCAGTTAGTTAGTGGTAACATGTTTCCAAGAAGCTCCAAACAGTATTTTGGAGTACACACGTCTGCTTCTACAAATCAATGGCCTTTTAAGAAATTAATAGCCCTTTAGTGTTCATTTCTCTTTGGACCACTTCAGATGGTGATTGGAAAACTATCACACTCCATCAATGTGCCACTACATTAGTCACCTACTGATGCCAGCTGCAAACCCTCTAATTTTCTGTTGTGATACAATTAAGAGGCCAGGAGAAAGCACGACTTTATTTGTGTATACAGGGTCATTTTGCATTACAAGAGAAAATGGCTACCAGGGGTGACCCTGAACCTTGACTGGTGATGTCCAAGTGATAACCAATGGCATTCATCCAACGTGTGTTCCTTGCTCTTTATTCCCTGTCAAGTCCTACTTCTTTTTTTCCTGAAAGTATTATACTCATTAGTCCTCTGACACCAAAACAGATGTCCTCGATTCAGTCTGCTTGTACACTATCTGTAAAAGAATCAGTTACAAAGGCCCTTCTCTTAAAGGTCACTTTTAAAGTTTGGGGATGAGGGAGTGAAATCTTGTAATGGAATGTTGCGTGTAGCTTGTGTTTCGGGGAAATGTAACAAGTCATTACCGCCTTCTTTGAAATGCAAAAGCAGATTTATGGTCACATTAAGTCTCCCATCTTTTGTAAACCCTTTATTCATTCCTACACTTTGTTTGCACTTTGTACTTAAAATTTAAAGCAGCCACTAAAATGAATCCTTTACAACAGGGGTGAAAATCAGAAGCTATTTCAATAGACTCCACTAGAGCCTGTCAACACCACAGGAATCAGTGGGATGATGCCCTCTGTGTTGAACCAGTTGTTCTGCCAAGTGAAGAAGCACAGAGGAACCACACTGTCCTTACATAAACAAAGCTGGAGATGGAATCTTGCCCCAGGCAAGAAAGGTCCACTAAGTCAAAATCATTGCAGGAGGCTCAATAGGATGGAGCCCTACACACATTGCCCCTGCAAGCAACAGGAAAACTCCTTTCTCTGGTGGTAGATTCTGCCCTACAACATAAGCTCCAATTTTGCCTATGAACAGACTGTGTTGCTTCTTTGTACTTCTGATCTATACACCACTTCAGGAAACACTGGGGAAAACAGGCAGGGGGTTTATTCTGCTTTAGCCTAACAAAATGTTTCAGGGTTAGCATTGGGCTTGGTTAATTGGTTGGTTGGTTTCTTTGCTTATCTTGGAAGCATATGTTTTGTTCCAATTTATGTCAAGGATTTACCTCAGTGTGGTTTTGGTTTCCTATCATGCAAAGCCTTGGGATTCTGGCATGTTCTGTTTCTGTCTCTGACAATGTGCTTCAGATGTGTCCCTCATGGGCATCCCCATCTATATGGGTGGATGTTCTCTTACCAGTTGGGTCCTCTTCTGTACTTCTGTTCTCCCGGCATTTCCCCTTTTCCAATGTCAGAGTTTTCCCTTCATCCCACTGAAGCTAAATCTTGCTATGCCAAGCTTAAGCTGAGCACATCTCAAGTGTGGGTGCACTTGTACTCTCTCTCTCCTTAGCATGGGCTGTATGTACCATCATGACAACATGTTGGTAAAACAATGGGGAAACCACAACCCATCCTAGTGATAGAGCTGAAGACCCCAAAAATAGGTTCTGCCCTCAGGATATGTTTGATATGTTTGACTCAGTGACTAGAATCCTGTTGGTGCAAGTTGCACCATGGATCTCTGGTGACAGCAGTAGCTAGAGCTTCCCATTAAAAGCTTCCCATTCCCCCCACCAGGCTCGAGGGATCCCTAAGGATCCCCTTTGGGAGCCATGAAATAAAATGGGGAATAATTTAAAGTCAAAAAATTGTTGCCAGTCCTGATCCCAGTGGCAATTTTCTCGCTTTAAATCATCCCCTATCCTATTCTGTGGCTCTCAAAGTCTTCTTAGGACAAAAGGGATCCCTGGAGCCTGGCAGGAGGCATGGGAAACTTTTAATTTCCCAAAACATTGTCAGAGGTCAGTAGCATATGTAATGCCAACAGGAATCCAGCCACTGTACATGTTTCTTGATGCTATGGTGACATGATGGTGAGGGTGCTCTGAACTAACACAACACAACTCACCCTGCTTAACAAGCATCAGCAGAAGGAAAGTGAGTGTATTATATGGCATGTTACACACATGGAACAGAAAGGCTCTGTCTCCACCTGCAGAGTCCTTTAACATGCCTGCATAGGAGTGACAGACAGCTCAACAATATAGGGTAAGTCATAAGACCAAAAAAAGGAGGGAAGGCAGAAATGGGGAGAAGAGTAAAGACTAGTGTAGAAGGGGCATGTGATAAGTTGCAGCAGGAAATGCAAGGGAAAGAAATTAGCTTGCAGTAGAAAGGAGTATGATAATGATCATCTGACGATCATCTTAGAACTGCAGAGCTGGAAGGGACTTTATGGATCCAGCCCCCCTCTAGGAGGCACAGGGGTTGGATGAACTCCCAACCCCTAGCTCCATACCTAAACCACTGAACTATCTAGCAGTTCATAACAACCAGCATTTGTTATCCTCCATTGTGTTTTGTCCGAAGCAACAGGCAGACCTTTGAATTCCACCAACGATGTCTTTTTTGAAATGGAGACCCACCATTTCATCTTCATCCCAGAAGACATTGTTAAATGCTAAATGACACAGCATTTAAGTATCTAATTTGGTCTGGGACCTCTGTCTTGGAACTGAGTGTAATAGCAGTCCTCAGGGCAATAATATCATTTGAGGAAATTAGAGGGTTTCCCTGACACACATACACCCATTTTCTTATACAACCTAGCCTGATGAAGAATTCTGGAGAACTCAGAGCTTACACATTTTTGTAACATTTATAGAATGCATTCGTTCTAGATTTTGATTTTATTTTGTTCTCACGAGTCAGCGTGGCTACTTTTGTTTTAATCATAAGTGAGAAGACTCTCTCCCTTGTTGACATATTGCAGACACAAGCAGGGAGAAAAAGAGCCTCCTGTGATGGCTTTAAGTGATAGAGGGAGTGACTAGATGGGGGAATTCGGAGCAACTCGGATCACATTTAAAAGACTCTTATCTTCAGTGCAATCTATTTTATCTCACACTTGAGTGATCATTCCATTCACATGGGAAACATTTCTTCTCCTGTGAAAAGGATCTGGATCGTACCAATTTCTCCCTCTTTCATTTATTATTTTTCTTCCGATGACCATTCCTCCAAAGGTTGTGTTTCTAAATTAACAAGTTCATTTTCTTTAACATAAAATCCCACTTAACGGTGCCTAGTATCTACAAAGAAACAAAATTCAGTGGTTGGGGGTTTACCAGATTTACAAACAAACTTTGACACATTTCAGCTTAGTCAGTTAATATATATGATTTACTGGCTAAAATCCAGTACTAAGCCACAACTAGAATAGGCCCATTGAATCAATGGGGATTTGGCAAGTCGACTCCTATGTAAATTTGATTGATTCAACAGGCCTAATCTAGTTATGTCTTATTACTGGATGTCAGCCAATATAACACTTCTGTATCTTGGGGAGAGATGGAAAATGAGGCATTTTTACCTTTTCTCATCTATGCTCACTCATTCCTGCCTCCCCTCCCCTCCCCCTGGCCATGGAACCAGAAGGAAATCCCTTCATCAAATGCACCCCATTGATTCAGCACAGATGCTTTACAAAACTAGGGACATCTATTTCTCCACTTGTGTCTTTAACATACCATCCAGAATTTAAGTGTGATGATAAAGAGGCCCTTTCTGCAATGCCGTTCAAAGAAGGCTTGTTTTCATTAAAACTCAACTTCTATGAACAGAGTATCCCTTTCATGGATCTTCAGCTAGCCGGCAAATGAAATGCACTAAACTAAATTTGTTAAGAATTTGTCACTTGAGCCATTTTATTTCATCTCCTATAATGTGCGCTTAGGCTACTAGATCTTTGTCTCCCTTTGAATATATTTTAACTAGAGATATGCACGAACCACCGGTTTGGTGGTTCACACTGGTTTGGCCAGTGACTGAACAGGTGTTCTGTGGTTTGGCACCCCTCCCCCTCTGGCAGGTGCCCACTCAGAAGCAGTACCCAGAGACACTGGGCAGGAAGCTGAGGCACTGCTTCCGAGTGGGTGTCTACTGGAGGGGGTGTGGCACTGAACCATGGAACATATAAATAAACATACGTTTGGCCATCAGCCAAACCGGCAGTTTGTGCCCATCTCTAATTTTAACCGTTGTCTTGTGTTAAAGGGATAATTTAAATGCTATCTACAACTTCAATATCTGTAATGTTTCTCCATTGTTCTGCCTTGAAACTTGTTCACGAACAAGACTTAGGAAGGAAATTGATGAAGCCAGCTGGCAGAGAATTTGGTCTACAAAAATCCTTTTCGTCTGTGTCTGCAACTATCAGAGGGAACTCCTTCAAACTTATCCATAGATGGTTTAATATGCCCATAAGACTGGCATATTAAGTCCTGCCCCATTATAGCTTCCTTTTAGTCCTCTCTTATTTCAGCGATTGCCATTATTATTAGAATCAGACTTTCTATGGACCCAGATTTATGCTTGCTATCTGTTTTCAGAGAAGACAATCTAAATTTATTTTCAAAAGCATTGGTCATTTACTTATTGGTGTCTTCTCCTTGCACACAGTTGGAAGGATGCATGCATTGTCACCAAGGAAACTGGGTTACAAAAGGCTCTCTATAGTGACTCTTGAAAAGCTTATACATCATTTGAACATTTTACAGGGAGACACACACCTCAATAATTTTGCATCTGTGCAGTAGACTTTTATGTTATATTTTAACAATCCTTCCTATCCAATTACCGTCCCTGGAAAATGTGAATTCATTTGGTCTCATATGTAAATGAAAATGTATTTTAAAAATAAAATATTTTTTAAAAGACAAATGCAAAAGTAGACCACCAAAAAAAATTCATACAATCTACTAGTTTTCGTGGATCAGGACTGTCCATTTGGTCAGGCTTGTACTGGTGCAAAGAACTTAAGAGTCCCAAAAGTTCATGGCAAGATGGATTTTGCCAGGCATTTTTCTTAGATGTAAGTCAAGAAATATGCAGGCTGCATTAGAGCTGATTGATTTAAAGTTATAGCTCTAAAGCTGTGGATTGGATATCACACCCCAGTTCTTCAAACAAACAAAGGCAGAGACCTTCATGTTTGGCCTTCCTTTGAAACGACATGTTTCTGTTTGGCTGCTGTTCAAGCGATGAAAAATTAGACCTACACACTTAGAGAAGAGAGAGAAGGTCTACAATCTTCCAGTTTTCCAAAACAGTAGATACTGTCCAAAGGCAGCAGGCTGCACACCAGGTGGAAGAGCAGGGACTCTTCTGAAACAGCCAGCAGAATATAGACTTTATACTGAAATAAAACAATACAGTGTCAGTTCTTTTCATGAACAGGAAAAAGCAGTTAGCATTAACAGGGAAATTCTTTGCAATAAAGGTTCCATGTAGTACTTACTATTATTGCATATTACAAGTAGGAAATACTATACAAAATCATAATTGAAACCCTACACTTTTCCTATGGCTGAGCTGCTGCATGGAAGCTGTTGAATTGTAGATAAGATAGAGGCAATATGGGTAGACCAAAGAAAATCAAAAGTATGTGTTTTACACAATTTAATTATAAGTGTGTTAGATGAATTAGTGCCATTCTCCAGTATTTAGCATCCCTCTTCCACCTCTCTGTAAGCTAAGTTTCCATGCAGTAGACTGGATGCATATTGTCACTACTGCTCATGCATGTAAATGTGGAAAACATAGTGTGTATCTACTAAGGGACCTTGCTCGGCACAGTTGGCTGCTCTACATCTGAGGACAGAAATGGAATGGTCTCTTATTATTTTTTAATTTTTAAAAAAGGAACTTGTTGCATCACTCATTATCATTACTGTTATTGTTGAGCTGTTTGCAATGATAGCTCATTATCCAGTGTACCTGAAAAATTCAGAGGGATAGTCTTCGGTTCTATCCAGTGGCCAATTCTGATATAACACCTTGAAAATGCTAACAAAAATGCAACGCATGAAACAAAACAATATTCCTTTGCCACTTCAGATTGATAAGAGAATGGTATAGAACCTGAAAAAGAAATCCTGTCAAAATGCCTCAAAGATGTTCTAAAATCCCTGCAAAAGTAACTTTTGAAATGGCTAGAAAATGTTATCTGTTGGAGTCTCTGTTAGAGAAGATCAACTTTTAATTATTTGTTATATTGCTTGAAACATCATTCAATTATGCTGTTACCCCCAAAAGTAACTACTTATAGGTAACTATTTTACATGCAACTGATTACTCCAGAACTCTGTGTGAGGGAGACATGACTATTTAAGTAGCTACCTGCATGCACCAATGTCATGTATTAGTTCAGTGCTGAAGACAAAGCCGTGAGCCTAATATAACCTGCTAGCTGCAGGTAATACTGTATTACAGAACACCAGTGATTTAAACTATAGGCACACATTTAAGATAGAAGTAACACAACCTGTGCTAATATTTCAGTTAAATATAGTTTGACTCAATGAATTTAAAACAAAGAATTCCTTTAGACTATATGAATTTATCGTCTCGTATTTGGTCTGGATTATGCATTACCCAGTTCTATTGTTTTGACTGAATATATTTAAGTACAGCTGCTTATTTCTCACTTCTGTAATAGAAAAAAAACATTATAGTGCATTTAAATTCTGCACGCCCATCACTTCATCTTTCAGCCTCAATCCATCTTATTTCTGGCTTAGCAATTTCCTTCCTAGAGGAGACTTTCAAAATTATATCAAATCAGGGAACAACAGTAGGTCAGGGTAGCTTAAGTTAGCAATCTCTGGAGAGCTTTGAAGCTGGTTAAAGGTACAGCTACTGTTTACAGCTTGAGCAAAGAAGTAGTAATGAGGTTATGTTGGATAAGACAGGGAGGGGAGGAAGAGGCCTTTCAAAAGAATGTTTCCTAATACTTCAACTGCTGTAGTGCAAATTAAAATAATAAATCATTCCTTGACAGGAAGCTGTTTTTTAAAAGCAGGGTGAAGATTTTAAAGATGAGTTAATACAATGAGTATTTCGAACTTTTTACACGGTTTTCATAGTACAATCTAAGAGTGTGGCTCTTCCTACAAACTAGAAAAATCAACACTTCCAAACGAGTCTGCCTTCATTCTACTGAAAGGAAGCAAGAGGTTTCAAAGTGACACACAAATCACTGACAGAAAGCAACAGACAATGTGACAGTGAGGTGAAACAAGGAGCCACTGTTCAAACCCTGGGGTGGGTCAATATCACAAGGAATACTTTGTACCCCATTCAGTATTCATAGAATTTAAAAGGTGGACAGAGATTTGAACTGAGGAAAGAGGATATCAAAAAGAGTACATGGTCTTAGTCAACTGAGCTGCTGGCAACAAAGGAGAAAGCAAGTGAGACTTGGATGTCTCCTAGAGGTAGAGGCCAGTCAGTCCTCCTGATCCATATGACCTTTATTCAGGTATAGAGCAGATCAAGGGGCTGCTGCTCACCCCCAACTGACATTATATGAGTTCCACCTCCACAGACTCCTACTCTTTTGCCTCATCATAGCATGGAAATGACTCTGGGTTTTGGAATGTTTTGCAGATTATGGCATATTCTGCCAAACTAATGAGATGTCCAATACAGTCCTGATGCCCAACTGCATTTCTACCATCTGAGGCCCAACCTAACTAAGTACAGTGAGACTTATCACTTGGGGGCTGCCCACCGAGTGAGGAACTGGCCACTGTTATGTGAATATAACAATGGTATGGAACAGTTGTGATCTACACTGGTAGAGAAAGTACACAACATGCCAGTTCTTTGAGGTATAAAGGGTTAAATGCTAAGATGAGACTTCTCCACCATCATGCTCTTATTTTTATTTATTTTTTCACGAATGGAGGCAAAGATGAGAAGCAAAGTATATAAAATTTAACAATATGAATACTTGGATAAACACAGTTTGGAACTGATGCTTCAATGGATCCAAGATACTAATTATGGGGCATCCTCACTGATGAACATATCAGAACTAATCATATAATATGCAGAAACATGTATACATTCTGATACCTGTTCACTTACATGTTGAGAATTATGCTTTTCTCCACCAAAAGGCTCTCTTAGGCTTTCTTTCTTTTTTTCCCAAGCCTTCCCCCACCCCCACCAAGCTTCTGGGCTGTCAATATCTGAAGACAGTGCAAGCCTATAGGCCCCCTGCTATAGTAATCTGACAGGCTCAATGTATATATTTTTTCCTTATCCAGATGTTCCCATTGACCTATCATCCCCTTCAGTTCTCTCTCAAGCTCAACAGTCAAATTCACTGATATTGTCTCATTGTTACCTTGCCATTCTTTTGATACAAAACAGCCATAAATAAATCCGACTGTTCAGTTAATTTGAATTTATAACTAATATGCCACACCAAAAACGTACAGAAACTGATCTGCCCTCCTATCTAGTTTTATGATGTACATTGAATTAGCCACCAAATCACAAGTAATAGCTGTTAGGAGAGAGAATCTTCACATTTAGAAAATTCTGTTTAAAGTATGCCTTAATCCACAGCCAGTTTTGTAGGAACAGATTTATTATCTTCTATTGTCTTGACATAGGTGAAATCATTTCCTTACCTCAGAATCATTCATTTTACAACAAATAATATGCATAAGCTGATAGACAAATTCATGACTCTATGTCTTTGGTAAAATGCCCCAGTGCATCACTTGGCATCTCTTTCGAATTTATTACAGGCAAGTTAAAGAATGCACAGAGGAAAAATGTATTGTTTCTACGAAGAATCAAAAAACAAATCCTAAAGGCAAGGTAATCAGTTTTATTCAGTGTTCACCTGGACAGCATCTAATCTAACTTTTAAAAAACAAAACTTTTATGATTCAATCTTCAGATACGATCTCCTAACTTTTTCTCTCCCTTCCTCTTCTTTTATACAAGAAACAAATATGTAAGGCGTACAACAGAATTTTCTGCATCAATAAAAGCAAGGTAATATACAAACTAATGCAATTGTCAGAAAATGTTGATGAGCTCATAAAAGCATGTTAATTAGGAATATGCACAGCAAAAACTTGCATTTTGGGGTTTTTTTTAGTTCTTCTGGCAAGTGTCTCTTTTATTTTTGTGTCTTGCATGCAGTCATCCAAAAGTCCTAAAGAACCCAAAAAACTACCAGTAAAAAGCAAAGCAAGGCAACAGAGAATCAATCTATACCAAAAGCCAAAAGCAGGCAACAGTGCAACCAATAGCAACATCCACCAAACAAAAGAGTACCCTTCCCAACTCAGCAAAAAATAAACCATTTATTTATTTATTCATTCATTCATTCATTCATTCATTCATTCATTACACTTCCAAACCACCCATATGACCAATGGCCACTCTGGGCAGTGTACAACGGAGAACAATATAAACATATAACAAACAAATCAATAATTAGATGAACATAAAACAAAAGCTTACATTTACAGTTAAAATTAAGTTAAAATCAGGCAGCAGCTAATCAGGTAGATGTTAAATATATAATCTCAGCGGGCTAATTGTATAGTTTGGAAAGCCTGCTGAAATAGAAAAGTTTTCAGAGATTTCTTCAAAATTCCGGAGAAGGGACCAGGCAAATTTCCAATGGCAGTTCATTCCATAATAGGGGAGCAACCAGTGAGAAGGCCCTGTTTCTTGTTTTCTCGTTCTAGGCCTCTCTTGTGGCTGTCATTTAGTACATTAAGCATTAAAAAAATCAGTCAAATAGTATAAGTACCTCATGCAGAGAGAGGAGGCTGGAATAGTGAAATAAAACACGCACAGTCCCCTCTTCCAAAATCCAAGAAATCCAAACAAACAAATAAAGGCAAAAAGTATGAAGCCCCCCCTTCAACCAAAATAACTAGAATATAAGAAGATTCCTCTCTCTTCAGCACTTGATGTCTCTTTTTTTCCTCTTCTCTTCAGGTAGCAGCAAAAATAATTCACAAAGCATGGTGAATTATCACAGAAAAAATGAAAGTATTCAACTAAGGTAGAAGCATAGAGACAGGCAGCACAGCATAAGATGTATGCACCAGAAGATCACCCATCCACAATGAATGAGTGGAAGAAGAACATTCTTATGGGGTTCCAACTAATGCAGGCTTTTTTACAGCTTCAACTTCATGATCCCCTCCCCCCAACAACATTCCAATTGACTACTGATAGCAAATTTCTCAATGCTATTGGATGAAAATATTCCCTGGCGACAGACAGGGGTGAAAGTAAAGTAAAATAAAAAAGAGGGAAAAACAAAAGAACATGAAATTTTTGTGTACTTCTCTTTCATTGACACGAATCATTCATATTTAAGAGGCTCTCCTTCAAGAATTAAAGAACTTAAAAACAAACATTAGAGTTTCTTTCATTTTTTTTTACTCATGTTAACATGGAAGTCCCATCCTAATGTTCATAATGCAATGACTTCCATTTTTAGTTGTGACTTGCAGGGGCAATTGAATGTTTCAGACAGAATTGTCACAGCTCCCGTCACCTCAAACAAACGAATTTTCAGCCAAGATCATTCACATGTTCAACAGTCAAATGATGATGTACATGGAGAAAAACAAAACAAACACTTAAAAAGCAGATAGTACAGTTCCTGGCAACTCATAATGCAAGTGGCAAAATATCCCTCTAAATACTCTCCAAACTCAGAAACGTGGACAAGTCCTGGATTTTTCCTTGACATGCTTTTCACATGCAATGGTACAGCCTTGAAGCATTAAAACAAATAATCTCCCCCAAAAGTTATTTTTTTAGATTACAACTCCCAGAATCCCCCAGCCATCCATGGAAGTCATCTTTTGGTTGAAACCCATTGTCTTCCATATCTCACCTTCACCTTTGGTTTATTCTAGTCCAGAGCTGTGGCCCTCCGATATTGTTTTTGTGGGGGGCCCCCAGAAAAGGCAAACTGTAGCTCCAAAAAATGCCCTGGAGTGGCCATTTGCCTTTTAAATAGGCCAAAGGGACCTGTACCCTTTAAACACCCATTTTCCAATACTGGAACTAGCCACCTAGCCACTCCTGGTTTCATTTTTGGTCAGGAGGATGTTTGTTGTATTTTTGGTAGTCTGTGTGGATCATGGAGGATCCTGGGTAAGACAACTGCCCACCCCAGGCCCACCCATCTTTCCCATTCCTTTTCTACAACTAGCATGACTCAATAAAAGAAATGTAGGCATCTATAAAACCAAAAGTGCCCATGTAAATCCATCGGGGGGTAAAAAAGCAGCCTGCATATGAATCTGGAATTCCGATTTTGTTCTGGCATTTACGGAGATGGTCTATCAGTAGTCTACCTTGGACTTGTCTTTTGTTTTTAAAGTGTATTTGGAATAAGAAGGAAAAACAAGTGTTACAAGTGAGAATCCAACTCCATAATTGAAAGATATCCATCTCCATCAATCTCCATATTCATACTAACTGATGACTAAATATCAGGAACTGTACAATCAATTATCTTATCCTAACCAAACATTTACTTCTTCTTTGTGGTTGTCCTAAAATACCTCACCATTGCTATCATATTATTTAGACATTTTCTTGGATGAATACGTCTCATGGGGTTCAAACAATTGATCACTTTTATCCAACAAAGCTGTCTCTTTTACTTCCTAGAAAGATGGATTATACTTAATGGAAACATTATGTTAAAATGAAGCATACAAGAAATCTATAATGCCGTCTGTTTTAAACTGGGAGGCAGGTAATGAACTGCCAGATGTATCTGAAAACTTACTTTTCATGTTTAAGATGTTAGAAAGTTTTGCAGTGATCAATCTACTGAAGTACTGAAGTACGGAAGATTCATTACCATTTCAATAATTCATGTTTTGGTGAACGGCACCATTGGCTGCCCTTTTTACCATGGTAGACAAAGCGGGCCTATTACCAGAAGCCTGGACCAATGCAATAGTAGTTCCAATCTACAAATCAGGTGATCCTCTAAACCCTAGTAATTATAGACCAATCAGTCTTTTACCTATCATAGGAAAACTTTATCCTAAACATCTTTTAAATAAACTGGCAGCCTGGGAAGAGCAGATGGCAATAATTGGACCAGAACAAGCGGGATTTAGGAAAGGGAAATCCACCCTTGATCACTGCTTCACCTTAGCACATCTGATAAATAAATAAGTAAAGCAGGCCAAATCTAAACTATATGTAGCCTTTTTAGATCTAAGGGGAGCTTTTGATTCAGTTGACCAAGAAAAACTGTGGAACAAACTAGCCGACCTCTCAATTGATAGAAGGCTGATATATCTTATTAAGAGACTGTATTCTACAACCTCCTGCCAAATCAAATGTTCAAACTCAGGGATCTTAACTGACCGGATATCCACCAACAGAGGGGTCAAACAGGGCTGTTTATTAGCGCCTTCCCTGTTCAACCTGTTTTTGCATGACTTAGCCCCTTTCCTACTGGAAACTGAGGGCCACCCTCCTAAAATCGGCTCTACGAAGGTCCCTTTACTTTTGTACGCAGACGATGCAGTTATCTTATATCGTACCAAACTTGGTTTAAAACGTCTGATGTACAAATGCCTCAAGTTTTTAGCCAATAATAACCTACAACTCAATTATGATAAGTCTAAAATCATGGTATTTGCAAAATCATGGAAATTGTACAAGTGGATTTTTGAGGGAAGAAAGATTGAGCAGGTTAAACACCTCAGGTATCTGGGCATTATGTTTCATTTCAAATATAGCTGGGTCCTACACCGTAAAGCAGCAATACAGCAGGCTAAGGTTACTATCCAGTCAATCCATAGATTCTTTTATAATACAGGAAATAGATATGTACCGCCTGCATTAAAAGTGCTTAATGCAAAGATTATTTCACAGTTACTATACGGCATACCTTTATGGATAAAGGCCTGGGATCATTCCCTAGAGCAAATCCAATCTATGATCCTGTGGAAAATTCTGGAAGTACCAACTTGTGTGCCATACGCGGCCCTCTGTTTAGAGGCGGGCCAAAATATGGTAGCGACTCAGGCATGGCTGAGATCAATCAAATATTGGTTGAAGATCCATTATAACTTCAAAGAGGGCAGTTTTTTACACCACATTTTCCGAGAACCAAGTATCGCTAGAGAGCTTGCATATATTGAAAATAAAATCTCACTAATAGGCCTGTCAGTGGAATCACTTGGCTCCCTGCCCCACAAGGAAGCATTTCAGCTGATTAAACGCAGGATGTTAGATATTGAATTCCAGGATCTCCTAAGTGCAGCAAACAAGACCTGTTCCCCCCTAAGCCACCTGATTCCTGTTAGGCAGGGCCAGAGGGCCCTATATTACCATCTATTGCAATCACCTCAAAAACACAGAGCCTATTCCCTGGCCAGATTTAATGTAATGCCTTCAGCAGTATTATCTGGCAGGTTTCAGGGTATTCCTTACAATGAGAGGAACTGCTCTTGTAAACTGGGAGGAATTGAGTCGCTGGTACACATGTGTTTATATCGCCCTCGCTACTCAGAACCCGCACTCAATATCTGGGCTCAATATTGCTCAAGGTAAGAGGGTGGTCAGATATAGACAGAATGTGTTTTCTGTTAAACGACAGGGTGGAAAACAGGGTGGAGAAAGTAGCATGCTTCTTAGCACACATAGTGAACAGGCCAAAATAGCACATTTTGAACCAGCACTCCCTGCTTGAGCCAGATTTATGGATCCTCTGATATAATCAATAGGCTAATTATGACAATAAAATTTTTAATTATTATTATTATAAGGTACATAGGATAGGGTGGAGAGTGTGTCTTGCTGCATAAATAGTAAAACTACATTGAATCTGAACAAACTTTGATAATGGTTCCAGAAAGCTGCAAACAAGTTTTACTGAATGTAGTTTTGATTAGGTGTTTTGTGTATGCCAATAAAGGTTTGATTGATTGAATAATTCATATTGTTGTTTAGTCAGGTTGTATAAGTTAACAGTAGCAACTAGCAAAATTTTGTACCCCAGTTTCTGGCTCTTGACAAGCAAAAACTACACACAATTACAAAAGTGGAAAGAGTAAGTATATTTCACATCTTCTAATTAATAATCATAAACACCCTGAACCTTTGCCCTTTTAATTTCATGGCCAGCATCTTATTGCTACCTGTCAATCAATCAATCTTTATTGCACAGTCACAAATCCGATACAATGCATTAAAAACAATTTAGAATAGCATGGATACAACTGAAAAACAATAAATATCATAGTACAGAGGCAAGAATTGTCTTATGTTTTCTTTGTGCAGAAACAAGAAACTTGGCCACAAGTTCATTATTGCTAGTCCTGACTAAAGTAGACCATTTGACTCAAGGGGATTTATGTATGTGTTGATTTACCATTCAGCAATTGATTCGGTGACTCTGCTCTTTGTTGAAACTGGCTATGTAACACTGGCCACAGATTGTCAAAATGTATCTGAACTTGTATTGAGGAACATGTCCATGATACCATGCTGATCATGTTTCTAAGAAGGATGGACCTGGCTGGATAGCTTGGTGGTTTAGGTATCTGTGGAGCCAAAGGCTGGGGGTTTGATTTCACACTGTGCCTTCTACAAGTAGACCCAACGTGTGTGGGATTGGACAAGCTGCACAGTCTCAGGACACGCCCAGAAAAAGGGGTAAACCAATTATACTCTACTCAGAAAACCCTAAAAAGGCTCATCACAAGTCAGAATTGACTTGATGGCACATGATTTTTTTTTAAAAAGACATGCTTATTTCTTCTTGTTATCTAAAAGAAAGTGATAAGACTTGAGACTTTGGGGCCTAAATCCAATGTTAATCTTATATAGATCAGACCCTTTGGGATGAATGGGATTTAAATTGGTTAAATGGCCCACTACCTGTGAAATTGTCTCTTTTCTGCCACTGGCACAAGAGGAAATCCATAAACACATTGAGCAAGTTGGAAGACCCCATTATGTTGAACAGGGAGATCTCCAGATGACAAGCAGTTCCAAGCTGAAGATCAGAGAAGCAAAAACAGAACATTCCATCTGTAGAACTATGGCACTCAGCATTTGTAAAGAGGATGCTGGCTTTTGATTTTAACAGATCTACCCTGGGATGAACTAACACGGGATTTACCCTTTGCCCTGAAATACCAGTGTGGACAACAATCAAAGTAGTGCAGTGCCTCTGCCTACTCCTGCCATGAAGAAGGAAGAACACCTTCCATTTTGGAGAACTTTCCCCACAACACCCAGTTAACTTTTTAAAAAATCCCATGAAAACAACCTTCCATCCATGTTAAAACAAAGGCAGTGTGCAGTCCTATTTGAGGAAGGTGATTTATTGCTCCCCCGTAAATTATATATCACCCTCCTGAATATGAAGGATGAGAATAGTAACAAACAAATCCTACAGGCTGACCTCAAATTGACAGGAGAACACTGCCCGTGGATTTCGGTCTACATGTAGAAATTGCTTCCCACAACAAGCGTTTGAGCCAGGGACCATAAATTTTAAAAGACAAGAGCTTGGACCTGCACTTTGACACTTGACTTGCAACCAGGTTCTGTAATGAGAGGACAAAGACAACCATTGCGAGAAGATTTGTATTCATGGAAGGTACAAAGGTCTTTATGGAAAGCCAAATTATATATTTCAAGAAGACTATGGAGAATGGACAAATCGGACACAGTAGTGATCTTCAAGCTGGCCAGAGTAGATGCCAGCCCTGACATCAACTAGAAGGGATGAGAGAAAAGGAGGCCTACAAGGGAAGCACCCAGAAAGATGTCCATCTAAGAAGCCCATGCCAACCCTGACTGTGCCTTTCAATCTGCTTCTGGGCCAGGAAATGAGTTGGCCAGGGTTTCTCTCACTCACCTGATTTCTATTATACCTTCACTCCTCATGCCCACACAATTACTCCTCTTCTGCACCTGTCATGGCTGAAGTCCTGTTCATTGGAGCTGCTGGAGGATGGCTTGGACAGTACATCCAATTTCCACCATGCAGTGTTATGTCATGGTTGGTTAAAGATTTGGACTGGGACTTGATGACAGAGTTTCATATCCCCAAGGAGCCATGAAACCCACTAGGTGAGCTGGAGCCAATCATTGTTTCTCAGACTGACCTACCTCACATAGCTGTAGATGTAAGAATAAAGTAAGGAGGAAGGGAGCCTTGACGTGATTGGAAGAGAGGTGGCATATAAATGTTACTGGAGGATTTTCGTTATTCCTTTGAGTTAGCAGAATATGAGGTAGAAAAAGCAACAACACAGAGAAACATGGAGAGATCAGCTCAGCCTCATCAGCACTCCCTTGGTTTCCTTTGCACACAAACTACTCGTAGCAGTTTGCATGATTAAAATCACTCCAAAAACATTTAAAGTAGAAAAAAGGTATCTTCACTTACAGTTACCATCTGTAGTTACAATCAAAAGAAAATAAAGAAACAGGTAAAATTGAATCTCCAATAAGTGGAAGACCCTCCATGTTTGTTGCTTGGTTGGAGGTCAGGGAAAGAGAGAGAGCTATCAACAACAACAATGGAAGCAAACAAACAAACAGAAAGAGGGGGTGAGGGCTTGCCTCAAATGCCAGATGCAGGAAAAGAACTTTACCAACCAAGTTAGTGGCAAAGGACAGTCATATTAGGTTGTAAAGCCCCCTCCCCCAATACCCAGTGTTGGTGTGTGCAAGTTTGCTATTACCCCCACAAATGTAACTAATAGAATGCCCAGAGACCTTTAATTTTTTTTTTAAACCAAAACCTCCTTCTGCTGTGGAGAACTGAAAAGGAGCAGTGTCCTATGCCAAGCCAACAAGAAAAATTCATAACAATCGCTATTCCCTTTGGGATGACAGATATATCCTTCTGATGAGCCTGCCACTGGCAGTAGTTACCACAAACAAATCTTCATTCATTCAATTAACATGAAATATCACAGACTTCAAAAAGAGACATCCCTGCTTCCCCAGCCCTTCATTTCTGAAAGGTCACATTAAGTTTCTCATGAATGCATCATTCACAGCAAAAGCAGGAACTTTGGTTTTCCCCCCCAATAAATAAATAAATAAGTGAAAATAAAAGCTGTTCTCTTTTTTTTCACCGTTGTATCCCTCATTTTACAACGTACACAGTAAGTCAGAGCAGCAAATCACGCGAATGGTATCTGCTGCCAACTGACAGGCGCTTGCTCTCAAAGCTGATTCCAGCATTTTTTGATGGTGCACTGTATAAGGTTTTATTGACCAACAAAGAAACATCATGAAATACATTTCCATCTCCGTAATATTGATTTAAGTCAAGCCTGGTAATCATATAAAAGCAAGTGTTTTACAATGCACTAGAACTTGAAGGAACTGATAGGCCAAGCTAAAAACAATTGTTTTGCAAACCAACGAACTTCCTTCCACCTAAAAAAGAAGTCAAACTCCAAGAGTAATGTTTGCAAACTGTTGATTGCGGGCATTTATCTCCAACTGAACTGCACATGCTTATCGCAGTAGGATACCAACCTGGTAGAATGTCCCTTTTTTTGACTGGCTGTTCCCAGAATCTCCCAGCTAGCAAGGTTAAGCTCAGCTAACATCTGGAAAGACTAGACAGAGGCATGGCAACGATGGCGATTCATATTGTGATGAAATAGCTGAGGATCCGTTTAGCCGTCATTGCTAATATCCACTGGTAGATGAGGATGGCTTCTGGCTGAGGTGGAGGACCAGATGAGGCCCTTTGCTACCACAGAATGGCAGCTGAAACTTTCTTCAAAATAAGCAATGGGACTACAACCTCTACTACTTCTGAAGGCAAGAGGTTACATTGCAGGGTTCTCTCCTCCAACACTCTGTGGCTACTTCCCACCATCTACTGTCTAGTGCAGGGGTGGGCAATTAATTTCTATAGGGGGCCACATGAAAAATCTGAACTGTGTTCGGGGGCCGAACCAACTTTACGTAAAAATAAAATGAAACAGTGATGTTATGATTGTTTTTATTTTAAACTTGTTAATCTTCACAAATACTAAAGAGTTTTTTTTGCGGTATGTTAAAGATAAGCAACTGGCGGCAGGCCGGACAGCAGCGGCTCGCGGGCCATATGTGGCCCGCAGGCCACACTTTGCCCAGGTCTGGTCTAGTGGAAGAGTGGCTTCTATTCATAAACATACCTCTACACCACTCCATCTGTACAGGGTGGACTTCCTTGATCCCTTGTCAAGCTCCTTCCAGTAGGCATCTCCTACTTGCTATGAAGGAGAAGACCCTTCTCCCTCTGAAACTCAAGAAAGAGGAGGACCTGCCATATTCATGATGGGGATCAGATGGGGGAAGGTGAGTAAGTGAGTGACAGCAAAGAGAGGAGGTAAACGAGGGTCAGGGTCCCACTGGGAGAATTTTTCCTGAGCAACCAGTATGTTGAGCCCCAAAATGGACTCTGCCTATGCAATGCCTGTGCTTTGCAAAAGATTCAGGAACAAGTAGTGGGTTCCTTGACAAAGAAGAAGCTATTTCATTGCCTCTCAACCTTTAGCCATCCAGAAGTTTTAGACTAGTTCCCACAATCCTTTATCATTAGTCATCCTGGCTGAAGCTTCTAGAGTTGGTAGAAATTTGAGAATCACTTTTGTCCTCTCTTTGTAATGGTAAATCAAGCTTAAAGATGACAAACTGTGAGAAAGGAAATGAGGAGAAGTTGCCTATCAACAATCAAAAATTTGGCACATTGTTCTTTAAAATAATTGTTGCATAGCTTGTCATTCCCATTATTGTTGCTTTCATCATGACAGTGGTTTGTTGCATTGCATACTCTTAATGTGTTGTGTTGCCATAGGGGGCCACAAAAATACAGATAATATATTCTGGTTTTCTCTAGTGGCCAATTCTGATACAGCACCTTGTAAATAATAACAGAAATGAAAAAAAGACAGCAAAAATACTTTCCAGGCCATTTTGAACTGATAAGGGAATGGTGTAAAAACTGGAAAATTTCTGTCAAAATGCCTCTAAAAATGCCTTAAAATGCCCTTAAAAGTAGTTTCTGAAAGTAATTGGAAAACATTACTTGTTGTACCTATAAAGAGATTTTGTGTCTACTTGTTACCTTACTTTTGCTGTTACTTTGTAAACTCCTTGTTCTATTACCTCAAAAGTAACTAATTACATATAACTATCTTACCTCAACTAGTTACTTCCAGTTCTGAAATTTGAACTGGTGACTGAACAGTCATACAGGTCACCTGGCTACCATATTCTCTACTATGGTGAAATGTATTATATTAACTGCATCTCTACCTATAAATTAGCACATGCAATGAATTTTTGCAAATTTATATCTGCTTCTGATCTTTTCCATAATGAAGTATAAATGGCCCACCTCCTGGGATGTGTTCATACAGGGCACTGTAGGTCTCCACTGTAAACTTAAAAGTCTGCTATTGCCCTGAGGCTGTACATTGCACAGGGGTGTTATTTTAAGGGCAACTGAAGGATGACATAGAAAGAGTACTAATATTTGGCAACTAACTATTTCTATGGTTTCATGTTTGAAGCTACCAAACAGTCAAGGAATGCATGCCAAACACGCTGAAGTCCTGTTGCTTAACATAGTATGTCACACTAGAGTATGTTCATTGAATCAGTGAGGATTTCACTAATTCAAGTGGGCCTACTCTAGCTATGACTCACTACACTGAAGTAAGTTACAACCACGGTAGGCCTGTTCAAATCAATGGAACCTATGGAGGAGTTGACTCAACAAATCCCCACTGATTCAATGGGCCTCCTCTAGTGCAACTTACTACCCTAGGGAACAGGATTTCAGCCAGAAAACACTCATTCTAATTCTGAATTCAACATCCCTTATTCAGATAGTGAACTTGGAAACTGAACACTTGATGACATGTTCGGAAGATTCACTTCAAGTACAGTTTTGAACAGCATCTGTAATCAGTTCTTAGGTCTCAGTCTAGCTGGATACTTGGGAGGTTGCTGTTCCCAAGCTTTGAATTCTGAATGTGACTTCCCACATCGTATTTGTTAACCTGTAGGGCCTTAAGCAAATCCTGAAAGATGTTTCCCCACCACCAAATCCAGTGTTATAAACTCAGATGAATAGCTGGCAGCAGCTTCTTCCCTTATTTACTGGCCCAGAATATCAATGAGAATCCACAGTCTCTGACTGAGACGTACACTTTGCTGCTTCCACTTCCACAGGCTCGTGCACAATACACTGAGGGAAGATCTCACATTGAACTTTCCACCACTGCTGCAAGAGAAAGCACAAGAGAAGATGCCTTGCATGTTAATCATTTCTGGTGCCTTGTAATTGTTTTCTGATGAAAGCTGGCGCTGGCCTGATAGTTCTCCAAAGACGGTAAATGACTTTTTCTTCCTATTGTCTTCTTCACAGGCTTGAAGCACAGAGAAATGAGCGCTGCATTTCCCAAAAGAGCACTAAAGGTGAAATTTATGCTTGCACAGAGTCCTGTGTATCACCTAAATGACACTTAAACCACATATTAAAAGATAAATCCTACCTTCTACTCCTCCCCAAGGCAGTCAAGAATCTCATACTGTAGAACTAATGGGCTTCAAATGCACCAGCATGCGCAGTCTAGGGAGGCATCTCTAGGGCTGCTGAAGTTCTGTAAAACTAAGTTATAGATGGATGTCTTTGGCAAAGACCATGGAGGTGGACAGATGAGCCCCCTGAAACACATGGAACCTTCAAATCCATAGGTTTCTGATTGTGCACTCTGTTGGCGTTCTTGCAACCCTGTATGATGCTTTTTGCAGGTTTGGCTGAAAGGGACCTTTCTGGGCTGAGGTGACTGTCAATCTATCCAGCATTAATCGATAGTTTCCTCCTTCCTCCGGCATTCAAAAAGAGTCCCGCCTCTCTCCTCTGTTTCTTTTGCCCCTCTTTTTTGTCTCTTCAAGTTAGTAGTCTGAAGCAGTCAGTGAGTCTGTTGAGGCCTGTTGCTGCAAGGAGTCATGTTTGATTTTTAGCTTGCTGTTATTTGTTCACTGTAAGTAAATTAATCCCTTTATTCTTTCTCCTACCGGTGCCTCAGAATGAGTTATTGAAACTGTAAGCACCAGTTGATGAAAAAAAGGGATGGACTTCTCTGGGGAACTTGAAACTAATTCTGATTTGTGAATCCCTGCACTTCTGATGCGTGGCTAGAGGAATTCAACCAAAATTTCAAAACTGCACACACTCATCTAGAATTAGAGATGTCACCAAATCTTTTCCTCTCCCCAGATTCATTTGCCTATGGTTAGTGATGATGAAAGAAGCAGAGGCCAGTTTCCCTTCCTTCTCTTCTACCAGAGCAGCAGCTGCCACCAAATAAATAGATAGGGGGGCAGGATTTGGAAGATCATGGTGGAAGGAGTTAGGAAGTGTGGTTTCCTGAGTGTGAAAGGGGCTGAATACAAGTTCTTCTGGGCAGCAAATTCTCCAGAAAGAATTTTGGACTGAGGTTGAGGATGATTTAGAGAATGAAAGTAAGAGATTAAACTATTCTATGTTTTTGTCTCTGTTTAAATGTTCCTCTTGCCTTTTTTATGGTAGTAGTAGTGCTCCTCTAGGTTTAAGACTCAGAATTTCACTAGGACATAGATTATCTCCAACCAACAGAAGACTCCATCCAGGAGCTCCCAGGGGATCACCAGTGAGTTTGTAAATGGGCACAACATTGGGGGTGAGTTTGAAACTCATTCACTTGTTTTCGTCATGTCCCGTCATGTCACCTCCAACTTAATGGTAATCATATGAATGAGTGACCTACAAAATGTCCTGTCGTTAACAGGCCTGCTCACCTCTTGCAAATTCAAGACCATGGTTCCATTACTGAGTCACTGCATCTCACATTTGGTCTTCCTCTTTTCCTGCTGCATTTAACTTTTCCTAACATTGTTGTCTGTTCCAGAGAGTCTTGTCTTCTCATGATGTGCCCAAAGTTCAATAGTCATACAGTGTCTTTATTTATTTATTTCCCACCTTTCTCACTTCCAGGGCCCAAGGCAGCTTGCAATGTTTTTGGTTTGTTTCTGTTTTTGTTTTTAAATGGAGCTGCACATTGAGAAATGTCAAATTAAATCTTAGTGTATTCTGATACCAAAGGGGAAGAGGAAAGTAACAGAAATTCCAGAGATGGGAAAAGTTACTCTTTTGAAGTAAAACATCCAGATTCCCTACCTAGGGTATTCCGAGTTGTTTTTTGTTTTTTGTTTGTTTTGTTTTGTTTTTTTAAGTTGATTTTTACATCTCTAAAGCTTATTCAATTTACATGAGCTCTATATCAGTAACTTAGCAGTAGGGTGTGATTACATATAAATTCCATTTTTGGACCGCTTGTGGCATGGTCTGATGCAAGCGATCACTTGGAGATCACACAACATATGGGGAATAGCATTCCAACCCAACCTAATCCTTTTTGATCTGGCAGTAGGGCTCTTACTTTTCGGGGCCAGGCTGGAGCGACTCCCCAGTGGACAGAAGGGTTGTTTGAGGAGAGATCACCCCCAACAGAGTGAATCTTTCCAGTATGATCAGACACACACCTTCTTCACCATTAGATTGCACCCTTAGTTCATACTGTATACTCTTTTTATTCTTTATCAATTGCTGGGCCTCTTTAAAGATGCCTAGCAGTAACTCCCATTTTATCCAAACAGCAAGCAGATCTTACACGTTCTGGCAACTTTAAGAAACAGCTGACACACAAAAGGATTTCAGGCAGGAGGTGGACGGTATGGTGGCCCATAAGGGACAAGCCTCAAAAACCAAAGCACAGTCACATCCAGTAGGATCTCCCAGGTGAAAAACGGGGTGCTTCTAAGGAAAATAAGCATGATCTCATGAGCATATGCGAAGGGGGGCAAGAGGACAGGATTAGCAATTTATTTGGATACTCAGAGCACATTTTGCTTATCTTGCCCTTTTTCAACAACATTTTCTAAAACGAGCATGATTGGTCAAATAAGGTATGGTTTTAGAAGTAATATATTGACAGAAGAGGAAATTTTGATCCATTAAATATTTGCTTTTGAGCACAGGGGAAGCATAATCATATGAGGTGGCACACACTGTTGAAAGCAAGAGCACAGTGTTCCATTCAGCACAAGCAAGACACGAGAAGCAATATCAGGATGAGAAAGAAGTAACTGTTCATGAAAGACAAGAGTGAAAAAACGTGTTGCTGTGAGGTTTTTTTTAAAAAAAAATATTACAGCAAAAGCAATGAGGTTAACAGGCTAAGCCTCAAAAAGCTGCCACAAATACAAGGTGTAACTCTGCCATGTTGTGAGAATAACCCCATTTAGTCTCTGCTGGAAATAGTGAATTCTTCTGTGAGCTTTCATAGGGGTTGGAATGGAAAGAAAGGAAGGTCACCCTTTGTGACAAGCGTCAGTGAAGGAATTAGACTTTTGAACTTCCTGGGTGTCTTCAGTATTTATAATCCTTAGTTCTATCATCCAGATATGGCAAAGTGCCTTTCCCCCGTCTCTACTGAACAAACACAGTTTGCTCCAATGCAACTGGGATTGGAGCTGGACAATAAGAAATGAAGCCAACTTTCTGACAATTCTGAAGTTTTATTTAGCACTTTAAACTGGTTTATGTCACCAGAGAGCAGTAATTCCTGCATGCATTACTTGAAAGTAAGGGAAAGGAGTTACAGATGAGTGGTGGGAAGCAGTCATCCCAAAAGGAATCATTCTGAGTTGTGAATCATGATGTATTTTGTAAAATTACTGTTCAGACTTTTGATGTTCTATATTCTGAGACTATGAAGTACCTTTCCATGTTATATTTCTATAGAAAAGATTCTCAGAAAAGTAATAGTCTGAAGCTTGAGTGGAGATGATCCCCAGAGAGGATACTTGGCTGAGAACCAGAGAGGTTCTACCTGGCTTGTCTGCAAACAGCCTCTGGTACCTTTGTACTGGCACATACCCCCTCTCTGGATCCACTTGAATGGGGAAAGTTGCAACTCTTCTCCCTCCCCCAGTTGGCATCCAGCCAATGTATTCACCAACCCCTCCTGTGGTTCTTTCCTGGCTGCACATATAAGAATGCTACCCCATCTGGGAGGATTCCTAAGACAGTTTGGTTGGGGATGCAGCTGCTTCACCTCAACCCTCAGGCAAAGTCTCACTGTGCTGTGCAGGTGTCCCTTAATGTTGGAAGGAAGGGGGGCTGTCGGCTGGAATGAGACTTGTATCACAGCCAGCATGAACGGTGAACTCCCAAATCAATCCACAGCCCCTGTGTGAGCACTATTTGCTATTTCAGACATAATACAAGCTATGAATCAAATTGCAGCAAAGCTGAATCATTCCAATTCAGCTCTCCAATGTAGTCACACCCATAGAAGGGATTTTGAACCCAGCAGCCAAGGCATGATGAAGTCAGCAAACTTTTAAGTATCTTCCTGAAAAGATAAAAAGGTTAGAAGGGTCCATTTTCTTGATCCTCATGCCTCCCATTTTGCCCTAGGTATGAGTGTGGAAGCCACCTGCAGTCTGTCAAAGCTATTTCGAAGTCCACAAAACACCCCGTAAAATGTAGGAAATGATCTCTCTGTCAGGAACAAACAAATCTATTTTTGTTTCAATAACCAAATAACTTTGTTTTCTCCAAGTAGACATTTGTCCTATCCTATTTCTGCACCAATCTCAGAATGTTTAAATCCATATAGTAATACATTTATAAATCAGTCTCTGATATGTCCGTTTTTCTGAATAATTCACAAATACATGCCATTTGTGTGCTATTTTCCCTAACATATGCAGTTTTGCATTCATTGTTTACACATCCTTTTTAAATGAGAGAACAACATTGCATAACTCAAAGAAATGTAAAAGCCAACAAAATGTAAAAGCCATTCTGGCTCACATCTCCATTAACGATATGCCAAGTAAGGCTGCAACTATATGGTCAAATACTGCAGGATTTGTCTGCTTATAAAATGGGTGAATTTGAAGTATTTTTAACTGATCACATGACAAAAAGGCTGATTCAAATGGATCCAGCCTTTTTGGCTCCTAAAGTGGCCTTTTTTCTACTTTTTCCAAGCTGGAACAATTTTTTTTCCTGTGCAATTGGCTGTGATATGTTCTTGTAAAGATAGGAACCCTGTATGTAGGGGGTATGTTCCCTTAGTCCTGAATATCATGATCCAACTGTCTGTGTTTCAGTGACATTGGCAGTTGGATCATGATGTTCGGGACCAAGGGAACATGCCTCCACATTCTTTCCTCTCCCCAGTCGCCCTCTGATTTTTAAAAATTTCTTACATATATGATATTAGCACTAGATCACCCTATCACCTTGTTATTATTTCCCATATTTACACCCTGTCAGTTCCCTGTCAGATCAGCAGAGGCGGGACCAGAGGAAGGAAGGAAGGAAGGAAGGAAGGAAGGAAGGAAGGAAGGAAGGAAGGAAGGAAGGAAGGAAGGAAGGAAGGAAGGAAGGAAGGAAGGAAGGAAGGAAGGAAGGAAGGAAGGAAGGAAGGAAGGGAAAAAGGGGGGCTGTGGGCTGGAATGTGAATCGAGAATGAAGAGTGAACTCCTGGATCAATCCACAGCCCATGTGTGAGCACTGAGCAAAGCCTAATCTCTCCAATTTGGCTGTCCAGTGTAATTGTACCCTAAATCTCTGTTTGAGAAGGGCAGATTAACTCAGTTGTGTTACATCATAATGCAAATTTATTTCTTATTCATTTTTGCCAATGCTATAGTCTTCAGTTCCTACTGGGCCTTCACAACAAACTTCAGTTCTAAAATATATAAGATGTAGGACCCTGCACAACATGCCTGAACCTCCGAACAGCTTTAGTTCATCCTGGAAAGGGAGGCACTTTTTGCCATTTAGATTATGCTTTCTTTGGTACTGACATTAGGAGATATGATGGTCTGAAATAAGAGAATGAGATCGGAACAGCTGATTCATCATTATGTGGATCTGTACAAGAGATGATGGAGAGCAATAAACACACTATGTAAATCAGTTGGACATTAGCTAAAAGATTATATCTGACCTCTATAGATTTTGCAACAGATCTTGCCTTTTGCTGCCCTCACATTTCATACATGCAGTATTAATCTTTATGATTCAGCTCAAGATGAAGGGAGGGGAGGACCTGAGAACCAGGTGAATTGCAACGTTTTCAACCTTTAACAACAGACTCCTGCTGACCTGTCAGGATTAGCTCTAATTGAGCCTCTCAGATTAATTGCTCATGCTACTAATCACCTTGAAGCTCTGTGATTTTCATTGGAAGTTGAGAACTCTCTGACCCAATTCTAATTAAGCAGCAGTGGGAGCTTCTTGTGTATCGTGTAAGCATGCAAGGAAGTACAATCACGGCAAAGCAGGGTGGAAAATCTGTGGCTCTACAGCTGGACTCCATATCCTATAAGCCTAAACAATATAGCCAAAGGCAAGGAATGCTGGCAGCCATAGTCCACCAATATTGGGGAAGCCGTTTCCCATCCCTGCTTGAGAAGAACAGCCAAGAATGGAAGAGCCAACTGTGTCAACCACATGTCAGCCTAAACGGCAAACTGCTTGGTGCAAATTGAAATATTGGAGGAAAGCTATAGAGGTACACATATTTCACGAATGCTACTGATTCGGAAATAATTTCCTTTGTAAGGCATCAAAGATGTGTTTCCACCCCCTCAGTTGTGTGCCTCTGTTAAATCAGAGTATCACCCACCAGCTGTGAAATTAGCCTAACTGTCTGAAGTATGGGTGGCATATTCCCTCCAGCTTTTGAAACCACAGGGAAGGGCATTGTTTGAGAGCTGAAATTCAGAACTCATTTATAAGAGCAGGGACTTAATGCAATTAATGCAACTCATTTAAAGCATGTTTAAAAGAGTATTAAGAGCATATGGTGATTAATATGTGCTAATTAAAGACAACCTAATTATTTCCACATGCAAATAAAAGTTTATTTGAACATGCAAATGCAGAAAATGAAATGCGATCTCCCACGTATAAACAACAAGCGTCTATTCCGGGCCTGCTCCTTGAGGTTAAAAGAAATTAAACTGTTTAAAATTAAAGAGATTTCTATTTAATCTTAATTTTAATTGCTAAAGCTATAAATTAGCAAAGAAATTGGCCACATTAACAACAAAAGAAGCACTTGGAGCAGAGATTTATTTATAGTATAATTAGTAAACATGAAAGGCAATCAGGATTTCTTTCTTTTTTCTTTTTTTCTTCTTTTTCTTCCTTCTTTCCTTTTTTTTAAAGGTCTATAACGCGATTTCATGTCAAGTTAATTCTAAGCCTACTTCTACCAGCTTTGTTCTGGAGCTATTCCAGAGTTACTAAAAGAACATAGCAAGGAATTACTCTATTTTAAGGACTTCCAACACTAAAGTGTCTGTAAAAAAAAAAACAATGAGGAAAAAGTGGTAAATATAATCAATCCCGTTACTATAATATAAATTAATTTAAGTGCTGGCTCTTTAATAGAATTAACATAGATGGAATGATGTCTCTGTCATTTGAAGCACTGAAAATGTCTGTTGTCATTGGAGGAAAACATTCATACTACACACAATGAATGGGAGATGATGTTGATTAAATTCTGGATTGTACCAACTCAAGCTTGGAGAGACTCATATTTTGCAATACATCCATTGTTGAAAAATATCCCATGACTTCCATTCTATGAAGTAAATTAGAAGTACCATTGTGACAAAGGACACAGTTATGTTGGAGAGCATTTACATGTTTCAATTTAAGAATATATTTGATGACTTCTAAAAGAGCAAGCATCATGGCAATGATTGCTAATAATGTTTGTATATCTTATTGGGCATGGTAGATAATTTTGCTTGATTATAGGAAGTCAAAGGACCTCAGCATACCATAATGCCTGGGAAACTATTCTAATCAATAACTGGAACCGCTGGTATCATCAAAGTAAGCCTCAATACATACCCTTCAGACCTTCAGGAGGCTGACTACTTTAGGGTATGCGTCACTGGATGGCCCTTGTTCAAAGAATCTACTCAACCTTGGAGCCAGTCTTGCTTTTCAGCCATCATAATGCCATTACAGTGCGCTTGGACTTTGCTTTAACCAACTATGACCATCAAGATTATCAAAGTTCACTACCCATACATTGCTGTCTCCTAGATGTTTCACCCTGTGTTTCTCCAGTGTCAAGGAACACACGCAGGAGATTGGATGAGACCCTGATGGACCACTGTGTTTGGTTAGAATGCAACGACTTGGAGAGGAAAGTTCCCTAATTAACCTAAGATGTTTTTTCATTTCATATTGTGTACTGCTGCAGACTCACTGATTTCATTTATAGCAAATCTTTGTGTAACTGTTCAAAGCAATGTCTCTCATCTTTCAGCTGTATTTATGTAAAATAGCTATACTTATTAACTCACAAGAGTACAAGGAGAAATATTTAGTCAGCATTTGTGAAGAGCTTGGGAGGTTGTTTACTTGAAAACTATTCCTGTATATACATCAGAGAAATGATAAGAATCAGCAGATAGACTTACATTGCCTGTAGGAAAACAGCTTACAGGAAATTAATTTACCTATTTTCCTCCAATTTAGATAATCACTGAAGGAGAGTGCAGTGATGTTGTGTAGCAGAGCAAATCAACATTCTATAAGGCAATTCTAAAAATTGAGGCAGCTCAAACAAAAAATTATAACGCTGAAACTGGACTTTGGATCAGCACCAAATTTGGCACAGATGGAGCAAACAATCTGCTTTTGCTCTGGACCAAACTTGAGGAAGTTTGGGCAAAGGGTTCTTGAGTTATGATTTTGTAAAAATAAAACTGTCTCCCCCCCCCATGCAGAAACAAGTGACTTTAAACATCTCCAGATTTAAAACAGATCAAATAAAATGAAAATACCGATCTTGCTTATCTTGAAAGAGAATTGTTGGCCCCACCAAAGTTGCAGGGGCAGAAATATTGATCCCAAAAAAAAAGGCCTTTCGAAAGGGTAAAACAATAACTTTGAGCATGCATGGAACAGGCTTACCAACATAAACATTGCAAGGTTTGGGGTAGGGTCATGGCCTCAACATCATGCAGCTCTTTGCTCAGTCATTTATGTGTTGCTGTGGACATCTGAGGCAGGGAACACACTGTATATAAACCTCCTCATGTAAAGACTTCCCTCGATCCTGGAAGCCTAATCCTGGGTTCTATGAGGACCGAAGGAAAAGTAATTTGATTGTTGATATACTTTTGTTTGTGTGTTGTTGATATCCTGTGTGGAATTCATGTCAATAAATTGCATTGGCAATTTTGTTCTAAAGGACATACTCTACCTTTAATACAATAACATTCAAGTTTGTCTCCCTCATCCAGTGGGGCCTCTGTGAGGTACAGGAAGCTGGACTAAATGGGCCCTTGGCCTGATCCAGCAGGGCTCTTCTTATGTTCTTATGTTCTTATATCATCAGCAACCATGTATATTCTAAAATACATTATTGAAGACAGTGAAGAGAGGGAGTAACATTTTGGTCACCTCTGGACTCCGTCACATTACCAAATTCCTACCTTGAATGAAGGAATGTTACACAAGGCTCCCCCAATATTGAGATACCCTCAATAATATACAGGGAGGCAGGAGGGCCTGTGCAATGATGTGGGAACCCATAGCTCCTTTCACTATGTTTTGTACCTTTGCATGAAAGAAGAGAAGTAGTGTAAATCAAAGCTAAGATATTAGTTTGACAGCTCCTACAATGCATGGCTTGTGACTATGTTGCTTTAATCTAGCAAGATGTCATTTAACCTTTACTTTAAACTTTGTATCCTCTCAGATACACTTCTGTTAACTAGTCATTTTATACAGTCTTCCATTTAGCATTCAGCTCTAGCCTAACTTCTGTTTCTCTAGAATCAAAGCACACCATGCAAAAACATGTATACAGTATTCTGCCTATGTGTGATGTACAGACAAGTAAAACACTGGACACTTCTCAGGGAAGCTATAGCTGTGATTCCCTGCTTTTATGGGAAGCTGGATTTGACCATTTGAGACCAGTCCAACTCTGCCGTTCTCTGGTCCTCTATTTTTATGGTGCTCTGGATCATGTTTCAGATGTGTGTGTGTGTGTACATGCACGCCTGCATGTGCACATGCACACATGGAAGGCAGCCCATCTAGGAGAAGGAAAACTCTGACTTCAAACCCCCACTGAGGCGCCGCCATCGGCCTCCATGCCACGAGGGAACAGGCCGGGTAGGTGGGACTCGTTCAGCCCTGGAAGGCAGCCCATCTAGGAGAAGGAAAACTCTTACTTCAAACCTCCACTGCCTTGTGGCTATATCCACCGATGGAAAAGGCTTCAGGAGTTAACCTCGAGGCAAAATCCGGAGCCAGATTCCCGGAGGCAGTTCGTGTCATTCTGTCAACTCCTGTGACGTCGCTGGAACCAGTTGTACTGGCTCTTGCCTTTCCATTGGACTATTTCAGCGACGTGGAGAGGGGGGATTTGCTGCTTGGGTAACAGCCTATCCTCCATATTATTTTACCCAGGCTTCGTGCTCTGGAGAGGACACTCCAGCTTCGCGTACAGCATCAAAACACTAGATGCTGTTCCAAGTCCTCCATACAGAGCACATTACCATAGTCTCTCGAGACTGAAGGATGCCTATGATTTGTAAATGTATACACGTACAGATATATGTATATATCCCTCAGGACTCACCCTTGATTTAGACTCAAAAAAAGCATGTGCTGAATCATCCTTGTCCCCCCAAATGTTGGTGCATTTAAAAAAAATAACAACCACCTTGCATCTAATTTAAGAGCAATGAAAGAGTGACACCATGTGGTAACCTGAATTTCTGGTTTCCTAATCAGTAACAGAATATTTTCATTTTAATTATGCTAACACTCAGGATTTTGCCCTTCATCAGAAAGCTATGGTTAGATGTTTACAGGTGGACATCATTCATGTATTAGTGTGTTACAAATGTCTTTTTAAAAATGCCAAATATTTGTAATGGAGAGGGGGAAGGGGCTCCATCATTTTAAGGCACCGACCAAAGCAAATTTATTGATTTCCATTGTGTCCAATTGCAATTAAAAAGAGAAAGAAAGAAAGAAATCCCAAATTAGGATCATTTTGCATTTTGCTTAGTACATTTGGAGTTTCTTTTTAGATCATTAACAATAATACATACCAATTAAACATGAGAGCAGTTACTCTAATTGACTAAAGTAAGGAGAACTAGCAGTTCATCCTAAGAATATATACAGAGACCAAAAACTGGTGAATTTGCATTCTCTTCCTTCATAAACTATGTCACTCATCAATATTTGATAAGAAAATAAGAAGAAGCGAATGGGAAGATTTTCGTAATTAGTCATTTATTCCATTTTATTTCATTTTGTAGCCAAAGCTCAAGCCCATACTCTTCCCAAGTGACTGACCATATAAAAACAATAGAAACATGAATAAAATCATACCAACTATAAAACATTTTAAATAAAACCAGTCTCCATAAAATGCTATTTTGTTATGAATACAAACTGCATGCATTGCAGATTACTATCACCGATTAAAAGAGAGAGAGAGAGAGACAGAGACAGAGAGCATTTGATGAAAAATAGATCTCCATTATTGGTCTTTAACATTGCTTAAACACCAACTCTATTAGGTGCTCTACACAAGACAGAACTGACAAAGTGCCTTGGTGCCTGATATCACCTCACCATATCAACCTGTGTTCACAAGATCTGATAAGATTTCGGAGCTAAGCAGCATTGAGCATGGGTACAATTTGGATGGCAGATCCCCAGGGAATATTAGGGGTCTACAGTCAGGGACTGGAAAGGAAACTGCCTGACACCATAAGGACTGCCACCTTAGGCACACTTAATCCTATTGATTTCAATACACATGTAAAGCACATTTACTTCCATTCTCCCTTGTCACACATGTGAAGTAATATGTTCACAACTGTAGTATATACATATGCAATATCTCACAAGTACAATCAATTTCTTGCAGATAGTGACCCCCATTTTTCTGGAGAAATTCACAGAGCAGGACCAGGCAGCTATGCTAGCTTCCAAATGGGGTTGAACTGCACCTCCCTAGGCAGGTTAGCCAGAATAGCCAGAGGTGAGGGATGATGGAAAATTAGTTCAGCAACCTCTGAAAAGCCATGTATTCCCCAGCCTTTCCATAGGCTAAAAGCAGGAAACACTACTGGAAATACTTGGCTTTTAATGTCTGTTTTACTTATGGGCAAAATGGCAGCTGCTTGGCACCTGGATTCCCAGTAGCTTGGCCATGTGTCCTCCTTTTCAGAGGGAAGTCCTCAATTTGAAGGAGTGTCAGAAGAAGCAGTCTTCTATTTGAAGGCAACCTCTCATACAACTAACTGATCAGAAAGTATGCCTAGACCAAGATGAGTTTAAAAGTAACATACCTTAAAAAGCAAGCAAACAAACAAACAAAAAACAAATAGCTGGAAACAATACAAATGCAAGAGTAGGTGATACCTTTAATCAACCATTAAGAGAAAAAAATAGCTGGAAATAATGCGGCCTTATCCTGATTATACCTTAAAAAGGGAGAGCAAGGGCTTTGAAGTTGCCCGCCTACTGTCAGCACCCAGAGAGCAGTCTGAGCTGTACACTATCTTTACCACTTTAATGAAATATGTTGTAGGCCTATTTAAATTACAGAACTGAATTCTAAATTTGCACATATTAACAATTGGACGTTTTGTGCCATTGTCTCTTGGGGGGGGGGGGTGTTGCCATGCGTACAGGGCCACCCTAATTCTCAGAACTACCAGACATCTGCCAGCAGCCAAACGAAAAAGAGGTGGAGAATATTTTGAGACATCTTCTTGGAGCCCCAACTTTCAAGCCAAAAATTCCTCCAAGAAAATTTTGCCACTCTCAGTTTCCTAAAGCAGTGGTTCTCAAACTAGGGTCCCCAGAGGTTCTTGGACTGCAACTCCCAGAAATCCTGGCCAGCACAGCAAATGGTGAAGACTTCTGGGAATTGTAGTCCAAGAACATCTGGGAACCCCAGTTTGAGAACCACTGTCCTAAAGCACAACCGGGCAACTGTGCCCATCCAGGCATTTTTCAGACTACACGTACCATAATCCTCCTTCATTGACTATGCTGCCCACATAACAGCTGATGTGAGCTGCAGGCTAATATCCCCATTTGCCCACTCCTGCTCTCCAGCTGCCACTCTAAAGCATTGACAGGATGAAATAGGTGTGTGAGGGTAATGTCTAGCAGCTGACATCTAAAAGAATCCACCTTTCCTGGAAGAACTTGATATTAAAGTGGGATTTAAAGGTTAAACACGGTCCATAACCGAAAATAGAGGAAGCTGATTTCCCCTCCTGTCTCTGTGACTCATGCTCAGTTACAGACTTTATCCATAGGCATCCGCAGAGGGAGTTGCCTGGTTCTATGCATGAGTTGTTGAAAACCAGGGAAAGCAAATAATTGTGTAGTCAGAAGTAATTTATAAAGCTAGGGATACTGCTGCAATGCTTAGAATTTGCAAAGCGTTTCCCTAAGTGCCCGAAGCACTCAGATTTCAACAACCCGGCCAACTAGGGTTGGCAAATCTCTCAGGCTGAAGTCTCAGGGCATTGCTCTGTGTCTCTGGTTCTCGGGGTTAGTCATGCTAGAGGGGAAACAACTTTCGTTTGATTGTGTGAGAGGTAGTTTTCAAGCCTGGGCATCCATCTGCTCGCCACTCTTAAATGATACTGGGGCTCACTGGATCATTCCAAAGGTTCACATCTTGCTTTTTGCAATGGTAGCAGGCCAAAAAGCCAGAAGCAAAGGAAAGGGGCTGAAGAGAGAAAAAGTGGGTGCATCCGTTTGGGTCCATTGTGCCAAAGCAGGGAGTAGAATACCAGCATTACTACTCATGAGCCTTGCCCTTGCTCAAGACCTGGCAGCAAAGGTGTAGGGCTGGGTGGGAGTGGGGGACTCCCATCATTCTGGCTGTAAGGTGTCAACAAATCCACCAACATTATGGAAAGTTGATATTGCATGTGGTGGTAGGTAAGATCATGAAAGATGCAGATCCTACCAAAGATGACAGGAATTGCTGCTGAATGGGATTTGCTACTGGGAAAATACTTAAGTCTCTACTTAAGTCTTCTCTACTTAAGTCTTCTTTTCCCCACTCTTTTTCAGTCAGAGGTTACTAAGCCTGTCTATGATCAGTTAGACAGTCAGTTACAGTCAATCATGTAGTTAGTCAGTAAGCAGAGCATGAGCAAACTTAAGCTCTGATCATGTAACCGGTCATTATTTTTCTACAATATCCTGTTTTTTATCTATCCAGGTAAAGGTAAAGGTTCCCCTTGACATTTAGTCCAGTCGTGTCCGACTCTAGGGGGCGGTGCTCAGCCCCGTCTCCAAGCTGTAGAGCCAGCGTTTGTCCATAGACAGTTTCCGTGGTCACGTGGCCAGCGCGACTAGACACGGAACGCCGTTACCTTCCCACTGAGGTGGTACCTATTTATCTACTCGCATTTTTACATGCTTTCGAACTGCTAGGTTGGCAGGAGCTGGGACAAGCGACGGGAGCTCACTCCATCGCATGGATTTGATCTTACGACTGCTGGTCTTCTGATCATGCAGCGCAAAGGCTTCTGCGGTTTAACCCACATTGCCACCACGTCCCTCATCTATACAGAACTGTGAGTAAATGGAAACTTTTTATTCTTTCTCTTTCCAGTGTCTCTGAGTGAGTTATTAAGACAGTAAGTGCCAGCTGAGAAGAGCAAAACAAAAAGTGGTGGTCTACTGTGGGGAGACTTGAACCTAATTCTGCTCTGGAGGTCCCTGAACTTTTTCCACTGCGTAGTTAGAGGTTTTAAAGCCATAACATTTCACACTTATGCCAAGAGTTTCAAGGGAGTGTGCTGATTTTCAGCGAGAGCTACCATATGACTCGGATTTTGTCTGGATTCTGGATGCGTTTCATTCATTCCTTTCCTCTCCCATGCCTGTTTTAACTGTCATCTTCTCTGGAAGCAGGTCTTGCCCCTTCTCTTGGCTGCTGATTGCTTCCTTGCTATCTATCCATTGAAGTATTTGCATTTTGTCTGGAAATAAGCTGTCTTGCACCACTCTGAATTTCTTTCCAATAAAAAGAAAATCTACAATGAAACTAATAGAGTTGGTCTGAAAAATGTTTTATTTTTTTAAGAAAGAAAAAGAAAACCAGATTCAATTTACTGTGTCAAATCCACTGCACAATCCTGGGCAGTTTACTGGTTCAGAATCCAGTAGAGGGCCGAGTAACTATTGCACAGTAAACTGACACAAGATACAACAGAAAAGAGAAGGTCTTCCCTCCAGAAAAGACAGCAGATCGTGGCTGTCATGAAAGGGCAGAAACCTGATAGTTATTTCATTTGTTTCACTGCAAGAGAATTGGAGGTGCTACAAGTTCAGTAACGTTGTATTTAACGTCATGGTGGGTGATAAACAGAAAGATAGCTAGGTGAGTTTGGGCACCTTGGCCTCCATGAAAGCTTATACCAAATAAAGCTTGTTAGTCTTAAAAGTGCCAAAGGTGTCTATGCTGTTTTGGCTTCTCTTGGTTTTCTTTAAGTGACTACTTGTGGATTAGTCACTTCCTCCTTAGATCACGTCCCTCTTCTTCAAATAAATAGTTTGTTCTTTGCTCTTCTTCTTCTGCAATGAATGGCGGGCTCTGAGAGTGGCTCTATGCTGGCCTTCAGCACACATGCCCACTTAGAAGCTAGATCTAAGGGTTCTATACTCAAGTCCAAGTTTTATCTTATTTTATCCTGAATAGGTTTCTTTGAGCAGTAAATGTAAGTTTGCACTTCTGCCTTATCCTGAGTATCCTAAGTGATTATTCCTAACTAAAGGTACAAATACACAGTGAAAAAAATATGAATACACTCACTGTGAAGTCACAGAAATTCACCTTAATTTGCCTTAACTGCCAAACTGGGAGAGAAGAGGAAATTTATTAATGGCCTTGTTTGTAGCTTGATAACATAGCTCTCCTGCAGCCTGTTAACATAGCTGTCTTGCAGCCCTCCTGATTTGCATGAGGCACAGTTACAGTAGAAGTACCTTAATAAGTTGTAAACAAGACTGTTTAGACAACGTCCTCCTCTCTTTTCTTTCTCTCCTTCTCCATTTCTTGTCTGTCTGTTTGGTGTCTAAGTGACTTGGTTTAAAAGAAAGAAAGAAAGAAAGAAAAACCAAGTCACTTAGATACCAAAACAGACAGACAGACAGACAAGAAATGGAGGAGAGAAAGAAAAGAAACAAGGAAAACACTTTTAAAAGCTTTTTAAAGAAAGAAACTTGACTCATGAAGAAAAGAGGATAATTCATTGTGTTTTGTGTGCAATATCCTGTCCATGTCCATCAAGATCAACAGGCACCTGCAGCACCATGAGGAAACACACCTGTATTGGTTCATGCAATCACCCCACCTATCTGAAGAGAATGGATTCATCATGATAAAAAGTAGAAGCAGCAATGGATTAAAAAAAAACTATGCATGAGGGGTAGACTTATTCACATTTTCCCCATTGACCATATGAATATGAATCAGCCTATCCCAATACTGTAGCATTTCCTGCATGTCATGTCAATGTAGTTGCAGCCTCAAAGACATAAGCTTACCTTTTCTGCCTGCTGCACTGTGCTAATGTAATTACCACAATGTCCCCATTTTTTTTTTACTTCTTGTGCCAAAAATGTGATTAGTCTGGAGGTAACTTCCTATATACAAATTCCACTTTTGAGTCAGATACCTCTCCACCCACCCACCATATAAGTGTGAAAGTGTCTGACTCAGAGATCAATTCCAATCCAAGATTAGGCATGGAAGAAAACCCTGTCTCTCCTACTGTGCAAGGCTATTTTGTAAGAGGGGCTCCCACTGACACTTGCCTAAGCATAACAATGAAAAGGAAATGTCGCCACATCTGCTGGAAATTGCCAATCATTAAATATGATGAGGGTTAAGCTCTACTCCTAAGGCTATTATGATGCATGTTTGCTGGCACAGAGGCCCAGTGCAGAGCAACAGTACCAGTACTTTTTGAAGGCTCAAAGTCTTTGATAAACTCTCTCTCTCTCTCTCTCTCTCTCTCTCTCTCTCTCTCTCTCTCTCTCTCTCTCTCTCTCTCTCTCTCTCTGTGTGTGTGTGTGTGTGTGTGTGTGTGTGTGTTCAGTCTGAATGCAATTCTACTTTCGAGTGCATTAGCAATCTTCCTCTGTAGGGTCCTTTTTATCCTCCTGTTAGGTAGCAGCATTTAATAAGCATTTCAAGTGCTTTAATAAAATGCAAACAAAGCACACCAAGTTAGCCTCTCTCTTCTTCACAAACTTGTTCTGCACATCTTTGTTGCCCAAATCGTTCAGTACAAAATTCCAAACACACGCTAACAAACGACTATCTTCTCCTTTTGCCCCGTGAAGCCAGTTTGCACGAGAAACTCATTAAACTCCTTGACGTTTTTACTCAGCTGAAGATTTGTTATGCTCCCCCCTCCCCCGCTTAACCAGAGCCTGCCTTTTTCATTTAGAAGCTTTGTTGCACTAAACATACAAGGAGATTTCATTGAATTGTTGGAGCAGCTTTCATTAATACATGACTGGAATCCAACACAATGTTCGAGCAGATGCAGCGTATATGTAGGGGTTCTGATGAGTATGCAGACAACCACATTAGTTAGGACATCTTGTGTTTTCTTTTTCCTCAAGAGAGAGGTGGAGAAGAACACAGGGACAACAGAATATAGTGCACATAAAATATATGTGGATATGGGGCTCCATGGGTGCAACAAACCTCTCTAGAGCTTCTGATCAAAGCTCCAAATTTTTCCCTTTAGCCAGTGTGCTTTAATGCTAAAATTAAAGATAGGTGACTTCTCTAGCTCCAAGGGGTGGTCCATAACTCCCCACACAAACACCAATCATGCCACCATACTTGAAATCTGGACACAATTTGTGCCACACTACTAAAATCTGGAAGCCAAATGTACGGCAAGCTGCACTAGATTTGGCAACATGTTTTGTCACCAAATTTCAGAGACAGATTTTAGGGAGTATTTCATGGTCTTGTGGGCTGTTTGCAGACCACAAGGCACCCCACTGCTGGCTTCCTGGTTTACATCCTTGTACCAAGAATTGAGGGATCCACGTTCAAGTTCCAGCTCAACCATCAAACTCACTAGATTACCTTGAGCCACTCACTTTTTTTGCTCTGCTTGACCTATCTCATAGAATAGAATACGTGGGGAGACAGAAATCTGGCTATGCTATCTGCACCTTCATCTGGTTGCAGAAAAGGCAGGATGTAAACTGATAAATAACTAATAACTAATTCACTAATACATGAGGCAGACTATAATTATGAACAAACCTGCAGGCAAGTAACATACAAAGATGGTAGAAATGTCACAAAAAAACAGAATAACAAAGTAATTAATTAATTAAGCAAAACATTTCCATACGCAATTGTTAACCTCCAGATTTTAATTCTTGGCCCAACGACGGCTCATTTCATCACATTCAGCTTGCATGACATGTGTTACGGATGTGCAGAAGCCGCCCAATCTACTCTGTGTCCAAATTAAGGGTGTACTGATTGGGACTGACCCGCCCTGTACCTTATGTAACATATTCTGTTCTGCTCCATCCCTGAAGCAATGAGATTTTCTGTCGATTTTCAGATCTCCGTTTTCAAAAACAACACACATTCCAGCAAATTAAGGGGAAATGCAAAGGACTACGATGGGGGAGGTGTTACACCATGCTTATTGGATAATCTACGACTCAAACCCCACACAAAATTCACCCTTTCACAATCACACACTCAACAGTGTAATTGTGTTTTCAGTGAATTTTAGTAAACTGGGCTGTGTGAGAGAACAAAGAAAAAGAAGTTTTATATATATATAAAACGAGCAGTGATTTCGGTCTGAGCTTTCACTAGAATCTTAGTGTTTAGAGTGTCCAGGGGAGATTTGGGACTCTATTGGGGGTTTCAGCTGTCACTCACGTCCTTTAATGACACTTCAGTATTATGACTGATTTCCTCTTTCCTCAGCTGAAAATGCTGACCATCTTTTTAATCCCACAAATGCTGAATTGGATACAAAGGATCCACTGTGGTGTTACTCTGCCCTGAGGTGATGAACAGCTCCTTGCTTCACTCTCTTCATCATCCTGGAATTGTATAAATACCCCTATGTTGGCCAATGTTTGTGCCTTTGTCCAAACCAGTACACCTACTGTACTCTGAATTATTGCTGTGCCAAATATTTCTCCCATGAGAATTTTGGCCATCCTTTAATCTGATCCCAAAACAAAAAATCCTTTTGAAAAGAACTTCAAAGGAGAAGAAAATTCCTAGAAATTCTCATAGGTGAGATTCAGGATTTTACTTTACTTATGAGGTGATTGAGGGATGTGAGTGCACATAACCACCATTGTATACTCATTGTTTTCAACCTTAAATATTGTCTTTCAATGTTGTAAGGGGTAAAATATTTTAAATAAATATTTCTGGTCTTACGTTATAAAGCCTTCTTTATACAGTGGTGCCTCGCTAGACGATTGCCTCGCAGGACGAGGAAATCGCTAGACGATGCCTTTTTGCGATCGCTACTGCGCTTCGCAAAACGATGGTCTCCTATGGGGAATTTTCGCTAGACGATGAGGTTTCCCCATAGGAATGCACCGACTAGTGGTCAAAAGCTGTCAGTGCATTCCGACAGGGACCCGCGCTCGCTAGACGATGTTTCCCTATGGGAGATTTTCGCTAGACGACTGAGTTTTCCCTTGGAACGCATTGAAGAGATTTCAATGCATTCCAATGGGAAAACGTGCTTCGCTAGACGATGTTTTCGCTAGACAGCGATCTTCGTAGAACGGATTAACATCGTCTAGCGAGGCACCACTGTAGTTAGTTAGAAGCTGACTTTGGAATTATTTCCAAAATATGTTCCTCTGTTTTTGGTGGTTGCCAGCCCACCGCCAAGCAGTATACTACATAGAGAGGCCTTGTGAAGAAAACAAAATGGTGGCTACACACCAATATGGTTGTTGTCATTGCCATTTATAAAGATAGCAAAAAAAATTCTTCAGAGAAAAAAGAAGGAACAAAGCTGTGCTACAAGGGTTATTTGTATCTCTGAAAAATTGTTGAAAAACCTCTCCTTCCTTTGGAGGAAGCCAGTGACATAGTCTCCTCCATTTCTCTGTGCACAAATAATATGAAGTATTCCAAAAGACCATCTGTGTGTAGCTATAATTTCAATATCTGGAGGCAATGCACATATACTTCTGTTTCATTTTAGAGGAGATAATTCATTTTAATTTTTTTTTAATCTGAAAGAAATGCTAACAAAGTTCATAAACGAGCTAGCATATTAGTTCCTTACCACTACTTTCTCTTCAACCTCATCCGTAATCCTGATCACCGGTATTTTTTTAAAAATTCTTCCCTACTCTTTTTTTCTGCTCCCACACTTTACCCCTAATAAAACACAAAGAACAGACAAATGCAACAAGCCAACGAGAACTCAAAAGTAGTGTGAAATACTCTCTCTCTCTCTCTCTCTCTCTCTCTCTCACACACACACACACACACACACACACACACACACACACACCAGACTGAAACAAAGAACTAGAAAGGCATGTGAAAAAGTCATCTAAGTCAATGTAACAAAGAACACTGTGTGGACATTTAAGAAAACAGCATACCTTCTGTTCAGTACCTGGTCCTTACAGAGGGACAATCACTAATGAGGACAAGCCCTATGTGAAAATGTCAGAGTTGATAAAACATTCAGATTCAATGTGAATTTTAGACCTAGTTTTAAAAACAGACACTAAAGAATACAATTGTCACACCAAGAGTCAGAGAGAATTTACAGCCACTTTAAGATACATCAGATACAAAACACAACAGGAAAACATCAACTCATTAAAACCTGTGAAAAAGTAAGATTCAGGAGATCATATCCATCCCGTTTTTCAGTCTGCTTATGGAGAAAAGGCTTTATTCAAGACCATGAGAAAAAAACAGTTGTGATACTGAGCAAAAGGAATGTTTATTGCCAGAAGAGACTCAAAGACTCTCACAAAGTTATCAATGGAAACTTTTGCCCTAGCAGTGGCAATGCTTTTGAGAGAGAAAAGGCAGTGATTAAAGGCAACTGAAAAATGTAGTGCACATACAAATTATTACGAGGCTCTCATAAGAAGCTATTACTTAGGATTCTCAGATCAGCCATCTTAATACTAAGGGAATGCCCAATTCCCTAAACTTATTAGCACAGAAATAAATGGGCATTATGTAAAAAGAAGAGTGAGAGCAATTTTGCTGATGAAAAATTGAACTGGAAAAATCTCCACTTCTTTTTTCCCCCCCTCTTTTCTTTGTCCAGTGTGTAATTGAGGAAAACATAATCACGGCAGGAAAAAACCAGACTCAATAAAATTGTTTCATCATGAAACCTCACCCTGTGGGAGAGTGAAGCAGTATATATATCTTGGGTCGGCCCTCAGCAGTAACGGGGGCCTAGGCTGCTACACTGCCATCCCCCACATATACAAGTCTCATGAATTGCAGCACTGTGAATGTAGGAAAATGGTGGGCTGTTTTAGAGAAATGAGTTTGATGCCTAGGTGTGGAGGCCTATAGCTATGACAGCAATAGCCTAATCAGCACAGTTCCGAGCACCTTATATAATAATAACTTTGAATAGAACTACGAAACTGGCAGATTATGCAGCCTCATTAATTTACCTGGTGTTCTTATGGAGAAGGGACAATTACAGCAAACTATATCATCAAACACATGCAAATTTAGGCACAGCATTGCCAATCATACTTGGAGTTAAAATATGCAAATCCCAGAGAGAGAGAGATCTATCAGTGGTGCTAAAGCAGCCCTCCAGATCATACAGCACTGAAAAGAAAATGAAGGTTAGATCCCCCCAAAAAGGCAGTCATCCATTTTCTCTTTCTCATTCTCCTACTCAAGAAAGAAAAGGTCTTTCCTATGTACAAAAGGAAATTGCCTAACTGTGCTGTAGGAAGTACAATGATAAACAAATTAGGTCTGATCAGCAGTTTTCCGCACATGGTACCAACATTTTGAAGATCAGATCTGTATCTTGGGACTCTTTGAAAATAGATGGCAAAAAGCAAGGTGGATAATAAAGTGATGTTCAGAACCTTGTTGTGCCTATCAAGGTGGACAACCCTCTTTTAAAAGCATGGATATGAATTTTCTTTCTTGCATAAGGAAGATCTTGCACAAGGCTGGACTCAAAACAGTCACACTTGGTAGACCTACTGAACTCAGTGGGACTTTTGTTAGTCATGATGATCAAGGGTGGGCAAAATGCTTCAACTCCAAGGTCACTTCTGCAGTTCCTCCATTCCTGCCTCCCATCCCTTTCATTTCAAATGCTGAAAAAATGTAATTATGACTTCAGGGGACTTTAAGAATAGCAAAATTGTTATTAAATGGGATGTGGGGGCTCAATACCCCAAAGATCTCAAGGCCGCTTTTGGAGAAAACAGAAGTAGAATTCTGAAAAGAACTCTAAAACCGCTCACATTTTCAGAGGTTGGTGAGGCCCCTGGAGCAAAAATGACCCTTACGAAGTTACCCACCCAAGTCTAGCTTAACTTTGACTATGTCTGGATCTAACAGGTTCAGGCTTGGAATCAATGACACTGCTGCACCTAAAATGCTAACACAAGAGAGGTCTCCTCAATTTGGATAGAAACAAAGGAGATTTCATGTGAGAAGAGCATGCTATGGGTATGAGTCTGCTCCACAAGACATGCCTCATCCATGTGGTAAGAACTGATGTTCTAGTCATAAAATTCAGGCTACAGGATTCAGCTGGAGATTCTAGTCTGATCATGCAGGACACATGATCAGACTAGAAGAAGCACAAAGGACTATTTAGGTACTACTGTAAGTATTGTCTTCAGTGAAATCTTTCACAAGTCATCCATACCAACTATGGTAATTATTTGGTAAGAACACAATACATATCCACAGGTTATTTTGTTTTATTTTCTCATTCATGTTTCTGGTTCTGGAGTAAATTAGGCCCTACAGGACCTTATAAATTATACAAAAACAGGAACAAGGCAACAATCATCTGCTTCAAAATTAGACAACAACAACAGTATATGAGAAAGAAAAGTCAATCATCCACAGACCTATGCAGGCACTAACAGTACTTTAAAATTCACCTTTGTCATCACATCCTCATCAATTCATCAGCAGGAAACAGTACAGAGAAGAAAGAGGAATAATGATGATCACAATCAAAATAACACACATTAACAGCAACCTAAAAACCTAAAATCAACCTAAAACCCCAAGGTAGAAAAGGCCAGTATTGCTGCATTCATTTCATTGGGAGATGAGGTGTTTAAAAAACCACACAGATCTATCACAGAATGTACTTTCTGCATTTCATCACCTTGAAATGCAGAACCAGGCCCATTTTTTCTCCTTCTCCTACACCCCCTCCTCACACCTATGTGTACACAGAACTCTCTGCTGTTTTGCCTCCCCTGAATCCCCTAATGAAGCGCTGTCAAGAAAAAGCTGTCATTTAATGTGTTTTTACAGCACCTTAGGGCTTAGGGCTCTTGTTTCCTTGCAATGCCACTACAATTTAACCTTGGCATATGCCTGTTGTGGTGCTTTCTAGCAGAAAACACAAATGCAGAGGAAATGGAGATACTATAATCAGGAAAGCTTGAACGACTCAGACTTTGTGGATCCTGATGCCATCTGACAAGGTCTGCACCTCCCAAACTAGTATGTGGACTAGAACATAATATTATCTTTCCAATTCTGTACTTCTTGGAGGAGTTACATGTTGAGAAATATGTAGTTTGTGTGGATTTTTTTTAAAAAAAAAGATATATTAATATAGAAGCATGTCAAACGGACATGTGGGAATGCATATGAAATTCAGTGGAGCAGAAACTGATGTATTTGTCCATCGTAGCTATAATATTGGGACTTTACCCCAAATCCAATACTTTTTATCTAGTATATAAGAAGGGGCAAGGTGGTGACCCATGAAACAGAGTTTTAAATGTATTGGGTTGAATCCAGCTGTAGGTCCAAACTAGAGTACATGGATTCAACAGATCTGCTTTAGTTGGAAATAACAATTGGATTTAGTCCATATATTTGTAGGAATGTTCTGTTCTTTCTTCTTCCCTCCACCAGGCAGCAAAATGGTGAGCCATTTATTAACACCTGCCCTGTGGGAAGCATTCTGATGAGTTTTATTTGTTAATATTATGTATTGCAATTTTCATTGTTCTGATATTACTTGTAAGCTACCATGGAACAATCTGTATCATGAAAAGTGCAGTACCCAGAACTGCATTTTAAAAACGACAAGCATTCACATGCTGATATATGAAGAATTAATTTATTAATTCACCACGTAATCACACATATATTGGCCAAAATCTCCTTGATTAGCATAATAAATCACCCTAGCATATTCTCAAGGAATCAGTATAGATTTGATGAGTCAATGACACTCTCAGTTCCATTGATTCAAATGGGCCTACTCTAGCGTGATTTACTGCACTGAGCAACAGAATTTTAACCATTGTATGATTAATCTTCTATTTTCTTTAGGAGTGTAGCACCCTTATTAAAAAAATAAAATTTAAAGCAATATTTCTACCACCTCTTCCATACCCACAACCCTCCAATGTAAAATGGCATCATGCAGCTTCCATCAAGTGTTAGGGTGGCCCTCAACAACCTTTGGAGACTACACATTTACTACAGAAGTTCAGAGAACTCTTTATTTTCAGAGAATTTAACCTGGAAGACATAAGGAAAAAGAGGGAAAGGATAAAGTCTAAAGGTAGCATAGGTTATATTTTATTCAAACTTCAAAATGAAACTGTTTATAATATACTATATTGAACAGATTTCACTTCAAGAGCAAACTGGGAGGAAAACTGTAAATTATGCTTCCAGCAATGAACATTTGTATACCAACTATCAACCAATGGAAATTATCCGTCCTGTAAATCCTTCTGAAAAGTAAGATATAGTGGAAATATTGACAAAACTTTAACTGCATTGCGACAATAATTATGAGGAATTTGGAAACCATTGGTACAAAAGTTCATAGAATGAAGTTTTTACATTTTAGTGGAAGAAGCCCTGTTTCTTTTTATTATGTTCTCTCTTCACAGACATGCAGAATATAATACTATGGCTTACCAAGTGCTGCAAACCTCATAATTATCAGTGATATTAATGAAAAAGTCCAACCTAATGCACTATAAGAGTTCCCAAAGGCCCACTAAGGTAACAGATATAATGGGATTTTGATGGTACCATATAAAAACTGAAGCCTACATTTTAATATTAATGTAGGGACCAAGGACAGCCAAACAAGGTGTCAACTTATACCGGCAATTAGTATTAAAGCTGACACTTCAGTCCTCCACTCATTTACTTCAGAATACATTCCAGAGATATCCAAAGAAATTTATTCCATGAAAATAAACAGAGCATTGTAGCTTTGATCTGTATGAGAGACTATAATTTTCACACTTTTCTAATCTAATTCTAAGTTAATGATAGCCATTAATTTCTTCCAGCACGCTAACGCTCTCTTCTCCAAGGAATGGTCCGAGAAAAATGTATTTGCCCACACAGGAAGAGCTTCAAACAGGTTCCTAATCAAATTCCATTGCAAAGTAAAGCGACAGAGGCTTCACATGTATATGATAACATGTATTTGCATATAGTTCAAACATAACATATAGAAGACAGATATGTAACACCATCATCATCATTATAATCATCAGTTGCAATACCACGTTGCTTTGGAAATGTTAACATTAAAGTCATTGCTTTTTCAGCCAAATGCCCCCAAATTTCATCAAGGAATATAGTATTATGAAAATAATGTGACATTAATACAAATGTTTGTCAAAAACTATTATTTCCTGGGATGCCCTCTGTACAGGGTGCATGTATCTTCTCTCCAACCCTCAAAAGGGAAACACCCCCACACCTTCAATAAGGAGCAACTTTGGAGGCAACAATTCTCTCATTTACACGTTAGATGTTTTGGCAGTACAACTTCTAGAGACCCATACAGACAATGATTAGTCCTTCAGAAGCTACAGATCAAGCCTGGGGATCACTGGTCTATGCAGAGCTGATATTCTCTGAGCACTTTCATATGGACTTCCACAAAAATAGAAAAAAATAGGTATAGATGTATAGTAGATGTATCTTCGAAGTTCACACAAAATCTAGTCTTTTGCACAGGAAACCAACCACAGCACTGTCGTCATACATCCTGCCTCAGCATAAAATCTGAAGCACTTCTGGACAGAAACAGTGCAAAACAAACCCTGCATTTATATCTGCATTTGTATCTGCTTAAGACATTTTGCTGTCTGAGGTGGAGCACAAAATGGCATCCTTTCTCCACAAGTCAAAGTGTATAATACCCCAAACCAACCAACGTATTCTGGCACCTGAGGCAGAAACGTCCACAAACACCATCCCTGGTAATAAAAATATGACAAAAGATTTGAAAACCAACAATTTGCTGCCATTTCCTGATTTCTAAAATCTGTAATTTGACACACCTGCCTCACTCTGCCTGAAGCTAGGGGCAGTCTTGAATACAGAGCTACTTCTGATTTGTAGACTAGACGAAAGTGCATCACTTTAAGGCAAATGAAACCTGCAAAGTATTCTAATTCATAATAGAGTGGCACTATATCTAGGCTTGGCTTGTGGCACACTTGATAAAGGTTGGCCACTTCTGCTCTAGTCCCAACATAAAGGAAGAAATCCTTGTGTGATGTATATAAACGAGTCTGGTTAGAAATGAAGAGGTTTCTGACAACCTGAAGGCAGTGTTTAAGTATGTATCAAATAAAGTTCACAGAGTACTTCTGTGCTAGCCTCTAGATGTTAACATTTATAAAATGCAAAAACTTGAACTTTGAAATTTGGAGAGTCTTTTGCTACGATTTTTAGCAGTAAAGTATCCACGGAATGCTTTGAGGAAGATCCTTAAATATTTCTTCTCAGGATTTTTGCAAAGTGATATTACTGTGGATCTCTGGTTTTGCCATTATCTGTTATTCATCTCCTGTTCTACAGATGTGCAGCCTATAATACAACCAATCAGCCTAACAATTTCCATCACACAGACATATACATAAATGGATAGACATACACAGAGAGGGAGACACCGAGACAGGTATACACCAGATATGTACTGAAAAGCAATTGTAAATGTTGTAGGGTCAAATCAAGACTTGGGTGCATACAACTAGACTGGTGAAACTGGATTTCTCCAGCCCTTCCTTCCCACAGCAGCCATTCCACCTCCCTGAAAATGCTGACCAGAAGGCTTAGGGCCCCTGCTGAATAGAGCACATTGGGGCCAAAATCACACAGAAACATTTTCCATACATAATTAAAGGAAAAATAATACTTTGGTACTTTAAAGACGAAGACATTTGTTTCAATGTGAGCTTTCCTTGATCAAAATCATCTTCTGAGTGTCACACCAAAATAGCATTGCTAAAGTGCCACAGTATTTTGTCCTTGATTCACCAACCCCTTAAATGTTACCAACATCTTGCAGTGCTCACACATTTTAACAGCTTGTGTGTACTGTACTGCCATCCAAATGACAACCATTCTTAAAACCCATACACAAAATTTGGGGTTGCCATTTAAAATTATGAGCAGGGACTCCTTCTTTTCGATTATCCCTCTCACAAACCAAGGCAAAGAGCCAGCATTCCCTTTTAAGCTCTGCCAGAGCTATGGGCTTATTTCACTCTGCTCTTTAAAAACAAGAATATTTTTGGTGAAACCTGGTCTTGTTTACTTTGTTGATGCTACATAGCACATGTGCCATAGCAAAAAGATACATGAGGATGATACAACTTCTGTCTATAAAATAATAAGCAGGGTTTATAAACCACAAGGTATTTATTTTTAAAAAACAGCAAAGGAATAAAAAGATTCTGTACACAGGTAAAGGCAAAATATAAGAAAACTAAAATCCTGTTGCACAGCTCTGTGTGCGCAATGGTGATGTTGTCAGCAGCAAATCACCACTGGTTAAAGGTGGTTTAGTGGTGCATGTAACTCTTACACAGTGTGATGAAGTCATGTGTATCTTAAAATCACCATAGGAAGCTTTTAATTAGCAGCAATTTGCTGATGATGATGACATCATGATGGTTGTACATGCAGAAATGCACAACAGGATTTCAGCCATTATAACCAAAGGGTATATCGCACCAAGGTTTTTCTCTGCTTTCATGGCTGGTGTAAATGTGATCTTAGGTCTCTTTATTATTATGATATAATAATATCATAAAAAACCCACCATCTGAATTTTTGTTATTTTGTGTTTTCTCCCATCTTGGATCATTGTTTATTTAGTAATATATTGTTATGATTTTAAATTGTTAAATTGTTACATGATATGTTGTTACCCGCCCAGAGTAGTCTATATGACTAGATGGGCGGGCTATAAATGTAATAAATAAATAAAATAAATACATTTATTCCAAATCTAATATTCTGTCTACTGCTACAATAATGGTTTGGTCCAACTCCTCATGCATCTCCCCAATCAGATTACCAATAATAGTGCCAAACAGCTACTTTAGGACAGAAGGGTACTGAAAAACTAAATTCAGGCATTTCACATCCTCTGTCAAAATGTCTGATCACTGCTATTGCTAGGATGTTGTGTCCTTTTAAAAAATCAAATCATGCATTCACATAGCCCTAGTAGCTGGATTGGGGCTGAATCCATACATATGACATCTGTTTTCATATCTAGTTCTTATCCTGCTAGGGATGCATATATATGTGTATGCTCCATGTAACTGGTAGCTAGCCAGCACCACTCATACCCACTCCATATTATACATATTTGCCTGGCATTGGATTTTCATATCATTTCGATATGAATGTTCTATTTTGATATGAATTTCCCAGAATTTGCTAGGAATTCCCCAAGTCAGAATTGTGGGAATTGTTGGCAAAAAAAAATAATTTCTATTATTTCTATAATTTCTATAAGTACTTTCTTATAGGAATTTTCAATCAGCTCCATTCAGCACCTCTCTAGGAGCCACGAAGTTGCTGTGAAGACAGGAGAAGTTGCTGAGGGAAGGAGCTAAGCTTCCAGGCCTCAGCACATAACACTAAACGCACATGTGGCAAATGGTGGCCACTAGAATGAGGACAAGCTATACAGGCCTGAAGGGATAAGCCTCTCCATCTTCTCACCATGAAGTGCCCTTCCTGTTACAGAATGCAGTGGACCATTTTGGAACCGAAGGAGCCAGATGCTGCTTCAGCACTAAACACAGTGCCCACACCCAAATTCTCTAAGCTGGTCACGGAAACAGAAGAACCAGCCTCGAGGCAAGCCGCAGTTAAGATCCTGTTAGTGAAGCTGTGTCTCCCAATGTTAAAGACCTTCACTGACTCTTCTCTGTGCCTGCCAGGACCCAAGTGAGATGGCTGAACGTCTTGTTTAGGAATGGCTTCACTTCAGATGAAGTGAAACCCTACGAATGCAGTGGTGGAACTGTACAGAACAATGGACACCATGATGGAACAACTTTCACTGTATTGGTTTGATGTCTGCTCATTTCTTCATTAACACCTCTTCCATACAGAAGCGACACAGCCTTGTGTACCAATGGTCCGTAGTTTGAGCAGCAAGGGATATACTGTATTTCATCCTGCAGTAGTAGTATGGTGCCAATGGTGCTAAAAAAATTAAAAATAAATAAATCCTTCAGGTAGGACTCCAGAGAGTTAAGCCAAAAAGCACTAGCCTGATCCCATAAGTTGTGTGGAAGAATGTGTCAGAGATGGGAAACCTTCCTTGCTCCCAGCTGGACATTCAGTCCCGCCATCCATATTATCCAGGAACCTTGTGGCTCAGTGGTTAAACTGCAGTACTGCAGACAACTCTGCTCATGACCCGGGTTCAATCCCAGGTAGCCAGCTCAGGTTTCACTCAGCCTTCCACCCTTCCAAGGTAAGCACATTAAGCACCCTGCTCGCTGGGGGGGGGGGGGCAATGTGTAGCCTGCATAATTAAATTGTAAACCACCCAGAGAGTACTTTAAGAGCCATGGGGTGGTATATAAGCACCACACTTTTTGCTTTTTACCCTACTGTCAGGATCTCATGATAGTCATCTGGGGGGAGGGCATAGGGATGAAACAGATGGCTTGCTGAGAATGATAGAGGGGACCCCCTTAAAAATGGGAACTCTTTTTGTATGCAAAACCTAAAAATTTCCCCAAATGTTAATGTATTTGTATTTTAAACCTCTACTAAGAAGAGACAGATTCCCAGCAACCCAAGACTAAAGTTTAAAGTTTTTCAAGCAACTTTGTTTCTAGATATTAGTGAAGTCTAATCGACAAGATATAGTTATGTTATCTGATAAAGCCAGAAGCTATTATTTAAATCAACATGAATTGTACTGTGAGAAATGTATTTTATGCACATTTGTTAAATATTGCCAAATTTATGCACTTCTTCATGAGCAGAGCTAGAGTACAAATCATATATTTTATTAATAATGATTCACAATTTAATTTTTGTATAGTGCATTGCAGAATCAAAATTTAAAAAATTCTATTAATTATGATTAACACAATATAAGTAATATTAAAACAGGAGTAAATCTATAAACTGACTTGTATAATTAAGTGCCTAAAACTTTCCCCTGTTTTTAAATAATGAAGGGTAAGTAAGCCTGTTTAAATTGCTGTATATTGATATTCCTTTAGGTAGTGGGAATATTATTCTTTTGAGAAAGCAATCAATACATTCTTGTCGCTGATTGAAAGTAAAGTAAGCACTTGAAATACGCAATGATTACATAAACAGTCGCTCTCTGTATAAATAGTGCAACACTCTGATCTTGTAAGGCAATGTTGCAAGGTCATGTGCGTGTGAGCTGACAGATGGGAAAAACTGATCTTTTGGGCAAAAACTCCCAGGCTAAGCCCACTCAAAAGAAGCACTGAAGGTGTCAGTCATTTTCTCAGTACCTTGTCCAGCTGGCCCAGGAATAGGAGGAGCGGCTGTACTGAGAGGACTCACATCAGCTAGGCACTACCATACCTAGTTGAGGGGTAATGGGTTGCTCAGGCTAGTGCTAAAACTCAGCCCCAGTTACCGATACAGGAAATGGGGGGGGGGGGCTAGTACTGGGAACTCAACCTCAGCTGTGGTCCAGGGCAAGGACCTGAGCCCCTTAAAGGACTGGTTGGAAGGAGGGACCAAAATGCATGAACAGAGAATATATCCCACCTCCCTGCCCCAATAAGGACGAGTTGGAATCTCTCTGAGCTGGTGGAGTCCATGGAGTGCATAGTCGAAAAGACCGTGCCACCCCAGCTCTTGGTAGAGGTGGTGAAGGCACACATTTTAAAAAGACAAAATACATTTTTCAGTGAAACAAACTAGCTCCTTATTATCTACCTTTGACAAGAAGGCAGAATTTATTGCAATAATTCATATTAAGTCAGAATAGATTAACACATATATATTGGCCAGAATCTTACTGGGGGTTTACACTGCTGTAAGTGTAACTGCTTATATTGTGGTGGCAAATTGCCGCTAATTACTGGGTTGCCACTTGTTGAGAATTTTGATTATAACGTGTATTCTCATAACATTAGCAGAGTAAGGAGACACTGGTTAGCAGAGATACTATGACACTATGACACTGAGAGAGTAAAAATCAACTTAGTCTATTTACATATATACATAGAGAACAGACATTCATCTGGCAGCATAACATGATACAACACACAGCATAGGAAAAAGTGATCTGACTTACAGCAGATAAAGACGTTCATTTTACACATGACTTATGCACAGTTCTAAGAGGGACGTGGTGGCGCTGCGGGTTAAACCGCAGAAGCCTCTGTGCTGCAAGGTCGTAAGACCAGCAGTCGTAAGATCGAATCCACACGACGGAGTGAGCTCCCATCGCTTGTCCCAGCTCCTGCCAACCTAGCAGTTCGAAAGCATGTAAAAATGCAAGTAGATAAATAGGTACCACCACGGTGAGAAGGTAACGGTGTTCCGTGTCTAGTCGCGCTGGCCACGTGACCACGGAAACTGTCTAAGGACAAACGCCGGTTCTACGGCTTGGAAATGGGGATGAGCACCGCCCCCTAGAGTCGGACACGACTGGACTAAATGTCAAGGGGAAACTTTACCTTTACCTATGTATAGTTCTGTGACCAATCAGAAAATACATTACTTTATTTTCTGTTACACAAAGTTTCATCATGTACATAGCTGTACAGCATTTAGTCTGAAACCTTGATCCACACCTGAATACAATCAGTACAGTGACTCAGGTAAAATCAGCCATTTTACATTTAACTATACAACATTAATATTTAATACATTCACATCAAAATCTCAACACCACTTGCATTCCTAGTTACCCATCAGGTTGTGCAATTGGCACACAACCAGGAAGCCAAGCAACAACTCATTAATGAGAAGCAATTTGCCACCACAAATTAAGCAGTTACATTTACAGCAGTATAACTCCCCAGTATAATTCTGGCTTTACACATTCTCTTAAGTGGATTTCTTTACATTATTTATTATTATTCATTTAACAATAAGACTTTATTTCTTTCTATAAAATGTTATGTGGATAGCCTACAACATGTAAAAACTGAATTACAAGATAAGGGGGGGGGGGGGGAAACACTACTGGAAAGATTAGCAGAGAAACCAAATGAGATGAAAGCCAAAGATTAGAATAGTCAGCTACACATTTACTACAGAGGTATAAAGATATTTGCCAACACAAAGCACTGATTCAACCTGCAGCTTATTGGTTAAGTCTACAGACAGGTCTGAAAAAATAGAGCATCTCATCCAATCCAGTTCAGTACAGAGTAACTGAAACAATGTTCTCCATAAAGAGGAAATGAGCAAAAATTTCCAACTCAGCACCCTAAGTGAACAACTAAACCTGTATTAAATACAAGGAAGGGAGAGAGAGTACTTGTCAGAATCCCAAAAAAGGACAGTGGTTTTGGCTTGGTGGACCTAGATCAGCCCCTGCCTCTCTCCAAGACGTAAATCAAAGGAGGTTGGTAGCCTCCTCCTCCTCACCCTTGGAAATCTCAGCTTTGCTGCATAGAAGCCCCGAGCTCAATCCTTCTGGCCAAGGAGTAGAAACTGCATATAATGGATACAGCAAAAGACAACAGGACTTGTGCATCCGTTCTATTGCTCTGTGTGTCCAAGGTTTTTGCAATATGTCTAGCTTTACCCAGGCGATGTGGAATTTTCTAGAATCAGTGTATTGATGTAAATATACTTAAAACAGGGGCAAGGCGGAACTCTTCATTTACTTCCGGCCCCATACACCACCTTCCATTTGGACATAAACACATATATGGTGCCACATTGGTCTGTATTAGGGATGTTCATTAGCATCAAAATTCAGATTTGAAATTCAGATTTGGAATTACAGCCCTTTGGATTTGGAATTTTAAAAATTCAGAATTTTTGGATATCTGGAAGTCAATATGAGTCAATATGAATACTACATAGTCATAATTTTCCTCCTTGAAAAAACACAAACAGGCAAAACATTTTGAAAAGATTTCCCTGTATCCTCTGATGTCTTCCCAGCAATTGTGCCAAACCAAAAGAGTGCACACAGCCAGCAGTGCCGAGGTATTAGGGTATGACTGCAATGGGCATAGTTCTTTCCTACAATCCAATGGCAAGGTTTCATCAAGAAACGTACACACCACAATACTGTAAATGTGCTGTATAGTGTAAAACCCATGTCCAGATCTCCATTGACAGACTTTGCTGCCTAAGATGATGTAGCAAATGGCACTTTTGTGACTTCTCCTCCTTGACCAAGTCAGAGTGTGTTGTACTCAAGGTTAGTCAAAATATTCCTACAAGTCCCTCCCACCAATAATAAAAACAACTCTAAATTACAGTTTTCTTTCCGTAAATATATGATTTGGACTCTCTAAGCAACATGAGGAAATTGACATTATCCCCCTCCTGAAACAGATGGAATATGGAAAGATATTATTGGGACTTTCCAAGGACTTTCTAAACAAGATGGATTTTAACTCCTGGACCAGATGTTTCACCTCTTTATCTATATTGGTAGGTCGTAAAAATACAGATTCAATTTTACCCTGGCAGGAACCAACTCCTTTGGGCACCTGTAGAGAGAGAGAATTCCAATTACACAACACAAGAATCATTTGGATTTCATAGGAAAGGATTTTATTGAAAGATAACAGTTTCTGCAGAAAGGAGGTGACAGGAGCCTACACAGCTCAAGTCATGTCATCTTGACAATAGGAAAGAAGAGGTTTACTTCTATAAGGTGCAAATCATAACAAATTCGAGAAATAGGATCAAGAAGTTCCTTTGCTAGGGACAGTTTGACCAACAACACTGTCCTCAACTCAGCTTTGACAATAACGTGATTGACATAGACACATATATTGAAGTTAATGAAGACGCTTTCCCCTAACCTTGTTGATGTAATGTATATAGTGAAATATGGACACAAACTTGTTCTCAGAACACAGATCGTGCCTAATGTTGCCACACTAGTTGTTATCATGTCATGTAAAATGTCAACTGCTTAGCTTAGAGTTTCGTTTCGCTGTCTCTCATTATCTGGTTTCTTTTTTAGACTCAGTGGAGACATCTGTGTCTTTTGACCTTGCTCTTCATGAGAAAGCTGTTATTGTTCTCATATCTAGCAGGTGGAGGAACTCTTCGAATCAGCTATTCCACTAAATGGGGCTTTGTTACACTAGCTTCTTATAGCATAAAGACTGAACGAAAAGAATATATTGAATATAATGGAATATATGTATTAAAGGGAAAAGGAGAAATTGAACTCTTCTAACAGGTACTACTTTAAAGTGTCTTTGAAGTCAATAGGAGCCTCTAAAATCCTGTGCTTATCTAAAGTTCCTGTGCCATTGTTGATCCTAAGCAAAGGGCTTGCCTTCAGCTTATCCTAAACGAGATATTCCCAACTCAGGACCCTGGCTATTGTAACCTTTGCTTCCTTACTCCCCACTGAGTTCAAAGGGATATTACAAGCCATTAGTGCTGTGTAGTGAATGGAGGAACATGGCTCTTTATCTCACTTCAATGTCTCTCTCTCTGAAGAAGAGAAGGGAATAAGTCCAGCTCCTCTCCAGGAAGGGAGAGGGCATTCATGCAAAGGTTTCCCACAACTTGCAAGTAGATCTTTGTGATCCTTGATTTATCTCTAGGTTAGAATAAGTTGGTTAGATTTTGGGAGCCCTGTTTCACATGTCATAATCTGTACCCACTATTTTTATGATTTTGGAACTGTTTTTTTCTCTTTTTAGCAATATCCTTTTGTCTTTTATTTTCCATCATTTATTTTCTTTTAAATAAACTTTGTAAAACTTGCAAAGCTGGTCTGAAAGGTGAGTTGGGGGGGGGGCAGGCAGGGAGTACTATTATCCAGTTATTTCCAGTTGGTCATTCCACAGTTTTGGAAGTGTTTTTGAGGTTTTTTCCCCTTTTGAATTTAAGGGGTGGTTGCAGCGTATCTTAACATTAAAGGCCTAGGCAATTTATAAATAGCTATGCCCACCTTTCCATTGGAAAGAACCAATGTGAAAAAAAAATGTTCTGGTGTCTGTGCCTGCTTCTAGATTTCATTGGTGCAGGCAGACATCATTTACAGGTTTTGTTCTCACCCCAGCCTCCCTCCCTTGGGAAACCCATGGCAACTCCAATCAGGAGACCCTGTATTCTCTGTTCTTACTACCCTTGGTGCCAGAGTGTCCTTAAGTGTCATTTCTCAGGAAATGACTCCATAATGCTTGAGAAACAGGGTTCACTTTTAGTTCTTTCTCTAGCAAGCAGAAACATACAGAAGTTTCCAACCTATAGGAGTAAATGGGAATCCAAATATTAGGAATTATTATTACAGATATTTGGAACTATCAAATCTGGTTTCCTATATATTCAAAAGCATCCAAATACGGTATTATTCAGTGAATTCTGAATACAGTATATCCATATCCAAATGCGCATACCTAGTCTGAATAGCCTAGAAACTTCAGCTTGCCTAAAACAGCACCAAAACTGCTAATGGGAACTAGACAAGATGATCATATTACTTCAGTTCTTTACCATCTGCAGTGGCTCCTCCCCTTTTTGGAGTTCTATTCACAGCGCTGGCATTAATAAAATACTTAACAGCTGGGGTTTCCAAAGAAGCATCTCCAGTTCTCACATATAGATCTACCCAGAACATAAGGTCACTTCTGAGGCCTCTGACTGTCTTCCCCAGCCTTTTTATCTTTTTGTTTTTAAAATGTGTTATTTAGAACATTTCGCTCCTATCATCTTCTGCTATTGGCCTTATCTTGGGTTTTGTTCTGTGGTTGTTTCTATATTTAGTGTTACGTTTCATTGTATTTGTACATTTTATGGTCTTAACCTTTATTTTGCACTGAGAACTCCAACCAGTGGGCAGTGCAGAAATGCAATGAACAAACAGGCAGCAAATAAATCAATAAAGAGATCACCTGACAAATGATCTAAGTGGTTCCCTGCCCCCTTAGTGGTGTGCACAGCAGGAAAGAGGATCATACTGATGGCCTGCCACCCTTACCATGCTATACACACAAACTAGGCTGGAGTGTCAAGAAGAAGATGGGAAAGCTCCCAGCAATTTCCTGCAGCTTATTAGAATGATCTGCTACAAGCTACCAAAGCTGCCGCTCTGGCTTGCAGCTGCAACAGATTTGATTTGCCAAGGGCAAAAGTACAGCTGTGATCAGGGAACTGTCTCACAGGTACAGTCTCATTCATGCTCGCCTCTGTCCATTCAGTTGTCATCCCATATACCGAATGTCATGACAGAAACCAAGGGCAGTGTCCTATTGCTAGTGTCAACTAAAGAGTAGGCTTATTGAATCAATTGTTGGATGGTATATCAGCACTTAGGTAGAACCTATTCAATGGGGTCTACTCTTGCCATGACTGGCAACAGGATGTTGAACCTATAATTTAAGTCAACACAGTACGCGCTATGAAGCTTGACAGACAACAAGTTATAATAACCCATGATTTGTCCCTTCTGGACACTAGCCCTTTACTCTAGAACAGCTTTGCTAACTTGCCTTTTATGGAGAGACCCGAATGGGTAGGCAAAACACAGCTGAGGTCTGCAGGCTGCTGGGATGTGTCTGAGGGTGTTCCTTTAATTAGACATCCCCTGCTCACAGTCTCTGTCCTTGTTTCTAGCCAAATACAGCAGCAGTCTTATTATTAATCACTTTTTCATAAGCTTAGCCAATTCTTGTTCCCAGTGGGAGGCAGGGGCTTTTAACTGCCAATTATTTTCCCCTTCTTTTTAATTTTAATACAGCAAAAGGGGTTTCATCTAAACACAGCAAAAAAAAAATTAAACAAATCAATAATTAACATTGTAGCCCCACACCATGCAGGAACAGAAACTGACAATATAGGACAGTTTAGAAAAGCTATTTAAGGGCCAGTTAACAGAAAGTTCATCATCCATTCTCCCATCCATACTTAACAAGAGATGGCAAAAGGTGCAAATCAGAGGAACAATTTAATGAAAACTAGAAGAGATCTTCTAGCCAGAGAGTTCCAGAAAAACATCTACTTCTGCTTCATTGACTACGCAAAAGCCTTTGACTGTGTGGACCACAACAAACTATGGCAAGTTCTTAAAGAAATGGGAGTGCCTGACCACCTTATCTATCTCCTGAGAAATCTCTATGTGGGACAAGAAGCAACAGTTAGAACTGGATATGGAACAACTGATTGGTTCAAAATTGGGAAAGGAGTACGACAAGGCTGTATATTATCTCCCTGCTTATTTAACTTATATGCAGAATACATCATGCGAAAGGCAGGACTGGAGGAATCCCAAGCCGGAATTAAGATTGCCGGAAGAAATATCAACAACCTCAGATATGCAGATGATACCACTCTGATGGCAGAAAGTGAGGAGGAATTAAAGAACCTCTTAATGAGGGTGAAAGAGGAGAGCACCAAAAATGGTCTGAAGCTCAACATCAAAAAAACTAAGATCATGGCCACTGGTCCCATCACCTCCTGGCAAATAGAAGGGGAAGATATGGAGGCAGTGACAGATTTTACTTTCTTGGGCTCCATGATCACTGCAGATGGTGACAGCAGCCACAAAATTAAAAGACGCCTGCTTCTTGGGAGGAAAGCGATGACAAACCTAAACAGCATCTTAAAAAGCAGAGACATCACCTTGCCGACAAAGATCTGCATAGTCAAAGCTATGGTTTTTCCAGTAGCGATGTATGGAAGTGAGAGCTGGACCATAAAGAAGGCTGACCGCCGAAGAATTGATGCTTTTGAACTGTGGTGCTGGATGAGACTCTTGAGAGTCCCCTGGACTGCAAAGAGAACAAACCTATCCATTTTGAAGGAAATCAACCCTGAGTGCTCACTGGAAGGACAGATCCTGAAGCTGAGGCTCCAATACTTTGGCCATCTCATGAGAAGAGAAGACTCCCTGGAAAAGACCCTGATGTTGGGAAAGGGTGAAGGCAAGAGGAGAAGGGGACGACAGAGGACGAGATGGTTGGACAGTGTCATCGAAGCTACCAACATGAATTTGACCCAACTCCGGGAGGCAGTGGAAGACAGGAGGGCCTGGCGTGCTCTGGTCCATGGGGTCACGAAGAGTCGGACACGACTTAACGACTAAATAACAAAACAAAGAAGAGATCTTGAGTGAATAGGATTACTTCTGAGTAAATATTACAAAACAATCTTGACCTCAGGGATGGGCATTGCTAGATAGTATCACACTGTACAAAAATGTGATACTGGGACCCTAAGAGTTTCCATGAAGATGACATTACATGGGGCTGCTTTTTCAATGAACCATGGGGGAAACCTCACCACAAAATCTGAGAGGGGGAGCCACTCTTTCTTGGTCACAAACTGTCTATAAACATCAGACCATATGAATGACTTGCTAGAAGAATGTGTTGTTTTATGTTCCAAATGTAAAAGTTTTGCTGTGGCAAATAAGGGAGGAATTTCTGCTTCAGGTGTAAGCCCAATTCACACCCAAGGCAGAAAATCTAAATGACACAGTCATTATAATAATAATAATACATTAAATGCTTGACTTCTTCCTTTTCTTGTTAGCACATAAAATCTTGCCAATCAATGCATAACAAGGAACAACTCAAATTCAAACAAAAATGTGCTCAGTGTGAGTAACACAATCTGTTCCAAAGCCCTGTGTGGATATACATATCTCAGTCTATCTCTTTAGCTATCCAAAACTGTTGTTATGTGCCATCATGTCACTTAGAATCTATGATGACCCTCACAGGGTGATTAAGACAGGTGAGATGTTCAAGGAGTGATTTACTATTTCCACCTCCAGTAAGTTTTTAATGGAGAAGTAGAGATTTGAACTCAGGTCCTAGTCCATCACAGCATCCGCTACACCTCACTGGCTCAAAAATGTATTAGATCACAACATTTTTTTTCTTTTTCATTTTTCCTCAGAGACCAAACCCTGACTTTTGAGAGAGGTGATAACTCTTCTGTCTAGTAGTCAGGATATAATGAGGCCAGTGATAATGAATATGGCTTGACTCTTTTAAAAGTTTATAAACAGGCTATTCAAAACCAATTTTGGCACAAAGCAACACGAGAGAAAAAAGAAAACCTGGGCTCACAATAAGGCATGGCCAGCTTTGTTCTCCCTGTGTGTGTAGCTCTCATTCCCTGCACTTAATTACTGTATCTTCTGACCTGGCTATCTATCACACCGTTTACTACTGCAGTTCTCTGCTTCACCAGTTCTGTTTCTGTCTATTATCAAACTCATTTTGTGGAGAGAAAAGTTCCCTGATTCAGTTTCTCAAGGTCAAAGCCAGCAAACGTGGTTGCCCTTATTTCTTAGTCATTTATGCAAAAGGAATAAACAGTGCTTGTCTGAGATGCATTTGTATGTGTGCTTGAGATGGAAAAATCTGCCATCCAGAGTAGAAAATAATAAACTAAATAACTGACAATTGATGCCCTTGAGTGATTCTGAAATGATTATCAGAATCTTCACTCTGATGTAAGTGCAGGGGTGAAAAATCTCTCAGTATCAATTTCCTTGTTGTTCCTTGAATCCCACTTGTATTTTCTTACTATCATTCTTTTGTGTCAGATTGTAAGACTTCAATTTTATTCTCCACACTGACAACTTGAACACAATTTTGTGCATTTTTCCTAACAGGCAGATTTATTTACACATTTCCCCACTGACTAAAGCATCTTTACACACACTTTTTCAATTGTATGCATTTTAGCCGTTCAGATTATGAAATGTGCACACAATGTGTTTCCCAAAAATGCCCCATAAGCAGTAACCAGATGCACACTCTTGAGACAATAAGCATCTGCTCTTGCAAAGAGTCTCAGTAAGTGCAAAAACACTAATTTCACTATCATATCTAATGAAATTCTTTCATCCCTGAGTGCTGGGCTGGCTGAGCCATTAGGGACAGCAATGTGCTACTTCAGGCAGTAGATTCTGGAGGGGGTAGGGGCAGTGATGGTAGCCCACTGGTCTTTTCCCTTGACATGTCTTTCTTCTCTCTTAGTGGACAGGCCTGTCAGTTTACCATTCCCCTTCTTCTGAAGGTGCTCTGAGATTGCAGCTTGCCTGAGGCTACACAGGCTGTCTCTTCTCCCTGGAGGCACAGTGGGGGACTCAAACCCCCTGATCCGTAGCTCCACTCACGTTCTCCAACTCACAGAGCTATCCAGGCAGCTCTTAAATCCAGTAGTAAGCACCCGTTAAAGTACACCCATTGAATTAATGAGATATTGTTGAATTACCACCCAATAACTGATTTAATGGGGCTATCCTAGTAAGGTAACACTTATATTACAATTGATAAATCTTTCCATCAATGTTGGAACTAGCAGCTGAATTAAGGCATGTTTTTGCATACCACATGAAAGTTGATGTGAGTAATGCAAAAAGAGAGAGGCTTTCTCTTTAGTCAATGCATGCCTTGATGGTTCTCTTTTCACTACCAATTATGATAATCCTCAAAGCAGCAAAGGCAACCACTGTCACCTTCCCCGTGCCCAACATAATCTGTTATTTCCAATGTCATTTAGCTACTCTAGTGAGGTAACACTTGTATTACTATTGATAAACCTTTCCATCAAAGATTTGTCTCACTAATCTCTTTTTAAAGCCATCTGAGCCATCAGCCAACACAGCCATCATCACAAATCATGTTGAGGAGGGCAGGTGTAGTATATAAAATGCAATCCTTGACACCTGGCTGGACTGATATGGTTACCTAGGCAGGTGATCTCTTCCTTTGCTCTTACTCCACTTACCATGACAAGGCTATAAATATTTTTAAGGCCATTAACAACTTGGTAATAGACCAGAATGGCTGGCTGATGATTCATCTACATGAGCTATATAGGTGGAGGAGCTTTCTCTGCATTTGACTGCTCCACTCCACCTCCAATGAATTTTCTCTCCACCTTCAATGTTCAGTAATAAATAGTCTAATTCAACTAGGGGTGAAACAAAGGAGACTTTGTCTCTGGGTTACAGCTGAAGTCTCAGGGAATTATTAATCTTCCTTGGGTCTCCAAGTGGGAACACAAATCACAGAGCAAACAGCTCTGGAGGAGGTAGCTTTAAGGCATGAGTACCCATCTTCTTTGCACAACCAGCTAGTACCAAGGCTCACTGGTTCAGTGCAAAGGTGATTTTATGTCTGCAAGCATACATACTGTTTTGCAATCCTATCAGAAGGGGTTGCTCCTGTGACACCAAAATGACCTACATCCTAGTCTCAGGTTTTCTCCCTGAAAACTCAGGAGACAGGGAGCTTCAATTCCAACAGTTCTAGAAAATGTCCTTATTTAGTTTGGCTCAGCTCTAGTCCACGTCCTACTTTTTCAGTCAGTCAAGCCTTGTAGACATATATAGCTCGAACTTCAGTAATAATTAATGCACAATTAATTATAGGGTTCATTACAGCAGCATGTGACTGACGGCCATCAATTTAGATATTGCTGTTTCTTTAAAGAATATAGATTTATTGACTAAAATTACTCTAACCTTCTGCAACAGCAGTTTTGTCTGAGGTGCTGAAAACTAGCAACACTCCATGGCGGTCACACTGCTCCACTGTGCATTGTTCAGGAGCATCTCTGGCCACTCCTGCCAGAGAAAGAATCATAGACTAGGTGAACTACAGTACCTAAGCAGTACTGTATGCTGGGGGGGGGGGGGGAAATCAACATCCGCCAATTTTAATTGGCTAAAACTGGTTTTCCCTGGTGGGTAAACTAAATCCTAACTTTCTAATGGCAGCTGCCACACAGCTGCCTTACCTTTTCCCCATAGCCAGATAGAAACCTTGAGTTTCAAAAGAAGGCAATGGGCAGGGGGAGAGGTGGATGCAAATTGCTTGGAGATTCTTTGATTGAAGAGATGGGAGATAAATTCCAAAATACTGCTTGGGGAGGAGTTTCCAACCACCACCACCCCACATCCTGAAGCTGTTCGCAGACTGCCTTTCAGCTCACCTTAAGAAATTTGCCTGGCATGACCAACAGCCATGTCATGGAATTTTGGGAGTCTAACATACTGCATAGTTTTTATGAACTATACATGAGATTTCGGTGCACAGCCTGCGGAAGAGCAATTATCTTCGAAAGCTATCTGTTTATTTTTTTAAAGTGGTCCAATAAAAGGTATTGTTAGGGAAATGTTCATTTTCAGTGCCTCTATTCTTATGCAGAAGATGTTTCTCTGATCAATGCCTTTATTTCCATTACTGATATTTCTCTGTATTTCATTGCTCTTGGGGAAAACCCTTTGATCTAGCTGGCAGTGTCTAACTAGTCTAGCCAGTCTCCTTGCCACAGAATTATGTAAACAGGCAGGCTTACCAAGCGAGAGTGTCCAGTATTGCTTCCGGTGAAAAGATTCTCAGGATGCCCTTGTATTGAGGGGAAGTACTTGCCTATTGTGAAACATTTTCATTGTTAGCTGTGTATGTGCTTGGGACTCACCAATCTGCCTTATTTGGTGACTGTTAAAATGTGCATCTGCCTTATTTGGTGACTGTTAAAATGTAGTTTGCTGATTGGTGAAGGTATGAATACCTGTAAGCTTTGGATTGGTGGAAATGGTTGTCACCCTCTTCTCTCCTGTCCAAAAATACTAGAAAAGCAGCATGCCAACTTCTCCTTCAGGGTGCTTCTTGGTCTTTGTACTAAGGGCATCCCATGTGGAATAAACCACTTTGGCTACCTCACTCTCTGTCTGTTGTTCTGCCTCCAGCTCCACCAAGAGAACTGTAGCGTTCTCCTTTAAATGTGGTCATGGCTCAGGTTTAGTTAGAGTGAGTCATGCATGTTTATGTTGCTGAGAGGCGGAGCCAAGAGGCAGAGTATAAGAGGCAGAGCCTGAGGGGGAGAAGATCAGATCAGATCAGAGTTTTGGAAGGAGTTTGATTAGAGAGTTCAGAGATTTATGTGATTGTGATTAGACTGATGAAAATATAGTAGGAGATCTGAGAAGTGATTGACCAGTGACTGGAAGGGAGAAGGAATAGAACTGAATATTAAAATACTGAAACAAATAAGCAAATAAACTAAAGATCTTTCTATTTCATTAAAGAGTGGACCTGATTCTTTCTAAAGGAGTTATGGGGATCTAGGGATCTCCTGGTGGCAGCAGTGGAAGAAAGGAAAGAGATCAGTTTTGCCCTGGTGTGCTCTGAGGTCTGAGTCTAGGTGGACAGACCAAGGCACGAGTGGGTCCAACGCCACATAGGTTCCAGAGGTGTGGGATCCAAAAAGGGTCAAATCGCGACATGAACAAACCTCTAAGTGTGATTAAGGCACACCTGCAACAAGTGTTCATGTTCCTGTATTTGTATTACCTAAGCATAGACTAGATGGTGGGCATTGATCCAGCAAGGCAATTCTTCCATCCTTACCTTCGAGACCATCTTAGAGGTAAGATCTCCAAAGCTGTGGAAGTCATCAGAGCCAAAAGCCATGAGTTTTAACATTCTATAATGAAATTGTTCATGTGACGGTGTTTGTAATGGTTCATATTGAAAGCTGGGGGGAAGGGCTTGCAACTGAAAATGGGAGCTAGCCCCTTTTGCTATGGCAAGCTTGAAGAACTCATTTCTGGTTGAAGAATGGATTGTAAACCGTGAAATAAATAATAAATCAGTATCTCATAGCCAAAGGCATGTTTGAACATACAAAGTAGCAAATTAGCAAATGCCTGCATCTGAACAAAGTAAAGGGCCAGATCTAAACCATTTAAACCAATTAAATAGGTGCATTTAAATTAATCGATGGGAACAACAGACGATGCAGTCAAGCATTGTCTCTGAGTGTAATAATGTTGCTGAGGACAAGATCAATGTATCCCTCAAAAGCCCACTAAGGTCTCTAATATAATCATGATTCAGACTAATAAGGATAAACAAGTTCACTTAGGTTTCAGTGCCAAGCACAGTCACTAGAATGTAAGCTACAAGGGGCAACCTGGGATGTAAGAGTAAACAAGTTTAAGCTGTAGCTGTCAAAGCCAACATCAGAAATGATCATTCAAGAGGGGGAAAAATCCTAAAAAGCAGCACAGAAGGATGGGAAAGCTTAACCAGAGGATATTGATGGGCACCATCAGAAGATGTTGAATAATCAAAAATTATCCGACTTGGACGGAGACGAGTGGCAGCAATTTTCAGACATTAAGAGCACACACACACACTTTCCCAAGGACCCTAAAGGCTTCGCCAGGACAAAATGGATCCCTATGGAGCTTCAGAACTCGTGGAGAGAGGGTAGGTAGGTAGGAAACTTATAATTAGCGATAAAAAGCTGTGGCTGATGTCATGAGCTTTGCATGTGCAAGAGGATTTCAACCATTGTTTCCATACTGGAGCTTGGAAGTAACTTGTACAAAAAAAGAAGTTAATTATTCCTCTTTTTTTTCCTTTCCATTTTCCTTTTTTGCAATAACAAGCACATAATGTAATTGTAACATAACAAGGGAAAAGTTTACTTCTTTGCCGGGTGACTATAGCTGTTTTACTTAGTTTTATAGTTATGGGTGACCTCAATACTTAGATGCATTTTGTCTCCCAGAGACACAACTTGCATCATTCTGATGGATTTTAACAAAAAAAAAGTATGACGATAGAAACAGGGGGTACAAAGAAGGGGAATACTGGGCTGATGCCACTACCTGTTTGAATAATTCCTCAAGACGGACATTTGGACTGGGGTCCTGGTTTCTAGGGTCGTGGTGGCGCTGCGGTTAAACCGCAGAAGCCTCTGTGCTGCAAGGTTGGAAGACCAGCAGTCGTAAGATCAAATCCACGCAACGGAGTGAGCTCCCGTGGCTTGTCCCAGCTCCTGCCAACCTAGCAGTTCAAAAGCATGCAAATGCAAGTAGATAAATAGGTATCACCACATGACCACGGAAACTGTCTTCGGACAAACACTGGCTGTACGGCTTGGAAATGGGGATGAGCACCGCCCCCTAGAGTCGGACACGACTGGACAATTTGTCAAGGGGAACCTTTATCTTTACCTTACCTGGTTTCTAAGGGGACAGCAATGGCCTACATTGTCCCAAGATAGCAGATACCTCCATAGAGTCACCTAGACGGCAGCTAGCAAGCTCCTCTGCTGCCACCACCTGCCCACACTCTGACCTCCATGCAGAAGAAGTGGTGGAGGTGGCAGTGTCACTACCACATTGCTGCACTACCCTGCAGCATCTGCGGGGGGCAGGGGGCAGCCGAGAACCTAGGCAAGGGTCTGGGAGGAATTACAAGCCCTCCTGGAAGAGGCCAAGAGGCACAGACTTGCACAAGGACTGTTGGCAGCCCCACAGTTTTTGCTCCATCCATTTTCAGTGCAGGAAACTGTGGACCGGGAAGTGACTGTGTTCACCTAGGGGCCAGTGTAGCAAACTTGTCCCTTCCGTCGATGGGACTCGGGGGGGGGGGAGGGGTTGCTAATGAAGGAAACAGGTCTGTCATTCCCACCTCCCTTCCAACAAAGTCAGAGTTGCCTCAAGCTCCTGGTCTGGAGCCCACGGATGCCCACATGGGGGAGTGGTTGCCTACCGCCTCCACTCTTGGAGCGAGCAGTGGTGCTCACAAATGGGAAAATAAAAAATTAAGTGTTTTAAAATGCTTACTATAATTGTAATTTAGAACCTTTTTTGGCCGTTTGAATAGTACCTGTAATGAAATGCACTTTTAAAAGTAACTTGTCAAGCTTTGTTCTGTTGCCTTTAAAGTTGTGATGCTCCATATAAATTAATAGGAATAGTGGTCATTGTCAAGGCTGTTGATGGCACCGCACATTCTTGAGTATCTGTCTAGGTCTCTGAGGGCCCAGTGCTGATGCCTGCCTTAATTCCCCTAATTTTTTCCCCATCCTCACATTCAAGGAACCAAATAATACTCTGGGGAATTATGGGAAATTTTAACAGAGGCTGGATGCAGGCACTGTGTGGGTTCTGCTATGCACCAGCACCATTAGAAATTTTAAAATAGTACAACACTTTTAAAGTGGATTTTTAATCTTTTAAGCAAGGCAAACCACTTTTATAAAACAATCTACTACTCCTTTCTGCAGCCTTATTTAGTACAAATGGATAAACAATCATTTTAGAGTAGAACGTAACTGGGAATGTTTCCTGTGAACACTCCGTCAGAATTATGCAAATTCATGTGTAGGTTAGGGTGAATTGGAGCTGTAACAAGGGTGAAAAAACTGGGGGTTAGACCCAGGGCACCCACATTTAGAGGGCACTGAAATCTAACAGTGAATCCAGTGATGACCATGAGGAAAATAAATGGCAGCGCCTCCCAGCTCTGTTCTGTCTTTCTTCCTTCCTTCCTTCCTTCCTTCCTTCCTTCCTTCCTTTTTGAGAGGGTCACCATTTGCATCCCTTTTTTCTTGGGGATGCTCACATCCATGCATCAGAGTGGAGTGGATCATATAAGGGCTCAATCACCCACGTAGCAAAACTGCTAGTTCCAGCTCTGAGGGTTCTTTCCCTCCCCCCCAGTGTATGTGCTAGCAGGTAGAATATACCAAATTCCAGCCCTAAATCGCATGTGACTCTCCATTCTGCTCTGTATTCTCAAGGTTTTCAAAAGCTGAAAAATGATTCAACCTGCCAAGTGCATTTTATATTTATCAACTAGCTGTCTTCAGGAAAATGAACTTGCCGTTCTGTCAGAACCTGTCTTCTTCAGGAAATGTGATTAAACTTCAACCGTGGGTGTGGAAATGACATCTCTGCTTTTGGTTCAATACCTCCCAGGCCCTAAGATTTAGTCATGAGCGCCAGATGATGTAAATACTTTGTGTGAGGCATAAGCAGCTTTTTCCCCCAAAAGTGAACTCTAATCATTACACACAGAGAACAAATATTGAGTTTGTCAGTATGGTAGTGGTTAAGCCTAGTTTTTATCCCAAAACAGGTTGTTCCAAGAATACTGCATATGACTCATGCGGCATAAAAGGAGTCATGGACCTAAAATCAAGGGCAAAACAAAACACAAAAAACCAAAAATAGATAGTGGAGAAGTGATGGGTTTGTGGGAAGTTTTTTGGACAATAACTCCCAGGATTCCCCAACCAGCATGCTGAGTTGTAATTTGAAAAAGGTAACATTTCCAAGCTTTGAAGAAAAGTAAACAGGCAAATAATGACATACAGTACATTCATTTATGTATGAGCTTCATGGTGCAGTGGTTAAACTGAAGTACTGCATCCAGAACTCTGCTCATGACTAGAGATGGGCATGAATCAGAAAAATTATGATTTATTTTGATTTTTGATTCATCCAGGTTGATGAATCACAAATAATAAATGTACTTTTTTTTTCTGATGAATTGATTTGTTAATGTTTTTGACTTTAAACCCCTATAAAATGGCCCACAAGGCATCTAGAGACATCGAATTTTCAGGAGGTTTTCCCCTGACTCTTTTCTACAGTCATGCCAAGTGTAGTGAAGATTGGGTTTTGGATATATGAATTATATACCCACAAGGAGGGTCCCTCAGTAAAGTCTCCCCCAGGCAGCTAGAGACACCAAAATGACAGAGAAGCTTCTACTGACACTCCTCTGCAATCCCTCCAAGTTTGGTGAAGATTGGGTTTTAGACATCCAAGTTATACACTCTCAAAGTGGGTCCTCCCAGGAAAGTGCCCTTTAGCAGTTGACTTGGGGAAACCCAATCTTCACCAAACTTGGAAGGATTGTAGAGGAGAGTCAGGGAAAGCTTCTCTGTCATTTTGGTGTCTCTAGATGCCTAGAAGTTGGGGTGTTTTATAGGCCAACAAATAAATGAATCAAAAAGCACTAAAAATTCATTGATGCATATTTGTCGGGGGAATTGATTCAGATGAATATGAATCCAGAAATTAGCGATTTTTGATGAATTATGCAATTTGTTTTTTAATTCATGCCCATCTCTGCTTATGACCTGGGTTCCATCCCAAGTAGTCAGCTCAAGGTTGACTCAGCCTTGGTAAAGTACCCAGTTGGGGGGGGGGGGGTGTCGGGGAACAACATGTAAACTGCATAATTACATTGTAAACCACCAAGAGAGTGCTTTAAGCACTATGGGGCAGTATATATGAAGAAGCACACTTTAATTTTATTTGCTTTATTTACACTTAATCCCTCTTTGATTCTGCAGGCACGTTGGGGATACTTTTCGCAAGTCCTTCTGGGTCCTCTGGTACAAATGCTTATTGTGTAGATTCTCCCATGATACCAAAGGTGTCTAGTGTGGTCCAAAGGGGGTCCTGGACCCTTTGTGCATGGCAGGAGAGGAAGCTGAACACGTTCCATATGCGTTGTCTCCTACATATTTTTGGTATCACCTGGCAGGACAAAGTTCCAAATAGAGTAGCCCTAGAACGAGCTGGAATTTTTAGCATGTATACATTACTGAAGGGACGTGGTGGCGCTGCGGAGGGACGTGGTGGCACTGCAGGTTAAACCGCAGAAACCTCTGTGCTGCAGGGTCGGAAGACCAGCAGTCGTAAGATCGAATCCACACAACGGAGTGAGCTCCCGTCGCTTGTCCCAGCTCCTGCCCACCTAGCAGTTCGAAAGCATGCAAATGCGAGTAGATAAATAGGTACCACCTCAGTGGGAAGGTAACGGTGTTCTGTGTCTAGTCGCGCTGGCCACATGACCACGGAAACTGTCTTTGGACAAACGCTGGCTCTACGGCTTGGAAACGGGGATGAGCACTGCCCCCTAGAGTCTGACATGACTGGACTAAATGTCAAAGGGAACCTTTACCTTTATACATTACTGAAACAGCGACGTCTACGTTGGCTTGGGCATGTCGTGAGAATGGCTGACGGTCGGATTCCAAAAGATCTCCTGTATGGAGAATTAGTGCAGGGAAAGCGCCCCAGAGGGAGACCACAGCTGCGATACAAGGATATCTGCAAGCGGGACCTGAAGGCCTTAGGAATGGACCTCAACAGATGGGAAACTTTGACATCTGAGCATTCAGCCTGGAGGCAGCATGGCCTCTCCCAATTTGAAGAGGCACTTGTTCAGCAGGCCGAGGCAAAGAGGCAGTCCTGAAACCAGCACAATCAGGGAGCTGGATAGGGGAAAGATTGTATTTGTCTTCAGTGTGGAAGAGATTGTCACTCTCGAATTGGCCTTCTCAGCCACACTAGACGCTGTTCAGAGCACGTTACCATAGTCTCTTGAGACTGAAGGATGCCTACTAGTGTAGTACTGCACTCAGGAATTTATTACATCAACATTTGTGTTCATCTGAGGAGAATCAATTTGGGCCTGGGTCAGACATGACATATAGGTGTCATAATAGAGGGTTCCTTGGTCAAGACTGAGCCTGCCAATAGATCTCTTTTTCTCTTTATTCCAGTGGCAACTGTCTATTCATTTCTCTTTCTTCCTCTGGGCCAAACTGGCATAATCACCCCATAGGTGGAAAAGAAGGCACAGAGAAATTGTAGCTCTTGTTCCTCATTCTTCTCAGGGCTTGTTCACTTGGAGAGGGTACTTGAACAAGCAAAACATGAAGAGGAGGAGGACCATCTTGGGTAAGTTTCAAAGAAATAGCCATGTTAGCTAGTGTAAGTATATTTATTTATTTATTTATTAAACTTGTATACTGTACCAATTAGTCGTAAATACTACTCTGAGCAGTTTACATCCAGAGTGAAACAAACATAACATAAATCTTAAATAATATACTAAATATTAGCACCACATATAAACAAATAAAACTGTACCACATATTACAAATAAGTAATAAATCAGAAAAAAATCTGTACTACACTAACAGAGGATGCTTTCAAAAGTTTCAGTGAACAGCCTTGTTTTGAGCATCCTCTTAAAAACCACTGAGAGCCCATTCCAAAGGGATGGGGCCACAACTGAGAAGGCCCTGTTTCTAGTTGATGACTTCCTGCTCTCCCTTGGAGTAGCAACCCAAAGGAGTATGACTTGGGAGGACGGAGTGGTGCAGGTGGAAGTTCTTAAGGAAAGACACTCTGATAAGTACCAAGGTCCCGAACTGTGAAAGGCATATCAGATAAAAATAATAATAATAAACAAAATAAAAGACAAAAATATTGTGGCACCTTATGAAATGCCACATCATTTTTGTCTTTTATTTTCCCACCTTTGTTTTTCTGACAGCTTGTGTAGGAGTCTCTAGAGATTGGCTGGAGCCCATACTTGGGTGTAGTACTTGGCAGGTCATCAACAATATAAAACCCTGAGGCCAGCCTGAGATAATCACACATACCACACACCTTCTTTACCTGTGTGTGCCACCATTCACATGACCAACTACCCCAAATGTTGCACTAAGTGTGAGGTTGCCATTTTAACTAGTGAAGAGGGATCTCTTATCTTTGATTATCCCTATCACCAATCTGGGTAAATAGAGACTGGGCCCTTTTACACAATGCTGCTTTAACACTGCCACAGCTAAGAGATGACTACACACTGACCTGTTTCAAAATTAAGGAGGCAGTTACATTACTATATATATATATGCCCTTAAATACAAAACAGTGCCTCTCAAGCAAAGAACCACGTAGACCAATCAGCTCACAGTTCCACTCAAAAACATTTTTCTACACTTTCTAACTGTCCTAACCACTGCTTCTGGCACATGTCCTCTCATACAACTGTAAATCAACTCCAGTCACATACCATACAAGCCAACACAAACCTATACACAACACATACATAAAATGTAAAATTGCCTCAAAGCCCATTCATGGGCATGGTTTTTGGTTTTAAGTGTAATTTAGTGCAGTAGAGTTTAACATCTAAAGAAACATGCTACATTTGTTTTTTCTAGATCTGTGATTTGCACTCATAGGGAAATCAGGTTTCCCTTTTACACTTCCATTTTGTTTGTTTGTTAACAACAACAACAACAACAACAACAACAACAACAACAACAACAACAACAACAACAACAACAACAACAACAACAACAACAGAAAGATTGTGACAGAGTCCTTTCTGGAGCTTCTTAGTCCCTCAGATTCTACTGGCCCTCTTTGGTCCTTATGTGTGTTTTGAATATGTGGCAGCAATTGAACTGGTCCCAGCATAAACTGATGGTCTCCTCCTAGTAAAGGATTTCAATAAACTATCATTGCTGTTGCTTTTAGGCCGAGCCAGAGCTGACCATGAGATTGTTATTGATCTGTTTACTGGAACTAGGCGAGCTGCTCTCGGGTGGCTTCATTTTTCTGCTTTCTGAGAGGATCCTAGAGAAAGAGGATAGATAATTGTTCTCTGGGCTGTTTCAGGAGGCTTCAGGGGTCCATGTTGTCTGTGCAGACAAGGCTGCTCTGACGTTTAATGAGGACATATGAGCTTGCAAGTGAAATCAGTAAGTGAAATCCAGCCTCCCGTCTCCTAAATTCTTACAGGTTTGCTCTTTCACAGCAAAATAAACCAGTGAGACTTTCCAGGTATGGAACTCTTGGAACACTTGCAACGAATACTTTCCCCCTCTCCTTTAAAACAAAATATTTTCAGAACTGAGCACCTCAGTAGCGAAAGAAACTGATAACTAAAGAAAAGCAGACCACCCACAATATGACCAAAGGTTGGAGATGATGGGAATTGTAATTCAAGACATCCATAGGGTTACTCAAATACTGTAATTCACCAAAATTCATATGCAAAATATATAAGTAGGAAAAAAATATTTTGTATTCAAAAGGCAATTCTTTTAACAAATTAATTTAATTTAAAATAATAATTATGTAATTACATCAAGTCAGTTCTGCCCTATGTCAACTCTTCCCAGTAGTAGTTCTTCTGCAGGGTACCCTTAGACTGTGCAGGGCTACATAGCGCTACACTAGGTGACACTTCTAGAACACACAGTGAGGAACTGAACTCCCAGCCTCTGGTTCTGCAACCAGGCACCCAACTTACTGAGCTATTCATGCCACAAATTAATACTAATTGTCTATTAATGCTGTGTAATAAATCCTTCCTTTACACTTTTAAAGTAGATGAGTTTAATGGCTAGTGTCTTGTTGGATGGAACATGTCCAGAACAGTCACTTCTTTGTGCGGTTTCTCCCTGATGGCTGTTCACACAACAGGTTCCCAAAATGGGATGGATGTCCCAAATGCCCATTTGCCCCAATGCTTTTCATCAAAATGTGTAATAAGGATCTCATAACAGATTTAAGCTTCATCATCAAGGAAGTGAAGAGTGAGCTCCTTGCCAAGCCATGTAAGCCATCAAGAAACTTTAACACCTTAACATGAAAAATAGGTGTCCAAAAGATTGCTCAAGTGGTTTTTGATAGCGATGCAAATCTTGCCTTATTCTCATGCATGATGACAAAAAAAAACCTTTTTTTCCCCTCCTCACTTATGAGACAGTTTCTGCCAACATTCCCAAGAATTCTCACATTTATAGAAATGGTCTTTTCTGCAAAAATTTGTGCAAGTTACTACTAGCTGCTGCTTTACTGTGTGCACTTTTAAAAGAAGCATGAGATGGGTTTTTTGTATCTTTCCCACTTTTTTTTTTACAGGTACAGAGCTGACTTATTAAAAATCAGCCCATCTTTTTTGCCTACTCTGTCTGTCTGCTTTGCTACCCAAATGGAAAGGGTACTAGTTTTGTGCAAAGACATTTTGTAGAAATTGTGACAAACTCAACTAAGAAGTGTTCTTTGTCTCATTCCTATACTGATGGCAAAAAAATCCCATGAGATTCAGAGATTCCTAGACAGACAGGCAGTGCAAATTGAGATGGCTGGCCTCATCAAGAACAAACAAATTTTGTGAAAATGGTTCATGCCCCCATATTCTTCATATGTTCAGTTCTGTTCTTAGTTGTAGCCTTTGCTATAATATAGTTTAAAACAATATTGGAGACATTTCTATAATTACCTTTGGTCAATAATTGTGTGCAGTGTAAAAGGAGATAAATACAGGAAGGCTAATGTAAAGTGCTGGAGTTATTAATCTGTCAGTTACTGATCTTAGCTCATTCCTCATTATAGGCATTAATATTTCAAAAGGCTGAGATATAAACACTAATGTTTGGGTTTGAAAGAGGAACCCACTCATATATCTATTATGTAATCTTCACCATGGGCTGAAAGCAGCGCGATTGTTTTCATTAACCTTTTATTCTGATAAAAGGGCAAAATCAATAACAAATTTATTCAGGCAAGTGAAAGGCAATTTCAAGAAATTTCACGTGGGATTTCATTTTCATGGCTTTTTTCTTCCCACAAATTCTCATAAAATATAATATGATCTGTCCAAACATAAGACAAATATAAAAGCTAAGATACCATCAGCCTTGCAATGAAGGCTGAATGAAGACTCTTCTTTTTTTTTTTTTTGCCTTACAGGTGGTGAACTGACTTGCTAACAATACCGCTTTCTTACAAAGCAATCATATTCCAGACATGTCCTTCCTAGGAAGGGAATAGGACAACTCTGGGTTATATTTCTTTTCTTTTTAATCTCTAGCATCAGTCTAGTAGAGATTTGTATGCATCCTCTGATGGACATTCCATGTGGTTTTCAAGCAAAATGATATCACAGGAAATCTGTAGGTCAAGAAATGATGGGGGGGGGCGAGGAGGAAAAGGACCACACACTACCAGAAACAGGACTACTATAGAACTAGCCTAAAGGTGCAATAAAAATGTCTTTAGTAAATCTTCCACTACTATTGAATACACTTCCAGCCCGTACAGTTCTTCACAGAGGACCTCTAAATCCTGAAAGGGAGATGTGATTCCATCTCATCTCAACTTCAGTAAATCATTTGCCGAGTTGTGACAGAAAGAAGCTGGTATCCCAGATTATGAATCTAGAGATCTGAATGAGTTTTGCTGTACAATCTGGAAATGACAGCAGAGCGTAGTGAAGGGTTTATCAAAGACGTTGTGTTGTGCCTTCCGGGGGCTCCCTTCTGCTTGCTGTACCTGAAGATGTTTTAACAAGTGTGAATCAACAGTGTGTTTTTATGCTCCTGACCTTCTAACACATTCTAAACCATGGCGCCCAAATACACCTAAGTAGTTCCAAAATCTCAGGATTAAATCTGGCACACATAGCTCCAATCTGGCAGATGCCAAGGCTGGTTTTGGCTTCGATGTCTTCACTGTGGGTTCCAGTCAAAACCTAAGCCTGCTGAATAATTGTAACTTTAAATATATTGTAAAAGGCAAGCACTTTTTCCTAAGGTTTTATTAAGCCGCCTTGGGTCCTTTTAAGGAGAAAGGCGGGGTAAAAAGTATTTTAAATAAATAAATAAATAAATTTGTTTGGGTGTTAAAGGCTCTTTTGCTATTCCCTTTTACATGTTATTACTCATTATTTTTAAAATGTTTGTTTTGTTTTGTTTAACTTAATTTTTATACCACCCATCTAGTGGCAAGCCACTACCCTGGGCATGTTACAAAAATTGTACACATAACCAACATCAAAGACAGTTTAAACATAACAGTATAGATATGCACAAGCGCAGAGACAGCGGACTGGCTTCTGGGGGTTGGCCCTGCTGTCTGCGCATGAGCACACCTATCCACCCCAATTTGTCATTTTTTCAGTTTGTGCCCATCTCTTATTGTTATACACAATGCGTGACTGACTTCCAAGCTCTGTTACAGAATGGAGAGGCCAGCTATTTTGAGTGCAGCACTGCAAGCAAGCAGGTAGAAGTCGCCGCAGGGTTTCTTCTCAGCAGGGGAACAAAACAGCTTAGTGTTATGGTACGTTACTTGCACGCTTAGTCCATAATGCTACAACATATTGCGTCTGACTTGCTTGTCTGTCTATAAAATAAATAAATGTAATATTTATTTATTTATTATTTATTTTATTTATTGCACTTATATGCCGCCCATCTAGACATAGTCTACTCTGGGCGGCTCACAACATACAAGATAAAAACAATTCAAAATATATATTAACAGTTTTTCAACAATATACAGAACAACAATAGTTCAAGATGGGATGAAAAGAGAAGTTAAGTAGTGCCTGGAGGGAAGGCCTGTCTGAATAACCAGGTCTTAAGTTGGTTTCTGAAAATATTATCAAAGAAAGATGGGTCCAGATTGTTCTTTCTGAGAATGGAAGGTCCTATTTCACTCAGAAGGATAAAAATCCCTTAATGACCTCTGCTGGGGGTCTTTTCCCCCATCTGTTCTCCCTTTGCCACTTTCAACACTCTTTCCAAACTTGAGCTTCAGCATTTTTCCAGAGTGCTGCAAGAAGAGGAATCTGCAAAAGTCACTTTCTCTCTTCTTCCAGCAAGAACATTCTGCAATTGGCACTTCAAGCATAGAATGCAACACAAAATACTAACATCAAAATTAAACAAATGGAAAACATGCTTCCTTTTTACTGGTGACATGGATCTAGTGTAATTTAGGGAGGCAAACACTCCCTTGTTCCCTCAGACACCCATGCATGCAGTTGTCTCTCCTTTTCTACGACATAAAGCATCCTCCCATCCTAAATACTTCTCCGTATATAAGAACTAACATTTTGAGCTTCCTGGCATCATTTATTATTCCCATCCCCCACTTCTGGTTTTATTTTCCAGTTACAATCTGACCACTAGAGTGGTAAATCAAGTGAGAAATTGATTTTCCCGGGAGGTACATTTAAAATGGTCCTCAATTAACTTGTCAAATTATAAATTGAATTGGCTGTGGCATCGAGCAATGTTTCCTTCTGAATAATTTCGGGCCAAAACCAGATACTTTGAGTCCAGTTTAAAGCAGGAGGCCTAATACAGCCACATAATTGTTCATTTATTTTTTAATTTATTTAACATCATAACTTTTAAAAAAGCACAAATATTGTTCCTTGAGAAATCCTAATGTTTAATAAAGTACCCTACAAAGAGCTCTCTGCAAAGACCCTTGTGGCACAGTGCTAAACTGCTGTGCTGCAGCCAAAACTGTGCTCACGACCTGGGGTTCAATCCCAGGTAGCCGGCTCAAGGTTCACTCAGCCTTCCAGCCTTCCAAGGTCAGTAAACTGAGTACCCGGATTGCTGGGAGGGGGGCAATGTGTAGCCTTGCATAACTAAGTTGCTTTAAGCGCAATGGGGCAGTATGTAAGAAGCACACACTCTTTTTTTAATACGAACCAGAAGAACTCATTGGTTGAGAGCCAGTGTGCTGTAGTCATTAGAATGTTTGACTGCGACTCAAGAGACCTGGGTTCAAATCCTCATTTGGCCCTCAAACTCACTGGGTGATTTTGAGTAGTCACAGTCTTTTAGCCCAACCTACCTTACAGGGTTGTTATGAAGATAAAGTGCATGGAGGGACAGCTGCGTGCACTGCTTGACTACAGGAAAAACAAGATATAAATGTGACTAATAAATAAGGTTGTTATGTGCCATCAAGTCAAATTCTGATAAATGTCTTTGAGGTATGTGAGATGTTCAAAGAGTGGCTTACTGTTGCCACCTGCCAGTGAATTTCCATGGCCAAGTAGGGATTTGAATCCAGATTTAGTGTCCTAATCTGACCCTGTTCCACTACACCACACTGACTGTCTAATAAATAATATCAGTACTGATATCTGTATATTTAAGATTATAAAAATATGCATTTCATTATGAAAATCTCACAAACACAACACTTCCCTCCCCCATCTTGGAATTTCTTCACACACATCTGAGAGGGCACTTCACCACCCCTACCCACAGTTTGGGAAACATTACACTAGAGCTAGTCTACATAATTTGCTTGATCACTGAATTAATCACACACAAAAAAAAGAGAGAGAAGCCACCTGGGCCTTATACACAATCCAAGGATAAGGGTGGGTGATACCTTTATTAGAGCACTAAAATTTCAAACTCACCGAGACTAACTTTCAACATCACACAAATCTTCATTGGACTAAGTGTTGCAGAGCTGGGGGTGGCACAGAAAAAACATGGAAGTGTGGAACCCATGGCCAGACATGTGGGCCAGGTTCCTTGCTTAAACAAACTTCTAAAATGGGGGCTGCAGAAAAATCTTTGTTGAACAAGTCTGGAGCATAATAATCCACCTTACCAGAAGGGTAATCTGAAACCTATCATCTCTGAGTGGATTCTGTAGCCCCCATTTTGGATCTTGCTTTAAACAAGAAATCTGGCCATGGATTTTGGAACTTTTACGAGGTGTGGGGTTTTTTGGGCACCAGCCCCACATCCAAAATGCTCAACCTGACAAATACGTAGAATCAAAAACTAGGCTGTGTGTGAGAGATTATGGTTGTCTGAGAACTCTGTACCTGGAAAAGCCTGGAAAGGGTTGTCATAAAGTAGAATTGACTTGGTGAGACATTATTATTATTCATAAATTGATCATAGCTATGTATGGGTAGCTCACCAGAGTACAATATTTCTTCTGGCTTTGTGGACTGTGGACAGATGCAAGATTTATGAAGCCTCTGGTTGGTTCACCATACATACTTTGAATGCACCCATTGGCATCTTGCATAAATAGTTGTGTAGGTCAGCCTAGCCACAAATATGCTCAAGGATTTAAAGTTTCAGCCATGAGCAAAACAAATGGATGGAACATTCACATTCAGGCTGGAATTTCAAATTAAATAACACTTCAAAAACATACCATGCCGAATGGGTTTTTCCCTAATTAAGTAAAAGCAAACGTGTATATACCTACCTGCCGTGAGTGGAAGCAAGCTGTTTGAGAGGCATCAGCGGCAAAAGGCTTCCCTTTCCATTGATGATCCAAGATGTAAATAAAGGATAGGACCTCAAATGGCTCCTGTCCATTTCCTATACTTGTCTGTGCCCTCTAAAATGGGAAATAAGGCCCTTTCATTGGCCTGCCTCATGGCACAAACAATGTTCCGGGTTGCTTATGTTCTGAGATGCTTTCGGACACATATCCTACAGCAGGCTTGAACAGAGATCAGAAGCAGATGGTACCTGGTGTTCCAGTATCACCGAACCTCTTTGAAGTTGCTATCTATAGTGTCTTGGCATTTATTTTTAAAGGTGCTGATCTCTAGCCACTAGCTGTGTCCTGAAAGAATGTGATCACTTTGCATCACTTGGTTTTTATTCTTAGCTATATATTTGATTCTCCTGATACTTAACTAAAATGGTATTAGTAATGCAAATTGACTGTACACAGACTCTCATTTGAACACTTCCTGAGGAATTTCAGTATATTTCCTAAAATATCATTTCACTAGAATTTTCTTCTCTACACCAGCCAACCTGTGAAGAGAAATGCAGGCATTCATTAATATGATTTCTGAAGGACTTCGTTCTCTCTCTCTCATTGTTAGCATATAATAAACTTTATTTCATGGCTGATTGTAAGGATATGACTCAGAGCTTTCTGGAGGACAGCTTTGAGAGAAGTGTGATGCTCATCCCACTAGGGAGCACATTTGGAGACTTCTGTCACAACAAATATTCCATATCTCTCACTTGCTAGAAACAGTAGGAAGAGAAAAGAAAGGTTGCCTTACATGGCAGGAAACAACTCCATCATATTATCTTGAACTTTCTAGAAGTTATCAATGCCCAGTTCATCTTTTTAAATGAAACTTTCTGTCTTTGATAAGTAGGTAAAAATATGAATGGGGGAGGGGTGTCCCTGGAAGCTCTCCATGTAGTGTTAGTGTTAGCCCTATGAAATATTGGTTCAGCCTAAAGAGGTGGGACTAAGAAAAAGCAGGGCTTTCAGTAAGAGGTTTGAATCTCAAAGTGAGAGAGCTATAAAGGCCAGAGCTGCTGTTGCTAGTTTGTCTATTTGGTTCTTGTCAACTTGGTTTAAGTATAGTTTTTATATGTTTGTGTTGGAGGGGTGAAGCTACATAGTGAATTCATGAATTGCATATTGATATTTTATTTTTGGGTTTTGAAGATTCTGCTCTGTTATGGATACCCAACCTAGCTGAGGAAGATATATTTGATTTTTGTCTAACATTGAAATTAAAGGGACACTTGAACTTTGCAAATTCTACAAGCAACTTCTCTATTAGTGCTGTTGCCAAGGTCTTGGGTGTACAAATTGTAGCATTTAATTGTTGTTATAAATGCTTGTATTGTCTGTTATATGAATGCAAATAAGAAGAAACTTATTTTGTGAAATTGTGTTTGCAAGATTCATCCATAGTAAGCAAATAGCCTCATTGAACTTAAAAGTGTTACATTAGCATATAATGGACTCGCACCAGCTAGTGTCTATGTGAGTGATGAGCAAAGTGCAGGCTGGGGACTCAGTGAGCCCCCTTGACTCCCTGAATCCCTTCTTGCTGGGGACATGGGGGTGGAATCAATTATTTGGCCCTAAAATCTTATTAGTTTTAGTGTCGGGTTTTGCTTTAACCTCTCTTAATCCTTCCCCTCCTCGAAAAATTAACAACTTTAAAAATGTTTTTTCTGAAGCATGCAGCATGCACTCGGTAGATATTTGGTCACTGGACTCCCATCATATGCACATCCCAGCCTATACTCATGCCACATGGGCCAGCCATGGATTTCCCCTTGTTATGGTGAGGAGCTATGTGTGGATATATTGGTGTATGCATTAGGTCACTTCACACAGCTCAACTCACGGAATCTGGGAGCATTGCCAGCACCTAGACTGGGCTGATTTTCCTATTAATTAGGCATGTACATTGTCTTTGGACAAATGTGCAAAAATCTGAACCAGGGGTATTTGTGTAGTTCTGAGCTGACTACACGGTGAAGCAACTATCCACTCTTCAAGTGAAGCAACACCATAACAGATCCTTTATAAGACATTCAATATTTGTGAGGCTAAAAAGATGGTCAGCAAATTGAATTGGAGAAAGTGGAAAGTAAAAGTAATATAATAAATTGAGCTACTGGTGTCTAAGAAGAACACAAATGACAGCTGAGAAAGCCAACATCTTCCATGGACACAATCGCTGAGGCACTAAGGAGGGTATGTGTATCGCTTTGCTATATCTTTGCCAGCCATTTTGTGAAACTATAGGATGAAGCAGAGACTTCATCCTATAGCGTTTGTGTGTGTGAATTCTGAAATATTCTTCTTTGTTCTCTCACTCAGCTTAGTTTACTAAATGCTGCCAAAATATTATTATACTAGCAGTATTGTGTATATGTGTGATTGTGGAAGTATGATTGTTGTATGGGCTTTGAGCAGATTGGTCAAATGATTAGGGTACTGCCTAGCTACTCCTCTCCTCCCTACTGCAAGTTATAGACACTTGCATTTCACCCCCATTTGGGGGAACTTTTTAAAAATGCAGAGAGAGATCTAGAAACACTGAGTTAATGCCACAGACCTCAGGATGGAGTGTGTTAGAATGTCTCTTAAAGCATACAGAGCAGGTTGACTGCTATCTTTATGCTCTTTATTTAGGTACAGAGCAGACTTGGGGCTTCTGCATACTCTAACGATCCATGAAAGACAGGGTTCAAGTGCACACACCGTCCAAAGTGAAACAAAAATCCTACATAGCAGAAACCGTTTCGAGCATTTATTTATTTTATTTTCCTTTGATTTCGCCCTGCCGTCTATTCCGAAAGTGTCAAGGTATGGTCAGCAACTGTGTCTCTGCTTTGTTTTTGTTATTTAGAAAAAAATAAAGAAGATATGGACAAGTTGCTGGGAGGATGTCAAACTATTGGTTGGTTGGCCATTTAGGGAAACTTTGATTAAGCGCTAACTCTGAAGAATTTACTGCAGAAGAAGTAACTTCAGACAAAAGAGAAACAAAGCAATTAGCAGCTGGGAAGCTTCCAGTGAGAACAAGCCAGCAACTCACAGCAGAGAAAAACAAGTCTCCAACAATACTTGATGCAAGCTACATGGGTACAAGGACAAACTTAGAAAAAGTAGTACATATTTTGAATCAGAAAATCTTATACTGACATCAATCATACCCTTGAGATATGGATTATCATTAGATGGTCACAGAAGTCACAAGATGAATTAATTAAACATACTACTTGTGTGACTGGCTAGCCATGGCAATATATTTACTGTAAACACTTTAAGCAGAGTTGTTTTAAGTAACATTAAGAACAGAGAGAAAATGTGAATTAATCTAAACTGGCATTCCTGTACGAAAAGGAAAAAGAATATTTATCACTTCTCGAATAAATAAATAGTTAGACTGAAGAGCTGTGTAGTGTCATCTTCCTTGCTGTCTCATATGCTTTATCCTTACTTAAAAAGAAATAAAGAGCCATAGTTGTGAGGGACTGATTTGGAGCCTCACACACTTCCCCTCCCCAATACCTCCTGCAACATCCTCAACAAATCTGGCTGGCTTCCATATCTGAGAAGAGCGGTAAGGGTACCAGTATGAGCCTGGGGGAACAGACCTTTACAGTAAGCAAATACATGTTTTACAGATCTAAGACATGATAGAAATTTGCCATAAAATTATTCATAGTGTGGAGAGAGAAGATCAGGAGACATAACAGAAGTGGAACCTGGGTCATCCACTGAAACTGAATGGTCTGAGTGGCAAGACAAATAAAAGCATGTGCACCTTTATTCTGTGCTTAGTAAAACTGTGGAATTTAAGCTAAGGCTATGGTGTATGCTGTACATGGCACTGGGCAAATAGGCAAACGGCTACAGCAGGGATGAGTCCCTGCAAAATTTCTCATTCTCTGTGATTTTCCAACTCTCACATGCCAAGATTCCTTGCCAAGACTTGGCTTCCCACAAAAACAAGTCCAAGCCTCATTTCCTATTTTATTTCATTCTTCGTCTATTCTGCATAGGACACTGCTAAATTTTGTGCAGCTCAATGCCTGTTTCAGGGCACCCTGCAGAGGAAAAATGCCATTCTCTGAGGGAACCATAACAATCCTGCACAGCCTGGTGTTTCTCCTGTCCTTTTAAGAGGTAATATGCCATTTTACCCAAAACTGTAACAATCCTGTATAGTTTGGTGTTTCTTTGGGGAAAGATGCCATTCTGTGCAGAAATAATAATAATCCTGTGCAGCTTGGTATTTCTTCCAGAAAAAAGTTACCACAATATATCTGAGAAATCCTATGAGACTTCCCATTAGATTTTCCAAGAAAAAAATTGCCATGATGAGAAAATAATTATTATTTCTCAGCTTCTCTCTTAGAAATAGAGGCTATGAGAGTCACATCCCTTGGCTAGTGGAGAATAAAATTAGTTTTAATTTTACCTCAACATGGTGTCCAGACTATGCATTAACTCCAAGAGGGTCATCAATGACTACTTGTCAGAATAGCTATATATACATGTCTGCCATATGTGAGGCAATATGCCTCCTGAGGAACACACAATGGAGACTACAGTTTCATTCATATCCTGATGGCAGGCACTCCATAGGCAACTGATGAGTCTCTATGTAACCAGAATGTTGCACTAAATTATCATTTGACCTGATGCAGGATGGCTCTTAAGTTCTCATGACTATTATAAGTTGTCACATCTAGTGCAACTGGGAGTAGGATTTTGACAATGTAGAACATCCCTATCATGCATCAAAATATGGCAAACTATGGATTCAGTTTTGTGTGTGTGTGTGTGTGTGTGTATTATCCTAAGCAAATACCAACTGAAAAATACGTCTCATAGAACATTTCTAGGATACGGCTATGAATGTGCATCTAGTCACTCACTCACTCACACTCTCTCTCACACACACACACACACAGAGAGAGGGGGGGGAGGGAGGGAGAGGGTTATCACTAGAAGGAACCCCAATGTTTCCCCTGTTAATGACTACACATTTAGAGCTGACCCACTTGAATCAATGGAATTTACAGAGGAGTTGACCCACTAAATCCCAATTGATTCAGTGTCTCCTATCTTGCAGCTCGTAGTCACTTGGTTCTATCCATTTTCTCCAAGCCAAGGATAAACCACCTGACTGATTTCTCATGAAGGTCAGCTTGCAAAGGCACCCAACTGGTTCATTCCATCAGAGTGGTGTATTGAGCACTGCCTGATTCTAAAGCAGGTCTTTCCAATCTTGCAGCGAGGCCCAAAGGGCTGTCTGAGAAGGTGCTGTTTTTGAGGTTGGAGGGGGTCTGTCCTCCATGCCTAAGCATTCAGGCCTGCCAAGTCCTATCCAGCCAGTTCATCTGGAAGCCTTGAAGCTGTCTAAGCATTTACAGCACATCCTTGGGCCCTGATCTACCCTGTTCCCCTTATCTCAACAAGGTGAAACCTAAGGTCCAGGTAAAGGGTATACAGACAAGAGAAAGGTGGACATCCCTTGGAAGTGCAGAACCAAGACAGCAGACCAAGGCTTTTTGGTGCCCAATGTACAAGGTTCTTAGAACCCAATGCTGACATGGATCATAGCCCACAAAGCTGGCTCTTTCAGCAGTATCTGCATTCTCCTTACTGTGTGGCTGGATGGTTCAGACAATCAAGCTATTCTTAGTTAAGTCTTCTCAGATTCTTCCTGATTTATTCCCTACTGTGCCTCCTTATCAGGAGCTGGACTCCATGATCCATAGAGTCCTTTCCAGTTCTGCAGTTCTAAGGTTATTACAATTACAAGTTAGATAATAAATGCTACACCCTGTGAAAAACACACATTACATGTTCATCAGATATTGATTCAGGAGATTTTATCTGTCTATACCTGCAAATATATAGACTTCCTATAGGAAAAATCTCCTAGTCATTTTTATCTCTACCATTTATCACATCCCAGAAACTATGGAACCATCCTTGATAGGGAAAACAGCTGTTGATGTGTTCATTCTCTATTTCCTTTCTACTGGGATAATGATAACCTTTAAACTGCAGAGCTGGAAGGAACCCTATGGATCATCGAGTCCTGCCTCTCTCAAGGAGACATGGTGGGGAATTGAACTCCCAACCTCTGGCTCCGCAGCCAGAGACCTAAGCCACTGAACTATCCAGCAGTTCATGAAGTTCATGCAGGATATGCTGTCCACATGCAACAAACTGCAGATGGGCAACTCAAGGTCCTTGATCTCCTTCATTGTGGTTCTTTAACTTTAAATCAGGCTCATATTGGACAATCCTTCCAAAAGAAGAAAATTTTAAAAAGAAGATTGTCCTCCAAAGTAAAAGAGGATGGGTGAGCAGTACTCTAGCTCTGCTCAAGCTCCCTCTAGCTGATATTTTGGTTTTGAAAAAATGTCCCACATGGAGCAGCACTTCACACTGTTGTGGGAAATTTCAGTGGCAGATAAATGTTGCTTTTCTGAAGCTGGTCAAGGACAGGGGGGAAAATAAAAGTGAGACAAGGGACTGTCTTCGTAATGAAATTATAGAAGATGCCCAAGGATGGCAGGTACAAATACATGGAGGCAACTTCACAACATTCAAATTATACCATAGAAGAAAAACAAATCAGAAGGTACACATGAATCATTTCCCTAGTGGTCTATCTGAAAGAGAAACTGATGTATTTCCTCTACATAGGGTTGCCAGACGTCCAGCAAAAGGAGGACATGTCCTCCTTTTTAGCCTAATGTCCTCCATCCGGCAGGCAAATCTAAAAACCTTTAAAATGTCCGGCTTTTGTAATATTTTCTGTTATAATTTTGGATGGGAGGGGGAGAGGTGGAAGGTGGAAAGCAGTCTCTGATGGAGTCACAATCTAAGACACCACTTCAGGCTGTAAATCAGCCATGCCCACGTGGAGCCTTTGCTTCTGGAGGTGACTTCCTGCTTCGTTTTGAGCAAGCTGCACATAAAGATTAGCAAGGAAAGGAGAGCAAGTTATATACATACATATATATACACACACACTACGAGTGAGAGGGAATGGACAAAACAAAAGAAGAGAGTCGAGAGAGAGCGGCGGCCGGAGAAGGGCAGGATCTTTTTTTTTTAAAGGGGAAAAAAAGTTTGTGGGTTTGCCCAGAAGTATTCAAGCGAGTAGCAGAAGTCAAGAAAGGAGAGACGGCGGTGGCGGCTAGAAAAAATTGAGGAAGGCTGGCGGAGAAGAAGTGAAGCTGTAAGGAAGGGGAGCCAGAGCAAGAGCGGGGCTCTGCGCCAGGCGCCTGCCAGAGAAAGAGGGAGAAGAGGCGGCAGCTGCCGCCACCGCTGCAGCAAAAGGAGGCAGGAAAGAAAGGGGAACCTTCTCACAGAGCTCGCCTCTGTGCAAGTGAAGGAAGAACAACAGCAGGTGTGGGATATGTCGTGTAATTAATAAAGATTATAAGGTAATAATTGTACAATTGGCTGTTTAAATAATGTTTTTTGGTATTTTGAAAAAAAGCCTCCATTGAATTTATTTTTATTTTTTAACATTACTTTTTCTTGGTCGGTTCACTAAGAGACATTTATTGGCAGCTATTGTAATAAAATTGTATTGATTGTGGGTTTAATCCGGAACGATTCAAATGAAACATTCAATACGTCCTCCTCTATCCTCTTTTTTGTCTTTCTATGTCCTCCTTTTGGTACCCATGTATCTGGCAACCCTACCTCTACAGGAAATTAGGTAGAATGTCCTCATATTCCTTCGTATGTTATACCAGCAAGATGGGATGAAGGGGAACAAGATTTATTTATATCAAATCATTTCTATTCCACTCCTTACCACAACCAACTCATTTTTTAAAAAAAGACATTGATGGGAAATCTTAGCTTCCTCTTCTCTTCAGTGCTGGCAAATAGAGTAAAGTGTATAATTAAATGTGACATTATTCCATTGCCATAGATGTATGCCACGTACGCACACTGTGGGCTTTCAGCATGTGTCAGACTGCAAAGAAATCCTTAACCTTTAATTGAGACTGTGAACATCAACCTTGCCCTCTGTGCAGTTTGTTTTTGGATTTGGCTTTTAAAAGCCAGTGCATTACTGGGAAGTATTCCTGCCAGAGCTCTCCTCATTATTCCACTGACAATAGAAGATTAAGGCTCACTCCACTGAAATCAAGTTGTCTTCAGACAAGCGAGCATGGTCCACATTTGTGTTGCTTTCTCATGCCATTATTCTTAGGCTATTTCTATATCCAAAGTGGCAGCAGTTATTGTGCTTCTTCCATCAATACCTCCTCCATAATTAATAGGTTACAGCCCCAGCAAACAAAATCACTCAGAAGAATACGTATTGAAATATGTGCTGATCTTTTCTATTTTTGCTCCTAACTAATTTTTCCATGAGCAAAAACTATTTCTGGGTTGCATTCTTCCAATCATACAGAAGCAAAAGATGCAGCCGAGAAGGCTTGAAATTAATCAGTTCCCCTCAACTTCTCCTCAGAAAGTTTCATTGCTAATTGTGATAGCAAATATTCTCTCTGTCTCCTCCAAGTGCTCAGATTGTTCTCTGGATCTCTGGAGGTTTTTCTACTTAATACCTAATGATATTTGATTTTGATATATGATCTCTAATACTTGACATTCTGTGGTATTTCATGGCTGTCATACAATGGAAATTAGCACATGGGAGTAGGACAGCTAATACTCAGTGGTGCACCTCAGCGATTTCCAAGATTTCTACCTTTCCATATCAGCATCTACCAAAAAGTCTCTTATAACAGCCTACAGAATGTCCTAGAATCAGATGCAAGGAAAGGTTTTTAAAAATTATTTTTAAGAGACTACAACTAGAACACTGGCCATCCTAACTGAGCTATTCCAGAACTTGTGATCCCAAAAAGTTTCCATCACTACCTAAGATACATGCCCTGTCAACAAGGGGCACTCATGGCCTTATTGTTACTCATTTAAAGTAAAAAAAAATATGTTCTAGAACGTACGTGAGCCTGTGGCTGCCCATTCAAGAGAAAGATCAATAGAAGTAGTGAAGCTTCCTAAGAATTCAGGTTTCAATTTTAACAAAAAAAAGTAATCTGAAAATGAGTACTATGTCACACTTGATAGCATTTGTTAGTTGGCCTGTAACAGTTTATAATATCAAGTAGCTTTTTATAGCTGACATGTCTTTTTGGCACTTGGTGAACAGAATGCCATTGATGGTTGCCACAGCTAGGCAGAATTTTCTCCTTAATATATCTGTGCTGAATGTGCTAAAAAGGTGTGAGTGCACATGCATACACAGGAATGAGACATAATTTTTTAAAAAATATTCACTTCCCTGCATTCTGAAACTCTAGAATCTCAAGCAAATACACTGCTTGAGGATTCTGCTCCTGTAAAGTCTAAAATGAAAACAAGACAAAACTGGTCAACTGTACCCCCTGGAGAGCGTTGAGACCATAGGGGACCAGGGGTTGACATGCAGCCTGAGTGTCATTTTCTGCACCTCAAAGTCATTTGACCCTCAGTCAATGTTCACTATGTACAGATGTGTAAAGGATGTCTCAGTACATGACAAGACCCTGGATGGTCTCGTCTCCTTTGCTTTTTGCTTATTTTTTCTCTTTCCTTACCTTTGCAACATCCCTAAGGATGCTTTGCAAATGCTTTTAAGGAAGATAGAGCAGTTCACACTTTTTGTAAATGTTATTTCCCATGTTTTAATGTTATTCAAGTCTTAAGCCTTTTTCTTAAAAAACATAATACTGTTTCATTTTATTCTACTCTATTATCTAAGGCTTTTAACCTAAAGTACTGCTGAGTCTGTTATATAGTGAGGCAAAAGGTGGTAAATAAATAAATAAAAACAAAGCAAAATATCTAAAATATTATCTCACCTGGAGATCTAACCAGCATTTGATTCCCTGTGTGCCAGAAATGTTGAACTGGGGGAGAAGGAGGAAGAATGATAATGTATATTTTCTTCACTGCTACCCATGATAACAAATTATATATGGGGTACTATACTATAGGAAACTCACACATGCAATGAGCACATTAATTTGGGGATTTGGAAAATAGACTTCCTCAATCTTCCTTAATCTGCAATTAACTGAGGGAAGACATTACAGTCAATTACATTTTTAAGGCAGTTCAAAGGATCACCTAGTAGACCTTGAACACAATACATTTTAGCAGCTCAAGCGACAGAATTTCCCTGTAAGATTGATCAAAGGCAACTTCAAAGCTGTTTGGTCTTCACACTTTCTCTTGGCCTAGAAGAACCAATTACATATTTGATAGTATCTCGTGTACTCTCAATTAAGGATAATGTTATCATCTCACAGTGACGATGGAAGATTAATGTCCTTTTACATAGAGTAATCATCTCAAGACCCATCAACGGAGTGACAATGTGAGCAAAGGAGATTCCAGAAGCCATTTCTAAATAGGGAGTTAATTCTAGTTGCATGATAGGTTATTTATCCTTTTTCATTTCCAGTCCCTGCGATAGCACACCCAGGCTCAAATTCTATGGTTTGTGTGAGTCAAGAGGTATTCCAGATATATTGCTCTGTTCATTGGTTTTGGCTTTGTGATTATCCCATGCACTGTCTTTATTAAATAAAAGCTACATTTTTTCTGGCGGTTGCCCCAGGAGAAATTTCCCATAATTTAATACTGGATAATTTAGGAGTTCAGATTAGAGAACCTGACATAAAAGTCGCTGAGAGAAAGGTGACTGTGAGCAAATTAGAGATCCTGACATTGTTCCTTGAGAAGGTTTTGTATTTCTCCATGCCTTCTGATAATTGGCAGGAATACTTCCCAGTAATGCACTGGCATTTAAAAGCCAAATCGAAATATAGTTTTCCAATATATCTTCTTGCACTTTGGAGTGAGCTTTCCCATTTAGAGAGGAAAAGCTAACTAAAAGTGAGATTGTGACTCACCGTGACTCTCTTTCCTACCTGAAAATCCTTGCCTGGAGCCCCAGGTCTGCTGAGGAGAATCAGCAGATCATCTGACACAGATTTGGAGAATACACCAGTACAGGGTGAGAGATAAAAGGGGATGTTCATTTGCAGGAGCAGAAGCTGACTCAAGTGTCAAAGAACGCATCCTATAGTCCTAGTTTCTCAGAACTTGGAGTAGTTAACTGATTGTGGGAGCTGTAATCTATAGAAGTTAATTTCCCACCCTCTGATTCTCTTCCATTGAAAAACGATTCAAATTATAATTGTTGCCAAGGTTTAGTTATAACAGTGGGAATACTTATAAGCTGTAATAACCACAGAAGAATTAGAGGGATTTGTTGCCTCTTATGAGCTTTCTTCATACAAAGCGAATGTGCCCAATTACTTCCAAGTTTATTGAGCAGTTAGTGGGTGCAATCCACTGCACGTCATAACCTGCCGTTCATTTTGCTGGGTTTGGGCAGATGCTCAATAGATGGTGCCTGACTGTTTAACAAAAAAAACCACTGCCTATTGCATCTCTGTGCAGAGACTGCAGCTATGGGGAAGTTTTGTCATCTGCCCTCCCAGCTGCTGTGACATAAATACAATTCTGTAATCAGCTTGCCTAATCCTGTTTTACTGTCAATTGATTACTTCAGTAATATTGACTTTGAAAAACCAAGGCAAAATGCTGGCGTACTGGCAATAATGAAATAGAAAACGTGTGGGAGAAGCAGTCATTTCAGACCACACAAGTGCTCATAGGGACACATCATTCTGCTCTGTTTTGCTTTCCACGTATCTTTAGGCTAGCCATTCTATTGCATATTCAGTCCTTACACAAATCAACCATCCCCTCCTTTAATACTTAACACGATTGGCCCTTTCTCTCTTTATCTAATACCCAGATGCCCATGTACATAGCTGTGATTGTAGACCAGCCTTCCCTCATCTGGTACTCCCCATCCATATCCTATGGATTACAAGTCTCACAATTCCTCAACATGCTTGCTAGGGCCAATGGGAGTCCAAAATATCTGTAGAGTATCAGTTCACTGGGCCGGATAATAATGCAGCTCAAAAGTGTCTCTGCCAATATTTATGCTCCTTATAATCCACACTGTGGATCAGATACATGAAATGTACAAATGCATTTGCACCTTTCACCCACTGGCTGAAATCCTGTTGCTTAATGTAGCATTTGGCACTAGGGTAGGCCCACTCAATCAATGGGGATTTGGTGAGTCAGTTCCTCCATAAGTTCTATTAATTCAGATCGGCCTACTCTAGTTGCTAAAGTAAGTCACAACTAGATTAGGCCGATTTGAATCAATGGAACGTAGAGGAATTGTCTCATCAAATCCCCACTGATTTACTGGGCCTACTCTAGAGCAACATACTACACTAAGCAACAAGATTTCAGCCATTATCTGATGTGAGGCACCCGCTTGCTCAGACAGCCCAAGTCTTGAAGTGAACCTATGCAGTTCCGTAGTAGAGCACCTCAATTCCAACACATATACATCAACAGATTAAAGTTCTTATTTTTTCCAGAACAAGATAATACCCGTAATTATCAGCAGGCAAACTTCACAACCCCATGCAATCCAGGATAATTGGAGGCTAAGTATTTCTTTCAGGTCTTTAAACTGCACTGCAAGCCCTGATAGTGGGCTCATGTAGATTTTTTTTTGTTTTGTTTTTTTTTTTTTTTTTTTGCAGTAACAAAAGGAGATTAAACAGAACTTTGTTTCTTAAAACAGGAGAAATGAAAAATCAGACATATATCTTCTTTCAAATACCATCCTTGACAACAAAAAATGCATACCTATTTGGGAGCAGAAGAAAAGCTAGCATTTTCTTCAGTCTGTATGCTACTGCTACAGACATAAAACAGAAACATAAAACTCCAATGTAGAACAATATGACCTCTTGGGAACTATTAGATTTTTTTTCCTGAACTATAAAAGTACTATTTATAAATTGTTTTCAAACATCTGTTCCATTGATGTGAGGGGCTCGCACCTTCAGTCCTCCATAGAGGCCTCCAGTCAAGGACTCCAGGAATTCGTAGACCCCAGGGAAGTAACTAGGGGCCAGGATCAGATTGAGACTATGCAGGGGCAAGCGCTGTTACCTCTGCCTCTGAGCTGAGAGGCAGAAATGAAGCAAACTCCTGCATTTGTTGATTTCCCTTCCCAGATTGCTATAAATCCTGTTGGACTTGGATATGGGGTATGGTGGAAGGGTTACCCACTGGCCCTGCCAAAGGGCAGATATGGCAGGGCTCACACTTGCCAAGCAAAACAGTATCCAAATATTTTTTTTATGATTATGGCCACAGCAGATTGCCTCATAGAGAGGCATCCAGTTCTTTTAAAAATAAAAATCATCATCATCATAGATCACAACCCAGATCTTGTTAACTATTTGTAAGATGTACAAAATTTGTAAGGTTTTGTTAACTATTGTAAGCCCCATCATTAGCAACATGAAGAAACATATGCTTACCTCTCCTATTAAAATAAGCATGCAGGACTCAACATTGCTTTAACTTTTGCTGGATTATGCCTATTACAATCGATACTCAGGGCTTTTCATATGATGAATCACCCATGTGACCAAACCATCATACCAGCAAAACCTAAATATACCCCTTGGCCTACTCTTTCATGTCTTCTTGGTTGCATTCTAGGTACACACCATGTGCCCATCAAAAGCGTGTCTTTGCAAAGCATTGCAGAAAAAGATCTTTACAAATAAAAACGAGGATAACAATGTCACTGGAGGTCTAATTAAAACTAATTTTTTTCCTGAGGAAGCTTATGTCTGCAAAGCAAAAGGTTGATCAATAATTTCTCTGTTGAAACAAGAAATTGTAAGAATCAGCACACAGTGCACACGGCAAATTGCTCATGAGTTGAAAAGTCATTGTTTCTTGTTGCTGTTATTGTTTTCCATTTCTATATATTTCCCTCTGCAAAGGCTGTCCAGGTTTTCCAACAAGGCCAATTTCATTTATTGCTGTCTGAGTACAGAAGATGTGGAATTCTATTGAGAGAGAAGCCATCCCTCAGGGTGTTCCAAAGAAGTTTACCCATACCAGCAAAACTGTACAAAGATTTACTAGAGTACTTGTTATATGCCATCAAGTCACCTCCAATTTATGATGACCCTATGAATGAGCAGTCTCCAAAATGTCCTGTCCTCAACAGCCCTGCTCAGTGTTTGCGAACTCGAGCCTGTAGTTTCTTTTAGGGATTCTTTTAGTCCATCTCGTATTTGGTCTTCCTCTTTTCGTGCTGTCTTCAACCTTTCCCAGCATTATTGTCTTTTCCAGCGAATCCTGTCTTCTCATAATGTGTCCAAAATAGGACAGTCTCAATTTCAACATTTTTGCCTCCAGAGATCATTCAAGCTTGATTTGATCTAGGATCCACTTGTTCACCTTTCTGGCAGTCCAGGGTATCTGCAAAGTTCTCCGTCAGCACTGCTTTTCTATAGAAATATACCTAAACCTAGTTCTAAACACTTAACTCCAATGGATTCCAAAGGAAAAGTCACATTTCATTGGCCATCCCCTTACATATTCATTTATTTTATTTATATCCCACTTTTCTTCCAACCTGAAACACAACAGTGCCTACAGGTACCTGGTTGAGATGGATCATCTAGATTCATTTCAATTTGGCTTCAGGCCTGGTTAAAGGACGGCAACTGCTTTGGCTGCCTTGGTGGACAATCTACGTCAGGAACTGGACAGGGGTGTGTGTGCCCCTGTTGGTTCTGCTGGACCTCTCAGAGGCTTTTGATACCATCAACCATGGTATCCTTCTGGCCCGTTTCTCTGGGGTGGGACTTGGAGACACTATTTCATGGTGGCTTCAGTCCTTCCCAGAGGGGAGAACTCAGAGGGTGGTGCTGGGGAACTCTTGTTCAACACCCTGGCCGTTGGCCTGTGGTGTCCCTCGGGGTTCTGCTTTGTCCCCAATGCTATTTAACATCTGCATGAAACCACTGGGAGAGGTTATCCAAATTTTTGGAGTTTGGTGTCACCAATATGTGGATGATACCCAACTCTATCTCTCCTTTCCATCTTAATCCAAGGAAGCTGTTTCAGTTCTAGATTAAAGTCTGGTGTCATTAATGGACTAGATGAGGGCAAATAAACTGAAACTTAATCCAGACAAGGATGGCATCCTAGTCAGCAGAAAGGCAGATCAAGGAATAGGGTTGCAGCCTGTCTGGATGGGATTACACTGCCTCTGAAAATGCAGGTCCACCGCTTGTGGGTGCTCCTGGACTCATCTCTGAACCTGGATGCCCAAGTTTCAGTGGTGCCGTATCAAAGTGGGAAAATTTCAGGGACCTTTGGTCCACAAACTGCCTTAGGGCCAAGAGGTCCCAAAGATTACACAAAAGTAGGTATTATTCTAACAGATTTTGAATTTTTTTTATTTATTTAGAGAGTTTTCGTACATCTGATACTGCAAATTATAGTTTATTTTATTATTATAATTGAGTGCCATCAAGTGAATCCTGACTTCTGGGGACCCTTTTCTGAAGTAGCTTGCTGTTCTTCTAGGGGTGCCCTGGGATTGTGTAGCTTGCCCAGGACCATCCAGACTCTTCTTCTACAAGGTAAAGTGGGGAGTTGAATTCCCGACCCCTTGCTCTGCAGCCAGGTATTCCAACCCACTGATTTTTCTAGCCTTACATAATTTGTACATAAATCAGCAAGACTATCATTGCACACTGTGCAGCTGTTGAACTATATTCTTATCTGTAATCCAACTGTGTCAGACAATTAGTTTTTTCTCAGATATCTTTTTCACAGGGGATATGCAAATATTTGATCCCCTTCTTGCCGTCTGGTACAGTGCATTCTAAAAATGGTTGTATCTCAGGGTTCTGCACAAATGTAGATCGGATCACACTCTTCCCCCACCCTTCTTTTGACATCCTTAGAGGAACACAATATGAATTTATGCTAATATTTAAATATACACCATACCCCTATTTTAGCAACAGAAATAGGTTGAGAAGGATTAAAGATCACAGCACTGTCAGAACCTAAAAACGATTCTTTATATCCTTTGACATCTTCCTAGAAAAGAGAAAAGGAAAGAGTATAATGAACCCTGGTGATTCTTCCCATTTCCTCTGCATAACAGGGATTGCTAACTTGTCATCCTGACTAGTTCTGGCAACTGGTGAGACAAATGCAGCTGGAGGAGCAGGGGTGATTTCAGTGTCACATGCTTCTGAAATAGGGCCCATCTAAATAGCCTCCCTCTCCTCCTCCCCCATGTCAAGGGCTGGGAATAAACCCTTCCTTGAATATGATGGAGTTGCATGCTATGGATAGGGAAGGCAATGTTGGGTGCTCTTCCTTAATCCCTTTCCCAAGCATAAAAGCAGCAGCAGTGCTGCTGCCCAAGCTGACAGTGTCATTCTGAATACCGATGCCATCCTTGTCCTTCTCTGGCACCTTGGCTCTTTGGGAGAAAAGTACCTTCTTCGACATCTGTTTTGGCCCCTTGCCCTGATGGCCCTGGCTGGATTGCACAAAGACATCACTGGAACATGAGGCCAATCCCATCTCTCCCACTTTGAACCAGAGGCTTCCCTGCCGTCTCCTTGGCAGAGACACACACAACCTGTACTGCTGCCTGCTGCTCCTTTATAGTGTCACTGCTAAACAAGGCAGCTGAGTGACAGATTTTGTTGTAGCAATTTTGTAATAGCAGTTGCAGACTTTCTTTTTCCTCTCTCTCTCCCACTCCTCTCAGTAGAAGCTGCTGTATTCCTGTAGCCTTTCCCAAGTGCCTACTTTTTTTTACCACACCCATGTTTCGTACTGCCTTCAGACTGTACCCAGAGAACAACAGTATCTGATTCTGCTACAGCAAAACACAAACCAGAAAATCACATACACATGCACTCACATACACACAGACACTATATAACAAAACCTTATTCTCCTGTCTGATATACCCCAAAGGGGCCTAAACATAATAAAATATGTTCCTATTGATCTAGGAATCTCTTAATCCTAAACCTTATTCCTAACTACATAAAGTAAACAATATACAATGAGATGTGGAGAATGTAAATGCAAATTGAGGGTTTAGAAAAGGACACAGAGAAAACTGCTGCAGTACTGCTGCAGGCTTGCACCAGAGCATATCCTAACAGCAAATGCTCAGGGGATTTGTAAGCACCTATGCCCACATTTTAATTGGTGGAGTGAAAAAGTGAAGAAATACGTAGCTTCTGGTGCCTGTGCCTGCTTTTAAATTTCATTGGTTCAGACATCATTGGTGCAGATTTGGAACATCTTATAACCTACAAAATGGATGAGCTGTATTGTGTTGTCCACTGTTTTAATACTCCTCAATACAACACTGTCCAATATTAGTGTTTGTCCACTGTTTTAATACTCCTCAATACAATTTAATCATCATCCACTCTTAAGGAAACATAATCTAAGATTCTGGTACCTTTTTCTCCAGAAAAAAAAAAGCATTGTGAATATGGATTTCCGTGGGGCGGGGTACCTAAGAAAACTCATATCTATCTCTATTTGCTTCCCAAAATCACATCATATGAACTTTTCCTTCACATGCCATTTGCACACACAGCAGTGATCTTGAAGAAATGTTGACATTCATTCAAAACTGCTTCCACCAAGTCAACATGACAAAACACAAATCACCATTAATTTCAGTCCTAATGTGTCACAGTGAGAGAACACCATCTGGATATGTGGCTCCCCCAAATGTTTCTGCACATGCACCAGAAGCAGGTGTGAAGGTAGCTCTCTAGGTCAGACTTGGTAGGCGCTATTCTCCACTGAAACAGAGTGGAATGCTGTTCTGTTTTGTTTTGCTGACTGCAGTTAAGTACTGGAGCCCTTGCCCATGTTTCCTAAAGCCCACGGAATAAGTAAACAACCACAGGTGTCAAAGAGCAAAGCAGCCCATCTGTAGAGATTACTGATGAAATGACAGGACAACATTAATGTGTAATCAGAGACAAATAATCCCTGTAAGATGTGACTCATAGTTCTGAAATGTTCAAGTGCTATGTGACAATGGAGTTACTTTTCTTCTATCTTTGTAGATAATTTATAAACAACACTGAGATTTAATCTATGCATAATTAACAGAGGCAGGTTATATGCAAATTCTAAAATTGGACCATGAATTATTCTCTTAGCAGCAATTAGTTGTTACCTACATCAATTTTTAAACATTTACATTTACGGCATTGTATGAATATTTCAGCCATTCTCAAGGGTGGGCATTTTTAGTTCCAATGAATGAATTCAAAGTGAACTGAAAGCATGCAGCACCTCCAGCAGTAAACCAAGGCCCAAAAGGGTTGAACCCTACAAGGAATTTAGACATGAGTTTGCAATGCATTTGAGCATCATTTCCTCAAAGAGAGAATGTTCTAATCTTGATGAGATAAAGTTCTGCCCTCAGTTCAGGCAAAAGAATTCTGCTGTACACATGTGCACAGGTTCTAGGTGCACCCCAGTCATCTCAGGTGGCCAGTCCTGGAGGACAGTTGTAGAAGTCCTCCAACTGTTTCAGAAGAGACTGATGGCCATTTTCATGGGGCCAGACAATCCTCTCTCAATTTTAATCTAACCTTCAGCAGAGCGACCCAAAGCACCAAACGTATGTTGGGGACAGAGTTCAGGACCCTGGATATTAAAATCTGGAGTGGTTCATTTTCTCCAGGTAAATTGGTCATTAGCCTCTACCTAGTTGTTCCTTCAGAGCCTGCTGGTCATTCTTTTCTCTTTGAAGAAAGAGCTGTATGTGCTTACCTGGATATCCTCAGATATTCCTCTTAGTTGGACAACAGAGCTTTAAATATGCCACATAACATGTGCTGGGCCCCATAAATAATTCTGCTTCCTCAAGGTGTGGTGGACAGTCCTGCCACATTACCAGTATTGAAGTTCAACTCCCAGTCCCTGACAGAGACAATCTCATTTTAATAGGCTGTCACTCCTATACATTAATTCTCACCCATGCCAGGAAATCATGAATACTAAAACCCGACACTTGTTAGACATTACAGTGCTTTTGCAGCTCTGATTCTAAAGAGAATATTTAGAACTCAGTGGCACTCCTCAATATTTTTTCCTCACTTTCCCTTGTTTTTCTAAATGTTTGTTAACACACAAAACTCTGTCATTTCCCACTGGTTGATATTTACCTAACGTTATTGCTAATATTTTCACTTTACCTTCATTTGAGTTTTCCACCTCCAGTGAGTGAAACCTTGACTTGCAATAAAGTCTGTGCATCGTAGTCTACTACTGATCTTTGCAAAAGTTCAGTTATTTATGATATCAGACAAAAATCAGATTGCAGGTCATTAAACCTTCTGCTTTTCTTTCATTTAATTGTGGAACCTTTCTCTGTAAGCCTTCACCTCTCCACCAAACTGGTCAATGCCTCTGTAATGTTAAGTCTTGACACCGCCTTTGCAAGTCACAAGTCCAAGGAAAACAAGTCTGAGACTTTTTTGTGTGATGTGTAAACCGTATCAAGGTGTGCAGATAGACCAAAGTGCAAGGGAGGAAGAAACTGAAGCCAGTGGGAAATATGCTAGTGAACAGAAACAGAAATACATCAGCCAATAAAGCCCATGAAGAGGAGCAGGAAACTATAGCTTTCTAATCTTTAGCTTTTGTTTAACAATGGCTAGTTTGTTTGTTTTTTGTTGGTGTGGCTGCAAACAAATGGGTCCACACAATGGAGTTATTCTCCTCTGGGGAGGTGAAGTTTGGGGGGGAGAGTTTAAAAAGCTGCTGCAAAGAGAAAGTTTAAATGGTTGTTGTAGGTTTTTCGGGCTGTTTGGCCGTGTTCTGGAGGTTTTTCTTCCTGACGTTTTGCCAGTCTCTGAGGGCAGAGGACAATCTTCAGAGGACAGGAGTTAGAACTCTGTCTGTGTTCTGGTGTAGTGTGTGGGATAGTTGAGTATTTGTAGCTGTGGGATCAGCTTTTTGTCCTTTTCAGGAAATTGGGTGATTATGGTGATCAGGGTGTTTTTTGTTATGGGTGTATTGTTGTGATAAGGGGGGAGATGATCTGTCACTGTGATTGATGGGTGCCGTTAGCTAGTCTTTTGTGTGCAGTGATCACCGGTCCTTGTGGCTGGGTAGAGTTCGTTAACCTTTTTGCAGGCTGTATTTTTCAGTGCTGGGAGCCAGGCTTTGTTGAGTTTTAGACTTTCTTCTTTTTTGTTGAAGCTGTGCTGATGTTTGTGGATTTCAATGGCTTCCCTGTGTAGTCTAACATAATGATTACTGGTGTTATCCAGTACTTCTGTCCAGACTGTCAACCGGTGATCACTGCACACAAAAGACTAGCTAACGACACCCATCAATCACAGTGACAGATCATCTGCCCCCTTATCACAACAATATACCAATAACAAAAAACACCCTGATCATCATAATCACCCAATCTCCTGAAAAGGACAAAAAGCTGATCCCACAGCTACAAATATTCAACTATCCCACACACTACACCAGAACACAGACAGAGTTCTAACTCCTGTCCTCTGAAGATGCTGGCCACACGGACTGGCAAAACATTAGGAAGAAAAACCTCCAGAACATGGCCAAACAGCCCGAAAAATCTACAACTTCCATCAAATCCTGGCCGTGAAAGCCTTCGAGAATACAGAAAGCTTAAACCTCCACCAGCCATGGTCACAGGAGTGAAATATAGCCCCCTATGGTTACACAACTTTTAATCGCATTCCTATAGTGCTTTGCAATCACGTGGTATTTACTCCAGGATGTGAGTCCCAATGTGGTTTTGGATTACCGAGTCATTTCCTTCCAATTCAATAAGCGCCTAGACCTTCTTGCTGACAGAAGTTAATTGACACAAACACTGGAAAAAAATATAAAAAAAATAAAAACAGTTTAAAAGGACACGCACGGTGAAAGTAGTTCAAAAAAGTTACAATAAGACCATTCACACACACAGCAATGCAACATATTTTTTTAAAAAGATCTGCAAGAAAAAAGTAGACACTTCTAGCCGAGTGAGAAATTATCCTCAGCACACTCGCCAGGCAAATGATTCGCCAATGGCTGTGCATGATGTGACCACAAATTTATGATAACAAACTCAATGGGGGATAGGAAGGCGACATTTGGCTTGTGTGACCATGGCCTAAGACTGAGCCCATGCATGCTTATTTTAGATTAAGAAAGGAAATAACGTTCAGCTTCATGCTTCATACAGTATGTACTGCACCATGCAGTTTAGCCCTGAGTATTCCTCATTTCTAAAACTGTAGTTTTAACTGGCCACATCATTGCATATGAGAGACCGCACAGCTATGTGCATTTTCAGGATTTAATTTTAGAACGCCTGATATCTGTTATTCCCTGGAAGCACATTGGCAATTTTATAACCTTTACTTCAAAACTATTTTATTTCTTTTTACAGCACAATAGCACTTAGTCAATGTGTTTAGATTCAGGGCAGCAGAACCAATCTCTGTTTCATCCCTGGAGACATGATACTATTATGATTTATGCGTGCTGAATATACAAAGTTGCACATGCTCAGGGCATGGCATTCTTTTTTGCCTTATCAGAACTGACAGACCCTGTGGTTTTGCTCCAACTTGGGGTTGGAAACACAGTTGTGAAACACGGAATGGTGAAATGTTGCCAAGAGAGGACTACCAACTATTAGCTAAAAGTCATTGGTTCCCAAGCTGGGGATCTTTCCCTGCTCCTCGTGCGGGGCTGGGAGTGAAGAAATGCCAAAGGTGGCATGATACTATGAGCATTTCACAAAGAAAAACACTTTTATCATCTGAAACAAAATTGCTGTGATAGATGTTGGCACTAGAATTTAGGATTCCACAAGTAAAAACAGTGAGTTTATTTTTATTCAGTTTGTGTGTTTATTTTTAATTTTAAATTGAATTTTGTGTTAAAAGAGTGGGTGAGAGTACAGTAGATGAGAAATGAGAATGCATGAGGGGAGAGATACATCATTTCTCAAACGCAAACCTAAAGGTTGGTGAACCACTATACTAAGCCATTTGGTGTTAGTTGAGATTCATAATCTCAGAGTCTCCCCCTATTGTCTTTCAACTGTATTAACCTGTAATGTAAATACTGGGCATTCACTAACTCTATTGGTCCAAAACATCAGTGACTGTAAAACTTAAAACCTGAGGAGTCAAAAGGTAAATCAGTCATATGGCCTGTACAATTCAAAGATTCAGCTGCCTTGGAACCACACACCAGGCCATGAGGCTCTCTTAAATATCCAATCTATAACACCGAGCTCCCAAAAATGATAGCAGAGGATTGACATTCATAGCAATCACTATTCTTCACACACTTCCCCCACCCCCCAGGCACTCATGGTGAAAATGATAGCACTGCTATAATTGAGGCAACACACCAGAATTTAATATCTTTACGAAAGCACATGCCCTGTATGGATTAGCAATCTCAACATCACACAGCAAATAAATATTTTTCCAAACCTCTTCAAGCAAACAGACATTGCTTAACAAGTCTGAAAAATAACAGCCTTTTCCAGCAGGTGAAGGACTGTAGCAGCTCTTGGCAATAAGCAGTTGCAAAAATCTAGCTCTGTTCTTAGTTTCTAGAGGCCCTTAGATCTGGGGACTTGTTCAGGATGGAGAGGAAAAAGAGAGATGGGTGAACCACATTGTTCTATGCTATGTCACAGGCTAACACACTTTGTCAAAAACAAAAACAAACAAAAAACCAAATAAACACAATAACACAGAGAAACAAATCCTAGAATGAATCACCTACCTGAGCAATGATTAGAGACTGAAATTGCTTGGACTAATCCAGCATGTGTGAATCAGGAAATGATATGTATGCATATGATATGTAAGCAGGATTTCTGTGTGTATATGAGAAAGAGAGCTTTTTCCTCCTACAATCAAACACGAAGGTCCATTTGTACCTAATATGAAAGAATTTGCATATGGTAAATTCTTCAGAAACAAAAGGAAACTTTCCCCTTTTTCTATTGACCAAATTCAATAGATGGAGAGCTATTCCTAGCACAGAGAAACCTTGTTATACCTGCCGACCACATAAATGTTAAAGATGTAGAATCTCTAAGGAAAGATCCTGCACTCGCATGACCAAACACACAGAGATTCAGACCTCGGCTATTAAGTGTTAAGATTCAAAGCCCATTAAAAGGTGTCAGTTTCCATTTCTGTCACAAGGAAAAAAATGGGGATTTTATTAAATTCACATACAAAAAACACCCCTAAAAATTCTCACGTACCCCTGATCACAGTCAGCAATCTGTATTTGACTGGAATGTGACCAGAAGCTTGGAGAGCTTCCAAATAAGAAATAAGCAGAAACCACAGTGCCATAATATCTTTTTCTTTAAAAATTAGACTGGCTGCACTTGGTGAGTAGATTTGTATGTTACCACACTCTAATTTTATCAATTCCCCACAGTAAAGGTGGATGCCTCGAAATATATACTTCTTTAATGCAATCTTTAAGAAGGAAGCCAAGGTTGACCTGGAAAACTCAGGCTCCAATTGAGATGGAAACATAAGGTCACTGGATGAAACAATAAGCCATTCATTAGTCCTTTTGTTGTTGTTTAGTCGTTAAGTCGTGTCCGACTCTTCGTGACCCCATGGACCAGAGCACGCCAGGCCCTCCTGTCTTCCACTTCCCGGAGTTTGGTCAAATTAATGTTGGTAGCTTCGATGACACTGTCCAACCATCTCGTCCTCTGTCGTCCCCTTCTTCTCTTGCCTTCACACTTTCCCAACATCAGGGTCTTTTCCAGGGAGTCTTCTCTTCTCATGAGATGGCCAAAGTATTGGAGCCTCAGCTTCAGGATCTGTCCTTCCAGTGAGCACTCAGGGTTGATTTCCTTCAGAATGGAGGAAATCCTCATTACTCCTTACCTTCCTGGAATATCATGAATGCAAACTTCTTTCTGGCATGCAGCAGGATTTTGAAGGTCACCTTCTCTCCCTACAGTAACAGAGAAGGAAAGATTCTCAACAGAACAGAACCCTCCACTAGGGTTGCCAGATCTCAAGGTGCCAGTTGGAATCTCAAGGAATTGCTTTGTTCCCTTTGATTTCCAGTGGAAATCACAGAATGATCCACACAGGAAGCAGAAAAGGCTGGATTTCTGTATATGAGGTGACTTTAAAGCCTGGGAACCCATCTCCATTCATTCCCAGACTGTGCCAGGCTGGCCCAGTGCAGAATTGTTTGCATGTATGCTGTGCTTGCTTTTATTCCAACCTTTCCCTGCCCTTCCTCTGTGACATCACAAGTCTCCTCCTCTGCTTTTTGCTCAGACTTTAACCTGATCTCTGCAGAAACGACATGTAACTGACCTGGAAATTCTACCGTGTTTCTCCGAAAATAAGACAGTGTCTTATATTCATTTTTGCTCCAAAAAACTCATTAGGGCTTATTTTCAGGGGATGTTTTCTTTTTTTCATGTACAACAATCTACATTTATTCAAATACAGTCATGTCATCTTCTTCTGGTTGCTGCACAATGGTGGAGGGTGGGGTTTCACTTAACTGGGGCTTATTTTTGGGGGAGGGCTTATATTACGAGCATCCTGAAAAATCATGCTAGGGCTTATTTTCAGGTTAGGTCTTATTTTCGGGGGAAATGGGTAGACTCCGCAATAAAGCCGAACCTATTACTAAGCTATGTAGTTTTTATGATGGCTAGAAATGGGTATGAACAGCTGAACCAGCAGTTTGTGCCAGTTCGGTTTTTGGCTGAGCAAGTGTTTGGCACTTCCCAGCCCCACCTCCTCCAGCAGGTGCTCACTCAGAGGGCTCTATTCCATGGTCTCAGCTAGGACAGCTGATTCACCAGCTCACTTCCTCCCAGGTTTTACAATGGACTTTAAAGAGAGTACATTCTGGGGGGAATTATTACAGAGACAAAATCAAGTAGAAATAATTGTTATAATTATTTGCATAGTTCAATTGTATGTAAAAATGTGTGCAGGTCTGCTGCCCATGGGTGTGCAATTGTGGATTTCCAGATGTTCTGGTTCACATCTCACTGCTTCTGGAAACAACAAGCATAAGGGATCATGGAACTTGCAGTCCAAAAACATGTGGAAGACCGTCATCTGCAGTATATCAGTCACCCTCCAGGCATCAAAAGAAAATTCTTTATGTATATAATTCACAAATGAGGCATCTAACAGTCAGTTTAAATGGCAAGGCAAATGTGAATTTCCTTCTCTTACAAGGTTATCCCTCCAGGCACACCAGTCCTTCAGAGCTACACATTTGAGAAATCAGATATGAAAATAAAGCCATGCTAAACTCCAAACGACCAATTACAAAACTAAGTGCATATTGAGGTAAACTCGTGCTACAGCAGACAGACTGCCTTTTCCTCTTAAAGCCGTTCTGCTGCTAATGAGGTGTTAGTTATATTGCCCAATTCACTCTCTAGATCAGCGGTCCCCAACCTTTTTGGGACAGCAGACCGTTTGGGGGGTGCGGGCTCCATGCGCGGACCGGTTGAGGGGCGGGGGCACCCCTGTGCTCGCGGGTGGGCGTGTCATGCTCACAGAGGGGCGTGTCATGCTTGTGCGCATGCGCACGAGCGCGACACGCCCACCCGCAAGCACGACACGCCCACCCACTCTCAAAATCTGCCTGGCTTCTAATTTCAGCCCAACCGGGAGCGGAAGCAGCAGCAGCGGTACCTACTTGGCGAGCGCGGGGCTTCCTCATCAGGGGCTCCCAGAAGCGCCCTGCTTCAGAGTTGTCTCCCTGGTCCTGGAAGGCACAGGAGCAACTCCGCCGCCGACCCTCCCCGCCTCGTAGGGGCTGGGTCCCGCCTGCCCCCCCCCGAAGCACCCACGCGTCCAGAAGGGGAGCCCTCTCCCTGCCCAGCAGTCTTCTCCCTCCGAAGCGGTGGAGCTCGCGGGGTCAGGGGTTTGGCGCCACCGGGGCTTCTGGTTTTAGGTCTCTCTCTCTCTCTCTCTCTCTCTCTCTCTCTCACCCTTCAGAAGTACCTGGACTTGATCCAATGGATCATTACTACTCACCACTCTTCTGAGCAGCCTCCTAAGCAAAGATGAAAAATGCCAGGCTCTTGCTAAGACCTACACCTGGTATACTACTCATAGGGTTCAACAAATAGCCGATGGCAATGGAACAGTTGATTGGCCTGAAGCAGCAGCCCTCATAACCTGCGTTATTGGTCCCAATCCTAATAAGCTTGCTGGGGCCCGCCTGCTGAAAACAGCAAGAAATGCTGTAATTCATGGTCTCAAACTAGGAGTGCCAAAGGCTGTGAAACCTTCACAGAGTATATGAGATTGTTTTTAAAAAAACCATGGAATCCCCAAATGAATTCCTGACGAGGCTCAAGGATGGTTTTCGCCGGTACACTCACCTTGATCCAGATTTGGAATCAACAACCAGCTGTGCTACAGGTGCAGCTCCAAAAGCACCCAGCCATGTGTGACTGCAGCCACTGAACTGCCCGAGTCCTGCAGCTGGTCTGGTCAGACAGCTATGCATCAGCTGTAGCACAGCTACACAAAAGCACTTTGCACATGTCTCTCTGCTGTCTGTCTACTCATTGTCTAAGATACAAGGGTGCTTCTGAGGAGAGATACCTGCTCAATAAAATGCTATGTACAACAACTCTGAGTCAAGTTTCTTTATTAGACAAGGTAGCTCAGGGCCATGCTCCTAGGGAAGGATATTGCAGGAAAAAGGGAGGGACACAAACCTTATTTTCATTGATAATGATGGGAAGGGTGGGAAGGAATGCATGGTTTGCCAATCATGAGCTGTGTGAATGGGATGACTCATGAGGCTGAGGGGGCTGGGAAGACACTGGCATGGATACAGGCTGGTGCCCTAATCATCAGTCAGGAGGTAGGGGGTGGGCAAGATATCACTGGGATGGATACAAGCTGGCCCCACCAATCATGAGCCAAGAGGCGAGGGTGGGAGGGATTCAAATTGCCCCCCCCCAATCATGAAGCAGGAGGTAAGGGGCAGGTAGATTGACAGTGGTAGGGATTCAAGCTGGCCCTCCACTCATAAGCCACAAATTTAGTATTGTAGAAGGGACCCAAGCTGCCCAATCATGAGTAAAAACAGAAGGGAGAGTCCAAGTGCAAACTCAACATTACCCAACCAGGAAGGAGAGCAGGAAGATGGACAGTGAAAGGGCCAGGCCTTGAACTGTGTAGAGTTGTGTAGAATTGTGTAGAGTTGTGTCAGATGGACAACAGACTATAGGATCCCTGGAAAGCACAGCCTAAGAATTCTTGCCTGAAGTATAACTTTACACAGCTCTAGTCATTAACCTTGCCACTAATCATGAGCTAGGGCAGGGGGAAGAGGGAGTAATGTGAGGCCATCCTATAGATCAATAAACAGAAGTTTTCTTTGGCTGCCTCCTGTGGTTCTCTCAGACAGTGGGGTGGGTGGACGTTTAAATGAGAGAAAGGCAGATGTCATGGGGGCACTCTGACTGCACCAGATGCACTAGGAGGGGCTTAGCCTTCTACAGCGCAAACTGGTGTTGCAATGGGTTTCATGGCAGCTGCAGAAAGGACTTGCATTTGGGGGAAATAGCACACTGTACCTTTAACAGGCATCTCCCTCTTAATTGTGAGAGTCTGGTTCAGCCAGCCTAAGGCCAGCCTGGCTAGTTAGGACTGTGCCCTAAGTCAGGATGAGAAAAAGAAAGAAAGATTTATTTTTGTGCTAACATTTTCTGAATTTGGACCAGGGTTCTGTGACATAAATAGTGCTTTGAATGGCAATTAGTTCTCCAACATCTTCTAATATTCCATTCTTGACTCTTGACCTAAAAAGGAGTAGGTAAATAGCTCCACGTCATTAACTAAGATAGTTAATGGATGCTCATTTGGAGATACTACTTATCATTTATGAGCTTATAAGAAAAACAAAAACAAACCAGCCCGACAGCAGCCCATGCAGAAGTATTTATGATCCAAAGGACAAGACTTTTATTTCACTCTTGCAAGCAGCCTGGTTGGACTTAAGAGTGTGAGAGACATTTAAATAACTATTGACATACCGCTGAGGACATAATGAGAGAAGGTGTCACATGACCTCTGAGGTCACATGATTGCTGGAGCAACAGTGCTGTAAGTTCTCTAAGGTCTTTGCCCACTTGCTGCTTTCCTGCCTCAACAGCCATTGGGAGCAGAGTGAGTTAGAGAGACCTTGGCTTTTCAAAATTACTTACATTTACCTTTCATCCGGGCTTAACCGTGGACTTTCTCAGCCATTTAGGTTCATAGTTTGTAGAGATGTACTCTGTATCAACAGACAGGATTGCTTCCTGTTTTGTCTATAGCTCTGGAAACTACATTAAGGCGTTGCCTGGGTAGTGTAGGTTTAAGGTGGTGAGGTCTGGCAGGGTAGTTGATATGGTACTTTTGAGAGGTTGCTGGTTTTTTTTTAATGGAGATAAATGGGTTTGTTAGGGGACTGCCAGACGTAAGATGGATTTCAATAACAGACTTCCCACACAGATGGGAAAGAGTAGCATTTGTGGGGATCCTTTTCTGGGTGCCCCCTTTCTGATGAAACCGTGGGTGTAGTTGTTGGAAATGAAACAGAAATGTTACATTTCTGAAACATTTGCCCACTCTGCATGATTAATCTCTGTATTTCATCCCTAGCATTCATTAGATTGTATTCGATTAATCTCCTTCCTTAGTAACCATAATTAGAAAAAAAGTTTTTGTTTATGTTGTTCAGAAATGAACAACAGACCTCTTTACATATTGTTTCCGAGTCTGAAGGGTTCCAAAGATTATTGTGTCCGAAATATTTACCCATTTAATGTGTTAATATGCCAGGATCTATTGACTTGTTCAGCTTAATAGTTCTCTTTCTGGGTTGATTTCTCTTGTATCTATTTCCATATTCATAGTGTTAATTACTTGCTCAAAATTTAAAGAGATAGTGGTTTATAAATGTTAATACGTATCACATAACTATCTTCTAGGTAAAACAACATATCTTATGGTTAGGCACTGACCAGGTAAGGGATCAAAACTCAATTTAGATTTATTTATTTTTTACTACCTTCCCTTCTCATACAGGCCAAGATACCAACCAGGTAAGAGATCAAACCTAATTTTGGTTTATTTTTTCCATTTTTACCACCTTCCCTCCTTATGCAGGTGAAGACATTGACCAGGTAAGGAATCAAAACCAATTTCTGTTCATGTTTTCCGTTTTAACTGCCTTCCCTCCTTATACAGGTAAAGACACTGACCAGGTAAGAGATCAAACCTAATTTGGTTTATTTCTTCCTTTTTAACTGCCTTCCCTCCTTATACAGGTAAAGACACCGACCAGGTAAGAGATCAAAACTAATTTTGGTTTATTTCTTCCTTTTTAACTGCCTTCCCTCCTTATACAGGTAAAGACACTGACCAGGTAAGAGATCAAAACTAATGTTGGTTTATTTCTTCCTTTTTAACTGCCTTCCCTCCTTATACAGGTCAAGACACCGACCAGGTAAGAGATCAAAACTAATTTTGGTTTATTTCTTCCTTTTTAACTGCCTTCCCTCCTTATACAGGTCAAGACACCGACCAGATAAGGGATCAAAACTAATTTTGGTTTATTTTTTTGCATTTTTACCACCTTCCCTCCTTACACAGGTAAAGACACCAACCAGGTAAGGGATCAAAACTAATTTTGGTTTATTTTTTGCATTTTTACCACCCTCCCTCCTTATACAGCCCAAGACACTGACCAGGTAAGAGATCAAAACTGGTTTTGGTTTATTTTTTCCAGTTTTACTGCCTTCCCTCCTCTGCTGTGATGTTTTTTGTGTTTTGGTATGGTTTTTTCCCCAGCCCCATCGTGTTCAGGCTGGCTGTGTGTATGTGGGGGGGTGTTTTTGTGTTTTTTTTTCCCAGCCCCATGGCGTTCCGCTGGGGCTGGCTGTGTGTGTGGGGGAGTTGTGTTTTTTTCCCCAGCCCCATCGCAATCCGCTGGGGCTGGCTGTGTGGGTGGGGTTGTTTTTGAGTGTTTTTTCCCAGCCCCATAGCGTTCCGCTGAGGCTGGCTGTGTGTGGGGGGGTTGTGTTTTTTTTTCCCAGCCCCATCACGTTCCGCTGGGGCTGGCTGTGTTTGGGGGCATTGTGTTTTTCCCCCCAGCCCCATGGCATTCTGCTGGGGCTGGCTGTGTGTGGGGTTTTTTTTTTTGAGTGTTTTTTCCTAGCCCCATAGCGTTCCGCTGGGGCTGGCTGTGTTTTTCGTTTGTTTGTTTGTTTTGGTGTGTTTGTTTTTTGGCCCCAGCGCATTCCTATGGGGCTTCCAGTGTTTTATTTTTATTTTATTTATTTTTTGGTATTTTTTTTTCCGGCCGGAACGGATTAATGGGGTTTCTATGTATTCCTATGGGAAATGGTGCTTCAACTTACGACCATTTCGAGTTATGCACATCTTCTAGAATGGATTATGGTCGTAAGTCGAGGCACCACTGTAGTGTGGTTGCTGACCTTGAGCCAGATATCCTGGAGAGTGAAGTCAAGTGGGCCTTAGAAAGCATGGCTAACAACAAGGCCAGTGGAGGTGATGGCATTCCAGTTGAACTATTTAAAATCTTAAAAGATGACGCTGTTAAGGTGCTACACTCAATATGCCAGCAAGTTTGGAAAACTCAGCAGTGGCCACAGGATTGGAAAAGATCAGTCTACATCCCAATCCCAAAGAAGGGCAGTGCCAAAGAATGCTCCAACTACTGTACAATTGCATTCATTTCACACACTAGCAAGGTTATGCTCAAAATCCTACAAGGTAGGCTTCAGCAGTATGCGGACCGAGAACTCCCAGAAGTACAAGCTGGATTTCAAAGGGGCAGAGGAACTAGAGACCAAATTGCTAACATGCGCTGGATTATGGAGAAAGCCAGAGAGTTCCAGAAAAACATCTACTTCTGCTTCATTGACTACGCAAAAACCTTTGACTGTGCGCACCACAACAAACTATGGCAAGTTCTTAAAGAAATGGGAGTGACTGACCACCTTATCTATCTCTTGAGAAATCTATATGTGGGACAGGAATCAACAGTTAGAACTGGATATGGAACAACTGATTGGTTCAAAATTGGGATAGGAGTACGACAAGGCTGTGTATTGCCTCCCTGCTTATTTAACTTATATGCAGAATACATCATGCGAAAGGCTGGATTGGATGAATCCCAAACTGGAATTAAGATTGCCGGAAGAAATATCAACAACCTCAGATATGCAGATGATACCACTCTGATGGCAGAAAGTGAGGAGGAATTAAAGAACCTCTTAATGAGGGTGAAAGAGGAGAGTGCAAAAAATGGTCTGAAGCTCAATATCAAAAAAACTAAGATCATGGCCACTGGTCCCATCACCTCCTGGCAAATAGAAGGGGAAGATGTGGAGGCAGTGACAGATTTTACTTTCTTGGGCTCCATGATCACTGCAGATGGGGACAGCAGCCACGAAATTCAAAGACGCCTGCTTCTTGGGAGGAAAGCGATGACAAACCTAGACAGCATCTTAAAAAGCAGAGACATCACCTTGCCGGCAAAGGTCCACATAGTCAAAGCTATGGTTATTCCAGTCGCGATGTATGGAAGTGAGAGCTGGACCATAAAGAAGGCTGACCGCCGAAGAATTGATGCTTTTGAATTGTGGTGCTGCAGGAGACTCTTGAGAGTCCCCTGGACTGCAAGGAGAACAAACCTATCCATTCTGAAGGAAATCAACCTTGAGTGCTCACTGGAAAGACAGATCCTGAAGCTGAGGCTCCAGTACTTTGGCCATCTCATGAGAAGAGAAGAGAAGACTCCCTGGAAAAGACCCTGATGTTGGGAAAGTGTGAAGGCAAGAGAAGAAGGGGATGGCAGAAGACGAGATGGTTGGACAGTGTCATCGAATCTACCAACATGAATTTGACCAAACTCCGGGAGGCAGTGGAAGACAGGAGGGCCTGGCGTGCTCTGGTCCATGGGGTCACAAAGAGTCGGACACAACTTAACGACTAAACAACAAAATAGGTTGTTGGCAGGAGAGGTAAGTAAAAGACTGCCGGGCAGGGAGAGGGCCCCCCTTCTGGATGTGTGGGTGCTTCGGGGGAGCAGGCGGGACCCAGCCCCAACGAGGCGGGAAGGAAGCCCCGCGCTCGCCAAGTAGGTGCTGCCGCCGCTGCTCCCACTCCCGGTTGGCCTGAAATTAGAAGCCAGGAAGATTTTGAGAGTGCGTGGGCGTGTCGCGCTTGCGTGTGGCCGTGTTGTGCTCGTGCGCATGCGCACAAGCGCGACACGCCCCTCCGCAAGCGTGACACGCCCATCCGCGAGCGTGACATGCCCCTCCGCAAGCGCAACACGCCCCCGTGCGTGCGTGCAGGGGGCGGAGATCCGTGTCCGCGGCCCAGTTAAAGGAAGCCCACGGACCGGCGCTGGGCTGCAGACCAGGGGTTGACGACCCCTGCTCTAGATAATTAATTTGTATGCCCACCTTTTGGTTGTTTTCTAAACATATCAAGCAACCAACTTCAGCAGATGCGTCTTATCTTTGCTCCAAAAATGACTGATCTCTCTGGACTAGGGAAAGAGAGCAGTAATTGGAGAATAGGCTGGCTTGACAAGGGACAGTGGCAGCTGCTTCTCCTTCTGTCTCCTCCATTTCCAAGTATACAGGGACACAACAAAAAGGAATGGAGAAGATGCCATGGGGAACATGCCAAGTGACTGGCAGCACATTGCCTGCAGAGATGGAGAGACAGTCAGCTGATTCTGCATGCCATGAGGTCCTACCTGATACTTCACTCTGGTTCTACAGGTTTACAGCCTCCATTTTGGGACTTGGCTTTAAACTCAGACCCTGAAGCCTAACATCTGGCCAGGATAATATGGGGACCTTTCTGTTTCTCTTCCGAAAGCTCTGCCTGACACAGCATCTTAGGGGATTCAAAAAGTTTTCCTGCTCTAATAAAGGGATTGTGGTTCCTAGTGTGGTATAGTGGATAGATGGACTAGGGCTCTGGAGAACAGGGTTCAAATCTTCCACTTGGCCATGGAAACTCACTGGGGAAGTGGAACAGGTAAAACCACTCCTTAACTATCTCCCTGAACTTGAAAGCCCTATTTGGGTTTCAGTTCTGACTTGACAGCACAGAACACACAGACACTAAAGGTATTACCCATCCTTGCTTTTTGATTTTGCACAAGGAGTGCATTTCTTTCTTTCTTTCTTTCTTTCTTTCTTTCTTTCTTTCTTTCTTTCTTTCTTTCTTTCTTTCTTCAGTAAAAAATCTCCAGTAGATGATTTCTAGGTGTTCTTTTTCATCCATCTCCAAAGCATTACTGTATGGATGCTCACAGCTGGTGGCTGCAGCAATATACTGATTCAGTCTATCACGTACAATCGGTGCTGAAGTGAAATAAACATCATCATCCCATAACTGTCTGCTTGTCCATTTGCAGCTGGCAAGAAAACATAAAGCAGCATTCATATAAACCTAGTATCTCCTTGTTCGGGTGCATATGGAGAGTCTGAAAACACTGTTTGCTTTGCTAGTGCTACTATTGCTCATTGGTTGTGTTTATTTTTTAAAAAAATCATATTGTTTATTTTCTCATTTTGGATTCATTTTTGTGGAATGTGGTATTTTGTTGGGTTTTTTAAAAAGTCTTTAAAAATCTGTTGAATACTGTTTTGCTGGCTGAAGTCTATTTTTTACTCGCTGTCCTTTCTCCGAGATGAGAATTTAGGCCAAGCTTGGAAGAGAAGGAAAAAATACATGTCACTTGGGATATTCAGCTGTGTCTAGCTATTGCTATTTCTAACTTCTTGGAGAGGCAGTGGATGAAATATCATAGCCTTCACTGGTAAAGCCAATTAATTTGAAGAGTCTAATGTAGCACAGCACCCTGCCTTTTACAGCACATAGCCCAAAGGAAAAATATTCCTGTGTACCGCATGGCAATGCTGGAACACTCCCGCTTCTCTCCTTTCACACCACACTTCCACTAGTTAAAGGAAAAAGTAAAATAAAAGCACTTCCAGCTGCGGGTGACCTTGCAGCCCCCACCTCTCCCCAACAGGAGCACAGTAAGCTGTCTTGTGCCTAATTAGGCCATTCATCTACCCAGTTCCATATTCTCACTCACTGGGCTCACCTGCTTTCAGGCCAGGAGCCTTTCCCAGGCTGAGATGCCTGGCGTTAAACCCGGGACCTTCTGCCTGAAAAACAGGCTTTCTGCTAAGGTGATACAGACTTTCCCTTTCTTCCTGCCATCATGCCCACTGAGCAATTTCTCTCAGTTTGGGTCCTAAGTTTAAGGAAACACTTCAACCCCCAAGATAAAGATACTAAATTATGACACCAGCAGTAGATGGAGCAATAGAACATAGCAGAAAGAAAATACTATCTTTTGCATCAATGGCAAAATGGTGTCGGGTTTTTAAAAATATTTTCAGCCCTACAATTATGGCAATACTCCCGCATCACTTCTGAACCTTAATGCAAACTCTGTACTCAGCCATATCTGTTAACTTTTGGTACTTTAGGGTATACCTATAGTAACCAGAAACAGCTGCCTAAAAGTTAACCTAAATGTTAACAACACCATGCTGAAATCTCATTAGTGTTCCAGACACATTGTTTTGGCAAACCTTAATGTCTGAGCAATCATAACTGTGAGCAAAGAACATGTTTACCTCTGACTGATCAAGCACAAAACAAAGCAAGCTAATCTGAAACTATGAGAGGTGTGAAAAGCTCCTGCTATAACAACCACAAGTCTTTTAGCACTTAAGGTATTCCCTCCTCTAATAAAGTGCTATGTGTACTGTACACTTTGATCCTAAGTGTGTGGGTGGTGCGATGCACAACATTCTGCAACATTTGAAAGGACCCTTCCTTATTCTGGTTTGTAATCATCATCATCATCATGTGCCTCTGTTGCCAGCGGTTTACCATTCCCTTCTTCTGAGGGCACTCTGGAACTGTGCAGCTTGCCCAAGGGCACACAGGCTAGCTCAACTTGCGGGAGGCACAGGGGAGAATCAAACTCACAGCCTCTGGCTCCACAGCCAGATACCTAAAACACTGAACTATCCGGCTAGCTTGTTTGTCCCAAGTAGTGGAAAATAGCTTGATGCTATAAGAAAAATCAAGGAACGTGGTGGCGCTGCGGGTTAAACCGCAGAAGCCTCTGTGCTGCAAGGTCGGAAGACCAGCAGTTGTAAGATCAAATCCACGCGACGGAGTGAGCTCCCGTCGCTTGTCCCAGCTCCTGCCAACCTAGCAGTTTGAAAGCATGTAAAAATGCGCGAAGATAAATAGGTACCACCACGGTGGGAAGGTAACAGCGTTCTGTGTCTAGTCGCGCTGGCCATGTGACCACAGAAAAACTGTCTAGGGACAAACGCTGGCTCTATGGCTTGGAAACGGGGATGAGCACCGCCCCCTAGAGTCGGACACGACTGGACTAAATGTCAAGGGGAACCTTTACCTTTACCTATAAGAAAAATAAACAAAGCAAGATAGTAGACAGGAAAGAAAGAAACCACAACTTTGACTTTATTAATGATATCATTTTTGCAATGAAAAAAAATAAACCAAATTCCAACACAGGGGGAGAAAGAATCTGAATGCAAAAGTCCATGTATGACATAGAATTCTCTCTCTCTGTGTGTGTGTGTGTGTGTGTGTGTGTGTGTGTGTGTGTGTGTGTGTGTGTGTGTGTGTGTGTGTGTGTTTGTATGTGTACCCTCAAGTCAATTCTGACTTATGGCAACCCTTTCTAGGGGTTTCTAGGTAGAGTGTACTCACAAGCGGTTTACCATCCTCTTCTTCTGGAGGCATGTTGGGACTGTGAACTTTGCCCAAGGCCACACAGACTGGCTCTTCTACCAGGAGGCACAGAAGCATTGAACTCTCAACCTCTAGGTCCAAAGCCAGATATCTAATTTACTGAGCTATCCAGCCACTAGTAGATGGTAAAAGCAAGAGAGCAGCACAGAGGCTTACCAATCCTGAGGTTACAAATGAAGGAAATAAAAATGAATTGAATGGCTGAAATCCAGTTGCTAAAGCATAGTAACTTGCACTAGAGTAGGGTCATTGAATCAGTGGAGATTTGGCGAGTCAACTCCTCCATAATTTCCATTGATTCAAGTGGGTCTACTCTAGTCATGACTTACCATGCAAAACTAAGTTGCAAGTAGAGTATGTCCATTTGAATCAATGGAACTTGACTCACCAAATCCCCACTGATTCAATGGGCCTACTCTAGCATGACTTACTATACTACGCATCAGAATTTCAGCCAGCAAAAACAGGAGGAGAGCTGCTATGTCCCTACTGCGAAAAGGAGCCAAGGACTATTTGGCAAACAAAGCCAACTCACCTCAGGTCTCAAAAGCAATACTATTTAAGCATATTTTCCTCAACCTGGTGCCCTCCAGATGTTTTGGACTGCAGCTCCCCATCTGCCCCAGCTAACATGGCCATTGGAGAAGGCTCATGGCCCAAAATACTTGGAGGGCATTGTTACCAGATCAGCAGTAACTTCCACTGGGATTTCAAGCCCAAAACCTGATCTCTGAAAATATGAAAGCAGACAAATGTCACACAGGCCAGACAGGCAATAGCTGGAAGCAGGGAGGGTGTCCACACCCCCGTCACCATGCTTGTTGCTGCCGCCAGGGCTTTAGTAACAAGAAGGCACATGAGTCACAGCATCAGTGCTCCACTCCCTCCCTCCCTTGCTCCAGACTACATGATGGGATCAACTTCAGCATGCCAAAAAAAAAAAGGAGTGAGGGGAAAGGACTGAGGGCGGTGCTGATGGGTGCACACACTTGGTCCCCTTATGACATTGAGATCAATATACATACACACAAACACCTTAAAGCCTAACCAGGGAGTCCTGAACCAGCAGGGAAGAGGTACATATGGATCCCCAAACTCTAAGGCCATCCAAGACCAAAAAGAATAAATAAATAAATAAACATGTTCTCCTCCTCTGCTGCTCACACTCAGATTTGTCTCCCTACTTGGAGACTCAGGCCACAGTTACACGACTGAAATAAATCAGGAATGGAGTCAGGGTTTTTGAAATTGGTTTCCAGTCACATAGTAGTCACATGGTTTTTGGGTCAGTGTATGCTTCGTCTTCGGATAACTTTTAATCTGGGTGTAAGATGTGTGATATAGATGGGGCTACGCAAGCTTTTAAAAACTGTTTTAAAATTGGCACCTGAGATGGAAACTTATGATGTTATGAAGGCAGGGCAGGCAAGGTTGCTAGAAGAAGATTTTTTCTCAGGCTAAAGAACCACTGTTACAGATTTAAAAATATATAACAGATTATCAAGAAGATTCTTCCATCCCCCCTTCTTCTCTCACCTTCATCAGTCAGAGGCCAGCTGCCTCAGCCACTACACTTTCCTGGAGGAAGGGGAGGAAGAGCAGGCAGGCCAAAAGCATTTAAAGTGATTTTTATGGGTCTCTCATCATGTGTTAATGTTTGTTCCATTTATTTATTTATTTTTGTTCAAACTGGGACAGCACTAGATCAGTGTTACAGATAGAAAAAAAATATTAACAGATCATTTCCCCAAGATTTCACTTGGTGTTCTAATCACTCTGCTGGGAGTACCAGATTGGATATGGCTAACATAAGCCATTCAAAAGTATACAAATGGTTACCCTTTAGCTTCAGTGAAGAATTTTCCTTCCCAAGGGATTGGAGAGTTGAGTTCAGATTTCATCTCAAAGTACAATGAACTGCAGTATTTCCTATTTTGTTCTCCTTTTAAATCTTACATACTTTTGCTCCCTCTTTCTCTGCTGCCTAACCCCTACATTTTCACGCATCTCCTTGGCAACTAACTTAGTCCCCTTTTGTCCTTCCATCAGTTGTTCTCATGCAAGTATCACTACATAGGCAACAGAGGATTTCACACTGTAAGGTCCCGTGAGACAACATTGGTCTCCCTCCATCACATTTTTAAGAAAGACTGCAAATACCTTATAGTATTCTTAAGGCAAATCATATGCTGAACACACACACACACACACACACACAATCTAACACAAAAATGCAGTACAAATAGAGAAACTGGAGGCAAAGCCTAATACTGGCAAAGCCCATAGCAAAAACAAACAAAGAAAGAAAGAAAAAAGAAAAAAACACAGCAATACTTGTCAAACTGCTGGAAGTCACTTGTCAAAAATTAAATTCCTGTATATCAACTGTTTCATATCCTTTCTAACTATAAATCAGCATGGACTATCCTCAAGCCCACAGTGTTCAATTTCAAACTAACCATTTTTTGTATGTTAGCCATATAAACCTTATTTTGATTTCTGGTTACACTGGTGGAATGTGATTAATTGGACTCACCCTTCATGTAGGGTCAGGACAGCAGTCTTCCCATTGAAACTAGAGGTTTTTTCAGACATCAGTTTAGCAGTAAATTCCAAATGCCATACCATGCATAATTCCATGTTTGTCTGCTCCATCCCAACCACATCCATTTGTGTGTTCCCACCACCACCACCTTCCTGTGAGTAGAGCCAGCCTATGTGGCCTTGGGCAAGCTGCACAGTCCAAGGGTGCTCCCAGAATAAGGGAATGGTAAACCTTTCCTGAGTACTCTCTACCTAGGAAACCCTGGAAAGGGTTGACATAAGTCAAAATCGACTTGACGGCATGAAATTATTTGTCTCCATGCATTTGGAATCTAGGAGACATACCTCTAAGTTGTTGGCTAGAATCCTACTGCTCAATTGCTCTGAAATTACAGCAGCAAATTGCTGCTAACTATCAAGTTGCTGCTTGTATTCCTCATCAGCCAGAACCTCACACTACTGATATGTAATAAGGGATACCAGCAGCAACTTTGTTATAGTAGACATCAACCTTCACCGTTTATAGCACTGCACTTCATGGTAGTGCAGCTAACCAACCGGACACTGGCAATTCTTGAATGCACCATTGTCACTAACAAAAGCAGTGTAACAGCCGCTCCCCCTTTTTTTTAACTGTACAAAAGAATGTGGCAACCAGTTACAGCCCTTATTTATTTTTATTCCCTCTTCCATTTACACATTTTGCCTTCCTTTTTAAATGTAGATAAATATAAGGTGGGATGGATAATGATTATTTGATTGAATTTAATGTTAAGCAAATGCCTCGCCTGCATCTGTAAATGAGGTAATGTTTTGTTCCTTTGAAAGCCACAGCTTATGGTCCATTTCGTTAACACTTATCTCATCTAATTTATGATATGAAATGAATTTATTAATTATGCAGAGAGCATTGAAAAATATTTACTCACATCCCCTTATGAGGAAACAGCTATGAATTTTAATGAATAGCAGATGACCTCTTTATGAAGATTAACAATTCTGGGAAAGCTTTGTCTTTTTGGACCCCATGTAAGATTTCTGAGATATGCTGATTGACTAGAAAAGTTAAGTGAAAATGAGTGCTTGAATGATTTATCTATAGTGTCTCCCTGACTAAACACTTCCATCTGTTCATCTGTCTTATCATTCTGCGTACACACTCACATAATTTTTCATTTGCATCGTGCACATTTTATTGAATTATTGGAGAAAGAATAAATTAAGGAAAAGATTTGGAACTCAGAAAATGTGCCTGGCAAAAACAGCAACTGGAAACAGTGAATCCCTTTCAAAAGGACCCATCAAGTTTTTTAACGATGTCATTAAATTCTTATTTTTGCATGTCTCCTTCGCTGTGATTTCCGGCAGAGAAAAGCAACTCTCATTTTTAATAAAAAAAACCAACACATTAGTAAAAACTAAAAGCAAAAAGAGAGAGAAAAGGCGAATTTAAGGGGAAGAGAACTTTCAGTCCATAGGCTTCATCCATTGTACAGAGCGTCAATCCTGGCCTATCGGTGGCTCCTTGTAAACGTCAATGTTCACTAGAGGATGTAGTAACCAAGGATGATGTAGCAGGTGCACTGAGCAGATGCTTAAAAATACTGATCCTTGAGTCCAACCCCAGCCTGTCACGTATACATTGTTTTGCTTTTCCACATGAGTGAATGGTGACATAGTAAACTGGTGTCACTACTACAGCGCTACATTCCTACCTACAAAACAAAAGGAAAACAAAACAAAACTGCAGACAGAAGCCTGATATGTTACGAGACAAAGCAATACCAATTCTCTCCGACATCAAGTCTCCTAAATGCAGCAATGCTGACTTTTCATACAGAGAAACATAAAAACATGGTCAACAGCCTTCCATTCCCTGAGAGCCAAAACCTGAGATGGAAACTTATGATGTCATGGAGGCAGGGCAGGCAAGGTTGCCAGGAGGAGCTTTTCCCCAGGCTATAGAGCCACTGATGACAGAAAGTGGGCTGCCAAAAGGCTCATGAGTTGTACCAGCAGTGCTCCATACCCTGTCTCCTTCCAACTATCACAGTGGACCCAATGTCTGTGCACCAAAAAGCCAGTAGTGAAGGAACAGGACTAGAGAGAGTCAATGAGTACGTACAGTTGGGTGCACCATGCCTTTGGGAGTAACAGACACACAGACACTTTCATGCTGAGTCAGAGAGACCTGGTGTCCCCTGGCAGGGATGGAGATGGGGTATTGGCTTTAAAGCAACCTCAGAGACAAAAAAATACAAGCAATCTTATCTACTGTAATACAGTTGTGAAGGTGGCTCAGAGAAGAGTGTGCCGTCCCCAGAGAACAAAGGAGAGAAGGGAGGGGAGGAAACAGAGAGTGGAAGAGAACTGGCGGACCAAAGGGAGAACACGGCGGAGAAAAAGGAGAAGGCAGAACGAGGCGGGAAATTTGAAGTAAAGTTGGTAGAGGAACGTGGGAATGCGAGAGGGGAGGAGCAAGATCTGGCAGTTTGGCAGGAGAGTATAAGTAGCCAAGGAGAGCGTCGGTTTGAGGTAGAATTAGAGGTGTGGAAACGCAAGAGGGAGTTGGAGAGATTACGGGAATATGAGAGAGTAAAGACGCAAGAGTTACTGAGGGACTTTCCCAACCTGAAGCTAGGCGGGCTGCTACCAGATCCAGAGACGAAGGGAAGAGGAGAGACAGATCATGAGTTCTTGGAGTGGTCAGTAATAGTCTTCCCAAAGAGTAAGGGAGGAGGGCGACGAGTAATTAGGCCAGATTCACGATATAATACTCCTCCTCTCGAGGGAGACTGGGCAAGGCACCCATGTTGCGGCACCATTTGCGCGGTTCGGAGTGCCCCCCTTCGGAAACCAACAGATGCGGAGAGGTTTGGCCCAGCACCCCCGTGAATGGGATGGATGGTTATCGGGACTATGCTTTGGACAGTTATGGCATGTTGCCTGAGTTGAGTTTCTTTGATCCTATCATGAATAATGTTGATTTACCGGTTACCAATAAAGAAGAAGTTGTTAAAGTTAAGAAGACGTTTCCTGTGGTCTTTCCCGTGCAAAATGAGGAGTCGCCTCAAATTGAACCTGAACCCTTTCACAACAGTGCACTCTAGTATATGGTATGCCTCCTTTCCTTCAGGTCTAAGGAAGCATAGCAACATACTACGCTAGAGTTATTATGCAACACTTGGATTCTTCTTCAAAACTTGCAATCTATGCTCAGGAGAGCCGATTTATGCCCAAAAAGGGTGGGGAGGATATAGAGTCAAAAACTGCTCAAAAATCTAGAAAAGCAGTGTAAACAGAATGGTATGGTGGGAGTGAATAAAAGAAAAACAAGACATTTGCTGAAATCTTGTGATTTGAGACTTTCAGTTGTTGAAGATCTGCCTGAATAAAAAACAGAGGTGGGAGGCCCTAGTCTTTGGGTCACAGTCCTGAGTCCCAAGCCAGGGGGAAGGGGGCAAGTAATGTGAGACTCAGACTTGAGGCTTGGGACTTAGTATCAAAGACTCACACTCAAATTCGAGACTCAGGCCCCAAGACACACACTCGGACATGGGACTTGGGTCTCGAGACTTACCAACATCCCTGCACATTTGTGGCCGGCACAGCAGCTCAGTCACACAGGAGGTCCAGAGAATGGCAGCAACAGCTGTGCAGCTTCTCTTCCTGGTGCAGGGGACGATGAAAGGAAGGAAACAGGTTGGTGGCCTCCCATTGGCCAGCTGAAAAATTTAAATTCTGTGCCTAGGAACGTGGACCAGAGTGACAAGGATTTCACTCCAGTCCAGGAGCTAGTCAGCTTTCTAGCCAGTTTGTGGCTTGCTGGCCTTCCGTGTTGGTTTCTATGGAAAAAGAGTGCAGGGTGATTATAACAGGGTATGTTTTCCTCAAATTAATTACAGCACAACTTTGTGAGCAGTTGCAGTATTGGGGCAGAAGGCAGTGTAATGGGCAGCAGGCACAACCTGTAACCTCTGAGTATTAAGAGATCCCCTTAAAGGGGGCTGGGGGAAAGGGAATGGTCTGACCTAGCTTGGGAGCTGGGGGTCACCTCTGTCTCCAGGTAACAGGGAGCCATGGAGTGTCCGTGACTGTTATCCCTGGTGGTGACCCTCAGCAAACCACTTATGGGTGGTGGTGGCATCTGGGTCTCTCGATGCACTGAATCCATTTCCAATGGTGGCCAGAAAAGCTGCTGCTGTAATTAATAAAATGGTGTCCTTTCCAAAAGTGTTTCAGTGTGTTGTTATTGTATATGCTTCACACAACCTGGGCCTGCTCCACCCCAGGCCAACAATGCCAACTCTGTCCATTGGGTCAGGATGTACTTACTCTTCTTCATTTTAATCTTGTGTTTTATAAGAATTACATAATTCTAAATAATATTATGTTAGAAGAACTACACTAGGATTCTTGAGAACTTGATGCTGCCTTTTGCATTTCCTTTAGACAGAAATGAAGCAAGCTAATTTGTAAACCACAGGAGGTGTGACAATCAGAGATTTCCAAGCACTCTAATGACAAGCTTTCAGTAACATATAATTTGCCCTCAGGAGAAAATGAAGAGCCTTGAGACTAAAAAAGGAAGATACATCTGAGCAACAGTTCTTGATCAAAACAATGGTTGTGACTTTACTTACTGCAAAAATATAAAGCCAGCTGCAAAATAAGGGAAGAGGATAATCATTCTAGGCCATTTAGGTCGTGTCTGAGATTTGGCCTGTGTACTATACTGCCCCTCGCCAAACTTCTGACCTGAGCATGCAGAAGTTAAAGCTAGTGTCAGCAGTATATTTTCCATACCACTCATAACTCCTTCAAAACACATCACAGAGCAAAAAGAATGGGAATCCCACCTGAACATGGAATGCCAGATCAGGCAAATACGAAATGGTTTATCAGCAATTTATGCCATTGGGAAGATAAACTGTGTCAGCTATTATAGCTGCTTAAAAGGTAATTCTACTCCACCAACTACATAAAAATGACAACTGCTTATTCAACAGATCAGGCCCACTTTGAGGTTCTATAAGAGCAGAATCTACTTCCTTTTAGCAAAACACAAAAAAACCTACTTCTCCATTCTTATAGCATGGAACAGAACATCAGAGCATCAGAAAGCTGGCTGCAACTAAGGGCGCAGCTACATGTTGTGATACTCCTACTTTTGCATCAGGTTTAACACACTTGAAATCGATTTTAAATATATATATAGTATTTGTAACGCTAACCTAGAGTTATCCCACTTTGAAAAAAATGAATAAATAAAACAAATATTAAAACATGACAAGGGACCCAGAAAAATCACTTTAACCCCTTCTGGCCTCCCTGCTCTTTCTCTCTTCCTCCAGGGAAGTAGAGCAGCTGGGCTGGCTAGCTTCTGGCCAAGGACCCCATAACCATGTGATTTTAAACCAACTTCAAAAACCCCAAGCCAGCTCCCAATTCATTTCAATCATGTAACTCAGCTCTAAGTTTCAACTGTGATTCGTACTTCACATTGGTTTTCGTACATCACCATTGTGGAAACTGCTCATTAAAAATCAGTTGCAGGACTGTTTCTCCTTAATTTACATGATGCCAATGTACTGCGTATCATGGAGGTTAGGCTGGAGGTTATCTATACCTCCCTATTTTGAATAATCATAAACTAGAATAAGGTTCATTTCCAAAAAAAAATCTGCAAGTCTGTTATATGTGTGCATTAATAGGAGGATATAGCCTTTGTGTAGCAAACAGCATGCTAGTCCAGAATTACTTTGTTGTTAACATCCTACCTCATTTTGCATTCTACACTTTTAACTACTGACCTGGGATTAAATTGTAATTTCACAGAGCCTTTCTTCCTAGAAACTGCAGTGTATTGCAGCATAAATGGCATGGGAACCACAAGCTCCAGGAACATGATGCATAACAGAGAGGAGCTTAGGCCTGGATCTCTGCCAGGGATGAGGAATATATGGTTCTCCAGATATTACTCGACTGTAATTCCCAGAATCCATCAGTATTTACCAGGCTGGGCAAGGCTGATGGGAGTCCAGTCCAACAACACCTGGAATACCACATGTGCTCCATCTCTGTCCTATACCACTGTCCAATTCTTTCCACTGTCTGCTGCATCAACTGCTTCTCCTGTTCTTTGTCCATCACAAGTGGCTGCATCCATTCTTCAAAGACAGGACATAACTGCTAGAGAAAGGTGATATGGCAAAGGAGGACCCCCGAGCATCTCTCTGTACAACCACATTAAACAGCATCTCTAAATAGTGAATCTTGGTCATTAAAGAGAGTGACACTTCATGAAGAAAAAGCCAAATCCTTGTTCAACCAAGGCCTCATCAATCAGCAGTGCCTCATCTACTCTGAGTTTCAGTTTATGAAGCTTCATTCAATCCATTACCAAATCCAGAGTGTCTGCCTGCCTGCCTGCCTATCTGTCTATCTATCTATGCCCTTGATTTCAAGGATCCACCTTAAGTATGACTAGAGCTAGATCAAATCTACTATAGTTGTTTACTTACAGAAGCAAGCAAGCTGGTGTGTGTGTGTGTGTGTGTGTGCACGTGCGCGCCTAGGATGACCAGATGGAGCAGAAGACAGAGCTCTTGGAAATGTAGAGTGATTGTGTAAAAGAGGAAAGATACAATTCATTCTATAAGAGTATGCAACAAAACCTAGAGAAACGTCAATCTTTTAGGTCAAAGGTGGAGAACCTTTGGCCCATCCAATGTTTTGGACTACAGTTTTCACCATCCTTTATCACTGCCTATGAAGGAAGGGGTTGCTGGGAAATGTAAACCAGAATATCTGAAGGGAGGCAGGTTCCCAACCCACCCATGTTTCAAATAATAGGGAAATTATTCTCCTTTGTATCTGCCTATCCTACCTGCAACCATTTATAGCAGTGTTCTAGCTGCACTGCAGCTGTAAAACAAGAATTTTAAACCTTTCTGAGTAACTCAGATTATTGGATTTTCCCCTCATGTCCGCCAGCACATTCCTCTGGATAATATGCAATAAAAGTATGTAAAGAAGTAATACGTAACTAACTTTGCAGACAAAAGTCAGTTTGGTTTGGGGCATGTATATATTCTACTGAGAGTCAAAAAGAGAGAAGCAGAAGGAATAATAGGTTAGTGTACATTATTTATGAATAAAAATTCCACTACTTTGCAGTTCTGGCATTTATTTTGCAGACAAATCGCCTACTTCTTTACCATCAGACAATAACAACAAAACAAACAATCACAAAAAAAAAAACACCAGAGTGCTAAATGCCAAAAACAACTCAAATGATAGAAGACATTTTTCACCTAAAGGAAAGCTGAGCCAGCCTACAGATTGCTTACCTTACTTTTTAAGGCAGTTTATGCATCCTGTACTGTAAGGGTACATTTCGAGTTCAAAACATCTTTGATGCCTTCCCTCCTCTTGTATTCTTATACATCTTCTGAACAGAAAACAAAAAACAAAAAAATACTAAATAGCCGTGTGTGTGTTATTTTCTGTTGGTGTCACATACCTCTGGGACCTCCATTGGCTTCCTCAATAATTAATACCTCTGCTGGGCATAAATGGTGAGGGTTACAGGCCTCCCTGCTTATGACAGCTGGAGATGCTGCCACTTTATTCTTCCTCTGCCTGTAAAGAAATAACCTTTCAGGAAGATCACACAACAGTTTATGCAGGCTGCAGGATGGTTCTTTTATCATCTAGGTGGGAAAGGATTACAGTGGCTAAAGTCTTGAGGTATTCTACATTCTGCACCATTGTTATTGCTATGTACAATCAAGTACATAGCAATATCTTTGCCACTAAGTCTTGCTTTCTCATGGATATGCCCAAGGTTTAATAGCCTCAGTTTAGCTTCTAGTGAGAGTTCAGCCTCAATTTGTTCCAAAACCCATTATCCCTCTTTCAAATGAGGCAATGTTTTCCTGTCAGTTTTCTTCATTGTCCATCTTTCACATCCATACATAGTAAACGGCAATAACATAGTATAGATTATTTTGGCCTTGGTCTCTAGCAACACATCCTACATTTCAGGATACCTTCTAGTTCCTTCATAGCTGCCCTTCTGCATATCAGCCTCCTCTTAATTTCCTGGTTGCAATCTCCATTTTAAAGATTAAATCAAGGTATAGAAAATCCTGAAGCATTTCAATTTCTTCACTGTCAGAATGAAAGTTATATAATTCTTCAGTAGCTATTATTTTTGGCTTCCCAACATTCAGCTGTTATTCTGTTATTGCACTTTCTTCCCTTCACCTTTCTCTGTAGTTGTTTCAAGTTATTTCAGGTAATTGCTGCTTTCTGCCAGTAATACAGTGACATTTGCATACCTTAAATTATAGATGTCCCACCAATTTTCAGTCCTCCTTCATCTGTATGTAATCCAGCTATCCATATTGTGTGTTCTGCATATAGAATGAATACAGAGTGAAGAAAAATGCACCTTTATTTGACATCTTTGGCGCTGGGAAACCACTCTTCTTCTTTATATTTTTTACTAACAGTAGCCTCTAATCCAGAGTATAGGTTACACGTCACTCTGATCAAATGTTGTGGCAAACCCTTTCCTTTAGAATGATCCATAGCTTTCCAAGATTCACACAGTCACAGATTTTTCTGTAATCTATAAAGCAGAAACTGGTTTTCTTCTGAAATCCTTTGGTATGCTTTATTAGCCAATGTATATTTGCAATACAATCTTGAATGTATTTTCCTTTCCTGAATCCAGTTGAACGCTGACATTTATCACTCCATATATGATAAAAGCCTTTGTTGTAAAACCTTGAACACCACATTATTTGCATGGGAAATTAATGCAATGGTCTTCTAGTTACTGCAATCTTTGCTGTCTCTGTGCTTCAGGATTGCAATATGCATTGAATGTTTCCTGTCTGTGGATCATTGTTTTCTTTTCCACATGTCATTGCATTTTTGTTAGGACCGTGATAACTCTCTGAAGTTTGAAATAACTCTATTGGTATCACATCTGTTTCTGATGACTTATTTCTTCCAATTACATTAAGAGTAGCTTTTATTTCACTGTCAAAAACTGGAGATTTTTCATCAAAATATATTTCTTTGAAGGAATCTGTCATCCTTGCTTCTATACTGTTTCCATCTTCTCTTTATTTTATTTGATCAGATAATGTATTTCCCCGTTAATCCATCAGTATCACTAATCTTTATTTAAACTCCACTTTGACTCTTTGGTTCTCTTATGGAGCAGATGTATCTTTTCCCTTTTTGTTTGCCCTCTTATATTTATTTGCAGTGATTATTATATTTCTCTTTGTTCCTACATGCAAGTCACTGGAAAGTTGCAATTAGCATTCTGACCCTATCTCTGCTTCTCATCTGTTAACTATTTTGAGAATTTTGTTGGTGATTCATAAAGGCTTGTATTTTCTTTTGACTACAAGAATAGTTTGTTTATAAACTGTCACTTTAGATTAGTAATTTGCAACTAGAGTAGGCCCACTGACTCAATGGAAGGAGTTGGCTCATCAAATCTCACTGATCCAATGGGCCTTCTCTGGTGTGACTTACTATGCTATGCAATAGCTTTCAGCCATTATGTTAAAAAAGAGCAGTGTGTTAAAACAATTTGTTTAAACCGTTTGAAAGCATAACAGGAGAAAAAGATGGCTATGACAACAATAGGAGCTAGCAATAAAAATGTCTCAAGTATAGAGTTTTGAATTTCTTTGGTTAAATTCTTTTAGCCACACAGCAGAAGTACAGGGATTCACAGACCAGAATAGCTTCAATTTTCCCAGATTAGTCCACTCCTTTTTTCATTCTGGCCCTTACACTCTCAATATCTCACTCTGAGACATTACAAGAAAGAATAAAAGCCATTTTCTTTACTTACAGTTTAACAGATCAAGCAGCAAACTGATGAACATTACTGCCTGCTTCAACAACAGACCTGAACAGACTCTAGAGAAATAAATATATATATACACTGAGCAGAGAGCCGGGGCTCTCTTTGAATTCAGAGGCAAGGAATGACTGGGTAGTGCTGGATAGACTGACAGTTCTGGACTGACAGTTACCGCAGCCCAGAAAGAACCCTCCCAGTCAAACCTACTAAAAGCAGCATGTGAGGCTGCAAAAACTCCAACATGATGAACTTCCTAACATCAAGATAGCATAACATCTTCATAATATCAAGATAAATAAACTTGAAATTTTTACTCTAATAAGTTTGTTAGGCTTTAAAAGTGCCATCAGACTGCATTCTTTCTGCAACCAGACTAATACAATATAAGAAATAGCTGTTTAGAGATTTATCCCAAGGTAAATGTGCTTAGGACTGATCTTCTCAGCTTAATCCTCCACTTGAGATCACAGGTTGCTTCAAATGCAAACTTCTAGATGTTTTTAGACTAATTTAAGTTATCTATAGGAGTTTGGAAGTCAGTAGTTTTCAGTTTATGAATCTCCCACGAGTGTAGTGAATGTGGTAGGAAATTTGTTGCTGTGACTTCTGCAGCCTTGCAAAACAATAAGTGGTGGGGAGGGGAAAGAACTTTGATTTCTGAAGATTATACTTTCACAACTTCTCTAGTGTCCTGATAAAGTCGTGCATTTGAAAGTGGCTCTACATTGACAAAATTAGTGGCTCTACCTTGAGGTAGTTTTATTTTTAGAGGTATATGTGTCCCCCTTTCTCAATAGGACTGTAGGCACATGCATGCGCATGCTGCAAAGGTCACAGCCATGACTATTAACAATCTTAATGAATGAAAATCTTATTAGCATTACGTTGGAAATGTCACTTTAAAGACATTAGACAGGGTGGTGCTATTTTGCTCTGTTTGGTCCAAAAGGTAATGAATTTAATGTCAACATGTTAAAATGAAGTTGTCATTTCCAAGCTGTGAAAAAATGCTTTTAAATTCAAACAAAAAAAAGTGAACAGAGAAGTAGAGAAATTTACACAGGCACTTTAAAGATTAAAAAAGAAGGAGAGGTACTTCATCTGAGGGAAAGCAAAGAGTGATGGCTGAACCAGGGCTTAGTTCCTGGAAACATACATCTGTCATACAAATTGTGAAGCCAAAAGGACACACCATGGGTGAAGAACCTGCTGTGACATCTCTTTTTATTTTACATCCATCTTCACCCTACGAAGTAAGAAATGGAAACAGATGTTCACAGGTGAATGGAGATGAAAAATGCATAAAGCAAATGCCAGCCAACTTACTTTGGTGCTGAGGCCTCATTAACTTTGGGGTTGCTTCCAGTGGTTTTCCTTTTCTCCGTGTATTGTTTACAAAAAGAAAATCAAACAATACAAATACAGAATGTACAATCTTTATTATAAAAAATAGACAGAAGGTTATGGTGTTCTGTCTCTTAATCTGGTTTGGGAATATGTGCAATGATTTTGATCTGAACCTATTTTAATATTCTTATCCTCATGAGTCATCTTCTGTGAAATCAGCACACATCTGTATGTTACTCTCCACTTTAAAGTGCATCAGTATTTGCTTAATGAACAGAGATAACTGAAGTATTAATAGTCCTTGCTCCCACTGGGAATTAGGCCAATTTTTGAGAGAAAAAGGATTAACATATGGACATGGAGTTGCCACATACACTGTTGCTATAGTGAGTATATCTAGCTGAACAGGGTTTGGGTACCTTTAACATGGACCAGCCCTGCCATTAGGCAGCATTAGGCAACTGCCTCAGATTTGGGGACAAACAATTGCAGTTTGATTATCTGTTCATCTTAGGCATTCTCTAATATTCCATTTTTGGACAAGGTTCTGGAGTGGATTGTGGCTTCAGTTTCAGAGATTCCTAGATGAGACGGATTCTCTAGATCCATTTCAATTTGGCTTCAGGTCTGGTTAAAGCAGTGGTCCCCAACCTTGGGCCTCCAGATGTTCTTGGGACTAAAACTCTCAGAAGCCTTCACCACCACCTCTGCTGACCAGGATTTCTGGGAGTTGAAGTCCAAGAACATCTGGAGGCCTAAGGTTGGGGACTACTGGGTTAAAGGACAGAGACTGCTTTGGTTGCCTTGGTGGACAACCTATGCCAGGAACTGGACAGGAGGAGTGTGTCCCTGTTGGCTTTCAATACCATTAACCATGGTATCCTTCTGGGCTGTCTCTCTGGAGAGGAACTTGGAGACACTGTTTCATGGTGTCTCCAGTCCTTCCTGGAGGGGAGAAGTCAGAGGGTGGTGCTGGAGGACTCTTGTTCGACACCCTGGCTGTTGGCCTGTGGTGTCCCTCAGGGTTCTGTCTTGCCCCTATGCTATTTAGCATATACATGAAACTGCTGGGAGAGGTTATCTGAAGTTTTGGGGGTTCGGTGTCACCAGTATGTGGATGACACCCAACTCTGTCTCTCCTTTCCATCTTAATCCAAGGAAACTGTTTCAGCTGTAGAACAGTGTGTGGCATCAGTAATGGACTAGATGAGGGCAAATAAATTGAAACTTAATGCAGACAAGACAGAGGTGTTCCTGGTCAGCAGAAAGGCAGATCAGGGACCAGGGATGCAGTCTGTGCTAAATGGGGTTACACTCCTTCTGAAAACACAGGTGCGCAGCTTAAGGTGCTTGTGTATTCGTCCCTAAGCCTGGATGCCAAGGCTTCAATTGTGGCTAGGAATGTCTTTGCACAGTTAAAACTAATGCACCAGCTGTGCCCATTTCTTGAGAGGTCTGATCTAGCCAGGGTGACACATGCCATAGTTACATATCGGTTGAATTACTGTAATGTGCTTTACATGGGACTGCCTTTGAAAAGTGTCTGGAAACTCCAGCAAGTCCAAAATGTCGCAGCCAGATTGTTAACCAAGGCTGGTTACAGGGAACATATAACTCCTTGTTACAGCAGCTCCAGTAGCTGCTGATCCATTTCTGGGCACAATTCAAAGAACTAGTTTTAACCTATAAAGCCCTAAATGATCTAGATCTAAAAAACTGTAGCTCACTTTATAAACCTGCCCAGGTATTAAGATCATCAGGAGAGGCCTTTCTCTCACTGCCATCACCCTCACAGGCATATTTGGTGGGGACATGGGAGACGGCTTTCTCTGTTGCTGCTCCCAGACTCTGGAACTCCCTCCCACTGGATGCCAGGCTAAAAGTGTGTCATAAACAAAGAAGTGACAAAGCCTTTCTTCAGTGACATTTCCAAGGAGATGACCTCATTTGTCTTCACTAACAGTAGCATGCAGCCTCCAAGTTGGCACATTGTCTTCAAGATAGTGGACCTATCTCAGAAATTTTGTCTACCTGCCCAGACGTTGGAGGACTGGGTGCATAAGACAGGCAGGGACCATCATCAACAGTCAACGCTACATTTAATAGTCTTGTAATACACAATGGATGCCATTCTAACAAATACTGATAATGATTTTAATCTGAAGAAAATCAAATATAGAAAAGTCATGTTGAAATATGAAAATATTTATCATAGAGACAAAACATTACTAAAAGATCTTGCCCATTTAAATTATGAGATTTACACAGCTGTTCACCAAACTACAGGGGACGTGGTGGTGCTGCGGGTTAAACCGCAGAAGCCTCTGTGCTGCAAGGTCAGAAGACCTGCAGTCGTAAGATCGAATCCACGCGACGGAGTGAGCTCCCGTCGCTTGTCCCAGCTCCTGCCAACCTAGCAGTTCGAAAGCATGCAAATGAAAGTAGATAAATAGGTACCACCTCGGTGGGAAGGTAACAGCGTTCCGTGTCTAGTCGCGCTGGCCACGTTACCACGGAAACTGTCTTCGGACAAACGCTGGCTCTATGGCTTGGAAACGGGGATGAGCACCGCGCCCTAGAGTTGGACACGACTGGACTAAATGTCAAGGGGAACCTTTACCTTTACCTCACAAAACTATGACAAAAAAAGAGGATGAGGCACTTCAGCAAAACCATTCTCCTTCACAATGCACACACAAAATAATAGCTTCTATTGTGTTTCTCTTGTTGCTGCTGAGCATGTTACAAAACCAGCAATTTTTCTATCTTCACTCCACTTCCTTTTCTTCTGATGAAGAAAGATAACTCTTTCACTTTTGATTCACATTGTAGTCTCCACACATTTGGGATACCTGGGTCCCTTCTTCAACCTCCAGTTCATTCTGCAAAGCATTTTCATTTAAGCCTTTTTGTTAGAAATCATACCTTTAGGTAACGTTCCCACCAGACGCTTCTTAAAAGATATCTTTTTCTTTCCTTTCCCATATATTTGAACTTTGACCAAACAGCCAGTGTGGGCATTTATTGTGATAACTCCCGGTAGAAAATATAAAGAAGTGCAATGTACAAAAATAAAGGTTTCTAATTTTTCAGCAGGTTGAATTACAAAATGTTCGAATGATGAATAATTTTAAAAAAGGTTTGCTTGCAAGTATGATTGCTCAGTCACAAACATCTGTGCAAATCATGTCTCTTGAACACTAAAAGCTGCACCATCTCATGAAAATCATTTGGTCTCAATCAAGGCTTCTTTATCTTTAGTAGATGCATGAAATGTTGCCTATAAAGATACAGGGACTACTAGAGATGGGCACAAACTACAGTTTGACGCTTTGACATGGTTCAGTGAATCAGGCTCATAGGTGTTTCATGGGCACCCCAGATTCCTCACCCTGCCTCCTCCTGAGGGTGCCCACTCGGAAGAGGAGCCAGGAGAGGGAAGTCGGACCAGAGCACGCCAGGCCCTCCTGTCTTCCACTGCCTCCCGGAGTTGGGTCAAATGTTTTCTGTCATACCACAAGCTTTTAAATTCCACTTTTTATAACAATAATAATATTCATGTGTCGAGATGGGGGTATTCGTATACGAATACCCCCCACAGGTGGAGATAACGAGGGTCCGGCCCCCTGAGGCCAGACCATCCACTCACTGTTCCGCTGCTGCCGCAGGCTCCGCACTCCCTTCCTATCACTCCGGAACTTGCGGTGGATTAGCCACTCCTGGCAGGAGGCGAAATGACGAGCATCTCTGCCAGGTCGAAGAGTGGCTAATCCACCACGAGCTCCGGAGCGATAGGAAGGGAGCGTGGAGCCCGCAGCAGCAGTGGAACAGTGAGTGGACGGTCTGGCCTCAGGGGGCTGGACCCTCGTTATCTCCACCTGTGGGGGGGGGTATTTATATTTGTATACGAATAACCCCATCTCTATTCATGTGCTATCAAAACAATACTGGCTTATGGCAACCATTTCCAGGGTTTTCTAGGTAAAGAATACTTAGAAGTGGTTTACTATACCCTTCCTCTGTGGGCACCCTGGGACTGTGCAGCTTGCCCAAGGCCACACAGGCTGGCTCTTCTCTCAGGAGGCACAGTGGGTTTGAGTTTGCAGATCTTCATAGGCTGCCAATATTATTTTGCCATCACACTTAATGTATGGATGAGGAACTGTGACTCGTTCCAGACATTGTTGGATTTCAGCTCCCTTCTTCTCCAGCTGGACTAGTCAAAGGTGGGAATTGTAATCTAACAAAATCTGAATGTCCAGACTTAGCATGCACACTTATCTTAAAAGGAAGAGGAGGAAGAAAAGGCTGGTGTTTCTTCTCTAGAAACTGAAAAAATACTGGCTTTACTTTCACAAACACAGAATTGCTTTGGTTATGTTCCCTTCTGCCCTGTGGTGTGATTTAAGTAGGAGAAAATGTTGCCATTTTAAAACTTACTATAAATGAGATTAAAATTCTATGATAGTAGTTACCAGCAGGATGAACTAATCAGTCAACATTTAAGAGGCCATAATTTTGTCACAGGTTACCCCTTATCACATCAAGAACTATAGCCAGCTCTTTCTTACGCGGATCTGTGTGTCTGCTGCAGCTCCACAGGAGCATATGAAAAGCACAGGATGTGGCACTGGATGCAAAATTCAGCTTTCACATGTGGAAAAATATAAGTTTCTAGCTAATATGATTGTGACAAATTCTCTTGAATTCTCTGAAGCCTTAAAGAAGGCTGGATAAAAATGTCCAGCCTTTTAGGAGCAGAGCTTCAATGCCCCATCACAGCTTTCCAGGTCTAAGTGTACATGTTGATCTCATTCTTCCTAATGTTTCCAGAATACTGACATTCACTAAAATTTATTCTGAGAGCACAGAGCTACATCTCTCAGATTCTGAGGTGGAGGTGATAGTTTTCACAACGGGACCTAACCCAGTCTTTCATTCTCCTCTGAATTCCCCAGTGATAAGTTCCCTTTTCGAGCAAATCTATCTGTAAAAGAAGGCAGCCGTAGAATCTTAAATGAACTTACAGAGAAGAAACTCAACATTAGAAAGAGAGAAACTAGAAAGATGTGTCTCTAAAGGCCATCATGAGTAGAGGGGAAATCATAACTTGATCCCAAGGCTGCACCTACTATTAGGGAGAATGAGGTACTGGAAGTCTCCCTGTCAGGTCTTCGTGAACCCCTCAATTGATCTGCCACCTTCAGATGCAGTGGAGGATATTATCCCATTGTGACTGTGGTGCTCTAGTCTAAGGAGCGCTTAGCACTCAGTCAGAGGGTTCGACAGGCCACTTACCTACCACCTTTACGCTAAGGCAAGTTTTAAAACCTCAGCAGTGCGTAGCGTAATCCCTTTGAACAAGTCTGACCTTAAAAGAACACTTTACTTTTACCCAGTACTTTGCAAGTCCAGACACATGGGCTTTTTGATTCCTTAGAACTCACAACAGCTCAGTTAGGTAGGACCCTTAAAGATAGCTAGTTTGTGGCCCTCTCCACTTCCTGGATTTAGCCAGACCCTGCTGTCCAAGAGACCAGTCCTTTGTAAGGATTTTTATAATTAATTTTTATTAGAAAAATAGTTTCATAGAATCAGTTTATATTGCACAAGCTTTAGCATAAAGAACATATTCAAAGATTATTACAGTTAAATAAAATAACTATTTCCCATTAAAATAATAAACACTACTAAGCTGGGCTAAGGTGGGCTAGCCCCACCTCCTTCTTTCTCTTCACTTACATTCTCTCTCCTTCAAGTCACATACTCAAACCATCAAGTTCTTTCTCTCTCCCATCATCATGGAATCAAAATCCAGAACAAGACTGGATCTCCTTCTCTCTCACATTACCCATCATCCATTTTCTACACTCTCTAACTCCTCCCTTCTTCTTGACAATTCTGGCTGTTAACCAGACAATTCTGGCTGTTAACCTTGAGGCTAATTTACCAATTAGGGGGCTGTAACACCTTCCTCCTCTCTTAATTCCCATGAAAGTCCAGGTGTTTTATCTCTTCTCCAATTAGCTCGGAATGTTGAGTCTTCCACGGGCCCCTTGATTCGACCTTCAGCTCTATCTCGAACCATGCTGTACCGATCTTCAGAAAAACATTCTCAAAGCACTTAGAAAAACACATTCCAATGTCTCTCAAATCATCTTCACACAGAACCTGTCTGACTCCATCTTACAGTTCTCTGACTACATATCCCATACTACTTCAACTCCATCACAGTGAGTACTGAAGTGAGAGTTGGCTGGCAGTGCAGCAAGCCTCTGTATGGCGGCAGCAGAATGAAGAAAGGGGCACCATCTTGTCCTTCGCCTCCAACCACGAAATCTCATGTGAGGCTGGGCTTATTTTCCCTTTTGAGGTAAAAAGCTATGCATCATGGCTATGCAGATGTCAGAATGAAACGGGACATCATTTCATTCTGCCATCTGAATTCTGCCATAGTCTATTCTGGACCTTGAAAACATTACCTGTTTGCAGAGAAACTCACAGAATCCCCAGCTGGCCATGCTACATTCTAGAAAGTAATTTTTCTGAGCTCTGGTCTCTTCTGTAACAGAGCCAGAATTGTGAGGAGGTCTTAAGTGTTCATCCTATGCGTCAGATAAACAGCTCTTCGCCAAATTAAAAATTCAAATGAACTGGAAGGGAAAATGGAGTGGAGGTTACTATAAAAAGGATTGAAAGCTACAGAAAACATTGAAAGTTACAGAACATATTTTTCCACAATTAGTTCTCAGTCATCACATTCATATTCAGCTTTGTCTCCAAAATTGTTAAGTCTCTATATATAAAGGTATGTCCCATTTTAGCCTCATAAGCTGCCTCAGTCCAGCAGAACTATAAACGCTTTTCTAAATCTATCCAGTGAGCTTCAAGGTTTAGCAAGAATTTTAACCCCCATCTCCATGGTTCACACCCAATGCATTACTGTGACCTATCTGTGACATTTCAAATGTCTGAAGGTGTCTAATCATATCAAGAGGTATAGGATATCATTGCCAGCAATCATTTAAAATTCTGCCTTGCCTGTGGAGCAAAGCACAGCATTGGTGGCAATATGGCTTCTCATGCTTGATCGGGCTGAATGAAAATCAGGCATTAGTGGAGCCATTTTGGAACTTCTCAGTGTCTCAATTGTCAATCTAAGCTTTTCTCAAAGCTATTTGACTGTGACAGTCAGTTTCAACCTCAGCTCAAGTGTGTATGCCAAAAAGGCGGGGGGTGGGGGTGGCAGTAGAAGAAAGCTGTCCGCAATTGAAAGTTGAATTGTCTCCAAATGCAAAAATCTAGCCATGTGCCTTTTTTCCATTTGATATTTTAATAGCTTTCACAATCCTGCCAGCCCCCTTTTAGAGCCGATAATGACACCACAATCAATCCTCCAAATGAATGAAAACTATTCATTGCACCAAAAGAGAAGTCATATTTTATCCCAGTGACTCAAGGGGATAGCTGAGTCCCACCACATGACACAGATGCCATCTGTCTCACAAGCCATTTCTGAACGGTTTTGTTAAGGTAAAGCGAGTGAAGACGATGCATTCCCCTCACGAAGGATCACTAAAGATTCGTGTACATTTCAAGCCCATCTCCCAATGGGAAAATGCATCTTCTGATATTAAAAAATGAGTCCAGTTGCACCTTAAGAACTTTTAAGGTTTAATTGGTGGAAGCAACTGCTACTTTATGTCAAACGGGTTGCTAAAATCACATCTCACAGAAGCCCTATTTAGGTAATTCCCTGAATGGCTGCAACTACACACCTGGTAAAAACTGGGTTGTATACAAAGCAACCTTTGTTGCTTCACATGACACAAGCCGTCCTTAACTTTAACATGGTGCCCAGTGCATACCATTTTAAAGTGCAGGAGGGCTTCCTCTGCAGTCAGCTATGCTTGTCCAGTTGGCGGCTGGAAGTGGTGGCAGCCAAGGAGCTCAGTGGAAGCAGCAGCAGCAGAGGCACCCTTCAACCATCAGGGAGACCCATGTTGCCACTGCTGCTGCCAATGTGTGCTTTGGCTAGTTCCTATGTGTGAACAGAACTCTAACTGTGGTGAGAATTTGGGGGAGGGGGGGTTACACGTAAGCTCCCCAAAGGAAATCACTCAGATGCTCATATGTTTAGCACAAAAGTCTGGACACCTTCAGCTGAACACACTTGCAGAGCTCCCAAACTGAGAAGTTCTGCAGGCACCTTTTGCCTCATCCAATTACAGGTTCCTCTTCAAATCTTCAAGCCAAATGAACAAAGATGTGACTGACCTCTGTGTGGAAGGGGATGTAGGGGACAGGGATTATGTGCCTTCCCATGCCCCCACAATAGTTTATTCTAATTGCACATTCAAGTGAACACCTGAATAGGTTCTGCTCTATGATGCAGATGACACTCTTAACACCCTTCCACACCACAGAGAGCCACCTGAGTTGCCACTGCATTCAGTATTTGCCTCTAAATTTTGGTGGCAGTGGCAGGGACAGATTGGACAGCACTGCAGTCCCCAGTAGGTTTTGGGAGGGATCTAACATACATTTCCTGGACCCAAGAAAAAATCCATCCCTGCTTCAAATATTCAGTATTGCCTGAGCACTCCCAGGGATAATTCTTCAGCTCCATCTCTCTGCAGGAAGATTCTGGATTGTGTCACCAACCACCAGAGGCTAAAAGAGATTGCTAGATACACATCAACATAGTCTTAATTATATTGCTTTCTCTGTAGATATGAATCATATGCTACTTTGGAAAGCAATCTTGGCTGAAGAGCAGAGTAAATCTGTAGAAATAAATAAAAGCATGAAAAATATAGAGCTGGAATGTAATTTCACACAAATTCACCACCCAGCCACAAATTCATATTTTTGTACAGATGTGTGCACGTTCACACGCACACACGCGCACACACGCACACATGAGGAGGGAGGAGGTAAAATTTGTTCCTTGGCTGAATGGTTTTTAAAAGAGCTATAATACTGTACCGTTGTTCATAGTACAGTAGGTAAAACACAGTTAGTGACTTTTTTGAAAAGTATCTTGATGTGTTTCTTTTACATTGGAACAATCATTATAATTTTAGTCTGGAGTCCAAAGTGTTACATTTGTCCCAGTGTTGTTTGCTTTTACTTTGTTTTTTATCATTTTTTTAAAATAATATCTTTGCCATCATTTTTGTTCTTTTCTTTTTTTGTGCTCAGAAAGAAACATCAAATATAACAAAAAAAGCACAGCCTTTTAAAAGAGAAACTTAAAGAAGAGCAATCCTAACTGTAATCCTAATCTGAAAGAGTAATCCTAAACTCCAGATGGGCTGAGGGGTCCCCACCACGGCAAAGCTGCACTGCCTCCATGAGTATAGATCTATGGCTTGTGTTTTGTTTTTAGACAGTTAAGGCTCACAAAACGTAGTGTTGTCAGGGTGGATAGAAGGCAGGCTTGGAACCAGCGGGTCCAAAGCCCTGCCATCTCAGGAAGAGACCTCAGAATTAAACTCCCTAATTATACCACATTGGAGCTGGGAGAGTTCATTTTCTTCTCATTGAAATCAGATGGAGAACAGGAGCTTGACTACCAGGTCTCACAGTGCCAACTGATGTCTCAGAGAAGTGGTTTGCTTCCCCAGATCTCCTAGCAGGGAGACAAATCTTAGGGCAAGTGAGCAGCACCGAGGATAAAGTTTGACTTTTGTGTAGCCAGTGTCTCCCAAGCTGAGGTGGGCAACATGAAGGCCCAGAGAGTGGTGGACATCCATCAATTCCCATCAGCCCTAGCCAGCACAGCCAATGGTGAGAAATGCTGCGAGTTTGGCCCACAAACATCTGGAGAGCTGTACCTAAAGTCTAGGTAACCATTTCCACTCATTTCTAGTTGGAACCGGGGCTCAGTGGCTTTGACATCCCACTTGTGCTTGCTCTCTTCTTTCAACTACCTCTGCAAGCCCACAATGGCCCGTCACTTTGAGCTCAATGGGTTTTTCTTCTGACTAGAGATGCCTAGGAGTGCACTGTAAGTAAATCAGTGTCAAATGTTGACAAAGGCACTTTTCCACCAAAATGAAAGACCGAGCAAATAAAATGATACAATTCAAACTCTACCAGGAGTGAGGTGCATCTCCTGAGTCTTTGATATTTTTAGCCCTACTTTAAGGTTGACATGAACCCAGCTTTTAACATCTCAAAAGTATCTCTGCACATGTTTGGTTAGTTAGACTTTGAAATAAAAGACGTATTCTCTGGAAGTGCCACTGCTTAAGTGAATTATTGTTATTATTATTATTTACATTATCTTGGGTCCATGTGATAAATGAAAGAAAGAGAAGGCTGCAATTACTCATAATTAATATCTTATGTGTAATGAATTTTATAACCTGTTTACTCAAAAGTGGGATTATAATTAAATATTGACCTTTTGCCTCCTGTTACTATGGTATTCAAAGAAGTGAGACGTGGTAGCATGTATGTGGTAAAAATGCCATTAACATTAAAGAGCTTTGCTAATTAAGGCGGCTAATTTTGTGTTTGGCAATTAAGTGGGTTCAGCTTGTGGGGGAACACACCTAAATCTAATTGCGCAAACATATTACTAGCACCTACAATACACTCTTTAGCCCAGCCTTCCCAGTGTTGCCTCCTCCAATTTATTCTTACTTTGAAAAAGTATTCTTTTATTCCAAGTTCCAGCATGTCCAGGCTGGGAATCACAACCCAAAAAACACACCTTTTCCAAGCTCTGCATATGTTGGAGTGTCTGCTTTATCTGATCACTGTTTTACTGAAATTGGTGGGATTCTGCGTGAACAATTTTTGAACATACTGACAGCAAATCTCTTATTTCTTAAGTCATGCCAAGGCATCTAGGTTAACAGGAGAGAGGGTGCACAGTGGGAGCACTGCTTTCAGGTTCAAAATATCATTAGAGGAATGGTTCTTGACTTCTTTTGATTTTATATTTGCCTTTTTTCATACCAGAGAAAAGATGCAAGTTTGTGCTCTTTTTTGGATTTCAATGCCTCCACAATTGATAGCATTGTAGCTGCTATGTCCAGAAGTATCTCATGGCACTGAGGCAGTGTTACCATATTATCCGCTGTGCCTACAATCTAGATTTTTTTTTTTTTTTTTGCTTGGAATCTGGACTTTTTTGCTTGCACCCATTTACACAATCAGCTGGCCTAGATTTCTAGCTTTCTAACTTACTCTGGCTGGGGATAGGAGAGGAGAAGAGAGGCAGCCTATCCCAATTTGGCTATGTAGATGAGTTGACAACCTTTTTTACATCTGAATTTTGGCACCCTAGGTTAAAGACAGGTCACTCCGCCCTACTTATGGTTCTGCTTGGAGGACCTGATTATTTTAAAGCACTGACTGCTCCACTACGAGAACAGCCCAAGCAACTCAGACAACTCTCTGCTAATCTTAAAACTCTCTCTCTCTCAATTTCCAAACTTCAGGAACTGATGGATTTAACTGGTAAACAAGCCCAGAAAGTGAAGACTAAATTAGTTGACCTGAGAGACTGAGGCCACTTGGAAAACTGCTGTGTTAGCTTCACACAATATTTTGTCAGGATGCATTTCCAGGCTTGAGCACTCTGCCTGTTGTTCTAATGTGTGCCTCTTTGGGCTCTGAAAACTGGGCAGAGCAGGGCCCGCTCAACGACATTATGGGGGGGGGGGAATTCAGAGAACTTCAGCAACTTCTATCTAATTTACAATTGCAACTTGAGCTTACTTATCAAATCCCTCAAATAAGGTTGTGGCGTTCGCACCTCGAGGCCCCTTGCCTGACCCTCCAAACTCAGAGTACACGAGGGCAAACTACTACTCCTTTTTACCCCGCTGCCACCAGTTGATCACTGAATCAACATTAATTATGGAAGGATGAAGATGCAGGTCCAAACTTCACTGTCTTTTAAATAAAACATTTTCATTGATTACAGATGTTATTATTAATCATAGGTAACTTCTATTATCATCAATCACAACCTTCTATTTGTTATTACAGTTCTTATTCACTTTTCACTCTAATCACCTCAGATCTCCCATATACCACACTCTATATCCTTCTCCACTCTCTCACTCTCTCTTCCTCCCTCTGATTCTGACTGACTCTCTCATTCTGACTCCGCCTCTTTAGTACATATCTCTCGGCTCCGCCTCCTAGCAACATTAGCCTGCAACATGAATATGCATGACTACTTAACATAATAGGGTGAACGCTACAAAGGTCTACCAAGTGACCGTGCCATTTCTGAAAATGAGTGCCAAGTGTAACCTCTTAAGCTTTGCCAGGAAGAAACATGAACCTACTGGGGGACCTAACAGAGACCTACTGGACAGGCTGAGCCCTGACTGTTACCCAACAAATACCAGATTGAAGAAATAAATTGATGAAAGCTAATGGGCTTGCAAAAAAACAGAACACTTCAGTATTACTTTACTTTCTCTTGTTATCTTCTGTGTTCTTCATCAGGGTCAGATCCAAGCATTCTGAATAGCTGAGAGAATGGAAGCATTTCTAATAGGAATGTATTCAGTATCACTGTCCTTCCCTTCTGAGCCCACTTAAAATTCATCTGAAGTGGATAAATAAACAGTAGCTGTAAGTAACCATTTAGATTAGGGTTCACATCCCTCTTTCTATATTAAAAATATACATAAGAGCCAAAACTCCTAATTCTTGTATATCTTAGTCTTCATTTATTCTGGGTTTAAAGCCAGTTTACAGACAACTTGTCTGGGATTATTGCCAGTTTTTTGCTTTGCTTAGTCTCTTTTGTTCCTAAACAATGTTGATCACTTAATTTTTTTTCTCGTTTTATAAAAAATTCCGTCTTGGGTATACAATTTTTTTAAAAAAACTTATATTATATATTGGTTACAATCTGCAAGGACCTAAATAGGTAATGTATAACTGGATAACAATTCAGATGTGAATGGACAGGGCTATGAGTAGTGCAGCCATCTAACCTGGAAACAAATGGGGCAGTATTTGTTTTCTTTTTTCTTCTTCTCTTGTTTGCCTTCCCTATTGTCTTAGGATGGGCATTAGTCTACTGTGGAATAACAGGTGGGTGAAAAGTGCTATTTTTGGACTGCTTCAGTAAATTCCATACCTTATGGATACAGCCATTTATACATATTTTATACATTACTTTCCTATTATTGTATAAATTGTATTGATTTACTAATACTGTATAGAATGTATTTATTGCATATGAGATTTTGTAATTCTGGTTTGATTTGGGAACAAGGCATTGTTGATTGGGAATACAGCTTTTGATTTCTGTGTTTAGCATTATATAATAGGTTTTTAAGGGCCTGCAAGACTCCAACAACCATAAAAAGGCCCTTTCTAAACTGGAAGCGACATCATGCGAAAGGCAGGACTGGATGAATCCCAAGCCGGAATTAAGATTGCCAGAAGAAATATCAACAACCTCAGATATGCAGATGATACCACTCTGATGGCAGAAAGTGAGGAGGAATTAAAGAACCTCTTAATGAGGGTGAAAGAGGAGAGCGCCAAAAATGGTCTGAAGCTCAACATCAAAAAAAACTAAGATCATGGCCACTGGTCCCATCACCTCCTGGCAAATAGAAGGGGAAGATATGGAGGCAGGGACAGATTTTACTTTCTTGGGCTCCATGATCACTGCAGATGGTGACAGCAGCCACGAAATTAAAAGACGCCTGCTTCTTGGGAGGAAAGCGATGACAAACCTAGACAGCATCTTAAAAAGCAGAGACATCACCTTCTCGACAAAGGTCTGCATAGTCAAAGCTATGGTTTTTCCAGTAGCGACGTATGGAAGTGAGAGCTGGACCATAAAGAGGGCTGACCGCCAAAGAATTGATGCTTTTGAATTGTGGTGCTGGAGGAGACTCTTGAGAGTCCCCTGGACTGCAAAGAGAACAAACCTATCCATTTTGAAGGAAATCAACCCTGAGTGCTCACTGGAAGGACAGATCCTGAAGCTGAGGCTCCAATACTTTGGCCATCTCATGAGAAGAGAAGACTCCCTGGAAAAGACCCTGATGTTGGGAAAGTGTGAGGGCAAGAGGAGAAGGGGACGACAGAGGGCGAGATGGTTGGACAGTGTCATCGAAGCTACCAACATGAATTTGACCCAACTCCGGGAGGCAGTGGAAGACAGGAGGGCCTGGCGTGCTCTGGTCCATGGGGTCACGAAGAGTCGGACACGACTTAACGACTAAACAACAACAACAAATTGGAAGCTCCCAAGGGACTGAGACGACACCATTAGGTCCTCTGCACAATGTAACTGTCTCTGATGTGACGGTTTTCTTGTTTCTATCTCACTGATGTTTCAAATCACCACATGCAGTGTAGATATGACAGTAAACTCAGACTGTACCCCCATCTCATTAACCCTTCCGTCTGCACATTGCGTTAGACCATCTCTCTTCTTAATGATAAGATAATCAAAATGTGGCTGACAATTGAATTATCTTAATAACAATGAAGGTCCAACTGGCGCACATACTATCAAGTGGGAAGCTTGGGAAGCTTTTATAAGAAGGAATATTGTTGCATATACCTCCCATAAGAACCAGCTCAGAGCAAGGAAGGAAGTAACTCTGAAAAATAAGTTGAAATACTTCTTAAACCAGTTTATTACATTCCCCACACCTCATCTGTATTCAGAATTTTAAAGTGCTGAATATGAATTACATTACGTACTCTCAAGGAAGACAGAATATGCTTTAATATACTGATACCAATCATGCTGGGAAAGTGGTGAGCGAGCTGCCAACACACCACCTCAAGCAGCAAGAGTTCTATCCCTTTAATCAAGGATAAGAAGAATACAATGCACACTGCCTGAGCTAAAATAAATTTACAATTTTATATTTCTAACTCAGAACTGTACAGTAAAGGCAGAGAACCTCTCTTTCCTCTCATACGAGGAGAGCCCTGTGAGGAAAAACTGACAGAACTGGGCATGTTCAGCCTTGAGAAGAGAAGACTGAGAGGAGATATGACAGCACTTTTCAAATACTTGAAACTGAGTCATACAGAAGAGGGGCAGGATCTGTTCTCGATCATCCCAGAGTGCAGGACACACATCAATGCCTCAAGCTACAGGAAGCCACATTTAGGCTGAATGTCAGGAAAAACATCTTAACTGCTAGAGCACTAGAGCAATGGAACCAATGACCTTGGGAGCTGGTGAGCGTTCCATCGCTGGAGGCATTCAAGAGAAATTTTGACGACCATCTGTCAAATCTACTTGGGTTTGGATTCCTGCCTTGAGCAGGGGGGTTGGACTTGATGGCCTTATAGGCCCCTTCCAACTCAATTATTCTATGATTCTATTATTCTATATTTGACTTCTGTTTGGAACCTCCAGTCTGCGCCATTAGACGAACTAGTAATACCATGGTTTGACGCATAATTTTGTTAAATTTGAATGTATCCTTTGTGCAGATGATCCTTTATTGTATATTTATGAATGAAAGTCTTCCATTCCAGCTTTCATGAAGGTGACATGCTTTTGGAAACTTGTCCAGTGCTTCAATTAACTGGATGAAACCTGAGCTGATGTTAACAGGAGGCAAGATATCACAAGTGTTTTTGCTGATTGGCAATTTCAGTGGTCCCCAGATGTCACTAGCTGTCTTGAAACACTGATTCCTAAGCACATCTCACAGACAATCACATTAAATTTTAACAAATTGATTGCTGAGTTATCCTTGGATTTGGATAGACAAGCACCTTTAGTCTTGTCATTAGGAGTAAAGCAAATACATTCAAAATTGATATTATACCTCAGATAATATTATACCTTCTTATTCCAGAAGCTGTGTTTAACTGGCAGACACAGACAACTACAGTGCCACATTTTGAATCTGTGCTTTCTGACTATCTCACAGGTGGCTGCAAATGAAAACAATCCCTTCTAGCAACAACAGAGGTTGGTTGTTTTTTTTTCATTACCATAAATCATTTCATTTAATGCTCAGTTAACTCTGCAGGCATCTGTAGGATTGGCACTGTTGGGAGTTTTTGCAACGTCACATGCTGCTTTTAGTAGCTTTGACTGGGAGGGATCCTTCTGGGCTGGGGTGACTTTTAGTCTATCCAACACTAACCACTATTTCCTCCTGCCACTGAATTCAAAGAGAGCCCCACCTCTCTGCTCAGTGTTTTTTTCTTCTCTAGAGTATGTTGAAATCTGTTGCTGATAACAGTCATGTTTGTCAGTTTGCTGTTCGATCTGTTCAATTGTAAGTAATGAAACCTTTTATTCTTTCTCCTACTAATGTCTCAGAGTGAATTATTGGGACTGTAAGAGCCAGTTGATGAAAAAAGTTATAGACTAATCTGGGGAACTTGAAGCTATTCTGCTCTGTGAATCCTTGCACTTCTGCTGTGAAGTTAAAGGAATTTAACTCAAAACTGCAACAGACACTTCCTGTAAGCCTTCAGCAGTAGGTTAGGCATTCCTTTGCAGTATATAGAGAACATTAGGAAAGATAGCATGCAAGACATATTCCACAAAGGCTGAGGGGTTGTAATCTTGCTTCAGTTATTATTTTTCAAACATTATTCATTACAGATTGAAGCCAGCAGAGTAACTATGACCTCAATAGCTGCTGAATTCAGCTTGGCCAGCACTTGGGGCAAGTTTTAAGCAGATGTATGCTTTGATACAAGAGTTTTTACAGTGCTGTGTTGGCTCTTTATAAGATAATGGCTTCTAAACATAGGCTTCTGATGGTCTTGAACTATAACTCCAAGAGGCACTGCCTGTGTATAATAACTCTTGGTTATTATAGTCCATGTCCATATATAGGGTCAAACTTGGATTACCTACTAAAAGTATAGTTTTTAAAGGAAGATACAGAGCCTTTTTCCTTTTGAGAGAAGGAAGAGGATAAATGACACGTGCCATCTGCAGAAAATATTTCAATGAGCATGGTAATAATACTATTGTGAACATGTTCAGAACTTAACATTAATAGCAACAAGTTAATTTCCCAATTTTTCAAATTTAACTTTAACTAATTAACTTTTAAACCTAACATTATAAACCCTGCACAGTAATTAATGGCTGCCTTAAATCAATACTTATTGTATAAAATAGTACCAAGGCTGAAGTGCTGTTGTATCAAAAAAATGCAATGCAGCATCCTTAATTTTTATTTTATACGTATTTATATATATGTATATATATATGATGCCCAGATTTTGGAGACTAGAATATGGCAACCCTGGACCAAGGGACAGGCTGACCCCAGAGTGTCAGGGTAAAGTGTTCTACGTACTAAGCTTCCAACACCACCCTGCAACTCATCACACAGAATAATTTGAGCTTTCAGATAACACATAATATTTTGTTTGTTTATTGGTATATACCCCTTGGTTGCTTTTAAATTGCCAGACTTGAGTGGAGTTCTCTAAACACACACAACTCCCTGGACATGAGATAATGAAGATAATGGACCGTATTATTAATGTAGTTTGTACAGAAACTAATTATAAAATAATGAAAGAATACAATAATCTGTTAAAGAAAATGCAACCCCGCTGGACTTCTAAATGAAACTCTGCTAAGATTTATTTAACCATTTTCTAAACTCCAGAAACACATTACCAAAGCACACTGCAGGAAACAAAGCAACACTTGTGGAGAAAATGGCCTCTTTTAGGTGAAAATTAAAAAACACAAGTTAAATCGATAATATGGTCCATTGTACATTTTTGTTTATGCTATAAGCATAATCTAGTGCACTGCTAGCCCTTTTAGGGAGCAAAAGTCTGTTATTTTTACAGGCCATCATTCAAGGTTTATTCTCCCAAGGCAGCTCACGATATCATACAGTGTTCCCCAACCTTTTTTGTAGTGCGGACCAGCGGAGCCTCTGAGGGAGGTGGGGCGGCCGCTCGCGCTTGCGCTCTCCAACGCATGCGCGAAGTGGTTGGCGCACGCGCGTTCCACCACCGCTTCGCGCATGCGCAGGAGCGCCTGCCCACCCGCGCACCCACCCCACCCCTGCGCGTGGGCGCATGCTTGAATGGGTGAGGGAGTGCGTGCCAGCGGCGGCAGCCTGGGAGTCTGAGCATGGCCGGGGGGGCTCCCTCTGGCCGCTCGCCTCCCGACGGGCTCCAATGAGGCCGGGTCAGCGCTCCTTGCCGCCCTCCGCGGGAAATTCAAATACAGCCGCTGGTTCCGGAGCTGGAGGCACCAGCGGCGGCATCGGCCTGCTGAGGGCAGCAAGGAGTGCCGACCCCGGCCTCGTTGGAGCCCGCCGGGAGGCAAGCACCCGGCCATGCTCTGCCTCCCGGCTCTTGGCTACCCCCCCCCGTCACCGCTGCCACCGCCACCACCACCAGGAGGCGAGCAGCTGGAGCACCCGGCCATGCTCAGCCTCCCGGCTCTTGGCTACCCCCCCCCCATCACCGCCGCTGCCGCCGCCGGCGGGAGGTGAGCAGCCGGAGCACCCGGCCATGCTCAGCCTCCCAGCTCTTGGCTACCCCCCCCCGTCGCCGCTGCCACCAGGAGGCGAGCAGCCAGAGCACCCGGCCATGCTCAGCCTCCCAGCTCTTCGCCACCCACCGCCGCCACCGCCGGGCCACAAAGACAGACCCCCTGGCCCCCCCGCACGCACTCCCCTCCCCACAGCTGCTTTGCGCACGCGGGTGCTTGCGTGAAGGGGTGAGGGAGCACTCACGCCGGCGCTGGCACGCGCATGCATGCACAAAGCAGCTGTGGGGAGGGGAGTGCGTGCAGGGGGGCCGGCGGGAGGTCTGTCTTCGCGGCCCGGTCGGGCTCAAGCCACGGACTGGCAATGGGCCGCGGACCGGGGGTTGACGACCTCTGATATAGGAGATAAAAATGTATGCATAACATCCTAAACAGTCTATTAAATCCCAATACAACTAAATATAAGGCAACAATACTACACCAAAAGCAATTGGACAATGGTTGAAATCTTGTTGCTTAGCATAGTAAGCCCCAGTAAAGTAGCCTATTGAATCAGTGGGAATATGGTGAATCAACTCCTCTGTAAGTTCCATTGATTCAAATGGGCCGCCTCTAGTTGGGACTTACTTTCGCATCTGCAATTGACTTACCAAATCCCAACTGATCCAATAGGCCTACTCTAGTGTGGCTTACTATGTTAAGCAATGGAACCTCGGCCAATATGAGCAGAATTAAATAGTCTAAGCATAAGAAGTAAGAACAAATAGCAAAAAATTAAAAATGTAAGAAGCAGCTGTAAAACGAAGATCATTCAAATGTCAATTGAAAGTAATTAAAAAACACAAAAAGCCCAATATCCATTTAAAAGTCACTTGAGTACAGGGCATATGCACCTACCTCTAAAAGCACTAAAATGATCCCATCTCTAGTGCCATTTATTTTAATACTTCTTGGTAATTGGTCTGTGTCCCGTTCCCGCCTGTCCCTTGGTTGTTTAACCAATCAAAGGGCACAAGCTATGTGTCCTGTTGCTGCCGCCAGTTGATTACATCAACATTGTTTATTATTAATCACAGAGGTCCAGGCAATGTGTCATTTTAAAAAGAACCAAATAGAAATTGTTGTATAATCAATGTCATTAGCTCTTAACAAAACATCCTTCTTCATACACTCCCAACCGCCAACACTCTCTCTCTCTACCCCAAACTCCAAAATCACCAAACCTCAAATCTCCAATCTCCCAATCTTCTAATCTCCCAATCACCAAATCTGACTCTCTCCTCCCCCTGCAGAGACTCTTATATCTCCTGACTCCACCTCTCCAGCACTCTCATTGGTACGTGCAGATGATACAGTAATATTCATGACCTGGGTGGACACCACAGTCTGTCTTGCTGCACTGCCTTTAGATCTTTCCCTTCCCATGCATTATTTTCAAACCTGGGCCTGCATCCCATTGATAGGCTCAACTACAGCATTGAATCAGTGGGATTTACAGAAGTGTTAACTGACCATTCAGAATCTTTTTCAATGCATTTACTTCCGTCAACACTGCTTACAGGGCTTGAGGTTTTCATAATTTGAAAGCACCTAGATTTTTTTAAAAGGGGTTTATCTCAAATTCATAGAATGTAAAATTGGAGGATACACCAAAGGATATCTATCTACTCTGCCACCGTGCCAATTCAGGAATCCACAGCTAAACCATACCTGGCAGATAGCCCTCTGCTTAGAAACCTTCCAACAAAGAAGAATCCACCACTTCCCATGGACAAAAAGGAGGAACATGGGAACTACAGACCAGGCAACCTGACATAAATCCCAGGTAACATTTTGGAGCAGATTATAAAGCGGTCACTCTGCAAGCACCCTGAAACCATGCAATAATAACTAGAAGCCAACACAGATTTGTCAAGAACAAATCCTGCCAGACTTAGCTCAGTTTTTGATCAGGTAACCTCCATGGTAGATGGTGGGAATGCTGTAGATGTAATATATATTGACTTCAGTAAAGCTTCTGACAAAGTGACCCATGATATTCTCATTAGCAAGCTAACTGTGGGCTGGATAGAACAACTGTCAGATGGATAGACAGCTGGAGAAGGAGGCCCAGCCACCTGAGGAGGCCAATAGCCCCAGGCCTGAAGATTCCTTATGCCTGCTCTACTAAATTGTCATAAGCTAGCAGTCTGTGGTGCTCATTGGAAGATTTCTTGTAACATTTCCACTTAATGGTATATTTTTAAAGAATCATATGGTTATCAAAAGCAGCTATTTGATCTAACAAACTGGAACAAAATATGATATCTTAAAATTAACAAAAATCAGGATGCCTTTGTGAACCTTGAATTGTTTGCGTGCACAAAGATGTATTTCACTACCTATTGCCACTTGAATTTTCTAAGAAATGTCAGAGATCAAATATCTCAGATTAGAAACCCCATTATTTTTTCTATCTGTGTTTTTACAGGCACTACACTACCTATACATGGTACCATGTAATATATCAGATGATAGGTGTGGGAGTTTTCTTTTACAAAAACTAATTTGCCCAAGACATTGTTTGTCTAGCTGTCTTGTGAGATTGCATTGTCCATGACAGATGATTTCAACATCCATAAAATGTGAGCTGATAGTCAGCCACAGAATACCACACTTCTGTTGCTTCCAAATTCATCAGATTTCAAGGTGAATCAAAGAATAATAACCGTTAAAAGGAAGTGGCATTTTATTAATGGCTATTGCTAGCAGAACACATTGGTTTCTCCAGGGCCCAAAATCAACAATTAACTTCCACAGCTGTTGTGCCTTTAACAGCTGACTTACAAACTTCTTGCTAAGCTCTTATCTTACCAAAAACAGAAGCTATCAAGTAGAAGAGCTGAGTTACCCAAGTGACAATGTGTGATATTCTTTGTCGGACAGATTCACTGGGCCTGTGGGCTTCCAAAGAGTTCATGTAGTGTTACTGGCATGTTAATTGCAAGAAGAGACCATTAACATCTTGAAGTTGTTTTGTCATAGGAGTCCTTTTTTTCAAAAGCCACTTGTTCTCCACAGGATGCTGATATTTATTTATTTATTTATTTATTTATTTATTTATTTATTTATTTATTTATTTGGATTTTACCCCGCCCATCTAGATTCAAACAAATCTACTATGGGTGGCTTACAGTCCGAGCAATATAAAACAAGAATTAAAACAGACAACATCCAAACAAACAAACAAAAAAGAAAAGTAAGCAAAGCTGCAACATATTACTGGATTTCATCCACTGAATGCCTGTTCTAGGCTTGGTTGTCTCAGGAAGGTAGGACAGCACTTTGTGGATTCTCCAGCTCACTCAAGAGTGCTCAACTGCAGCACTGGACAGAGATGCCACACAGTCATGTGTATCTTTTTGACTACATTTTCCAGGAATTCCCTCAGCCACAGCTCTGGGAACTGTTGCCCAAAGTGCTTAGAGGAATGTTCAGTCAGGCACAAGTGTTTGTAGGAATTTTCAGTTAGCTGCATTTGGGACCTCTCTTGGGACCCATGAGACTGGTGTGAAGACAGGGACTTTGCTGGGAGGAGCTAAGCTCCAGAGGAATTGCAAGGCATTATGGGACTGGTAGTGTTTCGTATGCAGCCTAATGGGCAGAGAGACTTTGCAAGAAGTAGTGTCATTTTCTCCTTGTAGAATAAAGCACACGCTCACAGAGCAAGCACAAAGCAATGGCCTGATTGTTCATAAAGACATGAACAGCACACCCAGTGCTACTACTTTTACTACAAGGAAATAGTTTTTTTTTTCTAATACTGAGGATATTACAAAAAAGTGCAAGACCGTACAGAGGTTCTTAAGTATCTACCAAAAAAAGCACCTGGAGCTCACTTTTTTCATTGCTCTGTGTTAACACTTGCCACAACTGAAACGATAAAATCCAGCTGAGTTGACTTCTCACTTCTCTGGAATGAAAACTGTCCTTTAGTACACGGATGTGCCCAGACAAGGCCAGGACAAACCTGCTGTTTCCTTAAACTAGGACTGGGGGACATATAGCTCTCCAGATGCTGTTTGACTTCTCTCCCATCAATGTTACCCCCATCGCTTATGATGAGGGATAATGGGAGTTGTAATTCAACATCGTCTGGAAGACTGTTGCCCACCCCATCTTTGCAAAATCAAGTGGATTTTTACCTTCAAAACCGTTGGATTAGAGAGGTTCCTGGGATGTCATTCAGCCTAATTCTGAACTCATAACTTAATATATAAATATACAGAACCAATCTGTATATTCAGCACCAATCACAGCTTTCTGAAAACAGCAGAAAAACAGTCCAGTGAACCTGAACACTCTGCCAACAATTTTCCATAGGAATTCCAAAGGAAGGATTTAACGTGAAAGAGCAGGCTAGAGACCCATTAGTTCCACTCCTACCCAGTGCTTGTTCACTCTCTTTCCCAGAAAGCAACTCCTTGTCTCCTTGTGTGCAAAGCAATGTCCTTCGTGCAACCCCAGTGCTCATGCAGCCTATATCAGGTCCTTTTCTTCTATCTCCTCATCTCAAACTCTACCTCCTGTCCCTTTTCCCATTCTTGTCAAGCACCAGGAGTTCCCTTCTCTTTTTCCTCTCGGTTGCCAAATATTATTTACCCAGATCTAGCCAGTCACATCTGCCCAGTTTTGCAAAGTATTTGCTTATTATGCAAATCATATGGTGAGGTATCATAAAAAGACTAATGAGCATGCACACAAGTATCTGCACATAGCACACTAGCTTGTCAGTCAGCCTTGCTCCCACTGACATTGTTTTATATATAGGGCTTTCTTACAATCTTTGTATGTTATTCAGGGTTGCCAAACTGGGAGCCTAAGGTGGTTTGTGCACTTCATCTTGTTCTTTTATCACCTTTCCCACTTCACTGAGTTCCTGTGTCATTAAAAGGAGTTGGTGATGCAGAGATTTAAGAGGTATACTTTTGCCAGGAGTGGGGATTCTACAAAGTTTTGGATCCTGTTTGAGGCACATAATTTTCCCTACATGCAGCCTCATGCCCACACCCCGTCTGCCAAGAGGTAGCAATCACATTGGCCTGATCAAGATTTCTTTAAGGATTATGAGTTTATAAAGGAGAACAGCTGTGTGTGCTAACAACAACGGAAGTCCTGAGAACAGTTTCTTTTTGGACAAGTCCCAGTAAATCACAGTAAGCATGATTTCAGGCCACACTTGTAGGGGCACTCTGAAAGTTGTAGCTCAACAAGGCAACTTTTCCTCACCCTGAGTATCCGTAATAGTGCTATATAATGCCTTAACCATTGGTAAAGTCATCTCATCAGCTACTCATGACCAGAGCATAGGGATCCCCCTTCCTTGATCCATGAGCTGCTCCAAGAAGCACCTTAAAGACTATGAATTTTATTTGGCATTAGATTTCGTGAACTCCTCCTGCATTTGAGGAAGTGGGCTGTAATTCGTAAAATCTTATGCAAAATAGAACATCCATCTTTAAGGGATCACAAGTCTCTGTCGGTTTTGGTATAAAAGGCTGGCATGTACTATAAGGTTTGAGGATGATAGATTCTACCAATTCTGTGCCACAAAGATAAGATCAAAACAGGAAATGATTTGGTCAGGAAAGGATGTAGTCTGCTTGCCCCACCATGCAAGTAGCATGCATTGTTTGCCACAAATATGTATAGGCCTTGTGAAGTACAGGAAAGCTACATTCAAATGGCTCTTGGTTAGCTAGATCACGTCTATATCACATGTGCAATCAGCTGTCATGTTTGCCAGTGTCTTTGAATCTTCCATAAGGACAAACAAATGCAATTTTCACAATAAACAGAGCTGCTATGAAGATGATAAAGCATCCATCATCCTATCATGTAATCAAAGTCATTATCAGCCCAATTACAATGAAAGTATTTTAATGGCAATCAGACAAAAGAAGTTACACTCCCCTCCTTCTAACTAAGGTACCTTTCCTTGTAAACAGTAATTAAGATGCACAGGAGAGTCTTCCTCCATTTAGACAAACATACTCTCATTTTTACAAGAAGATAAGAAGTTGTTTGCCACTTGCCATGGGGAGAGCATCCATTACAGGAGATAATGTGTTTGTCATACCCTTAGTATTCTTATGCAGTCCTCCTATTTATTCTACCTCAGTTGGAAGTTCCAAAACCAAAGATTATATTGATAACTTTTAAATATTATTTTGATACTCTTTTTCTTATTTTATTCACACCATTTAACAAACATATGTACGTACCTTTATGCTACTTCAGCTGCCCTATATCTCTCACTAGCATGTCATTGATAAAGATCACCTATTTATCACAGAGCCGTGGCAAAGTCTTGCCATCTCTAGGTCCAACTGAGTGAAATACTGCAAATCTACAATCCCATCTTTCTTCATTTTCTTCATACAAGTAAGGGGGAGGGGGGATTCCATGAAGATTACAGCTCTGGGAGAACTAGCCTGCCATTTCCCTTGTACATTTTTTCAGGCATAAATCACACACACACCCGCAATTCCTGCCTACTTAACCATGTCAACAACATTTCCTATTCTTGGTTGATGAGAAAGACTGAGGAGATGTTTACCCTACATCTATAAAACTCATTCAAGCTGTTCATGAGAAAAGCAAAGTCAACATGTTTAGTAATGTACACATTTTTAAAAAATCAAACTTACATAAACATAAAAGACAGGGGAGCAGGGGGGCTCAGCATTTAATCCTTTTTCTTTAACTCAATGTGGAATCAATACTGTGTTGGATACGAGCCTGTTCCAAGAACTGACTGGATGATGTGCCAAGGAAATGCGAACCAAGGGCTTCCATTTGAACTAGAGACATAATAGGCTTCTAAAACTCAACATAAAAGCCAGAGAATAGAGAAGAGATATACTAGCACAATTCTGACCTTCATGCACATGCAGCCACTGACAAGGATGAACTTACAGAGCACACACAAACTTTGAAAACTTGAACAGTGTCTCAGGGTAGGTCACCAAGATTTCAGGAGCCTTCCAGCAGGAAAGTATCCATGTTTTTATCCCTTGAAAGTTCCTGGACACTTACTTCTGACACTAAAGCTCTTTCTTGTAGAAAAATAACGTATCATTGCACACTGGAAATTAAAAGAAAAACAGACAGGTGCTTGGTAGTCCCCAGATGCTAAGCTGTTTACAACATGCATTTTTGTGCTGAGGGAAAGCTATATAAACTCCCAAAACAAAGAGAAAACAGGCAGCCCAAAGGATACCTCCTATGAGTTGGATGCTAGAGATCTGCTAAATGGGGGATTGTTGAACTAGCATGAAATTACATTGTTATGTTTGTGCCTCTGGCTTCTAAACATGCTTAATTCTTGCTTTATATTCCAATATATTTTATGATTTAAAAAATGAATTTAAGCTTGATCTCAGAATAACTCCACTATTTTATATATGGACTCTTATACATTAATAGGTGCATTAGTGAAGCCTATCCAGGTGGCAGTTAGAAAAGAGGATCCGAGTATGTTCAGTTCAATGCCCAGTCTAGAGCTAGCAAAATACAATGACATATCTTGGGTGAACTCCCCGTCTTCCTTTACCTCCTTTACAATTCTTTAAATTACTTTGTTGGATCCAGACTTAATAATGGTTTCATGCTCCCATTGAAATCAAAAGGACCAAAGTTAGTTAGTAACTTAAGTCCCACTGATTTCAGTGGCTCTCTTCTGAGAATGTTACCTAGCGGTTCGAAAGCATGCAAAATGCAAAAATGCGAGTAGATAAATAGGTACCACCTCGGTGGGAAGGTAAACGGCGTTCCGTGTCTAGTCACGCTGGCCACGTGACCACGGAGGATTGTCTGCGGACAAACGCTAGCTCTATGGGTTGGAAACGGAGATGAGCACCGCCGCCTAGAGTCGGACATGACTGGACAAATTGTCAAGGGGAACCTTTACCTTTACCTTTTACATTGTTTCCACAGTAGACCCCACACCCTCCAAATAGTGCTATGCATTCCAGACATATTGTCTGAGATCCTGTTGTGCAACTTGCCTTGTATAACATTGATGACATCACCAACCACCGTGATTTTTCTGAAATTATAGACGTTCCCCCTGTGCTGCTTTGCCCAGTGGCTTCCCCAAAAAGAAAGAGACCTCCAGCAGGAGAGGGGGGATTGGAAATCTTTAAATTCTGAAAAAATTACCACCACAGATTGCATTGTTAACCTTATAAGGTGTATCTTTTGACAAGATTTCAGCCATTTTCTTTGCAACACATCGTGAGCAGACCTTCACACAGGCAATCTCGGGGAGAGCCCAAAAAGTTATTTTTTAGATTACATCTCCCACATGCCAGTGGCCATTCCGGGTGAAAGATTTAAGAATGCAAAAAGGTAACTTTTCTAAGGTTTGATGGTAGAAGAATAAGCAGTTCTAAGTTTGATCAATAGAAAATTGCCTGAAGGAACCTTATGTCTGCTGCACTAAGTTCCCTGAAGGAAAGGGAGTCTATAAATGTCACACATAAATAACTTATCTAAATCTGTTATTCATAAATGCACAAACTGCATTTCTAAACCTCAAAAGAGTTTTCAGTTAATGACACCTACATTTCCTATTTTCATATGTGAAAGCCCATGGTGAATTATTATTTTAATCGTAATAATAAGAGGAAAAGGAGTCAATTGGGGATAGTATATGAATTTTCTCAAACCTTAACAGAGATTCCATCGAGCTGTCTATCTGAAGCACTGCCACGGCAACTGGCTCTGTTATATATTATTAACACCGATAACTCTCAAGCCTTGCGTCACGCATGACATAAACTATTTAAAACGAAGCCAAGGATGACCAGCTTAGCTTGGTCTACTTAGATCTATTTTGATCATTCAGGCTCAAGTCATTGTTGTGACAGGATTTCAGTCTTGGAACTGTCAATACCATAAGTCACATCACAGCAAGGGCCTGCAGATCTGTCTCGGTGACTTTGGTGTACTCAAGAGATCAGTGAACTGGAAAAGGGGCTCACAGATCAGATGAAGAGAAAACATTCACATGTAGCAGCTAAGGGCATGCCTACTGAAGGGGTGAAATGCATTTATTGCTTCACCGAGCAAGGTAAAATGGAGTAAAAAGTTGACCGAATGAACAGGCTCCAAAGATGCAAATCTAACCAGACATGATTTCCGTCACACTTTGACTCATGCCATTCCCACTAAAAACTGTGTGGGTTCAGAGTTCACAATATATCTTTGTGATATCAGGTTGCTGCTGGCTAGGGCCTTAGCATTTATTTCATTTTAAAACATTTACTCCCTGCCTTATCTTCAAAGTGTTCAAGGGAGCTTATGGCAAAAATCAATAACTAGCAACTAAAAAAACATATTTTCAACTTACAGCATGAAACACTAAACATTAAAACAGGGAAACTGTTCTTTACCCTGTTGTTGTTCTGTGCTACCAAGTTGCCTCCAACTTATGGTGAGCCTATGAATGAGTTTACCTCCAAAATGTCCCGTCATCAATAGCCCTGATCAACTCTTACAATCTCAAAGCTGTGGCTTCCTTTGGAGAGTAAATCCATCTTAGATTGGTCTTCCTTTTCTCCTTCCGCCTCCAACTGTTCTCATGAGTCTTTCCATGATGTGCTCATCGTATAACAAAATTAACAAAACAAAACAAAAAGTGTAACAGCCTCAGCTCTGTCATTTTTGCCACTAATGATGTTCAGGCCTGATTTAATCTAGGACCCTCTTTTTTGTCTTTCTGGCAGTCTGGGGTATCCATAAAGCTCTCCTCCAGCATCATATTTCAAATCTTTTTCCTGTCAGCTCTCTTCACTCCCCAGTTGTCACATCTATGCATAGTAATGGTTGATCTTAGTTTTAGTCTCCAGCGACACTTCCTTATACTTTATGATCTTTTTTAGTTCCTTCATAGCTGCCCTCCCAAGTCTCAGCCTTTTTCTGATTTCATGGCTACAGATTGATGACAGAACCAAGGTATACAAAAATGTTAACAATTTCAATATCTTACTTACTTGCTTATTTATTTATATATTTATTTAGTTAAAATATTTTATCCCACCTTTTTCCGTAAAAAGGACCCATTGTCCACATGAAAGTTATGTAGTTATTCTTTTCTCATGATTTTCGCTTTCTTAATATTCAACTGCAGTCCTGCTTTTGCATTCGCTGCTTTGACCTTCATCAGGAGTTGTTTCAAGTCATTGCTGCTTTCTCTCATAATATGGTGTCATTCACATATCTTAAAATTACTGATGTTTCTTCCACCAATTCCACTGCCTTCAACTGAATCTAGTCGGTCTTTCCCTATATGTTCAGCATACAGAGTTAACAGATAAGGAAATAAAATACACCTTTGTGTGACACCCTTGCCTATGGGAAATAATTCTGTTTCACCATTGTCTGTCCTAACAATATAAGTTACATATTAGAACAATAAAGTGTTGAGGCGTGCCCATTTCTTATAAAACGGGTTTTCATGGTCCACACAGCTTTTCATGGTCCACACAGTCACGGCTTTGCTGTAGTCCAGAAAGCATTGACTAGTCTTCTAAAATTCTTTGGTACACTCCAGTAGCCAGTGAATATTTCAGAATTCAGCCTAAACATTGGGCATTTCTTGCTCCATAAAGGGTAAAGGTCTTTGTTGCAACAGCACAAGCATCATTTTGCTTGCATGATCAAGCAATACAATGGTCCCATAGCTACTACGCTGCTTGGCATCTCCTTTTTCTGAGAAGTGGAATGTATATTGAATCTTTCCAGTCTGTGGGCCATTGTTTTGTTTTCCATATTTGTTGGCATATTCTTCTAAAGAATTTTAATAGATTCATTATCTGTAACTTTAAACTGTTTTATTGGTTTCTCATCTATTCCTGGTAAATTATTTCTTCCAAGTGCTTTCAGAGCAGTTTTCACTTCGATTTCTAAAATTGGAGGGTTTTCATCACAGTATTCTTCTTCAGAGGAATCTGTTATCTTTGCATCTCTTCTGTATAGTTTTCCCAGTATACTGTTTCCACCTTCTCTTTATTTTATTTTGATGAGATGGCATGTTCCTCTGCTGATCTTTCAGCATCCCTAACCTATGTTTAAATTTCCCCTTGATCTCTTGGACCTTGTGAAACAAAACTCTTGTTTCTCCTCTCTTTTTTTTCCAATTTAATTTTTTTAATTCATTTTCAATAGGGATAGGATTTGGTGATAGAGGGCTGGGGGGCTGGGGGAGTGGACATGGGTAGGGGAAGGGTAAAATTCCAGAGAGCGAGAGGGTACTTTTACATCCACTTATACAACTATACTAGAATAAAAAGATAACAAAAAAGAACAATTTAAGAGGTTTTACCAGAATTACTGTAGTTACTAATCTTTTCATTCCCTGATTGGACCTTCGCGTTCTTCTTTTATCTATGCTTTCCAGTCCATATTTCAACTATAAAATCATTCCAAATTTTTGCATACTTTTTAAGATAACCATGTTTCTGTTTTTTTTCCAATGTTTCGCATATTATAGCTACAGTAGTTACGTGTATTATCAAATGTTTCATTTCTTTATCTACAATCTCAGACATAATACTCAATTAACACAATTCCAGTTCAAGTGATATCTCACAAAATACAATTTTTTTTCAACATTTCAACATTTTGTATACTAATCTGCAATAATCTCCAATAATTTTCTGCTTCCCTACCTGTCCACCCAATATGGTTGAAAGTACCCTCCTGTATTTATTTCCAACACTTATTAAAAAACATTTCATAAAGCGGTTCTTGATTTTCATAATATAAGTTTTGAAGACAGATGTGTCCAATTTTAATTTCTATAATTGATCGTAAATTCTTTTAGGTCTGATGTTACTCTACTCTTTTCATATGAGTTTCTTGGAGGCTCATTTTATCCATCTTTGTTATTAAGGTTTTCTTTCCTCTTCTTAGATCCTCTTTTTTCCATGGTGGGCTTTCCTTTGGCACTTCCCACTTGGTTTTCTAGCTGAAATTCTGAACTTCCTTCTGAGTTTGGTCCTAATGATCCACTTGTTTCTCCTCTTTTGTTGTTCTCTTCCATTTCTTTATGTTGATAATTGTAATAGTTCTTTTTGTCTCTTTGTGATAGTTGCTAAAAAGGTGCATTTGGATTTTAGACTGTATTTCTGTCACCTTTTGCTTCTCGTCTGCCCTTAATAATTTTAGGTGTTTCTTCAGCCAGCCATCTAGGCTTTTCTTTTCTTTCTTTCTTTTTTCTTTTGACTAAAAGAATTGCATTTTTTCCATTCTTCCCGGATATCTTTGGTTTCAATCCACAGTTCTTCTCGTTTATGGTCAGCTGAGTGAAGTTATGTAACTATATTCTTTATGTGGACCTTAAATGAATGCATCAGAAATGTTATTCAAATTATATTTTGCCATTATAATTCTTCTAGTGTTCTTTCAGCTTTATTCTAACTGTTGATATTAATAACAATTCATGGTCAGTTCCACATTTTGCTCCTTATCTTGTTTTGGTAGAGAGAATGTAGCTTCTCCATTTAGTTCTTCCAGTTATGTTGTCTGTTTGATTTCTGTCTTGACTGTCTGGTGATGTCTCTGTATACCGTTGTCTGTTCAGTTGCCTGAAGCATGTATTTGAAAAAAACACATTGCTGGCTTCACAGAATTCTAAGAGTTGTTGTCCTGCTTTGTTTCTGACTCCCAGGCCAAATTCTCCAACAATATTCGATTCTGTTTTTTTTCTCCTGTTTTTGCATTTCAGTCACCTATGTCTTGTATGATGTGAGTTCAATTTCTTCCTGGACTGTTGCAGAACAGATCTTGATTTTTTTTCTTCTTCTTCTTCTTCTTCTCTAGCATCTGCTCTTTACCATAACTGTGTATAAATTGGTCCCCTCAAATAATGTTGCCCTTGTGTTTAATTGCCTCTTTACAAGAATCCTGACCCAGGAATGTGAAAATAACCTTCAACTTCACCCATAGGTGAAATGTTTTAAAATAAAGCACTCAATCTTGGGTCAATACTTCAATGTCTCTACAGGGGCACCATTGTGGATTTCTGGAGTGGCAGATGCCAAGATTCAAGAGCCTGTGCTTATATCTGTGCCAGGTGAAACTCTGCAAAATGTATGCATTTCTAAATAATGTTTGTTGTTACTACTGCCTGACTTTATTTCTCATAATTATTACCATGGTAATCTTAACAGTACATGACAGAAAAGCAAGTGGATGTATAGCTTAAGCAGACCTTCTTAGAAAATGAGTTCCTTCAATGTTTAACACAATTGTCCAGTAGTGATAAGATGATCAAAGATAGATATATTTCTGAAGCATAATTGGAACTTGTCAGCATTTTTCTGAAGATAGAGTGTTGTGTTTAATTATTGGAAAGCATGACATTTAACATATTTTCCTAATGTTTTCCTCTCCTTGGCAGAGGCATCCATAGGACCAAATCCTATAGGCAATCAAAAATGTAAGAATTATCTTGCTAGTCAAGCCAACTTTAAGTCTTAAGTGATGGCCAGCTGGATGCTAAGGAAATGGTTCCTTCCACAGCTTGGTGGTTCCTGTTTTGTGCTCCAGCTCCCAGAATTCCTTAGCCAGCATGGCTCCTGGCCAAGTAGCCTGGGGGATTCCTGGAGCTGTAGTGCAGAAAAGGTTACTTATCCAAACTGTATTTCCCTCCATTGTGTCCTCTTTGTAAACACCCAGGAGGAAGAAATTTACTCAGGCCATACACACTTCCTTAGAGAATTATCTGGGAAAGCTCATTGGTTTTCCATCAGTTCTTTCATAGCCTGTGAGGTTAAGGCATACACAAGGCATATTGATGATTCTTTATACATCTGCCTTACAGTATTATTCCTTAGCGGTTATGGATTCCAGCAACAAACATGGCATGGAGCCAGTTGAAAATTCATTGTCTCCCCACCACTACCATAAAAATAAAAATCCTAAAACAAAATGACCAGGAAGAAAATGCTCATTTAAAACTGGATGGAGGCCATGTAACAAATTTGCAAGGAACAATTAATCCAAGCAGAGATGATACTCACCAATAAAAGATGCTATTTTGTTGAGAGCTTGGGCCATGTAGTTCACAGCAGTCACTGAGGATTTCTTTCAGAGGAAAGCATAAAGAAAGAACCTACTAATCCTACAATACAGCTGGCTTTCTAGAAGGCCTCATTTCACAGCAATAATAAAGGGTTCAAATGAATACAAAACTAAATTCATTAGAATTTGCTGACAAGATCAGTGCCTTGGAAGTTCACCAAAATCCCTTTCACGCATTGAAATGAACACGGGTGAGGGTCAGTTTGAGAGATGGTGTGAAAGAGTGCTCACATATACGCACATAAGCTTGCTGCATAATCATGGAGAATCCATGATGGCAGAGATCTAGTGAAGCATTTTTCAAGGCTTAATTTGAAAGTGTAAGCAGGGAAAGCATTGAAGCCCCCCCCCCTCCCCCGGCTGTCTGCACCTGAAGAAGGATAATCTGACAAGGAGACAGTCTGCTATACATAGAGCCTTTCCATGAGATCAGGACCTCTGGTGATCTCCATATGCCACAGGAGCCCTCCTCTTCAAACTGTTCCTCTCCCTGTGGAAACAGGGATAGGCAGGGGGTAGGGCTGGAGCACTCCCCCCGCCCCGTCCACACTTCGAAATTACCTTGAAAGCCTTTTTTTAGAAACATGTACAAATGTGATTTAAATTTTAGTCAGTACGGAATGCATAAAAGTGTAGATTAGGTAAAACATGCACAAGGAAACGGCATCTGGATTTTAATGCCAGAATTAAAAATGAAATCTTGCAATGTTCACATCTCCCAGCGGAGCAAGACCTTACATCGTCCCAGCACTCAGGTTTGTTGGTTCACAGAAATGAAGACATCAACTGTCATCACTTTCACTCTTCCCTGTTCCTCCTGATCTTGGCTATAATTTCTCACAGTAGCTTGTGGGCTCTTCACAGCATCTTCAGGGGATGGGTTTTCCTGGCAACAGTGCATGGCTGTGAGTTTTCCTTGTAAAGAGAAATATTTTGCATCATGTCAATCTTGAATGGGCAGTAAAGACTCTTGGTCTTAATGTGCTGTCAAGTTGGAACCAAGTTACAGGGATCCAAACCGGGCTTTCAAAGTAGTGAAATATTTGAGGGGTGGTTTTACCAGTTCCACCTCACCTCCCAGTGAGTTTCCATGGTGTGTAGGTTGTAGGCAGGGGAATTCTTACATGGGGGCAACAGAATTCTCAGCTGAGATGTTTTTCTGGACATGAACATGTTGGCTAAAAGTGCATCATCCTACCTCCAGAGAGTTTCTGTCTCCCCCACATCAAACTCAAAATCCATCTGCTTGCCGTGTATGTGGAAAAAAACACTAGACACTGCAGGGCAAATAGTTTATTGCACGTAATTCTTAGTCCATCACTATCCACTACAACACACTGGGTAAGATTCATTTTTATATCAGTGGTTCCCAACCTTGGGTCACCACATTTTCCTGGACTAAAATTCCCAGAAGCCTTCACCACCAGCTGTCCTGGCCAGGATTTCTGAGAGTTGTAGTCCAAGAACATCTGAGGCCCAAGGTTGGGAAGCACTGTTTTATATAAAACCTGCTCCTGATGGAGGTGAAGACTTTGCTGATAGGAATCAACCCAAACATCTGATTTTGGAGGATTCTCCTGGGAAGCATGGCTATGAGGATTGACACTATATCACTGGTTAAAGTTAAAGAACACTTCTGCACATGCTTACAAATTTGCTGTCTTCAGGTGTCTGTCTCATCTAGCAATTGCTGACTATGCATGAACACAATCTCACAACATTCTTGCTTTATCCTCTGATCTGAAGTAGCAGTATGCAGCCAAGAATTATGGAAGGGATACAGTCATACCTGGAACTAGCTGGTTATGAATGTTGGTGCCATCACTATTTCTAGATGCGGCGATTCCATTTTTAGCAATTATACCTAATAGCCATTGATGGAACTCTCTCATACAAAATTGTCTAATCCATTTTAAAACCATCCTCAGCTGCCATCCATCATTACACGTTGTGGTGAAAGGTATCGCATGAGCTAATTATGCGTTGTGGAAGTAAGTGTTTCATTTTGCTTTCCTGTCTCTACTATCAATCAGCTTCATTTAGGGGACTGACCTAGCAGCATCCAGAGGTAAAGACCAGCTGATTAGTGTTTTGGGTAGCCAGCACAATCTGACAGTGACAAACATTTCTTGCTGCATGCTCAGGAGGGAGGGAGAGCAGGAATTAACATACTTCTACAATTTATCTGGAGCTGAACTTAAGTACAAATGCACCCCTTAAACCAAATCCATTAAATGTCAGGATCTTTGAAAAATAATCTTCCAGTCATATAAAAGCAACACATCTTGTCAGGTTTTGGACTTCTGTCCTTTTTTTGTCATAGTCAATTGGGATTTTAACAGAACTTTTCGGAGGGTTTTTTAAACTACATTTTGTAAATGGGTACCACTAACTGAACAGCAGTTCATAGAGGTTTTGAATAATAATTTTAAATAATTGATTAATTAAAATAATAATCAAATAATAAAAATCAAACAATTCTCTCTTCTGACTAGAATCTGAACTATCTATGATTTAGCTCCTCTGTGGCAAATCACACCTAAAACTTCTAGATAACCTGCTGTACGGTGGTGACTTTACCTACCATCATCCCTGATGTTCATCATGCTAAGAGGGACTGATGTGAATTGTAGTTCAGAATATCTGGAGGATGCCACAACTAGAAGATGATTTCTGGGTCAAGCACTACCTCAGTGGAGCTTTCAGTCTCAAATGCTACCTTAATCCTGGAAGTACTAGCATTCATGTCAGGAGATTACAGTCTTTAACCATCCAGGGGCAGAAACGCTCATCCCTGGATCTGGTAGACCACACCCACTAGGATAACCCCTGCCCCAAAAAACACTTCTTACAAAACGGGTGGTGCTGGGGAAACTCTTGTGCCCTCTAGTGGCCAACATTTTTTAAAAATGGCAAAATGGGCATGTGTGAGTGCCCTCAAAACATTACAAAGTATCCCCTCCACACTCCCTGTGAGGCACAAGAGGACATTTTGAACCAATTTTCTTTCCAAAAAATATTAATCTTGGGGGTTGAGGAGCCAGTATTGCTGAGGGACCATATGTTTCCCACCCATAATTTACATACCAGTTATGTAGAATTTATGGCCATCAAGTCAGATCTGACTTTGAGCAACCCTAATAAAGCTTTTAAGGTAAGTGAAATATTTAAGGAGTGGTTTTAGCAATTCCACACTCCCAGTGAGTTTCCATGGCAAAGCGGAGATTCAAATCCAGGCCTCCTGAGTCCTAGTCCATTACTCTATCCACTACACCACACTGGTTATCAGTTATGTAGATACCTTTGTTTTAATATAACAACAGGTCGTGGCAGACTGAGCCCAGAATCAGAATGAAAGTAATGCACTAACAAGAAGGCTTCTGCTGGAGATCCAAAGGCAAGATCCTAAAGCCATCCAGAGTAAATTCAGGGCAGTTGTGTCTGAAAGCACACATGGAGAGTTCAAGAAGCACAGTCAAGCAGTCTAAAAGTCATACACAGCAGGGAGTCGGGACACACAACTGAAAGGATGTGGAGCAAGAAAAGATGTTGTCTCCCAAAACACATCCACTCCCAGCTTGAAGTTTGTACAGCTGAGCTCCTGGAACATCACCCAGAGCTCAGCTGCAGGCATTTGGCCACCTGGGAAAGGAGGTGAACAGCAGGATTTGCCTTACTGCTTTCCCTGGAAGGAAGAGCCGTCCCTCAAGGAGAACCCCCTGTGCCCAAGGAGACTTGAATTGGGTTTTAATATGCACTTTTCTAGATGTACCTATTTTTAATTCATGCTGTGAGCTGCCTTGTGTTATGTACTGGGGGAAAAGAAAGATATTATAAATCAAACAAAGAAAATGTTTTTAAAGCATTAAAGAGGAAAAGAATATGTGAAGGCTAGCTAATTACATCTCTTTTGCCCCGTGCCAGTTCCTCTTCCCTTTGAGTTCATCAGTCATATTATCAATCCTGATATCTCAAAGCTAAAGTGAATTCTGCAGTTCCTCAGACTAAAACATGTGCAGATGTGCAAATAAATACCACAGAATTTGCCACTTCTTAGCATGTAGAAGAGTTATTCTTTTAGTGGCCAATCTTTCTGTCAGCACATAAGACATCAGGGCTGTAGGTACTTGGTGCAGACGCTCAGTTTTCAAACTTGTCTTTAACTTTCTGAAAGAAAAAAGGACCATATACTTCTAGCCTAAGATTGCTTTAAATGTGTTTTAGAATTTGTTTCTTTTATCTATTCCTTGCTCCCCACGTTGTAAAAGAAAATAATTGCCAATATTATTTCAGAAAGAAGACTATATCAATTGAGTGATAAGGTTTTGAACAACAAAATCAAAAGGGTTGATAGCAGAGAAATGAGGGAGGTGACAAAAGAAAGGCATGTTAGAGGTTTAGGGGAAAAAACATACACTTCAAAAATCATCCATAAAGCAAGGATCTGAAGGACTCTTTACTACACTTAATCTCCATCTCACTTCCACCATTACATTATTGTCATTTCTACTCAGCTGAATTATATGGCGATTAAAATTTACAGGCCTTTTATGCACCAATGACCATGTTTTTGAAGCCATTTAGAACATCTCTTTCTGTCTCCCTGAGGATTTACGACACACTCAGCCTGGATCTGAGTGATGAAAACTTGGGTTTTGAAAGGAGTGGAAGCTTTACTAATGCTCAGGGCTGCGGAGAGGGGAATGGGGGAAAGAGAATCAGCTTGTCCAATATGCAACCCCCAGCCATCAGCACTTCAAATTTATAGGGCATAGTAAAAGAGCTGTGTGCTTGCAGATAAGTCCTCAAAGAAATAAATATCAGAGGTCGGGACTCTTGCATTTTTCATGGTTTCAGTGGTGCTTAAGCAGTAATTCATTGTCCACTCTTTCATTCTTATGTGGAACAGAATAAAATATTTATTCTGCATAAAACTCTGCCCTTGTAAAGCTCTCACTGCTCAGAACTACAAAACCCCAAAAAAAAAACCCAAGTCCCAGTCCTCCTAAATTCTGAGCTGATTCAAAGGGCTTTACAGCTTTGTAAAAGCTACAGGATAAGCCAGGCATCCCAAGGTACCTTCAAGGTGCTTCTCCTGTTACTAAATTCTGCAGAATTAACAGTGGAAATATGGGCAAAAATGAGCTTGATACATAGGGAGCTTGTAGTAGTGGGTAGCACATCACCCCACAGCTGTATGATAAGGCAGTCCCACCTGCCTAGGGCTTAGAGCATTATTTGCTTAAGAGATTCATTCTTCCCTGTTTAGAACTATGCTTTCACTCTGTAGTGCACTGTGTAATCTTTTGGCTCTGTATAATGAAATAATTATGATGGTCTTCTCCAAGATCATCTAAAGAAGGTATGGACAAAGTGTGGCCTGCAGGCATTGCCCAACTCTGATCTAAAGCCACTGAATTTCATAGCAGTGACACAAAGTAAGTCAACAGAATAGGCAATCATGATGTTGAGCATTTAAAAACATATTTTGAGTGTTCCAGATTCTTCACACACCTTATCTATAAAATATACTAATACCGTTATCTTCATATCAGAGGTTTTTAAGAAAATGCTTAAAGAGGGTGTAGAGAATGTCTTTCGACCAAAAAGAAAGCCCTCCCAAGGATGTTCATAAAAAGCTTGGGCTTTGAAATATGTTGCATTAAAGGCTGATCTTGAAAAGGTAACTTTTCCAAACTGCTTATAAGTACTTAGTATAATCAAGGAAACTTGTGACATTCTGTCCCAGGCAGAGTAGTCCACCGCCTTGTTGGGAGGGGATATAATCAGGTGTCTCTTGTTTCTTCATCAGAACCTTTATCAGCAGAATTCATCCCGTGAGGATAATCTCCATACTGTGAAAATAATGGCTATATTCTCGTGATTGTAGATGGAGCTGCTGTTAAAAGCACAGGAACAAGGCCAAGTATGAAAGCTGGCAATCTTAACTGCAATCTTCTTGGAACCTCTGCAAGGACATTATTCTGCTTGCAGCATCCCTCATCTCCTCCACCCCTGCCATGGTAAGAGTGTGCCTGTGTGTGACAGACAGCTTCCCTTCTTCTCCCTCACACAACACAGAGGGCTTGGGAGAGTAAATTACATGAAACACAGTGGGCGATATAGCTGGGGAAAAGGTACGTGAGCTTGGAAAAGGAGTAATCCTGCACAAGTACGTTCACTGAGCTCTTTTCGGCCATACACAAACATACCACGGATTTCACCTATTTCCTCTCTCCCTGCCTCCATATTTTAAGTAACCTGAGGTTATCTGGCCTTCCTCAGATCAACTGGTCCAAGGCATCCCTTTAACACCTCTGACACAGCTAGAGCAGCCAGATCAGCAGCAGTATCCTGTTCCCAGAAATGTTAAAAGCAAAACCAGAGACCAAAATGCTGCTCTTGGTAATGTCACACAGGCAAGGCATGGGGGGGGGGGGGGGTTCCTTATAATGCTGGGGGGTGGGCCTTCAGCAGCAATGGCAAAGTGTTCCTGTGACAATGGAGAGACTCAATGATGTACAGGTCTTCTCCCAAATTTGTGGGGGGAACGTCATGTTAGCTCAGCTAATGCCTGAATTTCACACACACCCTGAAGTCCAATAAAATTTCATAAGCCTCCTGGGAAAAAATCCAGAATGAAACCAAACAACCTTTGAAAATCAAATCATAATTCATCTGATTATCAAAGTAGAAGTCTTTTTGTTGTTGCAATAATTTCAGGCAGAGTAGCTTGTCTATTTCAACAAGCTTTATTTATCTATACATTGCTTCTATGTTCCATACATACAAAATAACTTCAAAAAGTAGCAAGTCCAAATGTATTTGTTTTGTACATATGGACCATAGAAGCAATGTAGATAAATAAAGCTTGTTGAAAGAGACAAACCTAAGTCAGAATTCAATCCAAAATACAGGATCAAAAGTACAGTAGGACCACAGTATCTGCGGGGGATTTGTTCCAAGCACCACCAGCCCATGGATGCCAGAAATTGCGGATAAGTGAAGAACTTATTTCCAGTTTCTTTTGTATCTATGAATTGTTGAGAGATGGAGCCCTGGTCCAGTCTTGCCAAACAACTGGGTTTCCTGCCCTCTTGTTTGCAAAGAAGGCTTCCCTGCCACCTCACCCTGCCCTCTTACAAATACAGCTTCTCCATTTCTCCTCAAACATAAAAAGGTGGCGTCTGTTGGGAACCAGTCCATGAAGACGGACCACACCATTTAACGTAGGCAGAGGGCTCATCCACCTGCCCCTGCCATGGAGGACAGGCACTGCCAGATGAGATGGGAAAGAGTTTTTAAAGAGCAAGGCATGAAGCTGCTTCCCTCAGAAACATCAAAGCACAAGTGCATTTCCATTAAGCACTTTTAGAGAGAGAGAGAGAGAGAGCATAATCTCTGCTACCACCTAGTGGCCAGTTCTAGTAATACACCTTGGAAATGTGTATGTCTGGGTTATTTATTTATTTATTTATTTATTTAGCCGGTGAATAAATGAAACCAAGTATACCGATCCCATGGATACAGGGGTCCTATTGTACTCATTTTCCTGGGCTAGGAAAACTTACGTTGATAAACATTAATGTTTTGACTGTTGCTACCTTAGGAAATTCCTACCTGATACTTCTGCTATCCTAGTAATAACATGAAAACCTAAAATCTCTATACGTATCTATATTTACATTTTCCAAAAGATGCTGCTATAAGGTTATACAATCAAAGATCCCTTTGGTTCATTCATTCACCTGTTATTTACAATAATCTTATCTCTGAGTTTACAAATTATAACCAAAAAAATTCATTCAGTTGCCAAAATTGTTTATAACTCATTGACATTCTGTGCTGGAACTGGCTAATAGTTTTGAAAAATGGCAGATTGTTTTGAAAATAGCCAAGTTCAAGCCACACTTTTAAAAGTAGTTTCATTTTCAAAGCACTTTTTCCTGCATTTCCCATAATCATTTTAACACTTTTAAACACACAAGGTTTCAAACCATGTCAATATGTTCCATGATCTACTGCGGATGCCTGAAACTGAGAATAGTAGCAAACCCTATATACAATATGCAAGGAGTGAGACAAAGGCCACAAGGACTATATAAGGCTGCTGTAAACCACAAATAATTGAAACCATGGGTACTGATTACATGGATACAGGGGGGCACCAGTGTCTGAATTCCAGCAACAGCCAGACAGCATGCAAGAGACTGAAAAGGGATACTGCTGAACATGTCTAAAGTACTAGTTCTAAAGCCATGAAAAGAGGTAGGATTAGCCAATTTGCAGCATCACATTCTCTGAGATATCAGGTCCAAAGCCTAAGACCTGCAGAATGTACTCTAAACCAGTGGTCCCCAACCTTGGGCCTCCAGATGTTCTTGGACTACAGCTCTCAGAAGCCTTCACCACCACCTCTGCTGACCAGGATTTCTGGGAGTTGAAGTCCAAGAACATCTGGAGGCCCAAGGTTGGGGACTACTGCTCTAAACACTAAGCCTCAGAGTCAGGACCAAAATCAGAGACTTGGAAACCCTAAAGTGCCATATTAAATTACACTACACCTGTACATCTTTACAGGAGTGGAATTGGGTTCAGATGTTTTGTGTTGGTTTGAAGAAATCTATATAACAATCAGCTGGAAAATGGGTGGGTCAGGGAGGTAAAGAACAAGCACATGCTGGGATGACGCTGCCGGACAGCAGAAGGTAAAACTTGTTATGCTCAAATACATACAGAGAATCGTGGTATTTCCCATATCTCACCTTGTCTTTCCTAACTACACCTACAGCAGTCACAAGAGCTCCATCAAGAGAAAAGCACACAAGGTTAGTAAGTGCTGTAGACTTTGCTAGTAACTACAGAAATGGCTGCTTTTAGACAAAGCATGAAGAGCACATCGTGAACTTCAAGAACTTGTGCTGAACAGATGTAACAGCTTCTTAGGGATGCTCCTTATGATAATGACACTCAAAAAGGGGCCATCAGTCTGAACACTCTCAGGAGTGTTTTGTTTATTTAAAACGTTACATCCTTCCCATTGTGCTGAGCACGTCCTGGATTCTCAATCAATGCAACACCTACTGAAGTACAATTGTCCGTATGTGACATGTGGCTCTGTGTGCCTTTTGAGGCCTTAATTCTGCATGCAAAGGTCATGGCAAGCTAATAGGCCTGGATCCACATCCACTGTCACCACCACCAAATTAAACATTTTATTACGATTTCAGCCAACACCAATATAATTCAAAACCGTTCTATGTTGTTGCAAAGGAGAAGGGGCTCATAAATACGTTCAATCATCCATAACTTATTCATCCCATTAGCATTACATGTTCAAAATTAATCGGCATCCTTAGAAGTATATACCACATATTTCATGACCGCATAAAAAACAGTCACAACATTTTCAAAGGGAACAGTCTAATATTTAATCATTCCTGTGCCCTTCTTTCAAACTGAATTCTAATTATTCATTCATTATAGCATTTCAACCTAGTTGTATTGATTAATTTCCATATTATATCTAATATTCATAAACTGAATAAATGATTCCTGTAGGAGATAGGTAGCTTGTGACTAAGGTTTCAAGATGAAACATCCCCTGAATCACTGGGTCCATAAGCTGCCCCTGCACTACGTGAAATTACCGAAGTGACCAGAGCTCACAAACATTTTTACCACACCTCCCAGAATCCTCTTGGCTAGGGGATTCTGGGAGGTATAGTCCAAACTGCCACATTCCCAACCTCTGGTAGTGACAGCTAGGTGGACTAGCACTGTTTCACAGAACCTAAGGCTTCAGTCATACTGGCAATAAGAACCACATTTATGTGTCATTTAAATCGATTTAGATGTTATTGTTCACACGATGCAAGAGTGAAACCGATTTATATGGACTGCAAAGCAAATGGTTTCGGGGTTTTTTTTCCAACTGGCCAGCAGGGGCTTTTAAAAACACCTTGCTTCTAAAATTGATTCAGTTCATTGTGGTTTTGTGGATGTGAACACTGCTGTCATTTCAATTTGTGCCTGTGTGGATTTCAGGTGGCACTGACACTGCCGTTTTTTCTTTTAATTTTTTTAATTCATTCTTGAAATGTTTATCACTGCATCCCTTCATCAGTACATTCAGCATTACAACCGCTGTTCTCTCCATTCAGTCAATGAAGGAGCCCAGAGCAGGTGTGCCTGTACATGGAGGACGGTCCACACACCAGAAGTGTTGCCCTACAAAGCAGCTGGAAGCCTTCCTCCATCATTATCATTTTTTTCATCATTAATCAGCTGGGGTCGACTCTCCGGTGTTTCCCCCGTGGTTTCTAGTGCCTATTATGACTCCTCTTGTCCTTGCACCAACTGTTCCAGTTGGCAAAACTGCTGGAATGGTCACTTACATCTCTATCACTGCAGTTGGGTTGGAGTGGGGTATTTACTGGCAGGACTCACTTCAGGTTCCTCCTCCAGGGCTAAGAAGCGGTCCCATCTGCAGATAGCACTGTTTAGGTGAGTTTCTGGTTCAGAGGTAAGGAACTGACCCATATACAGTGGAACCTCTACTTACGAACTTAATCCGTATTGGAATGGTGTTCGTTAGTTGAAACGTTCGTAAGTAGAAGCAAAATTTCCCATAGGAATGCATTGAAAACCGATTAATCCATTCCTGCTGTTTTTTGTTCTTATGTAGAGGTGCCGTTCGTACGTTGAAGCATTCATTCCCATAGGAACTAATGCAAAGCCGGTTAATCCGTCCTCTACCACTAGGGGGAGAATTTTTTCTTTTTTTTTCTTTTAACCTAAGATGACTTAGGTTTTAAAAAAGGCAGGAAAGGAGGGAGGGAGGGAGCGAACACCTTTTAAACAGAACACCTTTTTTTTGTTCGTAAGTTGAAGCTCCATTCGCAAGTAGAAGCAAAATTTTGCGGACGGGGCTGTTCGTAAGTTGAAATGTTCGTAGGTAGGGACGTTCGTAAGTAAAGGTTCCACTGTAGTACACTTGAGCAGCAAATGCTGGTCTCTCAGATGCCAGCAGGGTCCCAGCCACTCCAGTGCATCAATCCACTCCTCTCCCTCCTCTCCCTTTTGAAGACGTGCTCCTGCTTTTATCAGGCCCCTTCCCAGCTCTCGCTCTCGAACCTTCCAACAGGTTCTCTGTCTCAGGCCTTGCCTCCTTCTTACTCCCACACTCAAGGGCAATGGCCCCAGTTCCTGGGTCTCCATTACTTCCCACCTGTTCCAAGAGAGGTGCCTGTGGTATAAAGATCAGGGGGGAAAATAGGCCCATAAATAACAAAAAGCAGTAAACATGTTTCAGCTGAGGCTACCTGAGATATTCCAATGAATTTCATAGTAGTAAAAAGGAAAATTTAAACAATAAAATAAGATCTAGTCACCTCAGTTTTTTAGCATATCTGTTTTAGTGGCATAACAAAAGAGGCTAAACAGCTTACCAGGCCACCATATTGGCAGGCCTTTTTTCTTTGGCTTGAGTTAAAAAATATATTTGATTAAAATAACAAGTGCTGGTTTTTTGTTTTTTGTTTTTGTTTTTTTGCTACCACTAAGATTGACAGATTATTTGTTGGTTTATTTAACTGCCAAGAAATGATTGCAGCTTAGAAAGCAAACAAGAGCGCCTCAGGAGCTCACCCTGTTCTCTGTGTTTGGTGAGGGGATAACACGAAACATTGTTCAATTTATCCCATTACGATAATTAGCCAACACAATACTAATTAGATTGCTTGTATATTGCATTCCCTCATGCAAGAAGCCTGAAAGAAGTTCCCTTCTTGTTTCAAAAACACCAATGCAGATATAGACATTAAAAATGATGTTTTTCTTTGCTTATGCTATGCTAAACTAGCAGGAATGAATTTTAAAGGATCAGTCTTTCTCATGTCTTTGACTGTATATCTCTCTCATGTTGTGAGCAGTTGATTGGAGTACTGACTTATCTTTACGTCTTTAATGCCATCAAGCTTTCTATCCCCTCCCACTCTGTCCCCACAACTCTGAGCCCCATGGCACAGTGGTTAAGCTGTAGTACTGCAGTCAAACCTCACAACCTGAGTTTGATCCCAATGCATTAAGGCATCCAGCTTGAGGTTGATTCAGCCTTCCATCCTTCTGCGGTGTTAACATGAGTACCAACTTGCTGGGGGGCAAAGGGTTGTTTTCATAATTATGTTGCAAACCACAGTGAGATGCTCTAGCACTATGGGGTGGTGTAAGTTGAAAGAACAATAAGAATCATAACTCTGATGCCACTATTCCTGCCAAGGTTCTCAATGGAGCAGTTTATCTACACTAGCTTTCAAACCCATTCCTATGGCTTCATCTTTTTTCCACATCCAGATCTGTTCTCTGTCCTTTAAAAAAAATGGAAAAGATCAGGGAGGGTCATTTGTTCGTGTTTTGTTTTTTGCATGTATGAATGCATTTTTCAAATGGATGCATGAACGGATTTATGCCACATTAAGCAAGGTGTGCTTGTCCATAATTTAAACATATACACAGTGCTTTCAGTGCATTTTTCTACTATGTGTGCGTCCAGTTCCACGTTCAAGCCAGAAGGTGCTGAATTCAATTTAATCCACTATAAAATTCTCCCACATCCCTTTTCCAAACCATGAGTTCTGTTCTGTGGGCATCCTGGGATCAAAAAATAAATTTTTACAGGCCTCCTACTCTTTTATACTCTAATGGCTTTGATCAAAATTTTGAAGAGTCACCAAAAAAGGCTACAACTGCTTGCTGCTACTAGGCATGCAGCGCTTAATAATTAAAATTGACTATAGATCAGTGCAGAAGTATATCTGACCCCAAGGCCCATCTGACAGCTGAAGCCAGTCTGCATTTCATCTGGTCCACCACTCCCGCTCATTGGCCCCCAAAGAATGAAGGCCAGGCTGGAATCTGAACCAGTCAGGAAAAAAAAACTACAAGAGCAATTCTGCAATTCTGCTTTTCTTAAGGATGGATAAAAAGGGTTATTTTTTTAAGCAAACAGTATTTGGACAACATTTCCCATCATATGTACAAAAATGTTAAATTGATTTAAAAAGAAAAATCGTTTCACAGCTCTTTCCTAAGCCTTGTTTTCCCAACACAAAAGATTTGCCCTGTTGCCTACTTGGTAAGTAGGTATCTCTTCTATTCCTCTTACAGGTGTGTCATTTATCAAACTGTTTCCTTGCACATTATGAAATCGAATCTGGGCTTATTGCTCAAGGAATGGGAGACATCGATCTTGTTAAGTTTCACTTATACAGTTAGTGGATAGGTCTGTGTTGTTGCTCAGATTGTAGAAAGAAGCTTTGTCCAACGTACAGCAATTAAAATTGGTAATTGCTCCAGACTTGTTCTTGCCCACTTCATTTCACACTGCACTGTCTGAAATGATGTGCCTCAAGCGTCCTCTGGCAACCACTAAAGATATCTGCAGACTGTTCCAGATGATAAAAAATTGCAGGGTGGGAATGATCTGGCCACGGTCAAGCACCTTGGCTTCCATTCAGTCTCCTTTAACCTGATGACCTTCCACTATTTTGGACTTCTGACTCCTTCAGCCCCAGATAGTGTGACCAAGGATGACGGAGTCCAAAACATATAGAAAATACCAGGTAGGGGAAGTCTGCGTGGGATTGGGAAGAGGGGCTATCACTGTGCCAGGACAAGATCATGGTGATCTGGCCCTAGGAAAGGAAGCTGCTCTTGAGGAGAGAACATTGTTTCAGGAGAGCCAACTGACCAAAGATATTTCAGAATTTAAAACAAAACAACTTTCAGGAGCTTTTTCTTTGCATCTGTATTATTACCCCCATTTTACAGATCGACTGAGACACAGCTTTCCTGTCTTACCTACTGAAGCAGTGATGACAATGGAATCAAGAACTTTCAGGCTACACTTACTCCCGGTGTATTGATACAGGATTGCAGCTATATCCACTATCTTAAAACAGCTGTTTGGTGGAAATTTACCCTGTTGTTTTCATCAGTATTGGAAGCTGCATCTTGAACATTTTTTTTCAGATGCACACATGAGCCTCTCCGTTAACATATTTAAAAATATGACTTATATAAGTTCAAGATCAGCGAAGTGTATTCCATTACTTGCTATCATTCACTTATCTTACAATTACACGGTGAATCAACAATGACAAAAGATATTGCGTCTGTACCAATCCTTGAAACAACTTCCTTCCGATACAGCAGGATACTTTGCTCACAGAAGAGATTAAAAGACTATGCAGATGCAATGAGGTAGGTGGATTAATGAAGAAGTTTAAAGAAAAACTTTGGGAGAGAAACATTAGGCAAAGCTCAAGATAGGTGAAATTATTTCCCTGGAACACCATTTCTCAACTTAGTACCATCCAGGCCTATTGTATCCAGGTTATGATAGAGAGGCTGCCACGATCAATAAAGGGCATTCGCCATTATTCCTTCCTTGTGATCCATGTGGAAATGAATAATAATGTCAGACACAGCCTTCAATGTATTTCAATTGACTTTGAACTTCTGGGTGGGAAGATGAAAAAAAGTGGGCACACGAAGTTATTTTATTTATTTATTTATTTATTTATTACATTTTTAGCCCGCCCATCTAGTCATATAGACTACTCTGGGCGGGTAACAACATAACATATAACAAAATTACAATTTAAAATGACAGTATGTTAGTAAAAGAAAAAAAAGAAACAAAACACAATGATCCAAGATGGAAAGAACACAAGAAACAAAAATTCAAACAGTGGATGGAGGGAAGGCTTGCTTAAACAACCAGGTTTTCAATTGGCATTTGAAGATGCCCAGGGAAGGGGCCATGCGAATCTCAGGAGGTATTTTATCATTTCTTTCTGTGTAAGATCATGGCCCAGATAATAAAAAGAGCACTGGAAGAGGACAACTAGCCAAAGGTTTCTCATGACTGGGATAGGAAGGGTGCCCCCTTGAAATTTTGGGATAAAGGGCTTCATCTGTCCTGGTCCAATTGTCCATCCATAAAACGGGGTGTGCAGATGGTGTCATCAAGGGAGGTTTGGTTTCTTTGCCCACCGTCTTCACTTCCGTAATGAAGGACCTCTGGTAAGAAATGGGTTGAAACTCATGGGGGAGTGGGAGGAATGGTAGGTTGGTAGGAGTCCTGCAAGTCTGGTAAGGAGGGATTTGAACTGAATTCTGTAGTTTCTGCAGTTGAGAGTAACAGCATTTCAGAAGACAGGAAACACCAAATCCTGGGAAGAAGAGTGTAAGTTTGAAGAGATTGGGATGGCATGATGGGTTGAAAAAGAATCCATAAGGAAACAGCCAAAAGAAATGACCAATAGTTTTTATTGTTTGCTTATCAATGTACAGAGCATGAGAAATGAAGAAGACTGTCTTGAAATATACCCCAACACAGTCCCCACAATCAACAAGCAAAATCCTGTACCTACCATCATGCCACAGGTCAGTCAGCCAGGAAACTGACCAAGTACGAGAATCCCAATGTCCCTAGTCCAAATATATGATGATCACCAAACTAGCCCTATGCCAGAGATGGCCATCTTAACTTAAATATGTTGAGATAATAACAGTCTTGCATGCTTTTCTAACACTGGAGATCGGGGTGGGGGGGCCTTTCAAGACCTAAAGAGATTCTCCTTCCCACTAACCTAGTGGTAAAGCTCTTTTTCCTGCTTCTGGCTTGTCCCTCCCCTCTTCCTATTTGTCTCTTTTTAGTCTCTCTTTCTCTCTTTTCTGGACTTCCGGGCATGCAGGAAGCATGGAGGGGTCTCTCCCATGTGTGGAGACTCCATGTTTCCTATTTTTCTACTGACTGTAATTGTAGACAGCAACTGTAAGTAAAGACACTTTTTTAAAAATATAAAATGCTTCTAGAGCAGTTTTTAATATATAAGTGCTAGTCACTGTGAAAACTGAGACTTAAGCAACTCATGCTTTCTCTTTACAAATTTTGTTTTTTAAAAAATGATTGGTTTGGGGATCTAGGGAGTTCCAGCTGGGAGGGAGGGTTTCCAGGAGTCATGTTTGGGACTCAAGATGCTTAGTTCTGCTATACCAGTGATGGCGAACCTATGGCATGTGTGCCACAGCTGGCACACAGAGCCCTCTCTGCAGGCACGCGAGCCATAAGTCGCTGGATCGCTACTCCCCCCCCCCTGCAGCCAAACCTGAGGAGGCAGCTGCAGCCTCGGTGGTGGCACCCCGACAGGTGGCGGGCCAGGATCTGGAGCAGCTGACGCTGGCGGCGGATCTGGAGTGGGGTCTTGGGGCACCTCCGTGCCCAGGATTCCCCCTTCCGCCACCACTTCTGCTTCTACCACCGCCACTTCCACTTCCGCCGCCACCACCGCCCGCTGGGGTTTTTGTTTTTTTCCCCCCAGTTTGGCACACGGGCCCAAAAAGGTTCGCCGTCACTGTGCTATACCATGATAGACCCCAACAAAGTTATAAGTTATATAAGAAATTACTCTTTAAAAAACAATTTCCAAGTAAATGTGTGCAAGAATGCTGCCCACATTTCCCTCTTTTTATCTAATCTCATAAACAGAATATAGGAAAACAACAATAACAACAATAACGTGGACCTTTCACTAGATCCCTTCTCCCTTTTGGTACAGGGTCATTGTATGAGATTTCAATATAATACGGGGATACCAGAACCCTGCTGGCCATTTATTCCAGCCTAAATGTAATTGTCTAAATTGCAGTGGCAAATTGCCACTAATTAATAAGTTTCCGCTCACCTTTCTGGTCTCACACACAACTGTGTCACAACTGGCATGTGACCAGGAATGAGAATGGTAACTCAAACATTAGCAGCCATTCTCTTCAAATCACATTCAGCTTCAAAAAACAAAAACAAAATATTTATAGTGTTTAAAAGACGGGGAATACCAAATTAGATATATAATTATTCATTGTTTTCAAATTGTTATCTCTTGTTTGATTTCTTTACAAAATGTTCTTCTGTTCTATATGTTTGCCTTGGGTTCCCCTACACACACACACACACACACACACACACACACACACACCATTGCAATGTATCTGTCATACCTGTTGTGGCTTCTTGCCTCCAGTTCTGAAGGCTATTCCTATTGCAAGTCATGTCATTCGGAGATGAGGGGAGGAAGGCGCACAGCATGGGGCTACCCTAACACTTTTTTCCCCATCTGCAGCTTTCCAAAGTCCTTTTAGACACCATCATTGTGCACACACAAAACGTAAAAGTGGAGTTGCACTTTTTGGCTCTTCCTGTCTCTGCCCCCAATTTCTAGGCTATCTGCAATCATGAGAAGGAATTGAAACCATGAATTTTACCTCCCAGCACCCTGTACTTGCACACTCGCACTGTACAGTAAAGTAAAACACTATCCGACTTGGTACTTCACTCATTAGAAAGCCGCCCCCCCCGGTAATTAACTACCATTTGTAATAAATAATAACATGACTGTTACTAATACATTATTAATTACTTTTTAAGACTCTGGGTGGAAATGGCATAAATGTTCAAAAACCTCTGATCAAAATAGTTCTAAAAATCACAATTAAAAGGAACTTCAAAAGTAACCAGGAAGCATTATTCATTAGATGGACACAAACAACAAACATATTAACATCTGTTTTATTCATGACATTTTCAAACATAACATAATTTTGTTATGTCTGAAAATGTAATGAATAAAACAGACGTTTGTTATGTCCTCTGTGCCCAGGAAAAATCTCAGTAACTCCTTGTAGGTAGCCTCATTGCTTCTAAGTTGCTCCTTCTAAGGTCTGGAACTCAGTAGAATTTACTTCTGAGTAGACATGTCCAGGAATAAACTGGAAAATATAGATAGCATTTAAAGAAGAAACATGCTCAGTGTGTTATAGTGGATAGAGTGATGGACTAGGACTCTGGAGACCAGGGTTCAAATCCCCACCTGGCCATGGAAACTCACTGGGGGAGTGGAACTGGTAAAACCACTCCTTAAGTATCTTACTTACCTTGACAGCTCTATTAAGGTTGTTATAAGTTGGTTCTGATTTGACAGCAGATGACAAAGTAACTAGCTAAAGAAGAAAGGCTTCCTTCATACTTATTTGATGGAATACTTGATTTAACACAAAGAAGCAAGAAACCCCACAATATTCAGAAGCATGGAAAAGTTGGCAGGATACTTTTAATTGGTATATGCTGTCAGGTTTCTTCCAACTTATGCTGAGGTTGTGAATTAATGGATTAATGGCACCTTAGAAATGGAAGATCAAAAATCAAGCAACAAGTTAATGCTCTGAATCCAAAAAGAAACACAAAATAGCACAGTTTATTATTTTAAAAATCTAATAATTTTTCTGCCCAAGGCAGATCAGCAACTGTTCCCCCACAAATCAAGAAGAATAGTATATAAGGATGATAATGTTATTATGGCAGCTGTGGCAAGAAAATCCCACAGAAGCTCCTCTCCATCCTAGCCCTAAAATATGATAACAATAAACTAAATAGCTAACAGTTATTCAGGGCACTAAGATCTGTTGCTTTGGGCAGCCAGCTCCGTCTCACTGAACGTACACTTTAAGTGATGTCGCTTTTTCATCGATTCTCCAGAGAGGAGGTTTTTGTGGTGGAAATGTGTTTATGAAAGAAAGAGAAAAGCCCACAAGCCTTGCTCATCAAAAAGATTGCCCTACACAGAGTAACTAGTTGCAAGTAACATTGTTACCTGTAACTAGTTAGTTATGAGTAAAGAGTTATGTGAGTAATAGATACAAAGTTATTTTAGGTGTGTGTGTGTGTGTGTTTTAAGGTCTCTTCCCCCATTTAACATGATGCCTTCTCTTTTTCTTTGAGTCCAGCATGTAGCAGCAGGCAGGCCAGGCAACAGGAAATATAATCCAAGGAAGGAAAGGAACAAAGGGGGAAATCTCCAAAGAAATGGGCTAGATCCAAAAAAATAATTCCAAGGACGAAAAAAAATGGTACAAGGAGGTTGCCTGGCAGCTGCAAACAGAATCCAAATAAGTGGGGAGACCCCCCTTCCCAAAATCAAAGAGGGAAAGGCAAGAAAGATGAACAAAGAACCCAAGATGGAAGCAGGCAAGACAGAAGACACCAGGAGCTCAACATCCACCAAGCCCAAGAAACAACTGAAGCAACAAGAGCACTCCTCACTGGGTTCCAGGTCGTTGTATAATAGCAATCATTATTATATGCCTCCAAGTCGATTCCAACTTAGGAAAACCCTTCCCAGGGTTTCCTAGGTAGAGAGTACTCTGAAGTCATTTACCATTCCCTTTCTTCTGGAGGCAATCTGGGACAGTGCAGCTTGCCAAGGGCCACACAGCTGTCTCTTCTCCTGCAAGACACAGTAGGGCAGAGGTCATCAAGCCCCGGTCCGCAGCCCGGTGCCGGTCCGTGGCCTGAGCCGGACCGGGCCGCAGAGACAGACCTCCCACCCACCCCCCGCATGCACGCCCCTCCCCACAGCTGCTTTGCGCACGCGTGCCAGCACCGGCATGAGCGCTCCCCCACCCCTTAACGCATGCGCCCGAGCACCCCGCGCGAAGGGGTGGGCGGGTGCGCGGGCAGGCGTGCAGGTGCTCCTGCACATGCACGAAGGGGTGGGGGAGTGCTTATGTCGGCGCTTGAGCGCGCACACACACTCCACCACCACTTCGCACATGCACCCGAGAGAGCGTGCGCATGCGCCCGAGAGCGCGCCCGTGCCCGCACAAGCACAGGGGGGTGCCCCACCTTCCTCAGAGGCTCAGCTGGTCCGCAGTCCCAAAAAGGTTGGGGACCGCTGCAGTAGGGGATCATATTCTCAACATAGCTAACTCATTGAACTATTTCGCCAGCTCCAGACCCTTCTATAGATTCAAAATTCACATTCCGCCCTGATATTCTGATTGGCTGCAGACAACCATCACTACGCTATTGAATGAAACATTTCTCCAGTGATTTAACAGACAAAGGGCACCGGAGGTTACATGAAAGAGGGAATACAAAAGAAGCACAAAATGTTCATGTATCTTTCTTTTATCAATACAAGTTGTTCATGTTTTAGAAACTCTCCTTCAGAAAGAAAATGGAAGACATAAAGGATGGCTTCTTTTGTATTTTGGGTCTTTGTTTTAAAACATGAATTCCATTTTCTAAATAATGTACCTAAAACTGGGATACAGAAGAAACCATTTTTTTAAAGCAAAGGGAAAAATTATGTAATATGCGAAAGAAAACGATCCAGGTACATAAGGAAAGGTGAACCTCTAACAGTTTGTGCATCAGTGTTCCAAAACACAACATTTATGAAATTAATTTATTTGCCCATGCTACTGACAATTTGATCTGACATGTATACGAGAACATCACTTCTGTTCTTTATGATCGCATTCTTCTTGAAATAATTACTCTCCTCCTACATATCCTTGAGTTATAACAAGGGCCCAGGACTACTTCCCTGATTCGTTCTTACAACACACACACCTCTTCGAATATAAAGCTTTAAAGTTGTTTTCAATGCTATCATCTAAACTACTTAAGCAAGAAGCATTTCATATTCTGCTTTAACTAAAGGTTCAATCAGTGCTTTATAGAATTTGGCTGATGCAATCTCATTTTTCATAGGGAGGAATTAGACTCCTTGTTAGCAGTGTCTCTGCAATTGAAGCACAACCAGCTTCTTACAGTGTCTAATGCACACAAATTGCCAGCACAGTGATTCCTGCATTAATGCTTTGGTATTATATTTATTATCTCCATCAACTAATGATTCTCTGGTCCCATTTATATGTTTATTTCCTTTTAAACAGGCTTTCAGCAAAACTGCAGAGGTCTTGCCTTCTGTCTAGAAATTGTAATAATAGCCTTTTTCTCTCCTTCTACTCTCATAATGAATGGGTTTTATTACAGTTGTGGGCTGAATATCACACATTTGGCAGTGCAGTGATGTTGTTCTGTTTTTACACTTAATCATAATCCAAGATTCCTTGCTCTGCACTAAGAAGAGAAACCAGCTTTCTCACTAAGTTCACTCATTCTTTCTCACATTTTAATCATTGGTTTTAAAAGTTGCCAGAACTTACCAAGTGGTGCAAAATCAGGGAAGATACATAAGCTCTTACCAACTCAAATTATACAGATGTCTTTGGGATGAGTATCTCTGGTTGCTGCTGAAATACAGTTGGACCATGATATCCACAGGAAATTGGTTGCAAGCCCCCACTGCAGATGCCAGAAGGTGTGGGTATAGAAACCCTATATATAGCATAGTCTCTGGTTCCCTCTAGTGGCCAATTCTGGAACTACACATTGGAAACATGTATTTCTAGGGTTTTTCATTTAATATTTTCAAGCTGTGGGTAAATGAAACCATAGATACTGATCCCATGAATGTAGCAGTACTACTGTACTGTATCCAGGAGATGATTATTCTGTTGAAACTGACATCCAAGCTACTTGACAGCTATAGAGTTTGATGTCTATAGCAGTGGTCCCCAATCTTAGGTAACCCAAGTATTCTTGGATTGCAATTCCCAGAAGCCTTCACTACCAGCTGTGCTGGCCAGAGTTTCTGGGAATTGCAGTACAATAACATCTGAGTGACCCTATTGCAATTGTATCTTTTTCTGATAGAGTTACAAGTTTGATAGGGAGGAAGATACAGTGTTCCTGAATACAAGGAAGATACAGTGTTCCTGAATACAAGATACAGTGTATTCTCATACACTGTATCTTGTATTCAGCATGGCTTTTGACAAGGTTCCTTAAGGTCTTCTTGTGGACAAGCTGGGAAAAAGTGGGCCAGATAATGCTACTTTTAAAATAGCTTTGTACTGGTTGATGAGCCATGTAATAAAGTGTGCTCACCAATGATTCTTCTCATCCTGGAGAGCAGTGACATGGAGGGTGCCTCAGGGCTCTGTCCTGGGCCTGGCATTGTACAACATCTTTATTTGCTTAGATCAGTGTATGGAGGAAACATTTATCAACTTTTCAGGTGAGACCAAACTGGGAGAGGTAGCTAATGCTTCAGAAGACAGAATCAAGATAAACAGATGAACAGGTTGAAGAACTGGGCCAAAACGAACAAAATGAATTTCAACAGGAAAAAAGTGAAGTTCTATATTTAGTCAAGAAAAATCAGATGCACAAATACAGAATATGTGAAATCTGGCTTGTCAATCGTGAAAAATACCTAGGAGTCCTAGTAGACCCCAAGTCTAAATAGGAGTCAACAGTGTGACTGCAAAGAGGGAATCTAATACTTGCCTGCATCAACAAAAGTATAGAAGTATAGTATAGATTCGTAGATCCCCTCTCATGCTCTCCAGCTAAATCATAGAATAACTGAGTTGGAAGGAGCCTATAAGGCCAATGAGTCTAACTCCCTGCTCAATGCAGGAATCCAAATCACAGCAGATCTGACAGACACTCGTGCAATTTTCTATTTAATGCCTGCAAAGCTGGAGCGCTTCACAAAATTGGTAAGTATCTTGTCAGTTTCTGGTATTTTCTTCTGGTTCTGTTATCTTTTTAAGGCAAATATTACTTAAACACTGTTCCAGATGTGTCTATATAGAGAACAGCAACAATAAGAAAATATTATTTCTTGGCATTTTAAGTTTTTCCAGCTCTACAGAAACTGGCAGATCTCTATCTCTGGTACTGTATGTCAATTTCACAAGAGAGTAGAAAGGATGGACAGGTTTTCATTTAAACTGACAAGGTTTTCTCCAATTAGCAAAGAGTGTGGGACAATGAAGGAAATCCAGGCTGGCCAAATTGAGAAAGCTGTCCACATGCCCAAGCTTGAGAAGAAGAGAGATTAAAAAACGAGATAGAAGGAGTCATTCCCAAATGTGTGCAAACCTGACACATTTGAGAATGGGAGTAAAAATGTTTTTTAAATTCAATAAAATGAGATTGTGGAAAACTGCTTTCGATGCGCAGATTTAAACAATGTTTATAGCAGGCCTGGGAAGGTTTGTTCATATGTACAGGGAACATGTACAGGCTCTGTACTGAGCTGACCTTCCTGACCTCTGCCAGTAAAAGGCAGTGAACAGTTCCCGGAAGCAGAAGGGTATGGAGCAAGAAGAGTCACAAGTAGCATACAATAAGTAAGGAGAAAAATAACTTGAGATAGTCATAGTTATGGCAAGTAAGAATGTTTTAAATGTTCCAGGAAAGTCCAGATCAACGTGTCCATTGGAAAGTCTCATTTCGGAAAGGAGAAGTGGATGTAACCAAAGTGCCTCAGAAAAGCGTATCTGTTTCTTTATGCCTCGCCTTTGACTCTGGGTCTGTATTGGCCCAGAATACTCTGTGCCATTGCATGCATGTTCCTACAACAAAATGAAATCATATCTGTGAAGAATCATCTTTGCTTATTATTATTTTAAAATATTATTTACAACATGTATGAATTGCATTTCTCTTTTTGACACACGTACACCAGTAACAGAAAACATAAAAGTTGATTAAAAGACACATGTGGAAAGCTGTAAGCCTCTGAAGTACATGTAAATCTGCATCTGAAAAGATGTGTTATTGTTTTTTGTAGACATAAAGCATCTCTAAAACATTTTGTGTACTTAATAGCCATTTATTATGCGAGGACAGATGTGAGCGGGGGGGGACAATGTTAGTTGATTCCCTTGCTGTTAGCTTTCCAGAGACCATCTGCTGTTTAGAAAATTTGTTGTTTGTACAGTTAGTTCAGATCTACATTTCTGAAAAAGTTCTAACAAGGAAGAAAGAAAAGAACAAGAATACAAGTCTTTTGAAAGGTCTTCCTGCCCTTCCTCCACATACCCAAGTTTGGTGTAGAAAGGGTGCTGCTTCACAAATTTGTTTCCAAAGTATTTTATTTACTGCCTATCCTGGCAAGGTGATGACTCTAGCATTATGTTGAAATACAAGCTATCTTTATCTCTGCCTCCTCACTTCCCTTCCTTGAGTAACTATAATCCTTGTCATCAGAGAAAACAAGATGGCTCTTTAAATTATCTCAGCAGATAAACTGTCAATGTGGTGAAGCAAATGGTGGGAAGCTTGTGGGCAGGCCACACTTCTCAAACAATGGGTCTCTAGAAATGAACTATCATTTCTAGAGAGAACATGCCAGTTTGGCAGCATCTGTGGTCAAACTTCTCTCAGTAAGTGCCTCAAGTGCAAGTGGCTGCTGATTTATAATACAAATGAGTAAAAGTGATCATTAACGGCGACCATTAATGCGGGTGGAATAGTTGTATTACTCTGTTGTAGCAAAAACAGCAAGGTGTTGTGGGGTACCTTAAAGGCTAACGTATTGCATTTAGAACATGCTTCTGTGGGCTGCAGTCCATGAAAGCTTATGCCAAATAAAACATGTCAGTCTTTACTAGATATGGGCATGACTGAAGTCAGCCTGAAGTGACAAAATTCATCAGTGCAGCAGCACAGGTGCCTCACGTTCCTTCTCCCCTCCCCACCCCAGCCAGCTGCCCCACTCAGAAGCTTCCACCTGCTGCCTGGGTCGTCCTCCTTCACCGGCTGCCCAGTCCAAGAAGGAGCTCTGGCTTCCCTTCCCCACCTCCTCTGGTAGCTGACCACTCAGATGAGGAGGGCAGGACAAGGATTCTCCCTGATAATTTCTCCAGATGTTGCTGAATTCCATTTCCCATCAGCCCTAGGCAACATAACTTAGTGAAGCATCAGTCCATCAACATCTGTAGGAGCCAAGTTCCAACTGGGTACGGTTGGGGGGGGGGAAGAAGTCACATGAATCAACATTTAGATCTCTTTCTCTCTCAATTGCCTTTTGTTCATCACATACAAGACAACTTCAGAAGGAGAGCAAATAGCCTCTTTCCAAATGTAACCATTCAGCAACATGTAAGACAGTGTTCAACTCATTTGCTCAGTTGTTTACAAGATTTCGCTCAGATTTAGCAAGTGCACCTCAGCCCTTAAGCATATCAGCAGTGTGTTGAGATCAATGATTCCTCTCCTGCCTCAAGCTACTCATGTTTATGGGTACGCGGCTGCTCAGTTGCAGTCTTATAAGCACCGTCACTAGGAGTCTAATTACTCATTATTGCTGTAGCACATATGGGCTAAAGAACTCTGAAATAAAACCTTACATTGTCTAGATTGCCTGGAAAGCTATAAAGAGATCTTAAGAAAAAGCTCTCCTAAAAACATCAATTGACCATTACACAAAGTATGATGGGGCAATAATTGTAGAAGATTAATAGTGGACACAATCCAGAGGAAAGCCTAATTTGTTGAAATCTGTGGAACTTGAAGCACTTAGCAATACACATTCACACTCCCAATCAGCTGCTTTCAACATTCTTACCCACAAAGTCACCTTTTTGCACTGATTGGTCTGCTGAGCAATCTCTGAAATGCTGCAAAAGAGGTAGGAATGAGATTTGCTCTAAAGCGAGGAGACTCTTGAGAGTCCCCTGGACTGCAAAGAGAACAAACCTATCCATTTTGAAGGAAATCAACCCTGAGTGCTCACTGGAAGGACAGATCCTGAAGCTGAGGCTTCAATACTTTGGCCATCTCATGAGAAGAGAAGACTCCCTGGAAAAGACCCTGATGTTGGGAAAGTGTGAGGAGAAGGGGACGACAGAGGATGAGATGGTTGGACAGTGTCACTGAAGCTACCAACATGAATTTGAGCAAACTCCGGGAGGCAGTGGAAGACAGGAGGGCCTGGCGTGCTCTGGTCCATGGGGTCACGAAGAGTCGGACACGACTTAACGACTAAACAACAACAACAAAGTCAGGGAGAAGAGTGGGATACCATGTTTAGGAATGTGAAAAACTCTTGCCTCCATTTCACTGCAAATCCCACCTACATTCCTGACTCATCCAATGTCAGCATCAAGTTGTTGTTGATGATCTTCCTTCTAACACAGAAAGAAGAGTGTGTGTTTTCTTACGGTGACATTTTCCAAACCCATGAATTTTTATATGCATTTGCCCATTGGCTGAAATGCATGCACACTTTTTAATTGTACACCTTTTTAACTGTTTGCATTTTTAAAAACGTGCATGGTTAGAGGTACATTCAGTTTCTCCAAAATGCACCACAAGCTGTGCAGATGTGGCCATTAACAAAACAGAGGTGTGCTTTGTTGCACAAGTAACAGGAGGCATCACATGAATAATTTTCATCAAGGATCTTGACTCCATCAAGAGTCCTGCCATCACTAATCCTAGTGATTAGTGCAGCATTCCCCATCCTAGTGCCCAGTAGATATCTGACTGAAAAACCCTGCATTGCCCTTCATATGTATATGCATACATGTTATGAGCAACATTCCCGTAAGCTTGCCTTCTGTTTCTCTCCTAGATCTCAAAGTCCAGCCCTATGATGACTCAGAAGCAAGTACTATGGTGGTTTATTGCTGGGAAAGTAGGCACCAGAATGCTGACTGATCTTCTTGCCAACGTCTCTAGCTTCAGGTTGCTAATCTTGCCATGTTAAGGATGATTACATCAGCCCCATTAACCAACTCTCCTGTCCTACTTCTTGAAATTTCCTAAGCAGAAGTATAGAGAGCTGCCCTCTATGAGTCAGACCACTATGCAATCTAGGTCAATATTGTTGACAACTGGTAACTGCCCTCCAGGGGTTTCAGATAAGAGTCCTTCCAAACCTAACTGGAAATACTAGAGGCTGAACCTGGGACCTCTGCAAGCAAAGCATGCGCTCTTTCACCGAGCTTGCAGCTCTCCCCATTACTAGGGATGTTTTTGTCTTGACTATGATCAAGCACCTATCAAAGATAGGTCAGCAAATAACACCAGAGTGAAGCTGGCGTTTCAAACAAGTTATGAAACCAGGCTGTTAATTATACATTAAATTAGAAATTTCATATCTACACAGCAGATGTAACATCAAAGGTTCGGATGAAAATGGTTTCTTATTAGCATTTAAGTAAAAAAAAAAAATTATTCCGCATTATCACAGTCAGGGGCTGAAACCAAAGTCTTTTAATAAGCACCTAGTCACTGCAGGTCAGGCTCCTAACAGCGTCCTTAATTGGAATATAGCACATCTTATGGATGAAAAGGCTAGATATTGAGAGCGTAAGCTTTTTGGCTCTTTCTGTCCTATTAGTCTAAGCATTGAAAAAATATAAAGAATCTCCCCTCCGAGTGCCAATACAATTTTGCGGGGAAACAAGAAGTACTGTAGCTGGCATTAACGAATGTTAAAGGTAAACAACAACACAATCCCACACCTGTCTACTCACAAGGAAATCTGATTTAATGAGGGAGACTTCAAGGTGAGTGGGTAGAGCCCTGTGCCCTAAATGTTGATCTGTCTAAGGGGGATGTCTCATTCAGGGCGGAATGGGCTGTTATTGATCTGTTCACTGCATTCTGAAAAACTAGTGTTTGCTTGATATTCTCAACACAATCCCGATGTGGCCATTGTCACTGTGCGTCCTTGCAAGTACCATTCAACTTACCCAAATTTGAGTTCAGTTTGTTTGCTGGCTGGCTGGCTTTTTGTTTTTGTGTTGGAAATGTGGGATCTCGCCCAGACCAGTTTAATAGGATAGTACTGATAGTGGAAAAACTCTTTTAAAAAAACATTGACTAGTACCATATTGAACTTCTATACAATGGAGAGTCCTGTTAGTACAATCCAAGGGGGGGGGAGTGATATCTCTATTAGAGCACTAAAAAAAACCATAAACAAATGCTGTGGCCTTCATCAGGCTAGGTACCACATATCTGTAGGTTGTTGTTGTTTAGTCGTTAAGTCATGTCCGACTCTTCGTGACCCCATGGACCAGAGCACGCCAGGCCCTCCTCTCTTCCACTGCCTCCCGGAGTTTGGTCAAATTCATGTTGGTAGCTTCAATGACATTGTCCGTCCATCTCGTCCTCTGTCGTCCCCTTCTCCTCTTGCCTTCACACTTTCCCAACATCAGGGTCTTTTCCAGGGAGTCTTCTCTTCTCATGAGATGGCCAAAGTATTGGAGCCTCAGCTTCAGGATCTGTCCTTCCAGTGAGCACTCAGGGTTGATTTCCTTCAGAATGGATACGTTTGATCTCCTTGCAGTTCAGGGGACTCTCAAGAGTCTCCTCCAGCACCAAAATTCAAAAGCATCAATTCTTCAGCGGTCAGCCTTCTTTATGGTCCAGCTCTCACTTCCATACATCGCTACTGGAAAAACCATAGCTTTGACTATGCAGACCTTTGTCGGCAAGGTGATGTCTCTGCTTTTTGAGATGCTGTCTACGTTTGTCATCGCTTTCCTCCCAAGAAGCAGGCGTCTTTTAATTTCATGGCTGCTGTCACCATCTGCAGTGATCATGGAGCCCAAGAAAGTAAAATCTGTCACTGCCTCCATATCTTCCCCTTCTATTTGCCAGGAGGTGATTGGACCAGTGGCCATGATCTTAGTTTTTTTGATGTTGAGCTTCAGACCATTTTTTGCGCTCTCCTCTTTCACCCTCATTAAGAGGTTCTTTAATTCCTCCTCACTTTCTGCCATCAGAGTGGTATCATCTACATATCGGAGGTTGTTGATATTTCTTCCGACAATCTTAATTCCGGCTTGGGATTCCTCCAGTCCAGCCTTTCGCATGATGTATTCTGCATATAAGTTAAATAAGCAGGGAGACAATATACAGCCTTGTCGTACTCCTTTCCCAATTTTGAACCAATCAGTTGTTCCATATCCAGTTCTAACTGTTGCTTCCTGTCCCACATATAGATTTCTCAGGAGATGGATAAGGTGGTCAGGCACTCCCATTTCTTTAAGGACTTGCCGTAGTTTGCTGTGGTCCACACAGTCAAAGGCTTTTGCATAGTCAATGAAGCAGAAGTAGACGTTTTTCTGGAACTCTCTGGCTTTCTCCATAATCCAGCGCATGTTAGCAATTTGGACTCTAGTTCCTCTGCCCCTTCGAAATCCAGCTTGTAGTTCTGGGAGTTCTCGGTCCACATACTGCTGAAGCCTACCTTGGAGGATTTTGAGCATAACCTTGCTAGCGTGTGAAATGAGTGCAATTGTACGGTAGTTGGAGCATTCTTTGGCACTGCCCTTCTTTGGGATTGGGATGTAGACTGATCTGTAGGTAGTGCGATATCTGTAGGTAGTGCGATACAAATTCAAGAGTTTCAAAAATCGTGGCTAGATATTTCAAAATGAGCCTGAAAGTCAAGCCATGAGTATTGGCTTGGTTTTAAATGCCACCTCTGGCAAATTTGATTGAATTGTCCTAAACTCAGTAGCCAGTAACACAACGCTGCTGTTGTGCAAGCCATGATCTGTGTGAAGAAAACTCACACTCCGCCTGTCAGTGGCAATGCCTATGTGAGCAACCCTATCCCAAAATTCCTATGCCGATCAGACTTCCCACTCAGTGGAAGCTCAGTAAGATGCTGGTGTTCATATAATTAAAGATTTGCTTGTTTTTAACTGTACTCTTTAACAACAAAAGTTCACAGAGCTCCTTGCAACAATGGGCGATCAGTCCCTGCTTTACCACCCAAAAGACATGAAACATAAGGAAAGGGTTTGGAAAGAAGAAGAGGAGAAAAACACAATGGTGGTGATTGATTTAATTAGATAGGAACAGTTGTTTTGGTTCCACTTGTAACCACATATGCCCTGTATCTCTCTTTTGTGCAGTCCACGCTCTTTACTGGCTTTCCCCCTGGATTGTTGTTTTTTCTTCTGTCCTCTTTTTTCTTCTGTCCTCTGCTTTTTTCTCATGAGTTTCATTTAGAGTCAGGTGTCACCAAAATTCTTATTATCAATATCTCTACACAGGCACGTATGTGCATCCACCTTGAGTACTTTTTCACCAACTTCTCCCTTCTTCCTCTCCTTAGCCACACAATCTTTAAAAAAAAGAAGATATGCCCCAGTATAGACTTGGCACATCATCATGTCGTCAGTATGCACCTCATGTAGTGTTATTGTCTCTTAATTGGGAAACGTTGGACTACATCCAAAAAAAGCCACCACTAAATTGTTTCCTGAGAACTTTTCATCATTTACACACTCCCTGAGAACTATTCATCATGCACAGAAAGCTCCAGACTGATTCTCCATTTCCCTTCCCAGATGGCAGCCACTCCTTTGATGGAGCTGGTGCCGCACATCACTAGGTTCGTTTCTCTTCAAGTGAGTCACAGATCACCCAAATGCTTGTGATTTGCGGAAATGAAGGTACCATATCCTTCTGATTGTTTAGTTGTACAGATTACATCAAAGGACTTTTTGTTGCCGCACTCTTGGTTTTAACATGGAACAGAAACTAATAACTTATAGTTGAGGGGGCAAGTATAGAACTGATGCATTTTTTAAAATTTCTCTTCACAGAGGCTTTGTGGTTTTACTCAACAGATAATTTTCTCCTCCAAGAGAGAAAAGTGATTAGACAGTTATGTACAGCCAACAAAATAAACCAGACACATCTGTCTGGAACAGAAGTAAACAATCCTGGAGCCTTCTATGCCCCATGATTTTTGAGTTACAACTAGGGATGAGGAAAAGTTTGTTCATTCCACAATTCAATGACAACTTGACTAATTTCTCACTTTTGAAAGAATATGTCAACTGAGCTCAACTATCTATAGAAAGTCACTCTTGGAATTTTGCAATGATTTTAAAAATGCATATAAAACTGTTGTGTGTGTTATCATAGAATCATAGAATAATGAAGTTGTAAAGGGCCTATAAGGCAATTGAGTCCTACTCAATGCAGGAATACAAATAAAGAAATATCTGCCAAATGGTTGTCTAAATTTATCTTAAATGCCTCCAGTGGGAGCACTCACCACCTCTTGAGGTAGTTGGTTCCATTGCCGCACTGCTCTGTTAGGAAGTTTTTCCTGATATTCAACCAATATCTGGCTTACTGTAACTTGAGCCCATGGTTGTGTGTCCTGCACTCTGGGATGACTGAGAACAGATCCCGCCCCTCCTCTGTATGACAGCCTTTCAAGTATTTGAAAAGAGCTATCATATCTCCCCTCAGTCTTATTTCTCAAGGCTAAACATGCCCAATTCTTTCAGTCTTTCCTCATAGGGCTTGGTTTCCAGCCCCCTGATCATCCTCATTGTCTCCTTTGAACTTGTTCAAAATTGTCAGCATCCTTCTTGAAGTGCAGTGTCCCGAACTGGACACAGTACTCAAGATAAGACTAACCAGTTCTGAATAGAGGGGAACTAGTATCTCGTGGAATTTGGAGACTTGACTTCTGTTAATGTAGCCTAAAATATCATTTGCCTCTTTTTGTAGCCATGTCACACTGTTGGCTCATATTCAGCTTGTTGTCTATGACATTCCAAGATCCTTCTCACTCATAGTATTGCTGAGCCAGGTATCCCCCATTTTGTAACTGTGTGTTTGGTTTCTTTTTCCTAGATTCAGTACTTTGCACTTATCCCTGTTAAATTTCATTCTTTTGTTTTCAGCCCAGTGCTCAAGCCTATCTAGATCATTTTGAATTTTCTTTTTGTCTTCCAGGGTGTTACCTATTCCACCCAATTTTGTGACACCCACAAATTTGATTAGCATTCCCTGCACCCCCTGATCTGGGTCATTAATAAAAATGTTGAAGAGCACCAGGCCCAGGACTAAGCCTTGGGGTACCCCACTTGTTACCTCCTCCCAGTTTGAGAAGGAGCAATTAATTATCACCCTCTGAGTACAATTCTGTAGCCAACTGTGAATCCACCTGACAGTTGTTCTATCCAACCCACATCTAGTTAACTTGCTAATCAAAATATCATGGGGCACTTTGTCACAAGCTTTGTTGAAGTCAAGATATACAATGTCTACAGCATTCCCTCTGTCCATCAGGGAGGCTACTTGATCAAAAAATGAGATCAGATTAGTCTGGCAGGATTTGTTCTTGACAAATCTGTGTTGCTTTCTAGTTATTACTACTTTATTTTCTAGGTGTTTGCATAGTGACCACTTAATAAATTGTTCCAGAATTTTGCCTGGGATTGATGTCAGGCTGACTGGTCTGTAATTCCCAGGTTCCTCCTTTTTGAAGATAGGGGCAACATTAGCCCTCCTCCAATCATCTGGCACCTCACCCATTTCCCATGATTTCAAGAAAATAATGGACAGTGGTTCTGAGAGTTCTTCAGCCAGTTCCTTCAATATTTTTGGATGTAGTTCATCCAGCCCTGGAGATCTGAACTCGTTCAATGTAGTGAGGTATTCCTTGACTATTTGTTGATCAATCTCCAGCTGCAGTCCTGTGGCCTCCACTTGCACCTCAGATTTCTCTGGCAAGTCACAGTCTGTCTTTTGGGGAAAGACTGAGCTAAAATAGGAATCTAGCACTTCTGCCTTTCCTTTGTCGTCTGTTACCATTTTTCCTTCTCCATTGAGTAGCTGAGCCACTGTTTCTTTTTCTTTGTCTTTTGCTATCCACATACCTGAAGAATGCTTTTTTGTTGATTTTAGAGTCAACTCATTCTCAGCTAACCTCAACTCATTCTCAGCTTTTGCCCTCCCAATGCGATCCCTGCAATTACTTTCTCCTTGTCTATACAATTACTATTCCTTGTCTTTGTGGCCTGGCCTCTTTTCCACTTCCTACATGTGTAATTTTTGCTGTCTCCTACCTTTTTTTTCTTGTTGGAATTGTTTGCAGTTGAGCATTTAGAATTTCCTGTTTTTAAAATTGGCTTTTTTTAAATCCAGCATATATGTGTGGCTACACTCTGTTCTGGTTTCCTTTGAAATCAATAATTCTAGTAGAACATTTTGTGTACTGTGCCGAACGGTGTTAGGGCACAGTACACAAAATGGATGTACTAATGAAAATAGTATTCAAAAATATATTGCATTCTGAAAATACTCACAAAATGTATTAAGCAAACTGTATTAAGCAAATTCAAGCTAAAATGTGTGTGCCAAGACAAATGCACATAAAATGCATGCACATTTTCATATTTTAAACAAATGTTCAGAGTTCAGAATAATTCAAACTTTAAAACTAGAAAATTCTCAAACTTTGGAATGAAGCAAAGCTTGGAAAAATGAGAAACAGCAAAAATTAGCAGGTTCATTTATCCTTAACCACAATTCCTCTGGTCCCTCATCATTTATTTATTTTTTACACTTTTATACCATACCATCTGGCCTGGAACCACACTGGGTGGTGTACAACAGAGAATTAAACACAATTAATAATCATTTCTTCCATTGGTTAACAGTGTTGGTAGTTTCAGTCCAACAACGTCCAAAAGACCATATATTTCCCACCATTGATGTATAAGCTGAATGTAAAGATCATGATCATCAATTCAAATGAAGTCAGCAGCCAAGAAATCAAAAGAAAACTGAGTCTCAGAAGGGCATAAATGAAGGAATTAGAAAATATCATCAAATGTAAGGATGTGTCACTGGAGACCGAGACCAAGTTCTTGTATTGTCAGTCATCATGTATGGGTGTGAAAGCTGAACAGTAAAGAAAGCTGACAGGAGAAAAAAATCTATTTGTTTGAAATGTGGGGCTGGAGGAGAGCTTTGAGGATTCCTGGACTGCCATAAGACAAGTAAGAGGTCCTGGATCAAATCAAGCCTGAACAACCCCTGGAAGCAAACATGTTGAAACTGAGGCTATCCTACTTTTGGACACATCATGAGAAAGCAGGATTCTCTGGAAAAGACAATAATGCTGGGTAAGGTTGAAGGCGGCAGGAAAAGAGGAAGAGCAAATATGAGCTGGATTGACTCCCACAGGCTTGAGTTTACAGGGCAGCTGAGGACAGGACATTTTGGAGAAAGTTAATTCATAGGGTCACCATAAGTCAGAAGCAACTTGATGACATGTAACAACAAGAATAAAATTCACCTCTCTCTCTCTCTCTCTGGTCCAGGCACTGAAAAAAAGGTCAAGAAGTGCTGCAACAGAAGGAAAAATGTAGTTTGGTCCAAATGTACATGGGCTCCAACCATCTTTTAAACAGACTCTTTAATAATTAGCCTTCATAGTACTTGGTGGGGTGACTCAGTAACCATTCACACTCTGGCAATCCCTGATATTCTGTCTGCCACCTTGATGTTTATTTACTTCCTATTAAACAAGGATTAAAGATGTGGAGTATTGCCAGCTGAGAGATGTAGAATGAGGGCAGAATATTTTACAACATGACAACTCTTTGCCAAAGAGTTGCTATGAGATCCTGCAAGGCTCAGACTTGGGAGAAACAAAATGAACAAAAACAATGAGTTGCAGTCAAAACAGCTCAGCCAGCGAGAGAACTGGGAGAAATGAGTCTGAGCTCATTCCAAAATGTCAGGTGTGTCAGGACCAGATAGGACCAAACTGGGACTAAGCCTAATAACAGCAACAACCACCAACACAACAAAATCAGCAAAAGGCCCTGTGAATTTCTTTCATAGGGTAACCTAGAGAAAACACACTGGCAAGTCTGTGCTTCATTATTTTGACAGAGATACACTGGAAATAGATAAGGTTTAAAGAAGAAAGGTTTTAAAAAGACCATGGTGACCATTTTTATGTAGCATCATTAGTATAAATTGCAACCCCTAAATTTAGACTGGACAGAGAAGTAGAGAAGCCAGAAGACCAAAAGAAGAAAAATACTACCTGAAATATGTTGTATGGTTATCTATTTTTATTTTTAATGAGTAGTTCAAGTTGTAAGGTGTCTTCTTTGGGATAATTTTGTTCACCACCCCCTTCAACTCTTTCAGGGAATAATAAATTTGTTTCTCCAGGGCTATGTCAGACCCATAACTAACCAGAGGCACTACTGAAGTTTCTCATTGTCCCTAAACTGCCTGCCTGCCTGACTGCTTATTTATTTTATTTTTATTTTATTTTATTTTATTGGCCACCTTTCTCTCTCACGGTCTCTCCCTGAAACAGGGATGGCAAGGGAGATGGTAGGTACCAAGAGGGGCAGGGTGAAGGACGTGCAGGCTTATGGAACTTAAGGCTCTTAAGTGCTCTTGTGCTGCTTCCCACCCAGGCCATAACCAGATGCAAACCTGCTTAGTTTCAACAAAGTGGCAGCATCATATTCCCTCAAGCTGTGTTGTAAGGATTAACAAGGATCACCAGGGGGGAAAATATGCTGATGCTCTTCCTTGTTGCTACCTGTCATGGTGTGTCATCATGTGGCAACACAAACAAAAACAACTTGTGCTCCACATTATAAGCTGAGAAGTAATTTGTAGGAGAAACTGAGTGGTCAATGATGTCAGCAATGATTCTGTCCACAACCCACAGGTATTTGTCTAGTAGAGTCATTCAGGGGTTTTTAGGTTGGATAGTTTCTCTGTCTCTTTATAATTAGCTATGAAGCAGATAGGTCAATGCTGGAACTATGGCTGGCAAAGGCAAAGGAAAGCCACATGGTTGTGAGCAGAACCAAAAGCATTTCAGATAGACACATGAAGGATGTACATTTATTTCAGTGTTATGTAGGTCATTCAGAAAGGCTTGGGCATGTTATCTACCTGCCAAGAGCAGGCTGAGAGAAAAGCCATTGCACCACCACAGCTGATGTAGCACAAGAGGTAAGTTACAGCACTATCTCTTTAACTGAATGCCCACCAACCTGGACAGGATAGCGTTCACTCATGGCTTTGGCTTAAATTTGAAATGAAGCTCTGGTCTGTGGGTAAGGAGGGATACTGGAGATATTTCCCTCTGTATTTAAAGAAAGCTTGCTGAAAGTGCCTTTCCTGAAGACCCTCAAGATCTGGCAGCACCACTGCTTATAGGCAGCATAGACAAGGTCCAAAGGGCTACTCTTGGAAACTAAGAAGAATACAGTTCAAGAGTGTATTTTGCTGTGTTTCTGGCATTTATTTGTTTTTTAAAGGATGGGGTACAATAGTTTCTGGCATTCATGCATGGCACAGAGGTCTATCTCATTGTTTCTGAGATATTGAATGAGTAAAACTGGTGTTAGCCAGGTTCTTCTGAGGCAAAATCATGTGCATAACATAGTATGAGCAAGGAGATGCTTTCTCAACTTTCTATAAATACACAGAGAGAGAGAGAGAGAGAAGGCACCCAGAGAATTTATGTGGCCTGAGGAAGGCATGGGGCTGAGGGCCCTGTCATGGCTTCCCATGAACATGGGGGATGCTGATGAGTAGTAAATCAAAGTTGAGGGCAGGAAGCAATGATGAACACAGAAGCTAAGGAAGGGGACCTTTGATTTATGGAGCCCAGTGCAAACTGCCCTAGTCACTTCCTCCAGACAGCCCTGTTTCAAACCAAACCCGTTTTCCCACCTTTGTCTTGTGCCATCTCACTTGATAGTAAATCTTCTAGAACTATATTCATCCTACATGTCACTCAATTATTTTTATAGATATATTTCTTTTGAATGTCAAAACAAGCCTTTACATAAAATGGCTACCATTCAGACTCAGTTGTACCTCACACAAATGTATTCAAACATTTTTCTAGCAAAAGTGCTTCTATTTGATTCTCTTTTTAAATTTCTTTTTAAACTGCAGCACAATCACCTTAGATATTTTTATCAGTTGACAGTCACATATTTGCATAATAATGGTCCTCCCACATTAATAATTCTGGATTATAATAGAATCATTACCTCAGCCTTCAAACGGGCTTCTCTGAAATGCTATGCCGCTGTAATATCACACTGTAAAAGCATTGTAACCACAGTGTAATAGGATTCCCAAGCATTTGCATCCAAATTAGCCTGATAAAACGCCCGCCATTCATCAGGGCATTAACATCTCTGTAGACTTCCATTAAATACTGCTGCCACTGGAATCCAGCGCCATGTTGTTGCTTCACAATAGAGTTCATTTTCTATCAAAAAAATGTCTTCTCACCATCATCTCCTCCCTAGTTCTGCAAAAGGATTTAGGAACATGATGATGTATGTGATTCAAGGGGACTAGGAGCTTTAAATTAAGAAACAGCATGAACTGACTTTGACACATTTTTGTTTATTATCATGTCAGCCTTGATGTCTCAAACACAACAAAGGGATTTTGCACCACACTGTCTTCAAAGACTCTGCAGAAGGGGTGTACAGCGTGCAGGCAGGAAACACATGCAGTCCTGGTACAGCTCCCAATGCGGTGGGGGCAATCCCTTTTCCCTGATAAGCTGGGTTGTGGGGAGTGGAAAAGAACACTGTTCTGTAGCTTCTGAGACAATAGGAGAAGATTTTGGTGTCCTCCACCCTCCAGCAGTCACTAGATCTCTGGTGTAGGGAGGGGAGGTGTAAAATCTCCCTCCTTCTGGATGCTGAGATGTAGCATAAGAACATAAGACAAGCCCTGCTGGATCAGGCCGAGGGTCCATCTAGTCCAGCTTCCTGTATCTCTCAGTTGGCCCATTAGATGCCTCTGGGAGCACACGAGACAACTAGATCCCTGTCTCCTGATACCCTTCCCCTGCATCTGGCATTTGGAAGAGGGAAGATTCTGAGCACACGAGTCTGTACATGCAGATGGGCATCCAGCTAACCTGAGATGTTGACCTCAGGGCCAAATGGTTTTGCCCTTCAATCCAAAGTAACCTGACAGTTTGTTCTAAAAGAATCTTTGGATAATGATTGGCAAGGGGGAGTTTGTGGGGAGGGGGAAAGCCCTTCAGTCACTGTATTTCATGATGTCAGTGGATGAAGCACAAAACCCCAAGGTATTTCATGACAATGTTTGATGTCGCACCCAAAGGAACATATGGGAGATGTCTTAAGGGCTGCCATTTGATTTTGTGAGTGCCTAATTAGAGAATTTCACAAATTGGCAAACATGTTTCTCAAAATTAGGCTTTGTTTCTTCCATGAAATTAAATCTGTTTTAAAGTAGAAACCCTTGCTTCGAGAGACTGGCAGATTCTACATCAAATTTTCATTCCCCTGCAGACATTCATTTACATTCCAAATGGAGAAGGAGGAAAGTTAGGCACCGGATCCCAGAGCAGTCAGTGGCGCCAGGAATTTTGTCTTTAGCCTTGTCGCCCAAACCAAGTCCAGAAAGCAAAAGTTCAAGCCTTGCTTGGCAACGGAATAGATCTATTTTTGAAAGGCCATCAGTCCTACACCTACGTTTAAGAGCAAATCAAAGGGGAAAGTGTAGACATAGGAACAAGCATTGTAAGGCTCTTAGTGGCACACCCCGAAGCATGTTTATCTGGAACTCAGTATCACCTATTGTAAAATAGGTTTGCTGAGAAGCAACACCTAAGCCAAAAGATGCTGTTTGAAACAACGGCTGCTGGAGAAATGACTGTTGTGTCCTTAGTACCTCAGCCCTAATAATCACAAGAAAGCAAACAGGGATGGCTGTGGATGTGCTGCCATAATTCAGGCATAATAAAAACATTCTTCCTCAACATGGGAGGGGGTGGGGGCACAGTAGCCTTTGACCCTCTGTTATCACGCCCCTCTTCTTCTGTGCATAAAGGGTGATGAGAAGAAGGCCCCTGAGGTCTAGAGAAGCTTTCTATAGCGCTGGGATCTTGGAAAAGCAGGGGTCCAGGGTGTACAGACAGACCCCCACAGACTGCAAAGGCTCTTTTCCTGGGATCGTCACTCTCCATGAGAAAGCAAGGGATGGAACTGACAGTGTGGTGGGTGAGTGCAGCTTTCACACACACCCTTCTCAAATGTTGAATAAATGACCATTGCATTGCACCTGAACCGGGCTCGTCCGTTGGCCCAGTGAGGCATTCTTCGTGAGAAAGATGGATACACCATGGCCCAGAGTGTGGGAAGGCAGCATGAAGCCCAAACACCCAGGAGCCCCAACACAACCCCACCAAAAAACATTTTTGAGTGTTTTTCCCTTCAAAATGGCTTGAAAAGTACCCTAGGGATCAACTGAAGCAATGGACCTAGCACCCCTGGACACCCACAAACTCTGCACCCCATGTTTTAAAATGGTTTTTCGCCAGAGAGTCTAAGAGGGGTTTTCAATTTTAAAAAAACAACTGTAAGAAAGAAAGGGGCTGGGTCCTGGGTCCGTTCATCCAGGAATGAGTGTATGTAGCATCCAGTCCTCAAGAGGTTTCCCATCCGCAGCCTAGAGAAATGGCAGACAATACAGATTCTGAGGACAGAGCCAAAGCGGTAGGGAAGAAGCTAAAGTAACCACAATGGGATAGATTTTACTTTAATTTGAAATATCCAGTCTAATGTACAGTGACCTGTGTCTGAAAAACCACAATTCCATGGCATCATCTTAATTTTCTTTGCACATAAGGGTTCCTACATGCTTGTGGGGAAGGAGCAACAAAACAAATGGAATGACATTGTGAGCTTCAGCCATGATTTTGCCATGTTTTTCTATGCTGCAAAAATTGGAAGAATGCTACATGATCATCATGATAATGCCTTGTCCTTCCAGGTGCATTCTGAGGTGAAAGGTTGACAAGCCTTCATTCCAAACATAACACTGTAGGAAAACATGGCAGCTTGGTTGGCCACTGACCAGAGCGATAAATAAGGCAAGCAACTGGGCTTTGTACCAAGGCACATAAATTAGAGGATATGCAGTGGCTACCTGTAACCATTGTCTGGACCTCATTAAGCCCTGGACCACTCTTGAGCTTTTGAGGCCACAAAGTGAGAGCTATGCAGCCAAGCACTTGGTACCATACATCCCTCCTCCCTTCTCTTTCCCCCACCCCTGCCTCCATTGCCTCTTTCTTGTAGTGCAGTGGTTAAACTGCAGTACTGCAGTCAAGACTCTGCTCACAACCTGGGTTCAAACCTGACGGGCTCAGGTAGCCAGCTCAAGGGTAACTCAACCTTCTATCCTTCCAAGGTTGGTCAACTGAGTACCCAGCTCATGGGGGGGGGAGGGGGCAATGTGTAGCCTGCATAATTAAATTGTAAACCACACAGAGAGTGCTTTAAGCACCATGGGGCAGTATATAAGCAGCAAACTTTGCTTTTTGCTTTCTTTATTCTAATATTTGCAAGGGCTTTGAGGAGTGCGTAGTGGTAGTGGTGGTAGCAGCAACAGCAGAGAGACTTGCAAAAGGAATGCAAGATTGCTGCCTTTACCTGCCCCTGGGTTTGCTCCAACCCAGGGCAGATAGAAAAATCACTCTCTCACTCATCCATCCATCCATCCTTCTGGCAAGACCTCTACTGCCACTCAATTGAATGACAGCTGATCCTCTCTCTCTGCTGCCTCCAGATTCTTAATTGAGGCAAGGCAGGAACAATCCAAACAAGGAAAGTTTCTGGCACTTTCTGAAAGGACCGCAGAAGTAAATCCCATGCGGTCCTCCCCTCTCTTAGCCATGCTAAGCGGAGGAGCAAATCCAGCAGCCGCAAGAGGAGAGTCACAGGGAGGACTTTGCCCTTCTTTGGCCTCTCTTCTTGCTTGCCCTACTCTGCACTCCCTCAAGTCCATCCAAGGTTAAAATAAAGGAAGATGTGCTGGGGGAGGGGGCAAAGTGGGATGTTTGGCACAGTGCAGCTGAGGCAACACAAACAGAGCCAAATCACTTTCCCTGCAACCGCCCAGACAAGAGAGCCTCCTGAGGAGTGGCCTCCCGCTCTCCTCTCCTCCCTTCTTTCTTTCCTTGCAGACAGCTGCCAGCATCCCATCTTGGAGCACTCCAGCCACCATTATAGACGACGTGAGTGGACCAGAGGGACTCATGACCTTATCTTAGGGCTCCAGTGAGGCAGCAGAATGCTAACCATAATTTCTCAGCTTTTGAATCCCAGGCTCAGGGGGTCACTTTGCAAAGGAAGGGACCCATACCATGTTTTCCTTGGAAGTATGTCCCACACAGATCAGTGGGTTGAATTTCGGTTAAATTTCTCTAGCTGCGCAGAAGTACAGATCTTCACAGAGCAAAATTAGCTTCAAGTTCCCCAGAGTAATCCACCGTTTTTTCTCATGAACTGGCACTTACAGTCTCAGTAACACACTCTGAGACGTTAGCGGGAGAGAGAACAAAAAGTTTCACTACTTACAAATTAAACAGACCGAACAGCAAACTGGCAAACATAACAGACTGACTTTCAACAACAGGCCTCAATGGAATAATTGACTTAAACTAACTGACTGACTTCAACAGACAAAGGAGAGGGGGAAAGGCTCTTACAAAAAGGCATGGCTCTCTTTGAATTCATAAGCAGGGAATGAATGATTGGTGGGTGCTGGACAGACTGACAGTCACACCAGCCCAGAAGGTCCCTCCCAGCTACACCTACTAGACGCAGCATGTAAGGTTGCAAAAATTCCAACACTTGCTTCCACTCCAACCCCTCACATTCACATGCCTTAAGGCTGCAGTCCCACAGCCTGTTCACCTTCACATGCTCCTTCCCACAAGCTTCAGTGTGGAAGAGTATTTCCCATAGGATCTAAGAACTTTTACGAACAGTTTACAGATAAGTAAAATTCCCCTACGGGGAATTCATCACCATCAAGTTCATGAAAAGTTTATGCATATTTGGAACATTGAATTATGAATGCTCCTTGCTGTGGGATAATAATAATCACTTACTTGAGAGTAAATATGCTTCATTTTCCCATACCAAAAAGAAAGCATTACATAATTTGGAGTTATTTTAAAAATCCAACGTATTGCATGATCTCTAATGTCTATTTTGTACTCCTTCCCAGACTGAGCTCTAATTGACTCTTATTACCCACCAAATTTCCCAGCCTGCTGTTCACTGGCATTGTTTATTATGCAGTCTGATGCATACCAATATTTTCCTGTTTTCTGCTGGTGGTGAATCCAGCTATATTTGATTTGAGGGCGCATTTCGTGCTGTGTGCTCCAGGAACCAAAATTGATAGTTACAGCTCTGGCACTTTTAAAGGAAGTAGCTGTGTTGTCTGTGCAAGCATATCCAGACAAAAATACACACACAAAAAAATATGTTGTGGCACCTTAAAGGACTAGATGTTACATTCCAGTGTGAGCTTTTATAGATACATCCACTTCTTCAGATATATTAGAGTGAAAGAAAATCACAGGTTATACACAGGGCAGGCACAAGAGATGGATTAGCAAGGTGACAATAGCACTATTGTCACAAATAAGTAACAGTAAGAACGCTGTTTTCAGTGGATAGTCCCACACTGTGAGGTGCAAAGTGGCAGGAGCCTCTTGACTCTAATATGTCTGAAGAAGTGGACTTGTCCACAAAAGATCACATGGAAATATAACAGTCTTTATGGTGCCACGACATTTTTGTTTTCTATTTCTGTCTATTTGCTTTTGTGTCTTTTTAAATTTTTGCCTGGATAAGTTCTAGCATGACCTCCCAAGGAAGTGTGGGGAGCGGAGATGGCCCCCTTGCCTTTACTGGTCACACCCACTCACCTGCCTTCAAAATAGAAAATGTTTGCCTATTCCTGGTCCTGACAATGTTGCTGAAAAATGCTGTCCTATTTTTGTGGCCTGCGGATAGGGCTGTGAAAGCAGAGCCTTCTATGCAGAATGATAATCTGTTTATCTGTATGCACAAAGTATTTTTAAATGTCTGAATATGAGAAGAAGCAACGGACAGATGATTGTTCTGCAGGCCCCTGAGGTCTCTCACATAGTTCCTCTCTCCTAGCCAGTAGCCCACCTAATCTAATTTTGTTTGTTAACTAAATATAGGTCTGTTTCTTTATGTTGTTTTTAAAGACACCCTAGGCTTTTGACAAGTTTACAACCAACTGTTCTCGGAAGCACTTCTAACTAGATCAGAGAGAATTATTCAACTTTTACATAGGTGATCTGTAGCAAAAATTCTCATCATGTGTACCACCTTCAAACCTATCACTTTCCACTTTGTAGGAATAAAAGTAGCAAAGCGTATGTGAGAGCAAATGTGCATCCTAGGATAATGTAGTGTGTAAGGCCAGTATTCTATTGAGATTTCCATGCACACAATTAACATTGTGCCAGCAGTTTGACAATGGGTCTGTTGCACCACTGATTGTACAAACTGCAGCCCTTCCCAAGTCATATACAGTAACTGCTGTGCAATATTATTTCTTCCTTTGGAAATCCCCAGCAAGATAACTGGCCTAGGAAATCAGAACTTTGTTGGCAAAATCCTATAGAGTGTAACTGTGTAAACCATGGTGGCGAATTGGTGCTAATTAGAGAGCCACCAATCATGTTCTTCATCACATACCTGACACACAAGCTGGCCGCAATGAGGAACGTGAATGACACTTCACAGCCACCATTTACACAGTTACAAATTCCTAATATGATTCTGGCCATTCTTTAAAAAAAGAAAGAAAGAAAGAAATCTAAAAAATAACTGAAAGAGCCGTAACTCAGAAAAGCCAAGGCAAGGGCATTTGAAGAGCTCTACTAGAGCAGATATAATGCTATTTCCAGTAGTGACCACACTGGTAGTTCTTATGTTTGGAAGGCAGCTGAAGCAGTTGTCTGAGAAGCTGTGTGATGTTGTGGTTACAGTATCAGGCTAGGTGGGCTTAATTTCACTGCTCCACTCTGTCACCAACTTTATTAGGTAATTGTGGGTCAGTCACTGTGTCCATCAATGCATGCATGTGAGGAAAAATGGTATGTACCCTACTTCTTGAGTGTCTTGGAGTGGGTGTGAGATATAAACATGATGAGCCAATTCAATGAGAGCAGGATGAAATCTTGAAAAGCACCAAACACCAAACCCATAAATGTCTGATACTTCTAGACCATGTGGTCAAAGAGAATAGGTCATTGCACACACTATATCCATTATTTTGCTTTTTTTTTTCTTCCCCTCCTTATGTTGTGGTCCTCATAATAAAAATGTAGATCTGTCTAAGCTCTTCTGGAGCTGAGCCCTGTTTTCTAATGCTACTGTCATGACAAATTCTAGATTAGTGTGTTTCACAAAACATCAAAAAGATTTCTATGGAACATGCTTTACAAAAGCATAATCAAATACGTTTTCCATCCGAGTGGAGGATCATGTAGACTGCTAAATCTTCTTAAACTACAAATCCTATGAGCCTTAACAAAGGCAATCGTGACAGATAATCAGAGCTGTAATAAAGCAAACCTTGGAGAACCACATGGCCTCCAACCCAGTTTTGAATGTACATCGATGACACTGTATATGTATGCATAATAATCATGTAACTGGAATAAGCTTCAAAGCAAAGGTGGTCAGGAAGAGATCCAAACAGCTACTCTAGCTGTGACCACAGTGAAAACCTTTTTCTTCTTCTGAACAACAAAAATCCATTTGTTGTCACATTATAGTGCTCTGTTCCCCTACGTCAAAAGAGGGACGACATGCAAGACAAATTTGCCACTATTATTTCAATCAGAAATCAGGTGGGCAAAGGGCGCCCCCTAGAGGACTTTGGACTACAACTCCCAGCAGCTCTACTAACATAGCCAATGGTGAGGAATGTGGCAAGTGGCAGTCCGACAATGTGTGGAAGGCCACACTTTGCCTAGTTGGGATCTAGCCCAATCTGACTTGTGCAACCCTGATTTAAAAAAACAACAACACTTTTTTAATACATGCTGTAAGAATTTTGTGTATGTCTGAAGTAACCTAAAAATATTACATTTGCAACAGTGCAGGAGAGGAGGTTCAGGGTAGAGTCTCCCACTTCAGTGAGGGCATCTATAAAGTGAGTCTCAATACATTAACGGGGCTCTCACTTAAGTATGACCTCTGTTGAGAAACTGTTGTAAAATATTAGGTCATTTCGCCTGAAAATTGATCTGAAATAAGTACCTAAAAACACACACACCCTCCATTGATGTCTTGTATAACCATATGCAAATATAGGGAAAGGCTGTAATATTTTACGCTCCAAAGCGGGTCAGTGTGGGGCTTCATTAAATGGGTGCTGTAATTCACAGCTTGCTTTCAGAGACTCCATTTATATTGGGAGTTCACCGAGTGCTAGTTATTTAGTCTCATATCTTTCATGCTATGGCTTGCAAAACACACACACACACACACACCAACTGCGCATTACCTGGCTGAAGAGCAGGAGCCTGAAATGGATCCCAAATCTTTGCGCACTGTGACCAGAATTCTCTACTGCAGCTGGCAGCCACTGTGAGTTAAAATTTTGCAGTGTGACGGCGCCCCCTTGTGTTCCGTCGCCTCCATGTGTCTTCAAATTTCTGTGAGCTCTCCATCTGTTCTTCACACTGAGGTAACACGTATCGAGGACACAGGTCTAAACTTGAGTGGATGCGGGAGGCATGATGTCCCCTGTTTTCTAAAGGTCAAAAGATGATGCAGTTATAGACACCGTGCCCCTTTGCTTCCTAGCATTGTGTTCCCTACAGTTTTTGCTCGATTAAAATTGGAGGCACTTTTCATTCTCACCCACAGAGAGATAACGGTATAGCTAGAGATAGATGTGCGTATATCCACGCTTCTATAGTCAAGCCTCAGAGAGGGTACTGTCAAGCTGGAGAACGGACAGAATACAGCAACCACGACGTTCAATGGGCTGGAACGCTCTCCTTTGTAGAAAAAGTATGAAGTTTGGGGCTGTTTAGCTTCAGAAGAAGTCAAGAGGGGACATGATAGAAATGTGTAGGGTGTAAAGAAAATGGATGTTTCCCCAGGGCCGTCCCTGCCATTAGTTGCACTGAAGCAGTCTCCTCACACAAGGGAACCGTGTGGGCGGCAAATGCACCATTTTCTCTCACTGTCCCAGGAGTGCTCCTTCTATCCAAGAGCTGGCTATATTCTTTATGTCTGTCTCTGAGGGGTCCTCAGAGTGGGGGGATTTCACATAAATTGCCAGACTTTGAGGCACAAGTGACTTCTCTGAATATCCCTCCCATCTGTCTTGGCTCTGAGAGGAACTCTAGAATATGTTTTTTTTTAAAGTAGATTTTAACTAGAACTGGTTGCCACACCAAAACGCCACTGTTTCCTCCTCCATTGTAGCCTGCAGGGAAGGGGTGCAGAGGTGCCACTGGCTCTTATGGGTATGTCCTCTACTCCAGGACTGGGCAGTGTGAGAGCAGCAGTGGTGACATGGCAGAGAAGCTCTTTGCTTCCCACTTGAAGTGGCAGAAGAGCTGGGGGTGGGGGACATTTCTCTCCTCTCTCAAATACTAAAAGCCAGGGTCCCTCAATGAAGCCAAATGGCAGGAAATTCAGGGCAGATGAAAGGGCATGCTTAATCACATAGCACATGGTTATGTACTATAGATCTACTACCACCAGATATAGTGATGCCTGGCAGCTTGCTCATCTTTAAGAGGGGTTAGACAAATTTGTGGAGTATAAGTATCACAGGCTACTAATAAGGATGCTGTGGATTACCTAAAATAATCTTAGAACTGCAGAGCTGGAAGGTACCCTGTGGATCATCGAGTCCAGCCCTTTCAAGGAGGCACAATGTGGGAATCAAACTCCCAACCTCTGACTCCACAGCCAGATGCCTAAAACACTGAGCTATCCAGTTGTTCATACCAGTGACATGGGACCATGTGTGGGAGGGTACTACTACCGTCTTGCCTTTCTGAAGAGCCTGTGGGATATAGTGGTTGGAGTGTTGGACTATGAATCAGGAGACCCAGGTTCAAATCCTGACTCACCCATGAAATTCACTGGGGGACCCTAGGCCAGTCACAGTTCCTCGGCCTGATCTAACTTAGAGAGTTGTTGTGAGGATAAATTGGGGGAACGAGAACCATCTACACTGCCTTGAGCTCACTGGTGGAAAGGTAGGACATAACTCAAGTAATAAATATCTTTTTAAAAATCTCTGGTCCTCATGCATTCAAATCACGACAAGGAGACTCCTTCCTCCCTACACTTCAAATTAATCAAGTCTCAGTAATAGAAAATAGTGCCATGTGGGGCATCTGAGGAACCTGAGAAGGTCCTCTCTACTCAGGAAAGGTAGTTGCTCCCAGTCACTCCAACACAGATATCCTAACTGCCTACACAGCAGTAGACTATTTCTTAGTTAAAGTGAGTTATGTTTGCATCCCACATTTACTTACAACAACCTTATGAGGTAGATCCAGCTGAAAAACGACAGAGGCCCATCACCCAATGAGTTTGATGTGAGGATTAGAACCTGAATCTGACAAGTCCCACACTTTGTCACACAATGGAAACCTCTCTGCCATACTTTGTTTGCTTGTTTGATATGTTCTGTCAAGTTACTGCAGAGTTATGGGGGGCTTCACCCTAAGGTTTTGCAAGGCATGTGAGAAGTTCACCATTGCCACCCATCCATCAATTTCCATAGCAAAGTGGGGACTCAGGTGTTCTGAGTCTGAGTCCAAGTCTGGTTTTAGTCTCCAGAAGAAACTCTTTGAAGGTAGGGCAAGAAGATATAAATGTGAAAAGGCAATCAGAATAAATCTATGATCCTGCATGCCGCAGCAACTCAAAGAGTAAATTATTTGACATCTGAAGAACTATATCCTCTGGTTGCTCTTCTGCCTGCCGCCTACCCATTTCATTACGTTGTTTCAAAGTGCACCTTCCGTGTGGCTTCTTTTAATCGATTCCCATCTTCTAAAAACCACTGCAAGGGACATCAGCAATTTCTCTCATTTAACACTTTTAGCAAGGGCAGATGAAGTCTCCCACTGAAGAATGCAGCCTTTACAACATAAAACAGGCCCCACAGCCCGACCTCTGAGGCAGGTCGCTAGTGCAGAACTACACCGTCTGTTTCATGACAGCCATCCCTTTCTGGGAACCAACACTTTTTAATTTTAGCACATCTGAAATGCCAGCCGTTGCTGGCTCCGTCATCACAAGCCCTTAGTACATTACTTATAATTTCTTGCTCTCAGCAGTCACTCTAATCAGGCGAACTGGCTGCCCTGCAGTGTGCGCAGCTCCCAGAGTTTTGCAAAGACACAATGTGCCGAAGAGAGAGGCTAGTACATCTGGTCTTAGCGAGGCAATTAGGGAGAATTCCATTAGCACACTTTTTTGTGGTGCAAAACAAATATGGCATTAGAATGAAGAAGCACGCCCTGTTTCAAGCAAACATTGTTTCTACAGTGACATTGGTAACATTATGCCATCTGAACTGAGATTTATAGCTGCTTTTTAAAAGGGGTTTCCATTAAACTCCTTTGTCTTGGGGGGGTCGGAGTTTGCTCCTTGCAAAGGGGTTCTTAATCTATCATGTCCTAAATCAAAATAGCAGTTTCCTATGGCCAGAGCTCAGAAGCATTACTTTTCCAGACTCCAGTTCCCAGAACCCACTTGCCATGCTGGCTGGGGACGCTGGGACTTGTAATTCAAAAATATCTTTCCCAAGCTTTGCATAAATCTAGCAAAGATACTTTCTCCCCCATTATTAATAGTAACTTTAACCCATGTGTGTATGGGGGGGGGGAGGAGAGAAATACTCTGATTTCTCCCCTCTCCCCACTGCCTGAAAGTTATGTCCATTAAGCTTTCTGTGAGGGACCTGTGAGTAGTACTGTCAGGGTGAGTTACCCGGCAACAATATCTAACCAGGCCAGCCAGGGCCTCATATGCTGGAGAGTCATGGCCCAAGCAGTCTAACCGCTAGTCAGAGATGACTGATCCAGATTCACACATAGCTCCAGCCAGGTGAAATGGGTAAAGGTGTCTCTGTGTTGAAACAGAGTTGAAAAAAGTAGAACTTGGAGGTAAGTTATATTTTCAATAACATCTTCCATGCTGGCTAGAGGATTCCGGGAGTTATGGTACAAAGAAACAACTTTCCCAAAAGCAGCTTTTCTAACAACGGGGCAATGATGCACAAACAGCTGAGTTTTGGCTCTATAAGCATACTAGGATCCTGGCTGTCTAATCTCACATCAAATTGCACAATAAAGACAACATGTTGGTAGAAGCCAATAGTGATTCCACACTTAGGTTCATTCCTAAGCAATCAGACTTCAAACAAAGCCCATGTTTATCTCCAGAACACTAAATATTTTAAATAAATAAATAAATAAATAATCATAAAGCAAAGTAGATAAGCAGGTGAGGAACCTGGAGCTAGAATGACAATGTTGTTTAAATCAGTGGTCCCCAACCTTTTCCCAACTGCAGACCAGTTTGGGGGGGCTGTGCATGCAGGGGCGTGGCACGCTCGCGCGGGGGCATGGCATGCTCACTCAGGGGCGTGGTGTGCTCTCGGGGGACGTGGTGTGCTCACGGGGGACGTGGTGTGCTCGCAGGTGGGGTGGTGCACTCGTACGCATGCACACAGGGGCGTGGCACGCTTGTGCGGGGGTGTGGCTCACTTGCGCACATGCTGGGAGGGGCGCTCATGGGGGGCAGGAGATCTGTGTCCGCGGCCCGTTCCTGCCTAGGCCACGGACCGATGCCGGGTCACGGACCGATGCCGGGTCACGGACCGGGAGTTGGGGACCCCTGGTTTAAATTATATTTTGGCACTAAGATTCTTCTTCAGCTTTACTCTAACATTGGATATTCACAGTGCATGATCAGTACCACAGTCTGCTCATGCAGCTACTCCATCTCCTGCTTCCAATTATGTAGTCTTCTTGATTTCTATATTAATCATCTTGTGATGTCCATGTGCACAGTCGTCTGCTTGGTTGCTTGAAGTATGTATTTACAATAAACAGACTGTTGGCTTTGCAGAACTCTGTGAATTGTTCTCCTGCTTCATTTCTGTTCCCTAGACCAAATTTTCCAACAACATTTGGTTCTGCTTTGTTTCCTGCTTTTGTGTTCAAGTCACCTATGGTTATAAGCATGTCTCATTGGGTTGTTTCCATTTTTGGTTGCTTGCATGTTTTTGTTATTGTTGCTTCCCTAGACACTTGCATAAAAGCTTTCAATTTCACCTTTTTCAGCATTGGTAGCTGGAACATAGACTTGAATTATGGTTATGTTGATAGCTTTTCCCAGTTGTCTGATTAATACCCTGTTTCCCTGAAAATAAGCCCTAACCTGAAAATAAGCCCTAGTATGATTTTTCAGGATGCTCGTAATATAAGCCCTACTGCAAATATAAGCCCCAGTTAAGTGAAACCACACCCTCCACCATTGTGCAGCATTGTGCAGCAACCAGAAGATGATGTGACTGTATTTGAATAAATGTAGATTGTTGTACATGAAAAAAATAAATCATCCCCTGAAAATAAGCCCTAATGTGGTTTTTGGAGCAAAAAGTAATATAAGACCCTGTCTTATTTTTGGGGAAACACGGTATTATTTGGTCAGATCTTGCATTATAGCTCCTAACTGTCCATGCTACGTCTTGCCTCACTATTACAACCACTCCATTTCTTCTGAGTTCATCATTTTCAGAATAGAACAATTTGTAGTTGTCAGACTGAAAATATCCTGCGGCAGTCCACTTTAGTTCACTGACACTAAGCACTGCAATGTTTATACATTCCATTTCTTGTTTTACTGTTTCCATTTTACCTTTATTCATACTCCTCATGTTCTATGTCCCAATTGTTTGTGTTGTGCAGCACTGTACTTTCCTTTCACTTTTCTGTATGTCAGCCACTATATGTCTTTTCATCTTCAGTGTAGTTTCACCATTAGCAACAGCTATTTAAACCTGTCCTTTGCTAGGTATTTTGCTCTTCCACCAGAAGCTTGTGTATTTTAACTCAGATGGAGTTAAACAGAGGAAAACATCAGTTTTATTTTTGTTTCCTGTCTGTCATTCTGTTCTAGTGCTATACCAGATAGCAAGAAATTAAAGAAAACATTAGTAAAATAACACCACAGCAGCTAATAGCTGTGAGAGGCAGCCAGTGTGAGGGCAGGTGGATGGAGGACAAAGCCTCAAATGCAATGATTCTAAAAGCCACTTGACCAATATACAACACAGCTTTAAAATGGACTAAAAGTTTTCCCAAGAAGATGCACACACTTACACAAAAAAAACGTAACTACCATGTGACTTTAAACCAAATTCCAAAACCTCAATCCATCACTCGATTTATTTCATTACTGTAACTGCACCGTAAGTTCGTCAGTTTTGAACTGTGAAGCATGCTCTAAATTAGGCTTTATTTCAAAAATAAGTTATATTCAGTGATGCCTTCAGTCAAGACTATTGTCACTACAGTATCTGTATCTATTCCATCCATAGAACAGGATCTTCTGAGAGAAGTTTGGCTAGATTTTGAATTTTGTTTCCCATTGTATGCAAAAAAAAATGTCTTTAACTTTAGTCATAAAATCTCGACATTCTTATGACAAATATGTTGTTCTTGTTGTTTAGTCGTTAAGTCGTGTCCGACTCTTCGTGACAAATATAGCTCTTTTTAAAAAGTATTATATATATACTAATGTTTAATTCTCAGCTGACAGGGAAAAAAAGACACTGACCCAAATGCTGTGAGAAAGAGGTGACAGGGAGAAGCCTCAAATACCTATTCTGCTGCAGGCCTCTTGGTGTTTTAAAAGGGCTGTGCCTTACACTGAAGCGCCTTTATCCTGGGCTTTTGCCACCACCATCCTCCTCATCAGCCAGCACCAATTTATTGCAATGGAACTAATTTGGCATTCCTGATGCTGTTCCCTTCATTTGTTCCTTTGGAGCAAAGAAAATCTCCAACCCAGCAGTAAGAACCTGGACTGCTCTTGAGATTACCCTTTTGAGAGCAGCATGCCAACAAAATACGATTCCCCAAATATCACTGAAAGTCTGTGTAACAAGGAGAGAACACGCTCTCACATTGTACTGACTCTTTTTATCTCATTAGATAGGTGTCGGCTACATGTGGCCTCCAAGGGATCAAAATGTGGGTGCCTCAGAACCTGGGGGCAGGGGAACAGCATACATACACTCTACCAAAAGTTTATTTATTGTTTTACAAAGTACCTTGGAAAGCCCCTGGTTTTCTGTAGAGAGCATGAGAGAGGCTTTTTTCTCTCTTTTTTCGTGTTCTGGGGGGACTGCAGCTTCCCTGTTTTTGTTTTTGTTTTTAAATGCCACTCACAGGTGCAAGAGGCTCTGGTTGTTTTTTTAAGCAGGCTAATATCCTACTGCCAGTCTCAGCTAGAGAGTAGATCTATTGAATTAAGTGCTGAAAGGTAAGCCAACACTTCTGTAAATCTCATCAAGTGAGTAGGACTCTTCCAGTTGATGCCAGCACTAGGATATTGGCCCCAGTTTTTGTAAGAAAAAGACAGGGGGAATGCAATTGCGGGAGCAAAGGTGGCTTTTCAAGTTTTGGGAATGAGATTGTGCAGCCCCCAGGCCTCTGGAGATCAGCCATCTCTGTACTAGAGGACTTCTTTCCGAATATGAAAAAGATAGTGCACCTATGATTCACCTAGCTTTCAAAACACTAACTCACTGATCTCCAAAAAGCACCTGGCCATATACACAGATCTTCAGCAGAAGGCTTTCTTTTCATGTCCTCGCATTAGAGCTGTTGAGAAAAAGGGCTTTCCTGGTGAGAGCATCTCAAATGCAAACTGCTCTCTCCAGAGAGAGGTAACATACACACATGCTTCTCTGGCACTACATAGCACCAAGAATATGAGCATGGTGTACAAAAGCACACCTACTAGTAAAGATTACTAGTAATTTCTAGCAGCATTGCCTTTGGACTTGTGAGTTTGTAGGTGTGGGTGTGTTCATGTGCAAGAACTACTATGCACACAGAGGACTGCATGGATTTTAAGTAACTAAAAGAGCTGTAATTCCAACATGCCACTGAAGAAGGAATTGCAAACTGTCTGGTCATGTGAATTTCACTGTATGTGTGCCCTAAGTACACTTGGGTGCCACACACAAAATCTTATGAATCCTAGTAACCTTAAGCAGAACAGATAAATGCTTTCCACTGTAAACAGAGGCAAATTCTGGTGCATTTGGATAAACAGAAATTGCTTGGGGCCCTGTAAACTGGAGTTCGCATAACCTCACAAATACCCATGCTGTTTTATCCATATAAATTCCTATGAATCACTATTTTAAGAATATGTTATCATCATAAAACTAAGTTTTTTAAAGGTTTTTTTTTTTCTTAACATGAATTTCCATCTTTTGCAAACAATGTGACCTCAGGCTCCCAAAAACAGATGGTAAACAAACAAACAAAAATTGCAGCAACTGCTCCTTTTGTTATTTAATCTTCTAATTTTCATTAGAATGCTGCTCTAATATGGGACCTGGGGCTGATGATACTGCAGGGTTTGGGTTGACTGGAGGAACACAACATGACAGGCCTGGAAGATCTATTACCAGGCAACTTATGCATGCAGAGATGGCTCAAGAGTAGTGATGTAGCAGAACATCTGCAGATTAAAGCAACCACCAAGATTTTACTGTCAGGTGCCATCCAATCTATCTTGCTCACTTTTCTCATATCAGCACAGAGAAATTGCCATCTGGCTGGGTTTAAATTTTCTTCTTTCTCTCTGAGTTCACTGTCATGTTGTTGTTCGGTTTCAGTTTCTAATATTCAACTTCAAGTTTTAGTTATCATACTTTTAAGTAAAATAGAAGACTTTACTCTAGTGTTCTTTAAAGCTACCACCTTCCCAATTGAGCTGAACTACAATTCCCATAACCCCATGCCAGCCTGAGCGTCAGTCTAGCAGAACATTGGAAGAGAAAACTCGCATTCTGAAATGAAATTTATGTCCATGGCCGAAAATAGTATTCTAGGCAGGAAGTTGAAATTCCTGCTATTTACTCTTTTTCATCAAACAAATTAATGTGTCCACAAGCAATCCTTCTCAAATATAAAAATACATAATATCTGCCCCAGCTTATAGAAGACTCAACCTTCTCTTCAGTTCTGTACCTAGCTGTTGAATTATTGAATTTTTGAGAGCTAAGCTGAGCCAAAGCTACTGATCGGTGAAATTGGGTGCAACTGCCTGTAAGTATGCAGTGTAAAGAGCTATAGCAAATAGCAACATTGCTCAAAGCTTGTGGGATTCCTCTGTGAAAACACTGCCCAGTGACACATGCTTAGATGCATAAAGCCGAAGGGGAGCATCTATTTTTGGGAAATGGCAGAAATTTTGTTCATTACATTGAATAAAGTGACATATAAGAAGATTGTTTTGAAATACGGGGCATCTTTGGAACTGTACATATCTCATTTGCATTCAAAATCTGTTGAGGAGGTGGGAATGTCCTCAAATAACATGGCTAGTTACATTTGTTCTTACCCAAATGTTATTATCAAAGTAATTCTGTGAGATGATTGTCTACAACATAGCTGCAGAGGCCAGGTTACATAGTTGAATGGCCCTGATTACATGATTATCATGAATGTAAGAAAGGAAAGGCATTGGTGGGTTAGGCTGCAACTAACGAAATAAACGAACAAGCAAGGAATATCAGCCCAAAATGGGGGAGGGGGTGTCAAAGCTACAAGGACAGATGGAAGGAAGCATAGCAGGAAATGCACTAAAGAAAACTATATCAGGGACACTGGGGAGGCATGAGCGCTTTGCTCCAAATGACATGATGACAACAAGCACTCCCAAGCAAGCTGTGGAGCTCCTTTCTATAAGAGGCTTTTTGAGAGCGTGTATTCACAATATTATCTAAGTCAAAGGCACATGACAATAATATCATGTTAGTAGTCTTTCAATACTACTACATCAGGAGAAAAGCAGCATGTAAATACATAAAAATAAATATTGTATAGTCAATTGCATTTTAATATAATATTTTACTCTGTTTTCCGTTGCATCTAATTTTTTAGTAAATTTGTAAGCTGTCTTGGATCCCTGTATTGGCAGGAAGGCAGAATATAAATGAAACAAGCAAACAACAACAACAACAATAATAATAATGGTTGTTGTCAGTTTTTCGGGCTGTTTGGCCGTGTTCCAAAGGTTTTTCTTCCTAACGTTTCGCCAGTCTCTGTGGCCGGCATCTTCAGAGGACAGGAGTCAGAACTCTGTCTGTGTTCTGGTGTTCTGAGTTCTAGCTCCTGTCCTCTGAAGATGCCCGCCACAGAGACTGGCGAAATGTTAGGAAGAAAACCCTTCGGAACATGGCCAAACAGCCCGAAAAACCTACAACAACCATTGGATCCCAGCCGTGAAAGCCTTCGAGAATACAACAACAACAACAACAACAACTTCAGAAGCATCCAGAGATCCACAGTTGTTGTTTTTTTGTGGCATGATACTTTTTTTTGCATGTGTTTTAACGAAGTCTCAAAAAGGCCATTTTGCTGAAGTTCTTGCAATATGCTTATTTAGTTAAAGTTAGTAAATTGTTAGAAGTATGACTGCTAGAGATGTGTAGTGGATTCTAACAAACCCTGGATCACTAATCACATACCCCTGATTTGACCCAATGTTTACGAGGCCTGAACTGAAGTGGAATGGTCAGATTTTGGTTTGGTTTTGCAGCCAAAACACCCCAAACCAGGGCCAGGAAATCTTTGACCCTTAGGAATTTTAGCCTACAAGTCCCACAGCCCCTTACTATTGGTTCAGCTGTTTGGGGCTGATGGGAATTCCAAGCCAAAACGTACAGAGGTCCAGAAGTTCATAAGTCCACTTTTTAATCCAATGAAATGTAAATAGGATTAAAAATAAGATTCAAGTATTTTTCAGTCAATATTTCTCTCACATAACTCAATTGCTTTGTAAGAGATCTGAACAGTGCAGGCAAAGCTAAGCTAATACTACACAGAAGTTCAGTAATTGAGGGTGGGGACCATCCCACATGTGGTGCATACCCAATTGCCTAATTCTGAAATGAAATTCAATTCTTCTGTCAGAAAACACTTCAGATTTGAAGACTATTTCATTACTGAGCCCTAGTCACTTGTTTGCCAAATATATTACTTGAAAGTAAATCCCACAGATGTCAATGGAACTTATTTGCAGGTGCTTGTCTAGAACTAACAGCTGTGTTACACGGGCCAAAGTAGCTTCTGTGCAGAGACCTCCTTTTTTTAAGGAGGAACCATACGCACAAAATGGACAGGGATATCATCCATATTTGGACATGACGGGATCGTCTGTCATCCAGCAGGAGCTGAACTCATAGTCTGTGGCAAAACTATAGATGCGAATTTAATATCTTTAGAAGCTGGAATCTTTTAGTGTTCCAGAGACTTTCGTGATAGCAAGTGTACTAGTCAATGAAACCTCTGAATGACAACTCACAAAACAAAGCACGGTAAATGCAAAATAAGGAAGTGAAGAAAATCACTTGCTATAATAAAACCCACCACTTTAGGGGAACACTTCTATAAAAACATGATAAACATATCACCTAATTTGATCAGAATCCTAGGATGCTCTTAGGTGATGTTTTCATTTCATAATTACCCTGCCTCCTCAATGTAGTTTTACCAGGAAGGAGAGGGAAGAGAAACAGAGGCCCAGATATCATTATCTTCCATTTATAACCTTTCCAGCATTTCTTGTCATCTTTTCAATTCATTTTCTTGACAGAGAAAAAAAAAATCTGATAAGGAGAGAAAGATGTAAATGGTACCCTAGGTCTTTTGACTGGTAGTGCTACAAGCAATCCAGCTGAAAACAATGTCAGGTAAGCTTCATTCCCCAAAGTCAAACTGAACACCACATTATCTTCATCTTTCCTTCCCTACTATTACTACAGGTACAAGTCTGGCAGTGGTCTACATCCCAAGTGATGCCCGTCATAGTGGGACAGAACTTTTCCCCCCTCTTTTTCCCGTGCAGCCTTCTATGTTGCCTGAAAAGAGCACAGTTTCACAGCTTTTCAGAACTGGTCTGGGAAATGCATGGTGTGCTCCAGTGAAAGGAAAAAACTTTGCCTTCTGATACTCTAGACAGCAGCAGTTCCATCAACCAAGGTTAAGCACACTGAATTCTGCCAATGATCCGTTTAAGCTTTGTTTCATGGAACCGAACTTCAGCTACTGCGCATGCTAAGAATAGAGAGCATGGTGTCACTCAAGACAGCAAGATTGGTGAAATTATTTGAACCAATCAGGTGTCACTTTAATGTTTCTGGAACGTATATGCAAGGGCTCAATTCGTGCAACTCACAAGCACCAGATTTACAATGCAAAAATAATTAAATCTTCTCAAAATTATGCCCAATTGAGTTCAGTGTTACTTACTTCAAGGAAAGCAGATACAGGATCACAACTTGTTCTAAACTCCGGATAAGTGCCATTTTCCCTCTAAACTATTTAACTGTTCAGATTCATTGTGACGTCACAACAAGCACAGTTAGTTTGGTAGTAACAAATCAGCATTACCAAAGCATGTTAGCCACCAAGAGACCAAGAGAAGGCTACGTAGAACCTGCAAAAGCACAACAACCTTTTGACAGCAGTAACAGCCTGTAATACTGGTTCTGGCTAGAATTCTCATTCCTATGCTCATTCTCTCTCATTCATATTCTCTCTCTGTCTCTCTCTCTCTCTCTCTCTCTCATACACACACAGAGAGAGAGAGAGAGAGAGAGAGAGAGAGAGAGAGAGGTAATGAACAATACAAATGGTTTTGTTGTCACGACAAAAAGAGATAAAGACACAAGCTAGGTTCTCTGCTGCAAATAGTAAATGTTTGTTTGGCCTTTCTGCTGCAGAATTCTATACGACGTTTCAATAATGTTTCAAGCTCTAAAAGAAAAAGAAAGACCTCAAATATAACATACCTCATATGGAGCCCTATTAACAATTACAGCTGTCCAGATGTTTCTTTTCAGAGCTGCTGCAAGATTTCTTTTCTGTCACACTTAACATTATTTATCGGCAACCTTTTGTGTCCTAAGAGCTCTTTCGCAAATCAAAAAATGTTCTTTTAAGTTATTTCATTGCTACTGTGTTCACATTTAACGATATTTCTAGCTTTCTAGCATGTACCACCTTCTCATAGATCATCTTCTGTGTAAGTGGAGGGTGGACTTTCCTTGCTATCAGTATATATATTTTTTCCTGGATACTTATTCCAAAGATGGAACAGAGACCAAGCAAATGACTGAACCTCCACCATATTTTTTTTCTGCCAGATCAATGGCTGGGAACTTTAAAATGATAGCTAAAAACATGTATTTTTAGGCAGGCCTTTCCGGACCTTATAACATCTTAACACAGTGGTTGTTTTAATGTTTATATTATCAGTTCCATTGCCTTGCCTCCATCTCATTTTAATCATTTTTAGTTAAATTTATTGGTGTATATGTGTTTACTTTTGATTTTATAATTATTACATTTATTGTTTTAAATTGTTGTTTTATGTTATATCTGTTTAATGTGTGAATCACCCAGAGTGGTCTTGGCATACAGAAGGGTGGTAGAAAAGTTTAAAAATAAATAAATAAATTTGTACCTGGTGTTAGCAAATCAGCTATTGGAGAGAGAAAAAGCCACTAAGATGAGCAGGAAATGCAAGGAGTTCATGAATAATTTCTGGGGGGGGGGGGGGGGATCTGAAAAGAGAGTCTCTTTTTCTATATTGCTATTCCAAAAGTAACAGGTACGGGTGGCTGTAGGGACACCACAACCTTGTTATCCTTTAATTTATCTGCAAGACAACTATCTGTTTACTAGACAACTTCTTCAGCAGCCAAAAAAAAAGCAAAGAAGAAGAGGAGGAGGAGATATTTCTGGAGTAAGCAACCAAAGCAAGAACAACCCATAGTGCTCACCTGAAAAAATGTTAACATTTGTGGTGGAATAATTCTCTGCTTCCTCATCTACCACAGAAACCAGTTTAAAATATGACCACTATGTCCACAGGATCTGTACCCATGGTTTCACTTATCCACTGCCTTGGGGGGGGGGGGGGAATGAAACCCAGAAATACAGATTCCCAAAATGTATTACCAGGACTGACCACTAGATGGAATCAGATATTATGCTATGTACAGGTAGCTTAAGGGAAATGCACTTGTGGCCTGACTTCTTCAAGGGAAGTAGCTTCCGGTGAAAGGGAGAAGCTGCATTTGCAGAGGGAGGCAGGGGGAGACGGCAGTTGTTGGTTTCAGGAAAGCCTCCCTTGTAAACAGGAGGGCAGGAAACCCAGTGATTTGGCAAAACTGGGCCAGGGCTCCCTCTCTCAACAATGCATGGACACAAAATGAACTGGAAGGAAGTGCTTCACTTATCCGCTATTTCCGGCATCCACAGGGGCTTGAAACTGATCCCCCACAGATGTTGCAGTCCTACTGTAGTTTCAATAATTCAGCTGTTAAATAGACTCAATAGCAGCCTATTGATATTTACCAGTGGTAAATGGCACTAAGCACCACTTATTTTTTGCTTTATGGAAATGTACAGAAGAATCTTATACCTTAAAAACTAACACTCTTGTATTTGGAGTTTCTATAAACAGAATAATGCAGTTGAACATTAAGAAGTCCAAAATAATGACTACAGAAGAATTACACAACTTTAATGTTGACAATGAAGAAACTGAAATTGTTAAAGATTTTGTATACCTTGGTTCAATCATCAATTCCAAAGGATACTGCAGCCATGAAATCAGAAGGAGACAGACTCAGACGGGCAACAATGAAGGAATTAGATAAGCTCTAAATGAAGTACATGTTATCCCTTCTGTGCCTTGCCACTCCACAATGTTATTTTTCCTGCTGTACTGTTTGTTTCTTTGCCAATATTTCTCTCCTGTTCTTTTTCTCCAGCTGCTCTCACTTTCACCTATCCTTCTCTGCTCTCCATCCCAAGGCGGTTTTCATTTCTCTCACAATAAAGTGGTGCATTCAGAACTTGCACCCAGAACACTGTTCATTAAAATTTCATTACAACACAGGGCCTGATCACACGAGCCAAAAAAAACCCCAGTTCTTTTGGCTCGTGGTTGGTTGGTTGGTTGGTTGGTTGGTTGGTTGGTTGGTTGGTTGGTTGGTTGGTTGGTTGGTTGGTTGGTTGGTTGGTTGGTTGGTTGGTTGGTTGGTTGGTTGAAAATATTTTTACTCTGGCTTTCTCCTGAAAAGGACTCATATATATACTGGCAGAAACGTATCCTTGTGGATCTTCGCAACTCCTTGAAAGCACTGCTGAGTTGGGTCAGACTAGAGTGTTGGAAGGTTAATGGGGCAGGTAGATTCCCCCGGCCATCACCACATTTAATTCTCCTTACCTGACCCACTCCAGAAACAGCAGGGTGGTGTGACTAAGTGATTGGAAGAAGACTCTCTGAACCTGGTGGTCTGTGACAGGCTGCCTTGATGAACACGTGGATTTCAAAATTTATCATTACACCACTGAATGTAAAAAAAGCTTGCTCTTCCTGGTTTCAGTAATAACGGCAGACTCTCACTCGCACGTATGCTAACAAGTAGGAGAGTTCTTAAATCTTGAGTGAGTGACATGTAATCCTACCGATTTTCAGCACCTGGGTCATAGATTACAGTTTGATCTTTTCAGGCTCCTTTAATTCAGCATTGAATTATTCCAGTCACTGCTGATGTATTAGTGGGAAGGTCAAGAAAGCCAACAAGAGGTCAATGTGGAATAGTAGCAGATGCAGGGGGTCCAGCGCCTGCAGCGTCTCCCCCACCTTCCATGAACCGAAATCACTGGAGAGAGGAATTACTCTCCCTGACCCGTAAAAACAAGTGTGCTCCTCGCTACCGCACATCCACCACCTGACGTAGCACCTCTGTCTCCAGCTGCCAGCTGGTGCAACAGAAATAATCACCTGTATGTGAAAGAAGCAAACAAGGCACTGAGATGATGGAAATGAGACTCCGTTCCTTTTGGAATTCAGCCATGAAGTGAAGCAGCCCCACTAAGGACTGTACATTGTTATTATAAGGGTAAGGGCATCACACAATGCAGATCAGAGTGGATAGTGTGATATTTGCCATCTCTCTCTCTTCTTTTTCTTTTTTTAATATACATTATTGCTATGGAAACTGAACTAATACCCTGGCTATATCTTCACTGGTGGCATTCATCTGGATAACTGTCAGCAAAACAGCAGCATTCAGCATTTTGAAATGCCCCTGCCTTCTCAAAAGAGCAACACTAGCCCTCATTTGGAAGCTTGCATTAATGGCTTGAAAAGGCAAGTGGGGGGTGAGGGTGCTGAACTTAAGAGGGTGGTCAGACAGCAGAAACAAAACCTCATAGAAAAGTTTTTAAATATCAGATATTCCCCCTGCTTTGGTTGCTGTGTTGTTGTTTTTCTGTACACTGTGCAGCTTCCTGAACGGAATGCTTCATGAGAAATGTAAGACAAAATGAGAGACTGGAAAGTGTTCCCTTGGGAAATACAGTGTCTATTTCTTATGGGATGTGCTTCAGGAAAACGTATCTTTTGACATTGAGAGGTCCCCTTGTGCCCAGGGTCAGCGGTAGAATCAAAACCTTTCTAGTATGAATTGCCACAGTCTGCACTAGGGAGATACCTTTCAAACCTAGACAGCTAACATTCGTTTCCTGTGTTCTGGCAGGCAGCACCCTTGAAGCCAGTGAGGCCCAGGAATGGGGAAATCTCTGTTCCAATCTCATTGGGTTTCTTCAAATTCCATTTTCTTCCTGTCCTGATACTTCATATCAGCATGCGGGAGTTTAGCTTTCTTTTCCCCAAACATGTGCTTTTCTTTCACATTTTGCCTAGTCCACATTCATTTCAAGTCTTAGATTCTAAGCATTTTGCTACCGTTCTGAAAATGTTACAGTTAAAGAAGAACTCACTGCATCCGTCATCACTTCTCTCAAGCCAGCTTGCCATTATCATTGTCATCACTCTGATCATGGAAGTAATTGTGTTGTGTTGCATGTTACTAATGCGTTTGTGGGAAATATGTATAAAAAGACAAAAACAAAGAGTAGCTTTGGGTCCTTTTATGGAGAAAGGCAGGGTAAAAATATTTAAAATAAATATATAAAAGTTCACTTAGGATTGATAGGAGAATGACAGGAAACCTGGAAAAGTCCTACCTCTAGAAGTGACTTAACACATTTTCTGAAAGAAACTTCTGGAAGTGATTGGATAGCTTTTGTTACATCTAATTAATTGAGGCATGACTTGCCGCACTGAAAAGGTAATTTTGTAACTACTAGCTAATATACTTGTTACCTAAAATGTAACTCGTTGCATATAACCTGTAAGTAGTTGCTTGCTGTAAGTTCTGCATTTTACCTAAGGTTCCCCATTGCCTCACTGTGGTTGTGCGTATTTTGCTAACTACATGCCTTTCAGCCATTCATATTTTATAAACAGTGCATTCTTTTTGTACACACTTTGTTTCTCAGAAATGCCCCTCAATGTGAGAGATCCTAAGGTGAGACACTTTCCTTCTCACAACAAGACTCAGGAAGTGTAAGAAACTACTTTTGCAGAGACTACTGAATCCAATGAAATTTCCCAGTGGTAGGCAGGGGTGTTGGCAAGCCTTTGGGTCCAAGTCCCAAGCCCCAAGTTCGAGTCCCTGTTAAAAATAAGTTTTCCCCCCAGAAAAAAAGAGAGGTGTAGGTGAGTTCTGAGTTGCAAGTTGAGTCCAAGACATTGGGGGGGGGGGGGAACTGAGTTGAATTCAACTTGAGTCACCAATGTGACTTAAGTCCAACTTGGCAGTGAGTCCCGCAACTCAAGTCCCTATTCCAGGGGGTAGGGAAATAACATTTTTTAAAAATGTTGGATAGAACAGGAATTGAGAGATATGAGAAAAATCCCACCTGTGAACTTTTCTCCTTGTTAGTCCTAATTCACTCACCTGAACCTAGATAGCTTTCTACAAATTACAGTGACCTGAGGTGTTACGGGCCAAGCCTGTTACCCAAGATTTTAGCTCCGGCAAGAGGTCAGACAGGATGCAATCAGCTGAACCAAAGTCCAGTTTTATTGAATATGCGATTCAGAGTCAGCTGGGACTTCTCTTATGAGCAGAGAAGACCCCGAAGATACAGTGTAAAGGAACCTTATACCATAACAAACAAAGAACCATAAAGTCGTACAAGCTCAATGTTTAAAATCTACTTACTATTTGGACCCTACATCTAATTGGGTACAAATGTGAGGAAAACAAACTAATTGGTTCCCCTATAGATGTATGGGGGCATACTCCCCTCCCCTCAATGACCTTCTTTAGGGATGTGCCACACTGTCTGGAAGAAAGTGTATCCCAACTTCCTTATTGATATGTTTATGTTACCAAGCAGGGCCCAGATGTATGTCCTTCAGCCTCCGGCTCCCTGCTGGGTTTTAATGTTTCGGCTATCTGTGTTTGGCCTCCGGGCAGCATTCCTGAACTAGGGCATCTGCTAGTTGAAAGGTGAGGGTGAGGTGGGAAGTGTAAAATGTAGGCATTTGACTAATTTTAGAGGCCAAGGAGGAAATAATACTGAAGGGAACATAATACAAAGAATAATGGGACCTCTTATTCTATAGCCAGAAGGAAACTACTTTTGGCCATATCCAGGTATCAGAGGGACACAAGGGACACCCGCAGCCCATGTGGTGTACTGATTAAAATGCTGAATGAGGGCACAAAAGACCCAAATTCAAGTCTGCACTGAGCCATGACATTCACTGGGTGGCCTTGAGCCAGTGACTCTGTCAGCCTGATCTACTTCTTAAGGTTGTTGTGAAAATAAAGAAGGGAGGAAGAAAGAGAGCCAACCAGAGCTTACTGGAGGAAAACCAGGACATAGATGCAACCAACTCACAAATAAACAAGCAAACACACTGATGACCCAAAGAGGGTTAAGGCAATGCCAGACCTACAACAGCTACAAACCTATGTATAGCTTATATTTTAAAACTCCCACTATGAAACTATATAAGTATAATAAATGATGATGATGATGACGACGACGACGATGAAACAGTATTTTATTCAGCCTTTTCAATTAATTCTTGGCTGGTGTTTTGCTTTGCAAGAGATCTAGCCCCTAGACAACAGACACAGAATATGTAGCCCTTCAACTATTGTTGCGGCGGCATCTTTTCTAATTACCTACCATTGCCTAGGTCAATGGTTCCCAACCTTGGGTCCCCAGATGTTCTTGGACTAAAACTCTCAGAAGCCTTCACTACTAGCTGCACTGGCCGGGATTTCTGGGAGTTGTAGTCCAAGAACAACTAAGTTTGGGGAGAACAGCTCTTGGTGAAAGGCCCAACCAGAGTTGGACTGGGCGGACTGGCAGTCCAGCAATATCCAGACAAGTCCATGGTCTCCATTCCTAGACATTTAGGATAATCATTCTACACAGAAATTACTTTGTTGTTGTTGTTTTTTTAAAAAAGTGTTCACAGACAGATGCCTTCACCTGTAATATGCTGGCTCTGTTTCCTTTTTCTTGTTACATTACAAGATAAGAATTTCTTTCAAATTAAAACTCTTGGCTTCAAAGACCTCAGTCCACCTTCCCTTCCCCTGTCATACTAACATACATTAACTCCAGGCAAGCAATTTTGGTTTCTCTCATATGTTAACAGGCTATGTTTATTCTGTTTAAAACCCTTCCCACCCTCCTTGGCAGACTGACTTTGTGACCGCCACCTCATCACCATTGTTGCCTGTCTTCATGCTGTGCAGACATTTCTGCCTTTCACTGTGTCAGCTTCAGAGTTATATTTTACAGCCTTACATAAAGTGAAGGTGAGAGTTTTTCACTGTGCCACCTTCCCTTCTGCCACAGGTAGCAATTTAGCTTTCAGCAAGATATGAGAAAAACCTTTCCCTCTCACTCAAAATGGGGCATAAGGTTCTACATGAAATCTCATGAGCAACCTCTCTCTAGGGGTGGTGAGGGAATCAAAGGCAAGGCCAGAGCAAAAGCATAATGAGTTACAAATGCTTGCCATTTATAGCTTTCTCCCAATAAATGCAGTTTAGCCACCTTACATGACAATGGCAACATAACAAGAGATGGTTTTACTGCTTTTGAAGCACCATTTTAACCTTTGCAGGAAGTTTTATAGTTGCAAAAGTATGGCCTCTCTAAATGAAGGAGAAGAAACATAACATGGCTCAAGTGTCGCTTTGTGCCTTCTTATGGGTGTTGAGGTGACAATGAAAGGGTACCTCAGGCCAGCACCTTGTACCATTCAGATTTTAAAGAAAAGGACACAATATCAAGTACTTCTGACAACCTTTTGTGGTATAACTCTTTTTTTCTGAGAAGAAACTATTTTAGTCATTTCTGAAAAAGTCCCAACACCCTCCCAGAACCTTGAAACTATGTAGCCAAATATTTATGGAAATTTCTAAGCATTAATCCAACAAACTGCAGCCCTTTTAGTCTACTCCATTCTCTCTCAATTACTGGAGAGAGAATGTGAGGTTTAAATTTTGAGGATTACAGATCCAGCACTGCCATGAAATTTTTGGGTGGTCTTGGCCAAGTCACTCTTTCTATAGCAGCTTCCTTCACACACATATCTGTAAACTTTGAAAATGCAGCTCACTCACAGTGTTGCAGTTATTCAGATCAGGTGTCATAATATGTCATGGAGTTGAATTTCAGATTTAATTTATAAGAGCTCCTCCACATAGCTCATTTTGGAGTGGGCTGCTACAAGCTAAATGGGGTCACTTGGGGTTGGGTGGAGATGCAATTTGTCATTTGGTGTGTTCCTCGCATCCAAAAGGCATATCAGAGTTCAAGCGACCCACTTTCATCCAGCTTTTTCTGGTCTGAATTTCCAATATTATGAAGTGGCTTAACAAGCAAGCCTCTTCAGGATATCAGGAAATTGAACACTTCCTCTGCTCCTTGGTGGAGGGGCAGAGGAAGTTAACTTTTTTTCAGACTCTAGTATAGCTTGTCTTAAAGGACTAGTTGACAAACTGCCTGCAGCCAAATCCATAGATCTGACAGTAAGCAGTTCCTCAACCGGTTCTTCAGACAAGGCAAATATTTTTTTTAAATAATTGATGCCGCACATCCGTGATAGTATACAAGAGTAAAAAAAAAAAATTAACTTCCCCTGCCCCTTGCCAAGGTGCAGAGAAAGTGTTCAATTTGCCAATATCCTGAAATGGCTTGTTTATTAAACCACTTCACAATATCAGAAATTCAAAATGGAAGGAGCCTTGATAGTCAGAAGGCTCACTTTTGGTCCATTCCCATCTATCACATGCTCTGGAAATGGACCAAACCAGAGCAATCCTTCCCACACCAAAAAAAAAAAAAAAGGAAAAGCCCATGACAGTGGTTCAGATGTGATTGCTGGGGGGGGGGGGGGAGAGCAAACCAACCCATCCCTGCAATGAATGAAACAACAGGAAAAATCCCTGTCCAGTCACCCTCTTAGTGTTGATGAGCAGCATTCTAGTGTATGCAGCCTGATTCCGCTCACTGCAAACAAGGCTGGCTGGACAAACCCTAACCTTGGATGTTGGGAGCTGCAGTCCAAAAAAATAAGTTTTCGAAGATCTGGCCAGCCTCATGCCTGAAATTAAGTAGTCTTGAAGTGTGGTAGTGACATGAGGGACACAGGTAAGTCTGCCCCATCCCCATGTTCCCAGGCCACCAGATATCAGGCATACCTTCACAATATGTTCACAGTGCAGATCTGCAGTTGAATTTTGTAAGTGTGCTCTGCTGAACAAGTTTTCAACATTTCCATGACAGGAGGATTTGATATGGAATCAGGGAAACATGGAAGCACATTCAGCTGCATGTGCTTACAAGTGCTACTGGGATGGAGACACAGGGAGTCGGACCTAGATACCTTCTGCTCCAGGAGAGAAATTATCAGACAGCATGTTCCATCTTCCTTCCAATACCAGGATCCAAAGATGATTCTTTCACAACAAATAAATATAAAAACACAAGTCTGAAAACTTAAAACAATTAACCAGAGTGTAATGTTAAAACAATTGCTGGATTCGAAGCATTTAAAACCGTACGTTGCTGTTATGTGCCACCGAGGCTCTCCAACTTTTGGTGACCTTAAGAGGGCTTCAAAGCATGCAAGATGTCCAAGGAATGGCTTACCATTGCCGCTGCCATTCCCACTGCGTTCCCATGGCTGAGTCGGAATACGAACCTGAGTCTCCATAGTCCAACTCTATCCACTAAATCACAGACTATCCCTTATACACTGATGCAGACACACACTTCTTTTTTTAAGTACAGCACCTTCCATTAAAGTCCCTTTCCTTTCAGCCAGTCAGTTTCCAAAAGGGGTGGCAGAAAATGGCCTGAATGAAAAGATCTTTGCGTGCTGGCAGCAGGGACAACAGGGAATGGGGGAGTGAAAGACAAAACGCTGGAGCTTTCCACTGAGCAATCATGCCAACTTTTGGTTGAAGACAGTGTCAAAGAATTCAGCGCCCTTGCTTCTCATAACAATTTCAACCACTTATTTCCTTAGAAAATCTCTCCCAAGCTTTTGGTTGTTCCAGCTGCTGCGTTGCCTGCTCCCTGGTGCTACCCGTTCTTCCTCATGGCTGGTTCTGAGTTTCAGACAAATTTCTTTTTAGACTACTGTATAATGTCTTTATTGTAGTTTCTTTCCTCAATTCCAGTTTCCACCTTTTCTTACTTTCTTCATCTTTGCAGCCAGTATTCAAGGCCACACAAGAGACGCAATAAGGACTGCAGTGGAGTGTCTGAGCATTCAGTAACGAGATCACTTACGTTTTGACCTTCTGTGACCTTGTAAGCTGGGATTTAGTAGCTTTATATGTTTCTGGGATGGTATTATATTAGGCAATCCCTACAGATGTCAGTCAGTCACTCACTCCAGGGTACTTACTGGCGTATTACTTGCAGCTGTCAGAAAGAGTGCCTTGCATTTATACTTAGCTTTGCACCACAGGTCCCTTTGGTTTTAGACAACTCGGTTTATTCAGAAGACATGTCTTTCTTTCTCCACCTGATGGAGGCTACCCGCTCACTCCAAGAAGGCCTGCAAGCATGATATAGTCCATTTTTGTTCCTCCAACAAAGCGGAGAGATTATAGTTTTAAAATCTTGGTTTTCTCCCAGATTTGGGACAGAACTCATAGGAGGAGGAGAAGGAAACTGTGAGAGTCTGAATAGCCATCAGCTTAGTCCCCAAAAAAAAAAGCACAGAGCCTCCAAGTCTTTCTTGGAAAGAAAGAAAGAAAGAAAGAAAGAAAGAAAGAAAGAAAGAAAGAAAGAAAGAAAGAAAGAAAGAAAGAAAGAAAGCTGAACTTCGTGTTCCACTCCAAAATATTTTTTTTGGACTCTATTTGGAGATACAAACCTAAACAGAGAAGTGCTGTATCCACACTGAGCACAGATCACAGAATAGCGGCCTTTTGTTCTCTCACCTTCTTTACAGGGCATTTACATGACACTGTGAGTGGCGCATTTCCCTGTCATAATTTCCCTCCCTTCACATTCCTTCCGGAAAGCTTGACAGGGAAACAGCTTTGCAGTCTCCCTAGGTGGATGACCCAACATGGAGGGATCCCATCCTTCAGGACTGGCCATTTTCAAGCAATTATGTGTACCAAGCCATCCATCTTTTCCATGAAATTGTCGTTCTTCATCTTATGTCTTATGCAGAGGAATGTCCAACTACACTTCCACAAGCACCTACCTGCTCGTCTGCTCCTCAGGAAGAACAGAAGCACAAACAGGGAGTGATGGGCCCCTGATGTATCCCACTGACCTATGGCTTCCTTGTCTGTAAGCCTTCTTAGGTGTGAAGTTCGTTCCTGTCACTCCTCCCCCCCTTCTTCTTCTTTTTTTAATCTTAACCAAAGAGCTGTAGCCAGCAAACAACATCTTCCCCTATTTCTTAGGTCAGAAAAAGACATGCTGTAATCACAGGCTATCTATAACATCTGCTTCATGCCTCAGATACACAGTTTCATTAAGAAATGCTTGCCCTTCGTTTATGACAATCCAAGCTGCCAGCTTGTGGACATAACTAACAGTTTATCTTTAATTCTGTACAGGCAAAATTATCCACATACTATACACGTGAGGGGGCTGCACTGATTAAACCCTCTCACCCCCCCATCTCTGGGCTAGCCAGTGGTAGACCATCCATTAGGGCAAGTTAAGTGCCATTCTGTATCTCACTCCTGCCTCTCTCCCTATCAGAGAGGAGGGGGCTGCTGTATGTGTGTGTATGTGTATATGCACACACATGCATCTGTGTGTATGAGAGAGAGAGAGAGAGAGAGAGAGAGAGAGAGAGAGAGACTGTGTCAATTTTTGCCCACAGGTTGATCCACCCTTGTCTTCTATGCCTTCCACCCCACTGGCCACCTGCCACCCTTGGTCCTGACTGGCCTCACTTCCTTACATTTGCTGGTGTGTGTGTGCATGCTGTCAAGTCGGAACTGACTTCTAGTGACTCTAATAGGGCTTTCAAGATAAGCGAGATATTTAAGGAGTGGTTTTACGAGTTCCACTCCCCCAGTGGGTTTCCATGGCCAAGTGGGGATTTGAACTCTGTTCTCCAAAGTCCTATTCCTCACTCTGTCCACTACTCCACACGGGGAATCCATTACATTTGCTGTTACAGCGTGATGATGATGATGATGGTAATGATATGCTTAGAACTTATTATCTGCCTAGGTAGAGCCTTTCCACATCCAGCTGTCATTGAAGGGATCCTAGGTTGCACGTTGTGTGCACATGTGTTTTGTTTTGCATTTTTGGTTCCCCCTGGAGGGCCTGTGGTAGACTATTGACTCCTGGAGCCATCCAAGTTGCACACCCCGATGTCGATGTTTGCACTGTATGTGCAGATGCTGGTGTGATAGGGCTTGTAGTCAGTGAGTAAAATAAAGGGCAGGACTATTTAGCAAAGACCTGCTTTGCCAACCACATGTTGCTAGACCACATGCAAGGAAAGAGGCCTCAGACAGCTTACAGAGCATTACATTTACTTACACTCCTTCTCTTGTGTTCTTCCCTAATTCAGTCAGTAGTATGATATAAACTAGTGGTGACAAGTTAAGGGGTTAAGCCGCAGCTCAATTTCTATCATGTTGTGTGCAACTCAATGAAAATCAGACTGCCACACTGAGCTGCACAGGCTAGCAAGCGAGCTCATTTCCTTAGTTTATAAAAAATCATGACAGCAATGGAAATGTTGGGCAAATATAAGTAGCCTTTATCTTTTCTCCGAACAGAACTGAATTATATTGTTAGCGATTCAAAGAGCTTTTTGCTTCTATCTTTTTCAGCAGAGTGTTTAAGATAAGGGGAGGGGGAAAAGTTAAGCTTTTTGTCATTCATGCAGGGGGAAGGAAAGAAAAACAGGCAGTTTTTCAACAATTGGACTTGAAAGAATCCCAATCTTTCAGAAGGGGAGGGAAAGTGACAAAATTGTTTCATTGCTGAGCTTTTCTTTTCTCTTCTCTTTTTTGCATTGACTAAAAGCTCTGTAAATATAAAGGGGGAAAGTGGGGAAAAGTGATTTTGATGCATACTTTTCCAAATATATAATATCTTCTGACTTTTAAAAAAGGTCCTATGAAAGCTGGTGCTGTGAGCAAGCAAAACAGATATATGAGAAAATGGCCAGATATTTATACTAACAGAGTATCTAGTCTGCGTTACACTTACTGAGAAAAACAGCTGCACAATGGGGCTGCTACCATTGTGAAGCAATTTGAATGGATGAAGAATGGGTGACACTGTGAAACTTGTCTGTGAGCAGATTGTCAGATTTATGCATCAAACACTATTCCCTCCCAATTTTGGGTAAATTTGAAGATTACTCTTTTTATTCTTAAAAAAATTAAGCATGCAGAAGTGTGCTCTCTTTTGGTCCACACTTTTCAAAAATAGAGATTCTTTTTTGAGCCCTGGCTTGTTGTGTATATATTCCCAAACACATGGCTATTTCTGCATATTTTTAGATTTTCATATTTTGTGCACATTGGCCGAAATCCTGTTGCAAAAGGCATCATTTTTCAATACAAATTGTTTGTTTGTTTGCTTGCTTGTTTGTTTGTGTGTTTGATTGTTTGTTTGTTTGTCCCACCCAACTAGTGGCAAGGCCACTACTCTGGGCAAATTATATAATATAGGCATACAGAAGCCATCATAAAATTGACATAAGACAGGAAGTGAAAAACACAATCTATATAAAAAAAAATTAGGATCACTATTAATACTAAAGCAGCGTTAAAAAATTAAATACAGAATATGTGTCTATGAAGATTTCTTAACTTACAGCAATTTGGGTCAAGAAGTCACACCTTTTATGTAACTATACAACAGGATTTCAGCTGTTGTTTCAGTACACATATCAAGCTATCTCTGGAAGCAAAAATGACAAAACTGAGGCTGCTGTACTTTGACCACATCTTGAGAATTCAACACTTACTAGAAAAGACAATAATGTTAGAAAAGTTGAAGGAAACAGGAAAAGAGGAAGACAAAATATGAGATGGGTTGACTCCATTTAGGAAGCCACAGCTATGTCTTCATAAGAGCTGAGCAGGGCTTTAAAAACAGGACATTTTGGAGATCTCTCATTGCCATGGGTCGAAGGCAACTTGATGGCATATAACAACAAGGTTCCAGAAGAGTAGAGATTTTCAATTGCAGGGTATTCCATTTCATCTTTTGGTCCAGGAAATGGTGAACTGAATAACTCTGATTTCATTTGCAGACCTGAGCAAATTCTCATCCTTTCGTAACACAAGTTTCCTCCCCACTGGAATATGCTTCCAGTTCTAAATATTTTACGCTTTCATCATCTGCTCTTCTCTTAACTTCCAATGGCAGTTAATTGGAACTGCCAGTGTTTATTCTTTCAAGATAGGATGCACAACGCTATCAGCTGTGAGTCTTTCATAGCAATGTATGCTAACCAAAGCCCTAAGGATATTATTGAGCTAGTGTAAAAACCCATTTGATTGACTTTTGACAATGGAATTAAAATAATGTGCAAGAAGCAATCTCAAGGATAAATCCATCTTTATTTAGACTGGCCTTGTTGAAACAAGGAGGGAAGGCAGAACTTAAGTCATGAGAAACACTTTGTAACCAAGTTATATATGGAAGGGATATCAATTCAAGCACAAGCACAAAAGTAGGACTGGGAGGAACTGTGGGATAGCTCAGTGGTTTAGGCATCTGACTTTGGAGCCAGAGGTTGGGAGTTTGGTTCCCCTCTGTGCTTCCTTGACAATAGCTGAACTTAATGATCCATAGGGTCCCTTCCAGCTCTGCAGTTCGATGACAATGATGATGATTTCAAGCCTAAACCCTTAGTATTTTCAAATAGACATTATACATGTGAGCACATTTTGCCCTGGGACTGGCAATGCAAAGATCTGGACAAAGGACAGGCAGAAGCCAGATCTCAGATTACTAACAGATTTCAAAATGATTTTCAAGTGATTGGCAAAGATTTCATAGATCCAGTTAACAAGAGCAACTAAGGAACTAATAAATGGAATTAAATCCCACCACCATTTTACATCATACTGGTAAAACAGAGACCTAGGGTAACCAGAAGCAGTTTTTTTTTTCTGTGAAGGACTCTTAATTCCATTCATTCTACTAATCAAAAATAATTTCTAGGCTCAGCACCCTTTAATTCTAAATATAAGTATGCTTTAGGTTCTAGCTGGTGACTCTTGAGATCGTAAAAACAAAGCAGTTCTTGCAAACAGGCATTATGGTGGGGCAAAACAGATAAGATGGGCAGCTTTACAATCAGGTAAACTATGTGATAACACAATGTACTCCATCTTTTCAAAGGTCCAGCATTTATAAATTCTTGAAGAACCAAATAAAAACAAGTTCATGAGCAATTTACAAAGCTGTGAAAGAGGATAATCACACCTCCTTTACTGCTAACATCAGCTCCACTTCTAATTGCAAAGCACCTGGTCCCATCTCTTTTGCCCCTTCATTTGTACCTGTATCCTATACACATTTTGTCACAAAGCATATGCTACCAGAGTATGTATCAGAGACAAAAATGACTTCTTTAGCATTATGCTCCAATTGGAGGAACCTGAAGTCCTGATTCTTGAAAGAAAGAAAGAAAAAAGAGGCAAAATAGACATAGCAGTCCTGGAGTGAGCACTCTGATCTAACCGCTGGATTTTCAGACTGCATGCTGTGAAATACTAAAGCTATTTAGAAGACTATTAGGAGTGTTCCCAACTGAAATGGCAAGATGGCAGTGGCATTTAAAGAACCTGTTATTGCAACGTGAAGAAATAAGACAAACTCTACCTCATAGAAAGTGGGGGTTGGGGAGTTTAGAAATCAGTAAAACCACAATCTGGGAAATCTCGAACACATCCTAATTCAGAAAGTCTCTGATTTATTGAAAAGAGTGAAAGAAAGATCAGGGAAAGAGACGAAATGCAAAAAGAAAAGAAAAAAGAGCTTAATTCATAGGTTTGGATATTAGATTGAAAATATGTTCTTTATAAAAACAGTAGTCCAATAATTGGAGGGATTGACCAGATAGGAAGTTATCTCAGAGTGAAATGTGCACCAGCCAAAACCATGACTTAAGGGTTACTCCCAAAGAAGCTGTCCAGAGCTGTGAAAAAGCAGCCTAGCCTTGGATGCTGGGCGGACTGCTTGAAGAGCAGGCAATAAAATGCATTAGAGGCACCAAGCAGGCAGTGGTCATCTGAGGCAGCAGGATACAACCTCACCCCCTCTGTTCCCATCTCCAACATGCATCCTGTCTTTCCAGGCTGCAGACAGCTCTCCCTCCCCTGTGTTTTGGAAAAGGTTGAGCAAAGCTGAGGCAGCTTGAGAAACTTCAGAAGAAGGATAAAGGCAAGGTGGAGTGAGGAAAATCTCCTCAGGTTCTGGGCACTCATGGGTGAAACGGCTTTGTCTCGCTGCCCCCATGCTGTTCTGGAAGCTAAAGTGAGCCACGAGCCGTCTCCTCTGTTCTGAACTGATAAGACACAGCCATTCTGAATCACCCCTGCATCACCTACCCCACTGTCCCAAAGGACCTATACAGGCAATCAGACAAGCCAGAGAGTGAGATTAAAATGGTGTCTGCAGACACCCAAACACCTCTGCTGGCTGAACAAAATGTACTGAATACCCATGGAGAAAGTCCAGGTTTACTTGCGGTTTCATTTGTACCATGTAGCTGATGGGGAAAAACATCAAAATTAACAGTGAGAACTGCATGTACAAACAGCAAGACAAATGTTTGATTGTTCTCGGAGTTGGTAGGAAGCAGAAGAATTATATGGGTCATTTTCCCTCTCACTGCACATTCCTTTCACTCTATTCAGGGACGGGGGGGGGGGGGGAGAGACAGTCCTTCCCCTCTACCCAACTTTTACATTATAACAATTTTATCCAAGAGCTTTGCCAATGTCACATATATCTTGAGCCCAAACCGTCAACTCTTCACTCCCTGTAATGGCACCCTAATCTTTACTGCCCAAGAGAGCCATTTCACCCTGCTTAATGATAGGGCAGCCCAATATCTCATGTCTGTGATCTCACTAAAGATGAAAAACCTACCAGCTGTAGTTGAAGGGTTGTGCCCCCCCCCCCCCCCCGGTATGCCCAGGGATCAGATTGACAATGACACTGCATTTAGAGTGCCACTTCAAATGGAGCGGCCACCTCCATCCTAACTGGATAAATGATCAATTTGCAACAGGTTAGGCTCAAAGTTCATAAGGCTTTTAGAGTTTTGCAAGACGTTCCCATGAATAGCTCATAGGAGGCCAAGGAGGAAATGATTAAATACATTGATTCATAGCCTCTATTACAATTAAATTAACTGAGGGCAAAAAAATGATCTTGGTAGGCTCAAAGGCAGTTAAGTTGTTTTGAGAAGTAGGTCAAGGAAAAATAGTTAAGGTGGAAAAGCTACAACAGGGGACAAGAGAAATTATTTTAAATATACATGAAAAGACTTCTTGGTTTCACAGGCACTGCAGTTCCTGAATAGAAGGCGTTTTTTAATCTCGCTCGCCTCAATTTTAGTGTAGTCCATGTGACACATCAAAATCAATTATACACAGCACTAGCACACACACACCCCTATGCAAACCCTGTCCCACCAGAACACATTCAGCTAAAAGGCACATACATAGGATCAATCAATTTCCAATTAGAGGAAGTTGCAAAAGGTATGAAGCAACATCCCCATCTGTAATGTAAGAGCTGACATAATCCTGGGAAGGGAAAGATCTCTTCTCCTTTGGCTAGACTGTTTGACTGCAACATAGGAGAATCAGGTTCTCACTGGGCCAGTCAACCTCTCCTTGAGCCAGTTGCCCTCTTTCAGCCTGACCCCACCACACAGGGACATTGTGAGGGTGAACTACCCACCTTCAGCCCACTTGAAGAAAGACAGGATAGGAGTGTGGTGGGTTTTTGTTGTTGTTGTTGTTGTTCTTGTTTGTTTTGCTCCCTTCCTGGATCTGGTAGTTCACCAGCCAGGCCAGGACCCAGAGCTTGTGTCAAAGTTCTCAGAATGATCCCTTGGCCAGCACAGAGGGCACCCAACTGGTCCTGAACCAAGTCAAGAACAGCTTCACTGGCTGGCTTCTCACCACCCTGTGCAGGAGCCTCGCTTACCAGATTCTCCTTTACTTCCATGTTTGCAAGATCTGCAAAGTACAGTTACGAGTTCCACCAAGCGGCCAAGCCATTCCACCTGCAGACACAATTAGCACAAGAAAATGAAGAGGCAAGCCACTGCTGACAATAGTTTCTGGGCCTGGCCACTGCAGTGGGCATTTTATTCACTCTGCTCTACTGCAGGTGGGATATACAGATGGGACAGACAGACAGACAACAGAATGTTACAAGAGGATTTCACGCAACCATCATTATGTATCTTCGCATGTCTGTATTGGAGATTGCAACCAAACACAAACATACAAACAAACACCAGCCTTTCTGTCCCTTCACGAATGACTAGGGCAGAAATCCATATCCGAAACATATCCTTCCAGTCTAGAGAGGATGATTGTTCCTCCAAAAGGAGATGCCAGCAATATAGGATTTCATTCCCAAGCCTCTCCAACCCAGTTTAATGAATTAAACTGTGTGTTGAGCATTGCCCTGGACGGACAGCGGAGCACACCCAGGATTATCCATCAACCTTTGATATTCCAGATATTCTGGACTTCTACTCCCAGAACCCCACTAAGCACGGGCCATGGCTGAGATGCTGGGAGTCGAAAACCAACACTCCTGGGTACAAAAGTTTGAGACCCACTGTAGCTAAGCCACCTTGGTTGTTCCTAGATAGAGTAAATCTGTATTTGAGTGATCAGTGCCTCTTTTTGGCACTCAGCCATTGTACCTTCCTGAATCTCCAAAGATAAAAGGAGTACCATTTTCTAGTGTAATTCATCCCCCCCCCCCCAAGTGGGTATTTTTTGCACATGCAGGAGCAAGCCCTACTGTTTTGCATGTCAGTTGAAATTAGACTGAGTGAATTACTAAGACTGCCTTCAATATTACATGATTCTGTTAGTTAATATTTGTTGTTATTCTTTTTTAATCTCCTCAGCTTTCTGATACTGATTTACATTAACTGGTTTCTGTTTTTGGTTTTGTTTTTTAAATGTAGTTTGTGAGCTAGTGTAACTCAGTGGGTTGGAGCACCTGACTGTAGAGCTAGGGGCAACAGTTCAAATTCCTATGGTGCTTCTCAGAAAAGATCACCCGTTGTGTGGTTGATGGTATTCTATGCCCTGCTCCCTGTGTGGCCATGAGCAAGTTGCAGAGTCCCAGAGCACCACCAGAGAGAGGAATTAGTAAATTACTTTTCAGTACTTTATACCTATAGGACCATAGGTATTTTGCTATATGTTGGAATTTACTTGGTAGCACATGGTGATTATTTGTGGAGATGATTACTGTTCTTTTCCAACTGTAAGATTTATTCCCAGATTGAAAAGAAGGCCTATATGGTGACAGCTACTGATCAGAAAGGATCACATCTCCTCTTAGTGCACTTCCACAATTGTAACCAAAAAATAATAATACAATAAAGCAAATATTTTAAAATTAACTTTTATGTAAAATATAATAAATCATAACAGAATCCAAGCCTATTGCATGCTTATACATAGTAGGATGGCCAGGAGACAAGCGTGGATTCTGGGTTTCTGGCAAAGCTTGGAAATGTTATTTTAGACTGAAATATCCAGAATCCCCCAACCAGCAAATCAATGAAATTATATCCCAAAAGTAATGTTTTCAGACTCTGATCTCTGGAGCCAGGATCCTTTTGCACTACACATAGAGTGCAATACTCTACCCATGGTGCCCCATGATCTCTGCCTTGCCATTGCTGTAAGCCAGTGGTCACTCCAGTGGTTTCCAGTTCTTGACTATGGAAACACTGGGTCCCTGCCTGTTTGCCTGCCTGCACATGATCCAAAAAAGCACCAGACTTGTGCAATGAAGCATTGGCACAAGCAGAATAGGGAAATGTGATTATAGCGAAGGTGACGTGTAATGGAACAACGAAGATTGGTTTCCCATTTGTTTCACAATGCAATGAAATGCAATGAATATTTCTCAACTGCAATGAAATGACTCTCCCCTGTTCTAAAGTATGCTGCTGAAGGTTTCAGAACATTTAAGTAAACACAAGTAGATTTCTGAATAGAAGAAAAAAGAAAGACTATAAATAAATTCCTGGGCCCAGAACGTCTTAAATGCATGTCTCTCCTACCACCTCTCGTTAGTAGATCTTAGGTTTCTGGTAAAAATTAAAGTAGACCCTTGAAAGCCTGAAGTCTACTCACCCTATCCTACAGCATACAAAACACAACCAGAAATGCTCTACCAGGCAGGTATCCCTAAGCTGGCCCTTTCTAATTAATTGTCCAGACAAGTGTCTCATACATCCAAGGCTCTGTGCTGTTTGACATTTTCGCAAATGACTTGGATGAAGGAGTAGAGAGGACGCTGGTCAAATTCGCTGATGACATAAAGCTGGGAAAGATGGCTAACACCATCAGAAGCAAAATCAGGATTCCAAACGATCTTGACAGGCTGGAACGTTGGACCAAACCCAAGATAAAATCAATGTAGTTGAGTTGAAGTCATTGAACAGTCCTGTATCTTGATTCCTAAAAAACCCAAAGGCACAAATATGGGAGGCCTGGCTTAACATCAGCACAAATGAAAATTGTCAGAGTCTTTGTGGCTTTGAATGCCAGCAATGCACTGTGACTGTCAAAAAGCTAATGAAGTCTCATGTCACATAAACAGAAACAAAGGGTTAAGATTCTGATGAATAGCTCCACTCTGCTGTCCACTGATTTATCTGTATCTGGAGTAGTCTGTTGAGTTTGGGCAGCCGTCTTTTCTTAAGGGGGCCAGCTCTCCTTTTGAAGGACTGGCACAAAGCAGTGCTCCTTTTGAAAGTATCCTCTATTCAAAGGGCTGTCCAGTCCAGTTCAGATTTTAAGCCAAAGAACCACAAGGAAGGACGGTAGGGAGCCTGAACTTGGCCATCTGTAAAAGGTAAAGGTAAAGGTTCCCCTTGACATTTAGTCCAGTCATGTCCGACTCTAGGGGGCGGTGCTCATCCCTGTTTCCAAGCCATAGAGCCAGTGTTTGTCCGAAGACAGTTTCCGTGGTCACGTGGCCAGCGCGACTAGACACGGAACGCCGTTACCTTCCCACCGAGGTGGTACCTATTTATCTACTCGCATTTCCATGCTTTCAAACTGCTAGGTTGGCAGGAGCTGGGACAAGCAACGGGAGCTCACTCCGACACGTGGATTCGATCTTACGACTGCTGGTCTTCCGACCCTGCAGCACAGAGGCTTCTGCGGTTTAACCCACAGCGCCACCACGGCCATCTGTAGCTCACAGCAACTGGACAACAGCACCACCAGGGGCACAAGTCACAGGGTCACAACATTCCCCATTCCTGTGAGATCCCTTGTAATTCTATTTCAATTACAAAAACCATCTTCAATATTGCATCTGTTTATATAAATGAGCTGGCTGGATTGCTCCATGAGTTAGGGTTCTGGCTGTGGAACCAAAGGCTGAGAATTCAGTTCCGCACTGTGCATCCCAGAAGAGCCAGCCTGTGTGGCCTTGGGCAAGCTGCAAAGTTCCGGGATGCCCCCATAAGAAAGGAATGGTAAACTACTTCTGAGTACTCATTGCCTAGAAAACCCTCGAAAGGGTCACCATGGGTCAGAATTGACTTGATGGCACACAGTTACAGTTTCCTATAAATGAGCATACACGGCTTTATGTCCTCCTTTTGATGATCATCATCATCAAAAGGAGGACATAAGTGGCCTCCCTGTGTTCCACTTGGGGTGGCACGTTTTAAGAAAGGCATTGACATCCTTGAGTCAGTCCAAAGGCTTTGAAAACCTACAAGGAACTGTTAAAGCAGCTGAACATGCTTAGCCTAAGAAAAGAAAATTAAGCAGTGATATGGTACCTGTCTTCCAAAAGGTTGTTAGGAGGAAAATGGAGCAGAGCTGGCCCCTGTTTCACCAGAGGGCGGAGTAAAACAAATTGACAGTCCTTGTAGGGGTATCAGTTTAGGGGAGAACTTACAGAAGGACCTTCCTAATAGCAAGGAACATTTGGCAGTAACAAATAAGCTGCTTAGGCAAATGGCAGTCTCTCTTTTGCTGGAAGCATTTAAAAAGAGGTAGACAGGCTCCTATCAAGAATGCTGCGGCCTGCAACTTACTGTGCAGATCCTGTGTCATCCACAGGTTGGAATAAACTACTCCTGGTGACCATCAATCTTTAGGCTTCTCTGAAAGTCCTTTCTCCCCTTTGATTGGCTTGTCCTTTTCAAAACATTCCCCAGATTTGTTATTGTTGTGCCCAGTAAAGCCCCATCTAACATATAATACAATTTTCATGGTATGTGAGGTATTTAAGGTGTGGTTTTAACATTGCTAGCCTCCGTTGAGTTTCCACAGTCAAGCCAGGGATTCAAACCCATGTCTCCTGGATCCTAGTTCATCAATCTAGCCACTGCACTACATGAAGATGCATGGTTTAGAAAGGGTTGAGCAGCATGCAACTCTCCCCCAGGCCCTATTGCCACTGCTATGTTTTGGCAGCAAGCCATCAAAAAGCAAATCATCATACTATGGGAAGGCAAATGAGCTCTCACAAATCTCAAGGAAGCACCTTTGTCCCCTAAAACGTGGTCTCCCTTGTACCCACGTGATCTCTTTCTTCCCTTCAAATTAAAAGTCCATGTCTGGTTGTCATTGAACCGCCAAATTTTGGTGGCATACAGTAGCAGGATGGGGGGTGCAGTAAACTTACATCTGTTTGAAAGAAAGACTGCTGTCTATGGTGTGTGCACTTGTTGCAGTTTTCATCTTCAATAAAAAGATGTGGCAGGTTTTTTGCACTGAGAAAAAAACCTGCCAAACCTGATTAATCAGGAAGGAATATCAGTACGTGCACGAAGCTAAGCAAGTGTTGTTCTCTATAACACTTCAAAGTATCTTTTAAAAAAAAAACCATGAAAATGGTCTTTAGCCTCAGATTGTATTTCAAAACTCCTTCATTTGCAGCAGGCTTTGGGCTTCAGGGGCCCAAGTTTCAACTAGAGCATCTACTGTAGGCCAAATCAGAAGTTTTATAATGCAAAAAATTTAAACCCGAAATGACCAGATGCCCACATCCAGTTTTGATTTCTAGGATGTGGGGTGGGTGTGTAAAGGCAACCTCTTTTATTTAAACCTGCTGCTAAGAAAAGCAGCAACGCTCTCTGGGGTTTTTGTTTGTTTGCCAAAAAGCAAAAAATGGAGAAGCATCCCTGGGGACAACTGGGTCACAAAAGAAATAACTGTGGAGAATTATGTGGCCACAGCCTTCATTTTAACCACCTAGGATTCCTAGAAATAGCCATTTGTTTGTTTGTTTGTTTGTTTGTTTGTATACTACCCCATTAATGCAATGCACTATTCTGGGTTGTTTACAGAAGCTAAAACATGTAATCATTATATAAAAATAAAATAGTTAAATTTGTTTAAATAGTTCAATAAACCACAAAACCTTTAAGAGGCAAGTATTGTAAAAAATAAATAAACTTAGAACAAGAGGAAGAAAAGAAAACAGATATACAAGAAAACAAAACTAGAAAAAAAAGATGCTATGGCAGACATTCTGATCCTGAGAGGAAGCTGAAAGCCAAAATGAGGAGTAGATCAACATTCAGCCTTCGACTGCTCAACAACTGCCTTTTGCCAGTTTCATTTGCCTGGATAGGAATGGTTAAATTCTATCAACTGCAAGTCATCAATCCTACTAGAAGAACATGTTCATGGTACTAAAATGTGTTAGTGAAGTAGTAAGTGAAGTAGTTGCTAAAGGGGTTGTGCTTGGCTTCATTTTAACATGAATCATTCCAGCACTTGAAGGAAATGCAAAATGTTTTGCTTTTGACAAAAGCATTAGATTGCTCACCAGAGTGAAGAACACTTGCTTTTGAATTAATGAATTGAGAGGTTTTAAAGCCAGAGAGAGCATATAGAAGTCTCTTTGTTTTCTTTTAAAACAGCTTTAATTTTTCTGCAAACCTCAAGAACATGTCATTCAGAGTATTTGCTCCTGAGTACATGATGTTGAGAGTTGTGGAGGGAGAGAAACAGAAGTTTAGCAAACGACCTCTTAAGGACTTCTATGGCTGATGATGATGTAAAGGGAGCGGTTGCATACATTACCCAAGGCTTGCTTATATGAGTTGCTCTCTCAAAATCACCAGTTCTCAAATCAGCGCAGCCTGTGGTTTGTTTAGATGACACAGGACAGTATTACCCAACTTAGTGATCCACGTAGGTGTTGGACTACAACTCCCATCATCCCGAGTTTGCATGGTGATTACTGAAAGGAAGACAATATAGGCTACTCAACATACAGAATAGCCCACAAGTAGCTTTCGGATGAAACCTGAGGATTCAGTTAACACATTGTTAGGAACAGCTCTCTCTTAAGAACTAAAATACATTGATTTTAACATTTTTTATTAATGACCTGGATCAGGGGATGCAGGGGAAGCTAATCAGATTTGCAGATGACACAAAATTGGGTAGAACAGCTAATACCCTGGAAGACAGAAACAAAATTCAAAATTATCTAGATAGGCTTGAGCACTGGGCTGAAAACAACAGAATGAAATTCGACAGGGATAAGTACTGAATCTGGGGTGGGGTGGGGGGGAAGCACACGGTTACAAGATGGGGAATACCTAGCTCAGCAATACTATGACAAAGAAGGATCTTGGAGTGTCATAGATAACAAGCTGAATATTAGCCAGTAGTGTTATGTGGATATAAAAAAGGCAAATGCTATTTAAGTTACATTAACAGACGTAGTCTCCAAATTCCGCAAGGCATTAGTTCCCCTCTGTTTGGCACTGGTTAGTCTCATCTTGAGTGTACTGTGTCCAGTTCGGGACACTGCACTTCAAGAAGGATGCTGACAATTTTGAACAAGTTCAGACGAGGGCAACAGGGATGATCAGGGGGCTGGAAACCAAGCCCTATGAGGAAAGACTGAAAGAACGGGAAAAGAAGACTGAGGGGAGACATGATAGCACTTTTCAAATACTTGAAAGGCTGTCATACAAAGGAGGGGCAGGATCTGTTCTCGATCATCCCAGAGCGCAGGACATGCAACAATGGGCTCAAGTTAAAGGAAGCCAGATTTCAGTTGAATATCAGGACAAACTTCCTAACTGTTAGAGCAGTACGACAGGGGAACAAATTACCTCAAGAGGTGGTAAGTGCTCCAACCCTGGAGGCATTCAAGAGAGATTTAGACAACCACCTGGCAGATATCCTTTGATTTGTATTCCTGCATTGCACAGGGGGTTATAGGCCCCTTCCAACTTCATTATTCTATTAATCTACAATTCTATTATTTATCCTAGCACAAGCTTTCTTGTCCTTGCATGTTGCAAATTGGCCTGTTTTTACCTTGTGATTGATGAGTGGGAGGTAAACTCAGGTTTGATTTGCAAATCTGATTTGCTGAGGCATGAAGATTTTAATGAATTGTGTGCCTGCTGAGAAAACATTATAATACCAGGAAATGCACGGTTCTTTTTATGTGTAATTTGACCCATACTTTATTCTCCTCAGACTAACCCATTGCTAGGGATGTGCACTTCCTTCTGACAAATGTAGAAAAACAGATTGAATCAGGGGATTTCTCTGATTCTCAGGTGACTACACTGCAGAATAAAGAGCCGCTACAAATCTCTCATGTTCCATCCTGCATTCATGGGGTTAAAAGTTTTAAAACCATCATGAATCTCATGCATGTTCAGAAGACAAGATATAAACACACCAAATGTGTTTATATATTTCCAATAGTTCCATCTATAAGCCAGAACTAGAGCAGAGTAAATATTTGCCTGAATGCAAAGTGAATATTTACAACAAGCCTTCCCACTGAGAAATAATTAGAATCTTGATTCTATCACAGACTTAGCATGATCTTGTGACGGGCGATTAGAACAGAACAGAAAAGCATTGACAAAGTCACTTAACACACAAACAAGACAATTTTCTAGCAGCCTCTTCAGTTTGAGGCTTATACTGTGAGACTTGGCTATGAAATAGCAAACAGTGGCTTTTTCTCATCCAAGGGCCATTTTCCATAACCCAGAGGCAGAATTAGGGAAAGGAGTACCACATTCTCATCCTCCATTTTCTTTGGTGTGGGGGGGCTGCACCCGTGGCACCAGGTACCAAAATTGCTAGCTAGGGCTCTGCTGTGATTCCTTCTATGGGCAAGTCACTATGCTCTCCAAAGCACTTTTCAAATATAGCCCTCCAGATGCTGATGGACTACAACTAGAGATGGGGGTATTTGTATTCGTATATGAACATGAATACCCCTGCACAGCTGGATGTAAGGAGGACCCGGCCCCCTGGGGCCGGACCATCCACTCACGCATCCGCTGCTGGCATCGGCTCCGCTCTCCTTCCAATCACTCCGGAGCTCGCGGTCAACTGTCCAGTCCTGGCATAAGGAGGTAAGCCAAGTCTCCCTGCCAGGCTGACGAGTGGATAGCCGACCGTGAGCTCCAGAGCGATAGGGAGGGAGAGCGGAGCTGACGGCAGCAGCGGATGTGTGAGTGGGCAGTCTGGCCCCAGGGGGCTGGACCCTCATTATGTCCAGCTGTGTGGAGGTATTCATATTCGTAAACAAATACAAATACCCCCATCTCTAACTACAACCCTCATCAGCCCTAGCCAGCATAGTGATGAACACTGAGAAGTGCAGTTCAACAACATATTCAGGACCATGCCTTCCCTATTTCAACTCTAAAATATTTTCCTATGTCATGACATTTGGCTTCAACAGAACAAAAATGCCATTATCTGCTGATGTGTAGATCAAATACCTTTAATTAATTACACATGGAAGGGTTTGGTCTGTCCATGATTCCACTCTCCCTCTTAAATATACTGAGGCTGCAACTACACTGGCAAGCCGAATTACTCAAATTCACCTTTGCTGTGATTTGATTCACAGCCTGCATTACAGCTGAATTCACAGTCAGTGACCGCACAGGGGCTGTAGATAGATTAGGGAGTTTTCACATTCAGTGCAATGTGATTCATATTTTGGCCCACAACCCCCTTTCTTTCCTTCCTTTCTCTAGTCCCATCTCTGCCAATTCTTTTATGGTTTGCTGTCAAGCTGCTTGGTTTTGAAAGGGTTGTACAGTATTCTGGAAAAGGTGGCAGCATTCCAAAGTTCTTTTTAACATGAGCAAAAATACCACGTACCATGGGAACGTCTTTTATTTTGTCTGGGTTGTTTCTGTTTAGTTCATAATTTTATTTTATTTTTCTCATCTAGAGGTGATATAGTGCTAAACTAGTATATTAATGCAGGTGATTAGGTAATAAGGTGATCTAGTGTTAATCTCATATATGTAAAATACGTATAAAATTGGAGAACCATCGGGTAGAAAGAGAAAGAATGCCAGGGCAGGTGTTGGCTTGATCCTGAACACCACACCCCAACTGGCTACATCACCAAAAACTACAACACACACACACACACACACACACACACACACTGTTTTTACATGAACAAATCAACTGATCACAATTGATGCCTGCTTCACCCCATTTGATGAGGTCACTCAGAGGTTTCCCTCAGAAGATGTTCTTAAGTTCTGAGTGGATATATGTGAGAAGAGGCAGTCCTATAGCTAAATTGGTTCTGAACAATTTAAAGGCTTTTAAGTTTAAAACTAGCATTTCAAATAAGTTATGGGGACAGACTGGAAGAGGGCAAAGTACTGGTGTCATACAATCATACTGTATGAACCCTTGCAGTGAACAAGCTGACTGCCCTATTTTGAAGTTTCTGCATTGTTTTCAAGGGCAGCCCTCACATATAACCATCTAGAGGGGTCATTGAGGAGGAAGGGAAGGAAATGGATACAACATTTTCACCTTCCAGAACCATCCACCTCTTTTTGCATAGCTATAAAGCAGTCAGTAATTTCTAAGTCAGCAGTTGGCTGAAAACTGGGGCCTCTTACTACTGTGTAGTTTGGAAGAGGCAGGCTCAGGGCCAGGAGGAGATGGGAGAAGAGGACAAGCAAAACATTTTCAAGGGGACTACAAGCCCCAGAATTCCACAGCTACTATGACATCTATTCATGCTGTCTAGGGGATTCTGGGAGCTGTAGTCTGAGAGAATAATGTTCCCAAGCTTGGGGGGGGGGGGGTGTACCCTTTGTATTTTTCCTTGAGAACTAACTCTTCCCTACAGAAATCTCTCTTGCTCCAGGCTGACTCAAGAATGAACATTCATTGAGACAGGAACATTCTTAAGGGGCATGCTGCAATATTTTGTTATTTTGTATTTTTACTCCATAAAATGTATTTATGCTGAAACTGCAAAATATTTCACCCCTTATTACTATTACAAACATTACCCAGAGCTCAATAAAAATTTACTGTCCTCTCCGCAATGTTTCAAAAGCATATGGAGCTAAGATCACGGGGGAAATACGGGAATCCTAAATGTCAGCAACAATTTATTTACTGCTTCTTTCTCTGTATATGAATTCCTATGGTGCAATAAAGGACATTTAATTGATTTATTTGATTGGCAGCTGTTGCAGTTTAAATTTAATAAAGTGGAGGAGAAATCTGCATCAATCAGGATTTCAAGATATTACTTTTCCCCATAAGAATACCTCTAGTTGAAGGGTATTTAGGTGCTGTATGCAACTGTCAAACGATGTACTTCTACAAACAAACACTGATAGAATCAATCTTCTTTCATTATAACAGGAAAACCTGATTGATTTCTCCTAAATAATTGCTCACGCGGGAATGAGGAGGTTCATTTGGAGTTCTATGGACAGCAGCACATAGGCCTTCGACAGAGCTTGGAAAACTCAGGCTTTGAGCTAAAACTTCCAGCATCCCTCAACCAGCCTGTCCATTAGCCAGGCTAGCTCCAGGATTCTGCAACTCATAGTCCCCACAACTAACTTTTTTCAAGCTCTGGCAGTAGGGGTGCACACTTATTGAAATAGGTTTGAAAGAGGCATCACACCAGATTTCAGTCAGTTCATGCAAAACATTTCACTTGGCCAGAAACCAAATCGCATTCGTCCCAGCAGTCTTAACAAGGAGGACAATCAGCCAATTCTTTTTAGAGACATGAAGAAAAAGAATGAAAATGAGGGTCAAATACAATATGACATTAAATACAGGGGTCAGTATCCTGTTGTGCTATGTGATCCCAGAAGGACAATCATGTAAGCTCTCCTCCCTTCCAGCGAGTTCCCCTTCACATGCCACAGCTTGTGCAACCAACCACCTGATCGATCATGCAGATGTGTAAATGGTTTCGCCCTCTTGCAGTGAGGGGAAACCACTCACACTGTTGCCTTAGCCTTCCAAATAGAATGCTGGCTATGGCTTGTGTCCTGCATATATCTTTTCTAAAACCAGGACCAACCCAAGATACTTTGCCAAGGCCACCCAAGCTATCAGTCAGACTGAGCTATTGCCTCAAGTGACAAAGTGCTCAGCAGAGCCAATGTTGCCACCCACTTTCTGCTTTCTGAACCACCATTACTGGTCTCCAGAAAAGAAGACAACAATTACACAACCTGATTGCTTCTTGGCTGGCTGTGTGGATGGTGCCTAGTCATTATCAGGGACAGACAGGAAAAAAATCCCTTGTACACAGGAGTTTTTGTTTCGTTTCATTTTGTTTTGTTTGGAGAACCCACCCCACAATTCCTTGCCCCCAGGGACTCTCAAGGCCAGGCATTATTCACACAGCTGGCCAAAAAACATCAAAGCTATGCAGGCAGCTTGTGGCAATTGAGAGGAAAGCAAAAACTCTTCCTCCTTTTTGCCTTCTTCTTTCCCCCCCACTCCTAGTGAGTGTTGCAGGGCTTTGAGTAAGACAATAATGATGGGAAAAGCTGAAGGCAGCAGGAAAAGAAGAAGACCAAATATTAGATGAAGCGATTCAATAAAGGAAGCCATGGCCATGGCAAGGCCAGTACCAGATCTGAGCAGGACTGTTAATAGCAGGACCTTCTGGAGGCCATTGATTCATAGGGTTGCCATAACTTGGGAGTGACTTGACAATATGTTATGATAACAAAAAAAAAACCTCAAGTATTTTGCTGACCTTTTATGACCCTTCCATGAAAATAAGGTTAAGTCACCATAGTGTCACTCAGTTACCTGGGTGGTTCATAGAAAGGTTTAGTGAAGATGTGCTAGACTAGGTGTAGATGCTCTATTGCAGGTTTTCAATTTCGATTAAAGAAGGCAAGGCCAGTTGACTTCAGGTCTTGGTCAAGGAAGTGTGGGACAATAAAGCTTCTGTGAATCTAAATACCATCTAAACATGAAGAAGAATTCTAGAGAGCTCAAAATCTAGACACATATGTAACTTTTTAGTGATTTCTTAAAGATACTACTAAACCCAGAATTTTGTTCCGTATACTAATATGAATACCCCCCATTCACATGCGTATCTCATGTGAAATTTATGTGTGTGTTTTTCTTGTTATTTTTGAAGAACTAAAAATGTTTTCTTGGGACATTTGTATGGGATTCTCCCTCCCCCATTTCAGGCTGTTGTCTTGCAAATGCTTCTTGCAGGTACTGTTTGTCATGTCATTCCATCTTTCTTCCTTTGACCGTGACTAGAAGTTCATTCTTGCTTTCCCCCCACCATGTTTACTATTGTACCATTTGTTTAGATGTGAAGATGGATACAAAATTGATGTGGAGAATTTTGCCTAATGGCAGATTGGCCTGTCCCCTTGGCAACCTGGTGAGATATTTGATGGTTGGAGAATAAAAACCCACTCAGAGGGCTGAAATTTCCATCCTTCATGATTTTGCAACAGGTGCAGACAATACACACTGAGAAGATAAAAGGAAGATACATGAAGGATAAGATGCCTGTTCTTAGAGATGGAGCAGGCAGTATGCTGTAAATAATAGCCGAAGCTCTACTGACACCCAGTGTTGAAAAATTACACACTTTTGTTTGTTTGGACTGGTATCAATAAAATAACAGTTCAGGGGGGAAATAATTGAATTCCCAAGACACAGATAAATGGAAGGTTAAGCTAGACAATTTGCAATTTTACTGTTCATTTTTAATGCTGGAACAAGTACATGGGGTCATTTTTCAGATCTGGATGGTCACACATGGATAGAAAAGATTTAAACTTTTAAAACTTCCTTTACTTTTTTCCTTCACATACAGACTTGAGAGTGTTAAAGGGGAAACTGGTGCTGATGAGGCCTCCGCACATTAGTAAGAGGACTGGTGGACTGGCTACCACAGCAATAGCAAGTTTGCACTGAGAAAGACTTTCCTACGTTGTTTTTCCTAAGGGAATTATGACATTTGCTCTCTTTCATTTGGAGGTGCATTACTTTCCACCCAATGACTCAGCTTTCTGATGGCACTGATCCTGCATCCACTTAATGAAGCAGTTCAGGAGGAAGCTGGATGTGTGTGCATTTTTTGTGAACATACAGATCCTTCCATTGTTGTTACAGCAATGTATCACTTATGAGTGACCTGGAGAATCCAATGAGCTATTTATTATTATCAAGACAGGCATTCATGATCTTTCATCAGCCATGAAGCATACTTGAGAAATCTGAAGAGCAGAAAATAATGTTTCTTAGCATTCATAAGAAAGAAGAACCCATCAATGGTGTGAGACAGACTTTTTCCACTGTGATTTTTCCCCATGAAAAATTTCATTATCTCCAAATACATTCTTCCATAAAACGAATTAGGAACATAGGAAGCTGCTTTACATAGAACCTGATCATTGGTCTATCAAGCCCAGTATTATTGTCACTAACTGTGGACAGCAGAGTTTAGACATAACATGTTGTAAGTAATGATGTTATTTGCAACATGTTTTTTGAGGGAACAAGGGTATGATGACATTCTTTTGCAGGTAAGGCAAAGACTGACAATGGTGTCTAGAGAAGGGGGTATTCAAATTCATATACAAATACAAACATCCCCACACAGCTGGAGTTAACGAGGATCTGTCCCCTAGAGCTGGACCATCCACTCACACATCCACTGCCACTGCTGGTCCCGCTCATCCTTCCAATCACTCCCAAGGGCCATTCTCTTCCCGGTCGTCTAGCCACTCCTGGAAGAGGGAGGGAGGACGAGTCTCCCTGCAAGGCTGCTGAGTGGCTAGCTGAGCGGCACTCCAGAGCATTTCGAAGGAAGAGAGGGGCTACCGCCACCACCGGACATTAACTTCAGCTGCGCGGGGATATTCGTATCCATATACTAATACGAAGAGCCCCCATTCACATATCTCATGTGAAATTTATGTGTGTGTTTTTCTCGTTATTTTTGAATAACTAAATATGTTTTCTTGGGGCATTTGTATGGGATTCTCCCTCCCCCATTTCAGGCTGTTGTCTTGCAAATGTTTCTTGCAGATACTGTTTGTCATGTCATTCCATCTTTCTTCCTTTAACCTGGCCTGCTCAGCAGTACTTCATTCCATCTTAGGAGATGCCCCTTTTCAAAGGAGCGATATAACGTTCTTTGTAACTGGAGGCCAGATCCACCCAGAACTTCATCCACCTGATGCAAGCGCAATCAAGAAGAGACTAAGGCACTTAAGTGAAAGAACAGGACAGCATTATTGAGTAGAGTGATTATTAATTGACACTGCAGATAAATGAAAGCAAATAAAGTTTGCAAAAAAAAAATCCTTCTCATCCATGACAAGCATGTTCCAGTCCAACTGCAAGATCCACAGTCACTTATGCACTCTCAGCTCCTGAAGTGAATGCCAGAGCAGAGCTGCAGGGCTACCGATTGTATGTGCTCTCCTAACACTTCTAGAAGTGGCCAGAATAGATAAACAAAACAAGAAGAATGCAGAGACACAGAATATATTTCATGCACTCCTTCATGTTTATCCAAATTTAAATTAAATAGATTTCATAGATTTATTTACAGTTAATAGAAAGGGGTGGGGTGGGCGGTGTTGCTTGTGCTGTAGGCATCCTTCAGTCTCGAGAGACTATGGTAACGTGCTCTGAACAGAGGTCTTGGAACAGCGTCTAGTGTGGCTGAGAAGGCCAATTCGAGAGTGACAATCCCTTCCACACTGAAGACAAATACAATCTGTCCCCTGTCCAGCTCCCTGATTTTGCTGCTTTCGGGACTGCCTCTTTGCCTCGGCCTGCTTGCTTGTACCTGACTAAAATTCGAGCTCCCTCCCTGATCAAACAAGATTAAAGTGGGGGGGGGGAGCAAGGCATGGTGCTTATTAGAGATGGGGACTGATATAAAAACGGATCGGCTTTTTTGACGAAAATAGCCAATTCGTTAAATATTCATCCCTTCATATTCGTGGATTCCAGAGACCCCCATGAATATGAAGGGATGAATATTTACCCATTTTTATTCGTCCTTCGTATTATTATTTTTTAAAAAAATGCCTACCGGCCGCCGACCAACTGATCAGCAGCAGATAGGCAGCAACCCCTCCCCCCACAGCCAGCCACCCCAACAGCCTACCCCCACGCCCCCTTCCTCTCCCTACCTTAGCCCCCAATCCACCCCCACTGACAGAATGGTGTCTTTCTTTTTTTCTTTCTTTTTTTGTAATAGGAAGGGGGCGGGGTTGTTGTTGTTTTAATAACTCCCCCACGAATCGATGAATAACTTTGTTATTCATCGCTTCATGGGGGCAACTTCGTGCTTCATGAGTCGACAACTTTTGACGACTCACGAAGCGGGACAAACTCGACAAAATGGTGAGTCATCCCCATCTCTAGGCTTATATACCACCCCATAGCACTTAAAGCACTCTCCGGGCAGTTTACAATTCAGTTATGCAGACCCACCCCCATGGACCTGAGTATTCAGTTTACCAATCTCAAACCGGTTGAATCTGCTGGATTAAAACACAGCATTTTGACTGCAGTACTGCAGTTTAACCACTGTGCCACAGGACTCTTTTTCCTTTCAGGGGCAGGGAGCTTGTTTTTAATAGGGACTCAGACTCAGACTTGGGACTCAGATCCAAAGCCTTGCCAACATCCCTGGCTGAAACCATATTTGTGATTACAAGCAGATGAACTCACACAGTAAGTCAAACATTGAAATGGTATTAAAATCCACGCACAGCCTAGCAGAGGAACATTTGCTTTATCTGCAGATGGTCTCTAGTTCACTTCCTGGCAGCTCTTGTTGGAAGAATCTTTGATGACAGGGCTTAGAATAATCTCACTTCAGACTCTAAGAGCTGAGGAACTCTTCAGACTAAATGGACTATTTATTTGTCTTAGCAAAAGGCATATGTTCCTCAAAAGAAATCTGTTCAGTGGTCCTAAATCTGTAGGAAGGAGATGAACCTGAAGGGGGCAGTAGTGCAACCAAATGCCAATCCCCATCAGGGTGGAGTGCTGTTCTGAAGAATTCAGTTCCCAACAGGGTTGCCTTGAAAACAAAAATTTACCATCCAAATCACCTGGTCCAGGCCAGTGTTCTGTTCTTGGAAAGTTTCATTGTATTTCTAGTCCATGTCCAATTATTTGCATCCAGCAATTTAAACTAGTGCATACAAATATAATGCAAACCTAATACAAAAATGGTCTTCCTTTCTTGGTGATGCTCTTCCCGCTTTTTTTCCCACTGAGATCCTCCATGTCTTTTTTTTTATTTTTTTATTTTTATTTTTTTTGGTGGCGCATCGGTGGCCTCTGTAGTGTGTGCTTTGGGTGAAGTCTGCCAAGACTCACTACTGCCAAGTTTCATAAATCCCTTACGCCCAGGCATCTGAGAACACACATGACGTTTCCGTAGAAGATACTACAGAACAGATGATAGCACATGACAAGGCAGTTGTTTTTCCAAGTATGTCTTCAGGCAGAAGAATGCCACCTTCTTGGTTTTTAGACTAGTGTGAACATCTGCTAGTTAAGGGCACTAACGTCTACATGTAACAGCTACACGATGACATGAACAATTTGCTGATCTGCCTTCCAATAGTACCCTAAGTATCCATGGGCCTGGACAGAAGGGAAAGGCCAGTCAACATGGAAGTACAAAGCACACAAATAATTTCTGCATGGGGGTGGTGGATTTCTCTTCCTTTAAAAAATCTATTGAGACTGCTGCTTAGCAACTTAACAAAATGTCAGTTAGTACTTGGTCTTATTCATTGGTCTTGCTGCTGGTTCCCATTCAGTATGTGTAAAGTCCCTTGGCTATGGAAAAAACAGAAAACCTTTTCTCCTCTCCCTTCCTCCCTCCCTCCCTCCCTCAACCCTCTTTCCTCAGGTTGCGTGTTAAAATTCAGCAGCATAAGCTATTACTGCTACTAACCCCCCCCCCCCGCAAAAAACCACCATATGATAGAAATTCACAACTTATTTTTGGGTGCCACATTTCCCCCCCTGGAAGATTGCTTTTAAAAAATTCAGACAGCATCTCTTATCTGCAACCAGATTCTTTTGCTTCATAAGCAGAGTGAAAGCAGCTTGGAGGACCGGCATTTTTTAAATAGAAGAATCACAGGAAATGAAAGGGTTAGGAAGTTATTCTCTCTGTGGAGATTTTCTGCTATAGACTGCTATCTTTGTGGCAGCAGTTTATAAAAAGGGAAATAACAATGGGGGAAACAGCATACGAGAAAGCCTCCATGGGTAGGTGGCTCTCACAAAAGGCTATATCTTTGTGTTTTTAAAGTCCCCCATTTCAATTCCACCACTAACCAGATAGCTGCTTTCCTCTGGAACACTTATTTATCATTTATCCATTTATATCCTATCTTTCCTATAGTGAATTCAAAGCCGCCGCCGCCACCCAATCTTGTAAGTTAAGAGTGTAACTAGACTGCCCAGTTATCCTAACCTGGATCAATCTAGACCAAGGGTCCCCAACCTTTGGGGACATGGGGGCCACATTAGAATGACCAATGCCTAAAGATGGCCACATCTTACATCAAAGTGTAATAAAATGATTAACCTACCGACTTAGATTAAAAGTAAAGATTCAAGAAGTCAATGAAGAAATGTTAACTTGGACGCAATCCATTTTGGAACAATATCTTACTGCAGAATCCTTTTATCTAGCTACACATGCTTACCTAGTGAGTGTGGTTTTTGTGGCTGTTTTCTGTTAGCCAAGACATTAATGTCCAAGTCAAAGTTTTTAATAGGCATCCTTAAAATGTCATGGAAATGTTCATCTGTAGGTTTTGACCTACACTTGGATTTCACAATTTTCATCTTGGAAAACGTTTGTTCACAGATGTTTGTGGTGCCTAAGACTGTGAACATACCTGCAGTGAACTTCTTTAGATTGATAAATTTATCAGGTGGATCAAAATAGAAATCTAACAGACTCTTTTCTCTGTAAATGTCTCTGAGATTATCACTGGTTTGCAAATCAGTTAGTTCCATCTGAAAAAAAGTTACTCGCATCTTCTGGTGCCACTTCAAATAAATTCTTATTTCCTTTCCGTGCTTATAGCAAAAAGTGAATCTGTTCTGGAATTCCACCTGCAATAGGTTCAGTGCTTTGATGTGTCTTTCAACATTGAACTGTAAATTCCCATCCTTCTCAAATTTTAGTTCACTGCAGCATGAGAAATTTGAAAAATTACTTTCACTAGCTTGCTTCAGGAAAATGTTTAGTTTTGCTTCAAAAGCTTTGAATTCAGAATACATGTCACACACAAGCTTTCCTTTTTCCTGGAACCTTAAGATTCAGTGTGTTCAGATGCTCTGTGGCATCAGTTAAGAAAGCCAAATCAAAAACACATCCAGGGTCAGAAAGTACTTCTTCACCTTTTCCTCTCTCCTTGAGAAAGACATCAACTTCATGACAAAGACTGAAAAAAAGTTTGAGGACTTTGCCTTTGCTAAGGCACCTGACTTCCGCATTATATATCTCCCGATTGTGCATTTGTCTCTGAGAGAAAATATGGAAACTGATGATGAATAAGGCCATGATGTCTGATGTAATTAGTGCTGGATACAACAATACACATCACATTTTCTCACTGAAGAATCTTATTACACAAAGCTTGTCGCAGGGGAGCAGGAAGGAAGCTTTCTATTTCTCAAGATTATTAAGCGGCTTGACAGGGAACTGAGGTGGGTAGGAATCAATCAGGGATGGCCTGGTTTGTGATGGCATGTACATTGTGTGGTCTCCTGGAAAAGGAGTAAACCAGCCCATCCCAACCTGGACCAAACTGCAGAACAAATGTCACACCCTAAGTCAAGCTGACAGAGAGAGAGAGACTGGCCCAAGGTCACCCAGTCAGTGTCATGCCTAAGGCATACCATATTAGAGACAACCTGTCATTATACCTAAAACCACTTCAGTGTTCCAAAGGTGTGATTTAGACAGACTCCCATGTCTGAAAAATCAGTATTGCAAATTAAGCCCATGTTTAGCTCCCGAAGACCAATCACAAAGCAAAGCAAGTTAATTTGATGTGACAATCGGACATTTTCAGCACTTAAGGAATTCCTTTTTCTAATTATGTTAGAATATATGGTTTGACCATGAATCTAATGGGATTTGATCTCAGTTTTAGGTTAAAAAAACCTATGCAAACTTTCTTTTTTCTATGAAAGCAAGCAAGCAAGCAAGCAAGCAAGCAAGCAAGCAAGCAAGCAAGCAAGAAAGAAAGAAAGAAAGAAAGAAAGAAAGAAAGAAAGAAAGAAAGAAAGAAAAGGAGCACAAGAAAAGGAGCACAAGAAAAGGACCAAGGGTCTGGCTTAGAACCTTGCGGCTTAGAACCAACATTTCCTCCCACTAGAGGCAAGAACATTCCATCAGGATGCACCAGACAATGGGGGAAACCAATCTTTACTCATTCCCTTTCCCTCTGCAGCCCTAAATGCTACTTCCCATGCTGTTCCAGAGGATTCCCCAATAAGGGTTGCCACACCTCATGCCCTGAGATTTCAGAGCAAAATCTGAGTCCATGGGGAACTGTCTTGTGATGCTACAGGAAATAAAGCAAAGCAATGCAAAGTGTGCTGCTTATATACCACCCCATAGTGCTTAAAGCACTCTCTCAGCAGTTTACAATTTAATTATGCAGGTTGCACATTGCCCTTCCAGCAAGCTGGTACTCAATTTACCTATCTTTGAAGGATGGAAGGCTGAATCACCCTTGAGTCATCTACCTGAACCCATTGGGATCAAACTCAGGTTGTGAGTCGAGTCTTGACTGCAGTACTGTGATTTAACCACTACACCATAAGGCTCCTGTTATACAAGAAAAGTAGGATCTTGTATAACAACAGGAAAGTAATAGTGAAATAGAAAGAGAGAGGGGGGTGATGTGCATTTCCTGGAACAACTCCAAAACATGTACAATGTGTGCAACACACATATAAACACTTCTGTGCTAAGCCAGTGAACTCCAGGGCCAATCAGGAGTGGGGAGGAGATGAGCATCCAAGCATTAAAGACATCTCATGCAATAAAATCAATTTTTCTCCTTCTCCAGCAACCACTTGCCCTGGAACTTGTTTTCCAGACAGGAGACCCAGGGAAGGACAGCAATTCCTTGAGACTTCAGTTGGCAATCCTGAGACCAGGCGGCTCTACTTCAAGAGAAAATTGGACAACCATCTGTCAGATCTACTTTGATTTGGATTCGTGCACTGAGCAGGGGGTGGGACTTGATGGCCTTATAGATTCTTTCCAACCCAATTATTCTGTGATTCTATGAACCCTCCAGAGCAGCTTTCAGACAGTGGAAAGGCTCCACTGGATCAGAGGCCCCTCAGTGATAGGGGGAGCTCTTTTGTTTCTGAAAGGCAGAAACTGAAGCTTATGTATTGGCCAGAATCCTCTTGGTTAATTTATTCTCATGTAAGTGCAAGAGTCTAAATCACAACGGTGAATTGCTACTAATTAACAGGTCAGAGCTTGTATTCCTTGTTATGTGCCAGTCAAGTAACTTGGTATGTGATGAGGAATGCAAGCAGCAACTCATGAAACAGTAGCAATTGGCTGCCATGGTTTGTACCCCTGCACTTAACACCAGCATAAATAATCAATAGGATTCTGGCCAAATAAAGCAATTTAACACACACAGCCCATCATCTACAATAAATTAAATACAAACTTTAAGCTCCATATTCCATTTATTTGCACCTGATCCTGCTAGATAGGCCAGTGAGCAGAAGTACTCAGTATTGTCTTTTTCCCTTCTCTCCTTAACCCCTGCTTTTTAAAATTGGATCCTAGATTTGATTATACTTTTTTTTTAACTCATCCTGTTGTCTAACAGAACCTGTACTTCATATCCTTGTGAAAGAGCACTATGGCTGCGAATAGTAAGCAGGAACGGTCTTTGTCATTTCAACTTCAAATTGACCAAAAATATTACAAATGCATAGTAATACCAAACAACTCATAACTTATTATTTAAAATTGACTGCACTCTTGCACGAGCCTTTTTCCAGAATGATTCCCCCCCCCCCCCCCGGTCCTGAAGGATATGTAAAGCTCCCATTTTAAACTCCCACCACCAACAAAACAATAATCTACATCAGAATACAGCTGAAGAGCTGAATTGCATTTTAGAGAGAACAGCTCCTCTTTTGATGGAGATGGGGGGGGGGAGGAATCTAATAATCTATTTTGTATTATTCTTTCTTCAAAGCATTACCTCTTTAACAGCTTCTTTCAGCTGCAGGCAAGAGAAAGCAGAGCTGTATTAGGGGTGTCATGTCTTACTTAAAGACTTTAATAGGCTTCACTTTCAGCAGTCTCTCAATTCCTGGGGCTAAGTAGAAAGCCTTAACACAAAACAATAACCCATGCAGTAAATATCGCTGTCAAGGTTTCTCCTCCTGTGATGAATAGTCCATAGGGAGCCATAGCGATCAGCATTTTTATAATGGCCCTCCTACAGGACAACCCCTTCTTCAGCAGTTTTTCTTCAGGATATGTAAATCTGGTGAGCTGACCCTACTGTTAGACCGAGGAAGCCAATTCAGGCAGCAAATTTGGGTGCCATGAAAGGACAGCATTTCTGTTTGTTTGTTTGTTTGTTTGTGTGTATTTGTTTGTTTTAAATTTCACTGCCAGGGTTGAGATCAGGTGCTTGTTGGCTAATTTTATTTTTATTTATTTATTTATTGCCTTATTTTCCAAAATAATTTGGTTAACTTTGGGTATTATGCAGCTTGAACTGAATGAATGTGAGGTGCCATTTGCTGTGTGGCTCAGGCAGCAAAATGCCTTAGGCGGGCCCTGTTAATGCAGAAGTAAAGCCAGATTCATTGCCCATAAAGTAATATTTTTATGTTGATATTAACGATTATAAAATCTGTCTAAGGGGCCATTTTATCCTTAAGGCAGTTCACAGAAAATAATAAGCATGTAATAAAAATGCACATTTGATCACTTTGTTCATGAAATAGTTCTTTGGAGGATTCTCTAAATGTAACTTCCAGGTCATTACTCTAACCAATGTCCTTGAGTGCTGCAAAAATCAGCACAGGGGATGGCCTGAGAGCAGTAAATTGTTGCCATAGTAGATAATCAACCTGATTGCCCCTGGATTAGGCTACTGTAATGTCTTACATTTAGGGCTGTTCTGTATTTCAAAAAAACCTCCATACTAGCCTTCATGAGATTCCAGGGCGGTTCTCAACGCAACATGGACAGCAGCAAACACTTGTTCTTCCTCTGCTAACATCCCTGAGGAGCCATTTGGTGCTCACCACTCCTTGGGTGTCAACGGGCTGCGTCGAGCCTACTGATCTGAAAAATGAACTGAAGAAATACCTCACACATAGGTCACATGTTTAAATCAAAACCAACAGTGTTATCAGCAGGGCTGCTCCGACCACAAGCGCAATTGGCCATGAAAAGCGAGTTGCCAGGAAATGTAAAACAAATAATTTAGAATGGTGGAGGAATTTTCATGGGGAGCCTTCTGCTGGAATTCTTCCACACACAAGCTCACTTCAAAAGCAACATGACCTTTTCTTTGAAAATAAAAACAACAACAAGAGAGGCACAGAAGATTTCAGCACAAGAAGGAGAAAGAACCCCCCCCCCAGTTAGACTGTAACTCTTAGGAAGAAGCTACCTCTGCAGCTCTGGCAGCAGCTCTCCCCGTTTTCTCATCCACAAAAATTGACACTCTACACACACAAAAAGTAACTTCTTCAACTTGAAACAAGCTCCCTGCTTGAATTCCACAGAAGTTTTGCTTCCCTTTTGCAAAGCAATGTCTTTCTCATGCCTTATAGTCTGGCTTGTTATTAGAAGTGACATAAAATTCCAGGCATAGCAACCCTCCCGCTTTACTTGTTGCACATCATAGACTGTTCACACATAACAATATTTAGCAAGTCAGTTCACAAAACAATTGCTGAGACAGACTAGGCAGTTCTATTCTGCAGTAAATTAAGCAAACGTCAAGGTCTGTGCCATTTCGTAGTGTCTGCAGTGCATGGACACCATCAGCGGCTACCATCTGAAATGCAAGAAGTTTCAGTGTACGGTAGGACTGCGGTATCGGTGAGGGATTGGTTCCAAACCCCCACCCCACCCAGATGCTGAAAACCTGTGGATAATAGGAAACCTGATATATAGCATAGTCTCTGGTTCTCTCTAGTAGCCAGTTTTAGTAATTATATTGTGGAAATTGTATTTGTCTTCACTGTGGAAGGGATTGTCACTCTCGAATTGGCCTTCTCAGCCACACTAGACGCTGTTCCAAGACCTCTATTCAGAGCACGTTACCATAGTCTCTCGAGACTGAAGGATGCCTACACATACACACATATTTCTGCTTGGGTTTTTTTATTTAATATTTTTAATATTTTCAGACCGTGGATAAGTGAAACCATAGATACCAATCCCTTGGGTACAGGGGTCCTACAGTACTGTGAATTTTTTTTTTAAATGGCTGCCCACACACACACACATGTTATGCACTCTGAAACTGTAAATCCTTCTTCCACATGACTAAGCTACACCCTTTACTTTCCTCTCTGCCCCCATTGCTCAGGCTTCTGCTTTCAATGTACCTCCATTAATAGAACAAAATAACAAGTAACATTGCTGAATACATTGCTAGGGGGACATCTGTGACATTCATGGCAACAAATTACTGTCCTGAACTCTGTAATGAGGTGAATTAGAATGTGACCAGGTGGCAAAGAAGGATGGTGTCTGACTGTACCAGAAAGTTTTGTTTTGCTGGGATAAATTGTTCCGGTCTGGCCCATTAAAAAAAGTAGCCCTGCTATTGGGCCAAAATGGTCCAACTTGAGCATGGATCAGGGTTGGGCTGGTTCATGAATCTCACGTATGCCGTGTGATCCCTAGGAAATAACTCACACCAGACCATGCTATAAGTGGTCCAAAATGCAAGCTACATCCCTGTTTGATTGCACTCATACTTTTAAAAATGAACATGCCAAGCCTACTAACACAGAGCAAAGATCAACAGAGTGCTTTGGGATTAATAATGATAATCACATGGTGTTAAGTCCATTCTGGTTTATGGTGACCCTTTTTAGGGTTTTCCAGATAGAGAATACTCAGAAGTGGTTTACCATTCCCTTCTTCTGGGGACGCCCTGGGACTGTGCAGCTTGCCCAAGGCCATACAGGGTGGTTCTTCTCCCAGGAGGCCCGGTGAAGGTAGGTCCCAACCTACCTAAACCACTGAGCTATCTAGCCAGTGGTGTGAGATGAAGGGGCACACAAAGACAGCAAGCAGAATTTTGGAGATTCAGTGTGGGAACTATGTATTTCAGCTGTCTGTTGTATTAACCACTGACCAAAATCTTTTTGTGTAGCGATGTAAATCACATACTTTTTGGAGCCAAATTGCTCAAGTTAAGAAATCACCGTAGACATCATCAGTTGCCCACTGAGGCACACAACTCAGTATGCAACATATTAAATAATTTCATGAGAGATCCAATTCATATTTATAAGCTCAAAGAACGCCTATTGCAATAAACTCATTTTGGATAAGTTTAATGTGCAGTCTTGTGTTTTAGATTGGTGCAGAATAACTCCTATTGCTAGCAAGAAGCTCAGTCATTATACCAGAAGAACACATGAGAAACAACACTCAGAGAGGCAATATATTTACTCACAAAACTTTCTTACATTACCTGTGTCATCACTCAGCGTGGAGATGCAGTTCACAATTTAGATATGCAGCAAATGTTTGAGCACAGTGCCATCTGGTGGCTTTGTGCTTCACTTGCATGATTCAGTCCCTTTTTTCACAGAAACTGCAAAGAGCAAACCTATTGCTATTTTTATGCAAAAAAAAGTGTGTGCCTGATGTAACTGCTAAGAACTACAGTAGGACAAGGACAAGCCTCAGGCAGGAAGCACTTCATTAAAGAGTCACTTCTTGCTGCTGTTTTGTTAACTATCATAACTGTACAAATGTAATAATAAGATCAACATAGTAACGAAGTATACTAGCCAATGTGGATTTTACTACTTCACTTGCCTGAATATGAGGCTTCTAAAGCTTGGAAGCAAATGGGTTACTAGTAATGTAGTTACATGTAACTAGCTGCTTTTGGGTTGTGACTAATTTTACTAGTAATTACAAAGTTACTTTTTAGTGTAATAAGTAACACATGAGTTACTGAGGTTTAATGAGTAACAACTACCCTGTTTCCCCGAAAATAAGACCTAACCTGAAAATAAGCCCTAGTACGATTTTTCAGGATGCTTGTAATACAAGCCCTACCCTAAAAATAAGCCCCAGTTAAGTGACACCCCGCCCTCCACCATTGTGCAGCATTGTGCAGCAACCAGAAGATGTTGTTGTTGTTGTTTAGTCGTTTCGTTGTGTCCGACTCTTCGTGACCGCATGGACCAGAGCACACCAGGCCCTCCTGTCTTCCACTGCCTCCTGGAGTTTGGTAAAATTCATGTTGGTAGCTTCGATGACACTGTCCAACCATCTCGTCCTCTGTCGTCCCCTTCTCCTCTTGCCTTCACTCTTTCCCAACATCAGGGTCTTTTCCAGGGAGATTTCTCTTCTCATGAGATGGCCAAAGTATTGGAGCCTCAGCTTCAGGATCTGTCCTTCCAGTGAGCACTCAGGATTGATTTCCTGCAAAATGGATAGGTTTGTTCTCCTTCCAGTCCAGGGGACTCTCAAGAGTCTCCTCCAGCACCACAATTCAAAAGCATCAATTGTTCGGCAGTCAGCCTTCTTTATGGTCCAGCTCTCACTTCCATACATCGCTACTGGAAAAACCATAGCTTTGACTATGCGGACCTTTGTCGGCAAGGTGATGTCTCTGCTTTTTAAGATGCTGTCTAGGTTTCATCACTTTCCTCCCAAGAAGCAGGCGTCTTTTAATTTGTGGCTGCTGTCACCATCTGCAGTGATCATGGAGCCCAAGAAAGTAAAATCTGTCACTGCCTCCATATCGTCCCCTTCTATTTGCCAGGAAGTGATGGGACCAATGGCCATGATCTTAGTTTTTTTTATGTTGAGCTTCAGACCATTTTTTGCACTCTCCTCTTTCACCCTCAGTAAGAGGTTCTTTAAGTCCTCCTCACTTTCTGCCATCAGAGTGGTATCATCTGCATATCTGAGGTTGTTGATATTTCTTCCGGCAATCTTAATTCCGGCTTGGGATTCATCCAGTCCAGCCTTTCGCATGATGTATTCTGCATATAAGTTAAATAAGCAGGGAGACAATATACAGCCTTGTCGTACTCCTTTCCCAATTTTGAACCAATCAGTTGTTCCATATCCAGTTCTAACTGTTGCTTCCTGTCCCACATATAGATTTCTCAGGAGATAGATAAAGTGGTCAGGCACTCCCATTTCTTTAAGGGCTTGCCATAGTTTGCTGTGGTCCACACAGTCAAAGGCTTTTGCATAGTCAATGAAGCAGAAGTAGATGTTTTTTGGAACTCTCTGGATTTCTCCATAATCCAGTGCATGTTAGCAATTTGGTCTCTAGTTCCTCTGCCCCTTCGAAATCCAGCTTGTACTTCTGGGAGTTCTTGGTCCACATACTGCTGAAGCCTACCTTGTAGGATTTTGACCATAACCTTGCTAGAGTGTGAAATGAGTGCAATTGTACGGTAGTTGGAGCATTCTTTGGCACTGCCCTTCTTTGGGATTGGGATGTAGACTGATCTTTTCCAATCCTCTGGCCAATGCTGAGTTTTCCAAACTCGCTGGCATATTGAGTATAGCACCTTAACAGCATCATCTTTTAAGATTTTAAATAGTTCAACTGGTATGCCATCACCTCCACTGGCCTTGTTGTTAGCCATGCTTTCTAAGGCCCACTTGACTTCGCTCTCCAGGATGTCTGGCTCAAGGTCAGCAACCACACTATCTGGGTTGTCCGGGACATCCAGATCTTTCTGGTATAATTCCTCTGTGTATTCTTGCCACCTCTTCTTGATGTCTTCTGCTTCTGTAAGGTCCCTACCATCTTTGTCCTTTATCATGTCCATCTTTGCACAAAATATTCCTTTAATATCTCCAATTTTCTTGAACAGATCTCTGGTTTTTCCCTTTCTATTATTTTCCTCTATTTCTTTGCACTGTTCATTTAAGAAGGCCCTCTTGTCTCTCCTTGCTATTCTTTGGAAGTCAGCATTCAATTTTCTGTAACTTTCCCTTGCATTTTGTTTCCCTTCTCTTCTCTGCTATTTGTAAGGCCTCGTTGGACAGCCACTTTGCTTTCTTGCATTTCCTTTTCTTTGGGATGGTTTTTGCTGCTGCCTCCTGTACAATGTTATGGGCCTCCATCCATAGTTCTTCAGGCACTCTGTCCACCAAATCTAGTTCCTTAAATCTGTTCTTCACTTCCACTGTGTATTCATAAGGGATTTGGTTTAGATTATACCTGACTAGCCCAGTGGTTTTTCCTACTTTCTTCAGTTTAAGCTTGAATTTTGCTATAAGAAGCTGATGATCAGAGCCACAATCAGCTCCAGGTCTTGTTTTTGCTGACTGTATACAGCTTCTCTTCTTTGGCTGCAGAGAACATAATCAATCTGATTTCGGTATTGCCAATCTAGTGATGTCCATGTGTAGAGTCGCCTCTTGTGTTGCTGGAAAAGAGTGTTTGTGATGACCAGCTTGTTCTCTTGACAAAACTCTATTAGCCTTTGCCCTGCTTCATTTTGAACTCCAAGGCCAAACTTACCTGTTGTTCCTTTTATCTCTTGACTCCCTACTTTAGCATTCCAATCCCCCATAATGAGAAGAACATCTTTCCTTGGTGTCAGTTCTAGAAGGTGTTGTAAGTCTTCATAGAATTGGTCAATTTCAGCCTCTTCAGCATCGGTGGTTGGTGCATAAACATGGATTACTGTGATGTTGAAAGGTCTGCCTTGGATTCATATTGAAATCATTCTATCATTTTTGAGATTGTATCCCAGTACAGCTTTTCCCACTCTTTTGTTGACTATGAGGGCTACTCCATTTCTTCTATGGAATTCTTGCCCACACTAGTAAATACGGTAATTGTCTGAATTGAATTCGCCCAATCCCATCCATTTTAGTTCACTGACGCCCAGGATGTCAATGTTGATTCTTGCCATCTCTTGTTTGACCACATCCAGCTTACCAAGGTTCATAGATCTTACATTCCAGGTTCCTATGTAGTATTTTTCTTTGCAGCATCGGACTTTCCTTTCACTTCCAGGCGCGTCCGCAGCTGAGCGTCCTTTCGGCTTTGGCCCAACCACTTCATTAGCTCTGGAGCTACTTGTACTTGTCCTCCGCTCTTCCTCAGTAGCATGTTGGATGCCTTCCGATCTGAGGCGCTCATCTTCCAGCGTCATATCTTTTAGCCTTTTGTTTCTGTCCATGGAGTTTTCTTGGCAAAGATACTGGAGTGGCTTGCAGTTCCTGCTCCAGGTGGATCGCGTTTAGTCAGAACTCTCCACTATAACCTGTCCGTCTTGGGTGTCCCTGCATGGCATAGCCCATAGCTTCTCTGAATTACTCAAGCCCCTTCTCCACGACAAGGCAGCAATCCATGAAGGGGAGAAGATTAATATTAATTTTTGCTCCAAAAAACGCATTAGGGCTTATTTTCAGGGGATGTTTTATTTTACAGAAGAAGATGATATGACTGTAAAATAAAACATCCCCTGAAAATAAGCCCTAATGCGTTTTTTGGAGCAAAAAATAATATAAGACCCTGTCTTATTTTCAGGGAAACACGGTAGTTACTTTCAAAGGTTTTTCAAAAGTTACATTAGAGGTATTTGGATAAGAGTTTTCAGGTTTTATGACACTTTCTTGTCAATCATTGGTGATATGGGAAGTATTCTTTGGTTATTAAGTAAAAGTTCTCTGGGCAGATCTCTCCACATATTTCTTTACATCAAACGGAACACTCACATTCCAAGCCTCTGAAAAATGTCCATGCTGCTTTTTCCTCTAATGCTGCTGGGATTGTTTCCTGGCAGCAGAGAAAAGATTGTGTCAGTTCTCTGGAGCAGAACCCATAATCACGATTACAATTATTTCTCCTCCTTCTCTTAGAACTGCAGAGCTGGAAAGGACCCTATGGATCATCAAGCCCACTTCTACCCATGAGGCACAGTGAGGAGTTGAACTCCGAACCTCTGGCCCTGCCATCAGAGACCTAAACCACTCAGCTATCCCGCAGTTCCATCTTGTTTTATTTCCCCATTTTGCATGTCAGGGCCAGTCCTACCATTTGGCAGAGTGTGGGAACTCTTTCTCCTCCTAAAGCCTCTGTGAAGGCAGAGCTGGTATCTGCCAAACAGCCTGTCCTCCTCCCCTAACCTGGCCTTCTGCCTCCTGTCAGGTATGGTAGAGAAAGCTGTCTGGTCACCAAGATTATCGTTAAGATTCCTGTTCTAGATGTGGAATGGAGGAGAAATGCCATCATGTCCTCCAGGGTGGATAAACATCAATAATTTTTTAACAAATTTAATTGATTTAAATAACAATTCAAATCTTGATTTAAATTTAAAAATTGTTTTTTATTTAAATCATCAAAAAACATTTAAATTTGTAATTTAAATTTACATTTTAATTCATTTTTTAAATTTTTTTACATAAAATTAAATTAAATTTAAATTTAATTTACATCACGATTTACATCAATTTGATTTAAATCAAATCCACCCTGCCTATGCCCCAAAAATATACAATCACTTCTGTCAGATGGAGGAATATAAGGAGGGAAACCAGGGAAGTAAAAAAGGAAAAGAAGGAGAAATCCCAAGCCAGAAAGACAGCCTTCAGTCAAAGTACAGTGAAAGTACAATTTATTTCAAGAACAGCATCGCAATTCACAATACAAGTGCTGGGAGCATTTTCTTATTTTAAAAAGGGATGATCAAATGCGTTGCGCCAGGACGGACAACTTTTCTGCCCAAAGGAGCTTCTGAGAGCCATACAGACCACTAAAAATGTCTCTGCTACAGGGTAGCACAAAAGCGGGAGCTACATGGTTTCAAAATTTTGGTGTTGTTTTTTAAAAAAAAAAAATTTGTGCTTGGAGGTGTTAAATGGTGCAAGGGGGGTAACATATATAATTGCAATGATTGACATTCACTCTTTTATTTGACTGGGGGGGAGGGGAGGGGAGGGCTAGGCACCGCAAGGGCTGGGTTTTGCTCAACCCAGATGTAGTAAATATGCCAAACACATACATAGGACCCCCCCCCCCCTTATCTATGGGCTCAGTATCTGCTGATTCACTTATCAATGGTCTGAAAATATATTTTTAAAATTTAAATCCCCCAAAATATTTTTTTAACAATGAAGTTACCAGAACCAGCCACGAGAGGGAGCCATAAATCATGTTATGCATGGTATTTGCTATTTTAAAAAGGGCTCCACATTCGTACTAACTTTAAGCTTATTAGTCCTTTGATGGCATAAGGTTCTTTGCTCTTTTTGCTGCAACAGACTACCATAGCTGAGCCTCCTCTGAAATTTCCAAATAAAAAGATGATGATGTGTTAGCATGAGTGTGTTTGTTCTGCTCTGATAAAGTGGATTTCTAATGGAGCAAGGTGCCACACTTTCATACCAAAGTTTGACTGAGAGCTGGCTTGAAATCTTTCTACATCTTGGCCGTGTCCGGAGAAATCATCACTGCTGTGACAAGCCAATGTTGTCCATAGCATTGTTTACCCCACACTAGCAAGTTTTATGATAATGTGCCGTTTCCACTGGCTGTGCAGGCTAACTAAGTCAGATGGGGAAAGTGACCATTAAAAACACAAGAAAAAGTGACTATGAGGTGGCCTTACTCAGTAGGCCAGCTGACTGCACTCTTCTTAAATCAGACAAAAAAGCTCCATGAATTACTGTGACCTTATAGCAGCTGGAGGACGTTTTGTGCACTTTGACCATGCCTGCAGTTTCACAACAGACTACAAACACTAGCAAAATAGAACAGGCTGAAGGGGATCATCAATGTCATCTTGATTCCCCTGGAAAACAAAAAGCAGGCTTTGGGTCCTATCACTGGAACAACAAACAATCTTGTTTTAGAAATAAACAATGGGTCCCTTGTCAAAAACATAAGTGAAGCAATAATGGTGATGAGAGCTAGCTCTAACCAAGGGGGGCGGGGGTGGGGAGAGACTTGTGGTCTTTGTACACAATCCAAGGAAAGAAGAACACGGAAGAGTCACAAACACTAGCTTTTGGCCCATACAGGCCTTCCTCAGGCTAGGGATCACTTACCTGGATGGGGCAGTAAAAATTCAACAGTTCCAGAAGTCACAGCTAGATGTTTATGCCAGTTTCAGAATGAGGGCTGCAAAGCCAAGTTGGGATAAAATTTTACTTACTTACTTACTTACTTACTTACTTAGAATATTTCTTCTTTTAAAAGATTTGAGGCAGCTTACATAATTAAAAAGACAATATTTAAAAGCTAAAAACAGTAAGTATAAAAGTATTTTTAAAAGAATTAAACGTATTGTATTTCCAGGGGAATCAAGATGACATTGATGGTCCCCTTCAGCCTGTTCTATTTTGCTAGTGTTTGTAGTCTGTCTGAGATAATAAATTTCAATAATACCTCAAACCAACTGAAAAACCTGGTTCTCACCTTTATGGCCTGAATCAGCCTGGCACCATGACATCTCAAGGATTGTCTTGTCCCATGTATACCTCCTTCCAGCCTCAGATCAATTAAGGACCTGTATGGAAGTGAGAGCTGTACCATAAAGAAGGCTGACCGCCGAAGAATTGATGCTTTTGAATTGTGGTGCTGGAGGAAACTCTTGAGAGTCCCCTGGACTGCAAGGAGATCAAACTTATCCATTCTGAAGGAAATCAACCCTGAGTGCTCACTGGAAGGACAGATCCTGAAGCTGAGGCTCCAATACTTTGGCTATCTCAGGAGAAGAGAAGACTCCCTGGAAAAGTCCCTGATGTTGGGAAAGTGTGAAGGCAAGAGGAGAAGGGGACGACAGAGGACGAGATGGTTGGACAGTGTCATTGAAGCTACCAACATGAATTTGACCCAACTCCGGGAGGCAGAGGAAGACAGGAGGGCCTGGCGTGCTCCAGTCCATGGGGTCACGAAGAGTCGGACACGACTTAATGACTAAACAACAACAACAATTAAAAATGGTAAATAAAATCAATGCTAAAAACACATTTAAAAGCAGCACGACACAACGATGCATTTAAAAACCCCATTAAGGCAGCCAATCACTAGGTAGGCAACCTTCAGTCTCAAGAGACTATGGTAACGTGCTCTGAATAGAGGTCTTGGAACAGCATCTAGTGTGGCTGAGAAGGCCAATTCGAGAGTGACAATTCCTTCCACACTGAAGACAAATACAATCTGTCCCCTGTCCAGCTCCCTGATTTTGCTGCTTTCGGGACTGCCTCTTTGCCTCGGCCTGCTGAACAAGTGCCTCTTCAAATTGGGAGAGGCCATGCTGCACTGCCTGCCTCCAGGCTGAACGCTCAGATATCAGTTTCCCATCTGTTGAGGTTCATTCCTAATGCCTTCAGATCCCACTTGCAGATATCCTTGTATTGCAGCTGTGGTCTCCCTCTGGGGCACTTTCCCTGCACTAATTCTCCATACAGGAGATCTTTTGGAATCCTACCGTCAGCCATTCTCACAACATGCCTAAGCCGATGTAGACGTCGCTGTTTCAGTAATGGATACATGCTAACAATTCCAGGCAGGACTACACTATTTGGAACTTTGTCCTGCCAGGTGATGCCAAAAATGTGTCGGAGACAACGCATATGGAACGTGTTCAACTTCCTCTCCTGCCGTGCACAAAGGGTCCAGAACTCACTGCAGTACAGGAGAGTACTCAGGACACAAGCTCTATAGACCTGGATCTTGGTATATGCCATCAGCTTTTTGTTAAGCCATACTCTCATTGTGAGTCTAGAGAACATGGTAGCTGCTTTGCCAATGCGTTTATCCAGCTCGACATCTAGGGAGAGAGTGTCAGAGATCGTTGAGCCAAGGTACACGAAATCATGAACAACCTCCAATTCTTGTGTAGAGATGGTAATAGAGGGAGGTGAGTCTACGCCCTGGCCCATAACTTGTGTTTTCTTCAGGCTGATTGTTAATCCAAAATCTTGGCAGGCCTTGCTAAAATGATTCATAAGTTGTTGGAGGTCTTCGGCAGAATGGGCAACAACAGCTGCATCATCAGCGAAGAGGAAGTCCCACATGCATTTCAACTGGACTTTGGTCTTCGCTCTCAATCTAGAGAGATTAAAGAGCTTTCCATCTGATCTAGTCCGGAGATAGACGCCTTCTGTTGCAGTTCCAAAGGCGTGCTTCAGCATGACAGCAAAAAAGATCCCAAACAGAGTCGGCGCGAAGACACAGCCCTGTTTCACTCTGCTTCGGATGTCAAAGGGATCTGATGTTGAGCCATCAAAAACTACAGTGCCCTTCATTTCCTCATGAAAGGACCTGATGATGTTAAGGAGTCGAGGTGGACATCCAATCTTGGGAAGTATTTTAAAAAGGTCGTCCCTGCTAACCCAATCAAAGGCCTTTGTAAGATCTATGAAGGCCACAAAGAGTGGCTGTCATTGTTCCCTACATTTCTCCTGCAACTGTCTGAGGGAAAATACCATGTCGATGGTGGATCTATTAGCTCGAAATCCACACTGTGATTCTGGATAGACTCTGTCTGCAAGCACCTGGAGCCTCTTCAGCACAACACAGGCAAGCAGCTTCCCTACAATGCTGAGAAGAGAGATGCCATGGTAGTTATTGCAGTCGCCCCTGTCGCCTTTGTTCTTGTACAATATGACGATGTTTGCATCCTTCATGTCCTGTGGTACTCCACCTTCCCTCCAGCAAAGACAAAAGATGTCATACAGCATCAACAGGTGATGATCTCTTTACAGCACTTCAGCACTTCAATGTTATCCTTCCCAGGTGCCTTGCCGGAGGCGAGGGAATCCAAGGCCGCTTTTATTTCTGCTAAAGTTGGTTCGCTGTCCAACTCTTCCAAGACAGGCAGGCACTCAATGTTATTTAATGCCTCTTCGGTTACTACGTTCCCTCTAGAATATAGCCAGTCACTGAAGATCATTTAAACATGCTTGCAAAGTAACCTACCCACTCTCTCCTAAGCAGAAGTATTTACCTGAAGATGCATCAGATCAGACAACCTTTGTGGGGTTTTTTTTTCTCTAATTATCAACTTGTTAAGGACAAGTATCTCCCTCTCATCACAAACACCTAGCATTTCCTACTTCTGAGACCTCACATTTCAGAGCATGAAGGCACTCTCTGAGGTTATCTTGCATAGCCTGCAGCTTGGCATGCAAACCTTGCAATTCTAGCATCCTTGAAAGACAGCTATCCAACTTCCCTCCAGTAAAGGTGAATCCGCCACTGCTAAGGAGACTTGTTTCACTGTTCTTACCTTTAGCTTCTCACCATGTCTACATAAAATCTGCTTTCTTGCCCTTCTCACCTATGGCTTCTGCCACAAAGGGACTGCTACAGCAAGGGAAAGCTTTCATTATTTCCCCTTACACTCTGGAAAGGATGCTAGGCAATGTCTATAAGGTAGGGAAAACAGTCTTGAACTCCAAAATCAGAGAGCCATGGAAAGCTGTCAGAGGAAGTTCCTATGGTTCTTTGCGCTCAGAAGCTTCCACATGTTGTGAATAAACCTCCTCGTTGGATAGCTCCCAGAGATTGGGAGTTCAATTCCCCACTGTGCCTCCTTGACAGGAGCTGGACTCTGATCCATAGTGTCCATTCCAGCTGTGCAGTCCTAAGATGATGATGATTAAATGCAAGGTTATTGTACTTAGCTGTGAAATAAAAAGACTGGATGATATTTTGGATCTAAAAGATTGGTAATATCATGACAGAACCACTAAAGCATCAAGAGAACTCCAAGCTTTTTTGAGTCCTGCAGGATGTTTCATTCGGTTCAGCATTGAGAGTTTGGGGTGCGGGGTGCAAGAAACAGAAATGGCAGGATTAATTTTGGACTCTTCTTTCCTTCTCCCCACCTCAAGCTCTGTGATGCCCAGCCTGATGAACAATCCTGGAAGATGTGGAAGTCCTTATTTTAATGATGTTTTGTTGGTGTAATACATGTACTACCCAACACTGATGTTGGATTTTGGTTGTACACTACCTCACTGTTGGGGGTGGGGGTGGTCTGTTTTTGTTTTGTTTTTGTTCTATTTTAAAAAGACCACAGCTGCTCGGAAAAGGATATACCACCACCTGAGAGAGACCACACCAGACTGAAGAATCTCAACTTTCTCTAACCATCAGATAACACAATTCAGCTTCAACTGTTCTTACCGACGTTGCCACCTAAATTTCATTTCCAGATTTTCTGGTAGGACTGCCTTATCTCTGGACGCTTCTGCTTCCAGTCAGCACAGAAACCCTGTGCTAAGAGGGTTAAGCAGTGAGGAGTTCAGTGGGTGACTGGCAGTACTTTGTCAATAAATATGGGAGAGGCAATTCAGGTGAGATCTGATATTGCCATGTTTCAGACTGAATTCAGACTGTGTGCAACCTCCATCTTAGAATGCTAACCAACTCCAGATCTTGCTGCTTCAAAAGCTAGCCATGGTATCTTTTAGACCTTCCTCTTTCTCTTCCCACCCCAAGCTCAGCAACACCCAGCCTGACCAGAACTTGAAAGTTCACTTTTTTTGTCTATTTTTAGCAGGGCCCAACTCTAAGAATTTTGCTCATGGACCTTATAGCTGTTTCCCCCCCCCCCCAATACACTTCTCCCTTAAACTGCATGGGTTTGAGCAGCACAGTTTTGGTTATATGCAGATCCCCCCCCCCCCCCCGTGTATAACCAGATGGCAAGGGAAGGCAGGCAATGGCTGGTCATTCCGAGATGCCTTTCTTTTCCTTTACTGGCCCTCCCAGAGTGTCAAAGTAGAGTAAACCTCTCCCTGACCCTTCTGGCTCACTCCCGCAGCATTGTCGTCATTCTTGTGGGAATAGGGGTGAGCCTGAAGGGGGGGCATGGGGGGCACATCACCAAGATAGGGTCAGCGGAAGTGAACATTATATGCTCTCAATTCAGCAGCCAGCATGTGAAGCAGATACTGCGGGAAGCGTGTGGGCAGCCATGCTTGTGCCCTGACAGACAGCCAGGAGGCCAGGGAGCAGTTGGTGAGCAGTTAGAGTTCAGGGCTATTCCCCTTTTTTCCCTTTCTCCTTCTATGTTGTCCTTGGGCATTTCTGTGGGCTGAAGCCTGAGTAGGTACTCTGTGTAAGATGGATAGCCCTCACCTGCAAGAAATAGGTTGGCAGGGGAAGGATCCACCAGGAGGAGCCCATCTATTCAAGGTAGCATTTGAAGTAGTTACGTTTGGGGAGGTATAAGAGTTATACACTGATTCTGAACTACACAGGGCTCAAGCACCCATAACCCTAGCATTGTTGAAGAGAGAAGTGTGTTTACAGTAGTGGCATCAGAACAAAAAGTATTGGTTTGGGTGGGCACAGAATGGACAAACCAAGTTGGCAGGGGAGGAAGCTTGTCTTATTGGTCAGGTTCAGTGTGTCTGTGGCTTTTAGATATTGGGTTCCAATTCTCATAAGGCTGAGGGTAGCATAGTATGGCCAGGGGTTATGGGAGCCATATTCAAACAACATCTGGAGAGTCACAGGTATTAGGGGTGTTGGAAGATAAACATCACCAGTTAGAAAGTATCTTAAATGTTCTAGGTGCTGTATATTGCTTAAAAAAACAAGAATCTTTCAATGAAATAGGCTTGCAATGAAACAGACATGATCAAAAAGGAAATAAGGATAATGTATGCACAGGGCACAGAACAATCAAACCAAGGCACCAGATCTTGAAAAGTTATCTAGTTGTTCTCAAAACAACCAGCTGGCGATAGCAGGGAATGGAGGAGGGAACAGAAGAAAGTGTATCTGTCCCTCAGCCAAGCTGAAAGCACATGACTTGCTATCCCAAATGGTTTCCTCTGCTGAAATCACATGGAATGGGGTGGTTGTAAATGACAACAAAGGATACAGAAAAAGGACAGCCTCGCCTGAACATGTTAATCTGAACATGTGATTGAGTTTCATGGAAGTATGTACAGACGGCAGTCTTATTTTAAATATAACAGCAAAAACATAAACCCAGTGTTCCAAAGTATTTTTTCATGAAGCCCAGCTAAGCTAGCTCAACATGACATGTTATTCTGCAGTAGAGATGAACCCTAGAATTATATGATACAGTCCTTTCTGAACTGTAGCACCATCCTTTAATTCATGGCAGTGTTCACACACTGAAATCCTCTCCCACCTGAAGTCCTTACACATGGGGATCTAGCATCTCAGGGAAAGGGGTTCTAGCTTATTGTCTTTCATTGGCAGTCTTTCATTGGCAGACCTTTAAAAAAGGTGGTGGCAGAACTCAAGCCGCCTCCTAATTTCTTATGGAGGGGACTGAGTTTCCACTTTACACTGCCAGAACTAGGTAGCAGTGCAGACCTTGTGATGGTTCCTGATGACTCTTCTTCCTTCTCTCAGCTTCTACTGCTGTTGCAGCAGAGCACAGGTAGGGTACCTTACAGGGCACTGATGAAGTCATACTTGTTATATAGTACAATGCACATTGATACTAAGTATGAATAATGTAATGTCAGTAATGTGAACTAAACAGTTTAGAGAAAAACTTACACGGAACAGGAATTACAAAGATAAATAAAAGTACTGCTTATAAATCAAGGACATAACACTATCTTGATAACTTAGAGAAAATTTAATAGTCAGCCAGATATACAGCTATTAGAATTACCTAAATATCACACAAATTACAAAAGAATTGGTATACAGCATAGTAGGGATTTTAAAATTACAAAATAGCCACCATCTCTCTGCAGTCCAACAACAAGCCTCTCAAAAGGATAATTTACACTCAAACACTCAAGAACCAAGAAAAGACACTGCACAACACAATTCAGACTGCATGAGTCAGAACTACTGTGATCCAACTCAAGACATTCATTCATTCAGCTAGAATACATTTAACTTGTAAAATTACTCCCACCCCCCATTAGTTAACACAACTCTAGGTGCAATTTCACATGCTTCCGCATATTTTCCAGTATGCTTCCCAGAGTTTTAAAGTGCTTATGTGCACTCTGGTTTCATTCATATTCAGGTGTGCAAAATCATAATATTTGGACATTTTAGTTCAAAGTCAGTTCAGCCAGTTGATATATTTTATATCCAGTGCCAGTATTTCTACATACTTTTAAAGCATATATAGACAATGATTCAGATAATGTATGTAAATGTACATTGTTCCCAATACCACTGTTATTTTCTTTTTCCTGTTGCTGGATTTTATACAGAGAATTAATCGCGATCATAACGAGAAACTCTAGATAAGCAGGACTCACTCCTTTATAGCTAAGGAAATTACTGTACTATTATTGTGTTACAAACTGGTCAGAATCATTATTAAACCAGGAACAGTAGAAATATTCATAGTATGAAAATTTTAAAGGTGCATTAACTATTCAGTTAACAAAACTCTCATTCACAAATACAAATGTGCAATATTTAGCTCGTGGATATGTAATGGAATAATATTTCACAGTTGAATGGTTCGCTATTTAATGTTCCAATTCAATGGTTTATCAGCATGAATGACTGGTTGAAAACAAGCAAAACAAAACTGATTGTAAGGCTTCTGGATGGACATGATCGACAAGAATCGCACTTTGAGCAAATAAGGATTTATTCCAGCGCGAATTATAAAATTACTGCTGCCTTTTTAGCTCTCTCCTAATCTGAATTCTTGCATTATCCAAACTGCTTTCTAAGTACTTATGCTATAAAGGCTCATTTTCAAAATATTCACATATAGTTTCACAAAACCTAAGGTGAGGTTCACAGGCACAGAGAGGGAGGAGTTCCTTTTTTTCCAGAAATTCCAGCCATGAACTAAACAGCAACAAGACACCCAGCTACATAAGATGATGCTTCCAGCTTGCTGAGTCAAGGCTACATTATCCCAGGTCAACAATTACTTCTGAGGGAACACTACTTGAGAAGGGATTTAGGGGGAGAAGAACAAGGGCCCAATGCTCCTACTGTCAAATGCCCTAGTCTCATGTGCTATTAGTACACATGCCACACCTCCTCACCATTTTTGGTTTCTTGGTTGGTAAAAGGAGAGGCAGACAACACCCCTTAAGGGCCTCATTTGTGCTGTAGAGTCTTCAGTTACTGAATATGCAATTTCATTCACAGATGCTCATGTTTCTCTACAACAGTGAATTCAAGCACATGGCCTACCAATTTTCATGTGAACTAGTTTCAGGATGGACAAAATATAAAATACTAGAGCAATGCTCTCTAATACTAGAGGAACACTAATGCAGTCAAATTGTCCTTTAATTCTGTTATGCCACATTAGAGATGCTACATGAGGTCATTCAAAGGTACCAATACCAAACCTGAAGCAGAAGGCACTCAGCAGGGACGGTTATTGCAAATAGTATAAACTATTTAAAATAATTTAAAACAGCTAACATGGAAAGGAGTTAGTTTGTACTAGTGCTGCAGTCCTTTAAAAGAGTCATACCACAAAACTAATTTAACATGATTTAGGTTCAAGACATAGTGGTTGTACCCTTCTCTCTTCCTGCATTAGCATTTGATAATGTAATATATTTCTCTTTTAAAATCTGTTCTCACAAACAACTCATTTTCCTATGTAACTCTTTATTCAGTTCTGTTATTGCAAACTGATGTTGCAAGCTTATGCATGCTTCTTAGGGAGCAAGAACTCCAAATCCAGAGAGGCATAGTGCCAGGTACAAATGCATAAGATCAGGATGTGATCTGGCAAACATTTCATTAGATTTATATATTAAGAATAGTTCCTTCTTAAAATCTAAGCATCTCAAATGGAATGGTATATAATGTATGAGATAAGCAAAAAATATTTTTTGTACAACAAAAGAAAAATAATTTCAGTTTGAAAATACAACCTTCATGTGAAACACAATTATGTACAATTTCATAGTTTTGCAAAACTAGTTAATTTTTTTAAACATATAATAATACAATTTTCTTAAATTTCATTTGAATCTATGCTACATGAATTACCAATATTCAAAAATATCCAGAAAGAAAATGTCTTTCTATAAAATTCATACAATTTAGATTCCTATCAGATAAGATTGTACAGTTTTCCATTTAAGACATTTAAAAGGAGTATTTTCACAAACAAATGAGAAGAAGTATTTTACGTAAGATCCGGCCATTGTGGCAAGAGCCAGTTTATCAAAAATCAGTGTCATTCATTCAGACTCTAGCTATGGAGTAACTTCTAGTGCTTATCTCAGTTACTGGCTTATACACTAATGTTCAAAGAGATATGAACATAGTTTATATCAACAAACCTTTATAATACATCACAAATGGACGAAGTGTAGTACTCTGGATACTGTGGGGCAGTAAGTTCCATCAGCCCTAGAGAGCACAGCCAGTGGGGATGAACTCTGGGGGCTACAGTCCAGTAACAGTGAGAGGACAGCACACTGCCCACTTCTGATCTAACCCAAAACCACGTTTGGTGGGCACTCTGATACATAAACCAAGTCTCACAATGTGCAGGCATTCTTATTCATTTCAAAGGGAGGTGTGTACATCTGAATGTGCAAAATAAATGAAATATCAAATTTCCTCCCTCATTAGGTGAATAGGGATGACATTGGCCAGGTCAGCCATCTCTATGCACATCACAGCTGTAACTTATACAAGACGCTGCAGAATCAGGAAAGGTCTCTAAAATAGAAGGGCCATCTTTCCAGCTATGTATCCAAGTTTTTACTACTCAGGCGTCAGTCTAAAGGGCCTTCCTAAAAGTAAAAATAAAACCTTATAGAATAAAAATGATGGAATCAGCCCATAAATCATCAAAATAGAGGATGTGCAGAGGTAAAGCGAACAATACATTAGAATTTCCATTTGGTGTTTTGTTCTATGAAAAAGTAAAAAAATGTTAATTCAAAACTGTTTAGACATCGCCATGTATGAAATCATCTCAGTCTGTTGGTATAGTCAAAACTCAAGTGCTACTCACAACTACACCTAACCTTCCCCAGCTTCCAATCTACAAATTCTCTCTTCAAAAAAGAAAGATTAATTTTCAATCAGTCAGTAATTACTGCTGTTATAACAACTGAAAACAAGGTGTGAGTTTTTTCTGCAAGATGGTCCACCATGTTCTAAGCTCCATGCATTATTTAAAGGAGAACAGCAGTGAACAAGTATGATACTAACACTGAGAAGCGCATAGTTCATTGCCCAAAAGAAATTCAAAATTATATTTCCACCAGCACAAGACAAATACTGTCTGCCTATACTAAAAGTTCCCATTAGATCTCTCTCTATAAAAATATTCTGTTTACATAAAATTGCCAGTGAGAACAGAGCTAATTGGCTACTACAGAGTGAACTATATGTAGCAAAGAAAAACAATAGGATAATATAGCATAATAAATTCCAGATTATGGCTTAAATCACTGCACTGAAAATTTCATAACTCTTAAAGTTACTATCACCTGTGAATATCTGTCATTGGTTTTATTATTAAGGCTCTCTTTTTAACTTATATTAAAATGTGTATCAATATATCATTTGTTTCTATATCAACACATTTGAAATATAAAATATACATTTATAACATCCTTTTACTATTAACTGTATTTTGCTTCCAAGTAGAAGTAACATTTTTGTGAACGTTGATATGTGAAAAGACATTTTGTCCAATTCGCATACAATTCCAGAATACAATTCAGTGTTAAGAATTTTTTTTAAAAAAAATCTGGAATTTCTAAGAGGTTTCATTTCAGCTAGATCAGAAAATAAAATAGAAGAAACAAGAAGTGTACTGTTCCATATTTCTCTTCCTGTTCTGCTGTGACCTGCACTTCCATTAACTCTGCCTATTCAGTGACAGTTTGTGTAATGAACATGGGTTTCTACAATTCCTTTTACATGTTTAAGCTCAAGCAATGTGCTCTTCCTGACACTACATTCTTTCGACTTCACATCCATTTATGGGCCAGGTACACTCTGCACAGCTTGATGTGAACCACCACATTATAAACAGAGTGAGTACTCATTCTATTTATCCATTTTCTTTACTACTTTTCCACATGCATATGACTGTTTGTAACTGACAGAAAACTAAATGCAGTCTTCTTACAAGAGGCCCATATTTGTCAAAGATTAAGTGCTGGTTCCAATACGATGCTGTAAGGACAAGTAGGTACAAGGAACAAAGGAAACTGTGGTTTGTCCAAACAAAGATACTAAGCTGCTGCTTCATTGAAGTATGGCGTGTTGTTGTTTTTTAAAAGGTTACCTATGTTACAATATAATGGGGTTATTCAAAACTATGAACCAAATCTTTACAGATCCTCTCCATCCATACAAAAGAGGAAAGGGGGAATGCATGAACCCGAGGCTTACATACTCATCCTCATCACAGTTGAATATTAACTAGCCTCATTCTGGCCACATGAAACATGGTAAATTTTATCACTTGCTAAAATGTAACATGACATTCTTTGGCATGGGGAATTCAATATAACAAACTAGTTGAAATATTTTCAAAAATGAGCTATTTGTTGGTTAGAATGGCAAGGAGGATATAGCCAGGGAGAACAAACAGCTCTCTAGACACTCTCCATTTTCCCCCCCAATTGTGTCCCCTTGAATCCATTGTAAGCATGGAGTGTATGATTCATCAGAAGTTCCATTTCTGCGTATTCATTCTAGGTTGGATCCATACTTGCACTCAGTTCAGTTTTGCTGCTGCTGGAAGAAAAGGACAGGACAGCAATTCTAACAAATTCTTCCTTAGCCCACCTCTCAAGCCATACTGGAGGGTCTGCAGGAAAAACAGGGAACTGGTGAAAATTGCAGCCTCACTCCTTTTTTTTTCCTCATGGGAAGCTCCTGCTGGATTGCAGTTCCTTCTATGGAACAAAGGTGCCTTTCCATTTTCAACAACACAAATCTGGATCCAACCTTACACACACAAAAGGCCAAAGTACTGCCTTATATCAATATCTGGCTTTATACATTATGGACTTATTGCACATCTACCTTTGTTGCTTCTCAGCAATATCCAAAGCCACCTTAGATGAGTATCAAAATATAAACCTCATGAAGAATACGGCCTCAGAAACACAAGCCTTTCAAAAGAACATTTAACATGTGTTGCAAACAAATCACCACTTCACTAGCACCCACGTAGTATACCATAAAGGTATGCTATATACATTTAGCCATGAAAAAAAATTAACATCCCTAACCAATTTTTAAAATGTGGAAGTTATGATCACTTCTTCTTAAGGAAAAAAATGCTGGTTCCATTGAAGTACAGATTTTAAAATATTTATCCCTTAGATACAGGATTAACTCCAGTTTTAAAGATGTGCTAAACACCCATAGACAATACTTTAATATTCTTCTAATAACCCGTTAGAGATATGGCTCAGTGTTCTGGCTGCATGAACAGACTTCAATTAAGCTAAAAATTTATGGGTAGAGGAGAGCTCAGTCATTTGATCTGATACAAGGTTTTCCCCAATCTACTTCTTGAATTTAAGTTCCTATAACTACAGTTAATCTCATTAGTTTCATTTTCATTTTACTAAACTACACAATAATTTTCCTGAGTAAGATTATAAAATACTTGATCATTCTACCAAAAGTACAAAGACAAGTAAAATGTCGAACAATACAAACCAACATATAACAGGATTACAAGTGCAGAAATGTTGTTGCTTTTCATTATAATTGGCCCCCGATAGAAATCACTGCAAAAAATTCAGATATCTAAAATATTTTGAAGGACGGTGATTAAGTTCTTCAGACCATGAATATAGCCCTCATCTCTTGCATTGCTGGGGAACACATGCGCAAAATCTATCATTCTGACTTCAACCTCTGTGCTTTCTGGCAGCGTAGTGGGCATGCAGCTAAAAACTTTTTCCAGCTGAGGTATAATGTTTCCATTCAGATGCTTTTGTGAAAAGCGAGCATTGCTCTTCCATGTGTTGTCTTGTTCCATAGATTCAACAGCTAGCGAAACCTGGCTCTGGCGCCTTTTGTGAAGTCCATACATTTTAGAGAAGCCTTTGCCCACAGAGGTCTCCACCTTGCCATTTTCTGTAGAACTGACTACATGAATATTGTTGTTATACTCCAGTTTATTACCACTTGGCACTTGCCTCATAGACACTCTTCTCTCAATTATAGCATCATCATTTAACCACGTCGCTGTCACTGGAGACAAGCCATCATAGACAAACAGTAAGGAACTTGCATAAAAATTAAGTTGATTCTGGCTTTCAAACCATTGCAAGATTTCTCTAATCTTTTGAATACTGGCAGCTACAGCATCTTTTCTCAAACTGTATCCATTATTGAAAAACTGAGCCACACCTGCAAGAAAGAAACAACTGAAGTTAGTGGCCACAGATAAGAATGATTTAATTATTTCAGAACATAAAGTGCACTATTTTAAAAAGTAAAATAAAGTGTGCTGTTAAGCTATTTTGGCAACAGAATTCAGACTCAAATCACTATTTACAGCAGTTGTTCCCAATCTTGGGCCCCCAGAATTCCTAGCAAACAAGACCAATAGACAGGGTTCTAAGAGTTACCGACCATCATCATCTAGGGACCAAAGTTTGGAAGTCACTGAGCTTCAGTAACGCAGTGTCCTTCAATATTCCACTTCTTCACACTGACAATTCGGCCAATTCAGATTTCCTGTTTTTAAATTATTAAGTTCAGGAACTTAAGATGAAACTGTATGGGATGATTTGGGGTGACTGGATGCACTCCAACAAATATCTGATTCCAGCAATCCACATGCTCCTAGTTCTGTAACAGAGGTTTATACCCATAAGTTGTGTACAGGGCTAGACAGTCTGCATGCTCCAATGTGTGCTGGCACAGGATTCTCTTCCCCAACATGCCTTTAAGAATATGTCTAAAGAACTGAAAATACATCTCCCTAATGCTACACTGAAGAGAGTATATCTCCACTTTTCTTCTGCTGTATTGTGACCTGGCTGTTCTCTGCTTCACATATAGCCTGTGATACATCCTGAAGCAAAATCTGCTCACCTCCTCCCACATAATGCATACACAAGACAACACCCTACATTACAGAATTGTTCTAAGAATTACTGAAAATCTTGAACACTCAACACATTGTTCAATATTTTTACTTACCAAAGAGTATGAATACCTAATGAAATGTTGTTCAACTTAGAAATAAAACACATCCAGTTCTTCTACTATCCTGCCCAGTAAACCATACTTCTCTCTTTGCCTCTTAATACCTCATAGAGCAGGTACTATCTATCTCTTCTGCCTGGCAACTCTGCATACTAGCAGCTGATTCCATTCTACCTCAGTTTTCTTAAATATTGTGGATATACAATGGAGTACACATGCTTAAGCTTCCTATGGTCATACTCATAATAAAGGCTGGTTTGCTCACATAATGCAAGAGAACAACATTGATACAAACATTACCGTCTTTTATTGTCTCTTTTGTCAAGCTTCTTCCATAGTGCTGATTCTGTGTTTCATAGCTGTCAGAGTGGATGTGATAAACCTTTAAAATATACACAAAAGTAATGTTTTCCTCCTCCTAGTTTCTTCAAAACATCTTTGTCTTATAATCAGTTCCTATGTAGTATTTTGCATGTTCCCAAACACTTCATCCACCTAAGTCCAAAACAATTCCAAGAAGTAGATCTTTCTTCATTCAGCTCTGTTAAAATTGCCTTGCAAAACTCTGTGAACATGATTCATTCTTATAAAATATTTTCAGTAGAATAATATATAATATTGTTCTCTAGTCTGCACAAGTTTTGGATGCTCAGGAATGCCTATTATGATCTCCCAGAATCAAGTGGCCTCTAGAATTTTAAGATTATGAAACATGAGCTAGCTATAAAGGGTAGCCTAGAATTTTGCTGGGGATCTACATTTAAACAAGGGAAGCCTGTTTAAAGAGGGAAGAACTCCCGTACAATTTCCCTTCTATAATCATGTAACTGAATAGAATTCTCACCTCAATTTCTCCAAAGTGATAATAACACACTTGCTAAGTTTGTTTGTGTCCAGAGGCCAACATATCCAGTTTTATCATATAAAGGAAACAATTTTATATTGTCAGATTTTATGTCAGAGTCTCACTAAGCCTCACTAAGACTTCCATGTGGATCAAATAGGAATAAACTGTTTATTTGTGTACTTGGTTGGAGAAATTATCACATAATTATGCCTAAAAGCTAATTGCTTAGGTTTTAATGTGCTGGAAATCCAGTGTATAAGTTTAAATACAAAAATGTTCACACAGTCAATAAACTAGAATAAGCCAATTAATACTTTACTAACAGGATCCTGGGGAAGAATATTACACTATAAAATATTTGAGGCAGACAAGTGCAGAGAAGACAGACACTAGGCTGATTCAACGCAAAATATGCTTTAGGTAAATCAGACAGTGTCAAATAAACTTCCAAGGAAACAAAATGGTTTTATTGTAATAGCACCTGGTTGACTAGTGACATGATCAAAGGGTACTTTTCATAGACTTAGCAAACTCAGACTTCACTGAGGAGTCCAAAGTATGGTAGCAGGAGACACAAACTCAATATTTAATGTCCCAGGTTTAACAACATTATTCTCTAGTTTAAAAAGATCTCTTTGGCCTTAAAGATCTATTAGTAGCTAGAACAGAATGTGCTAAGTTCAATCATTTATTGCAATATTTTTTTTAAAGGGTCAGAGGGACTAAAATCTTGGGCAACAACAAAAAAAGATAGATTCCAGTATATACTTTCTACATGCAACTATACACAGGCAAAGTAAATACGTAATATTTTTAGAACTGGGCTGTGCGTTTCACAAGGAATTCTATATACGGAACAGAACTTTATGGAGCTACCTATGTACAAATACGAACCAACTGAATAATGACTGCTGAAAGCACAGCTACCAGGAAGAAGAATTTGTTATTAAATCTCCAAAGCTTATCTAGGCTACAGCCTTTCATATTGGAAAAGCAAAAAAGGATAAAGGCCAGAATCCTATTAACCATGCCTGATGACATAGCACCATCATATTAAATCTGAGCTGCAAATGGCCACAAATTAAGACATTTGCACTGCACCAGATCACAGGACTTGCTGTGCAACAGCAAATGACTAGGATGACTTCTTAACTGGGGCTAATTAGCCACCAAGATCTACAGACTGTAATACCAATATGAAAACAAGTTTCTAGCCAAAATCTTAGGAAGAAACTGTATGAATACTCCTTCTAGGACAGAAGTCAAAGAGAGCAATCAAAAAAGAAGCTTGCATATTCTACCCTTCTTTCCTTGAGGAGGAAATGAATTCAGATTGCCCCAACATAATCACAGGGAATGGTGTATGATAAAAAGGATAGGAACTTCAAAGAACTTTTCCAAGGGGAAAAAAAGATAGAGCTTCAATTCCTCATCAACAGACTTATAATTCAGAAAAGAACCATAGCTTACCCTCATGCCAAGCACCAAGAACCCAATCTCCTCCATTAGTGGATACTTGCTGACCTGTTGCTTAATCTTCTCAGCTGAAGCATATGGATCATAGCTTTTCTGGCCTATTTTTACATCCATTATACATGGCTTTTTAAACCTGTGTGTCACATCTTCCAGTTTCAGGTACAAGTCTGTTAATAAACCAGAATATAACTAAACAATAGCATAATCTAACTAAGGAACCCCACTCATCATACGTCAATAGAAATTAACATATCTGCATAAACTGCAAAGATTAAGCAGCAGCTTACAACCAATTTACTTCTGAATTCTGCTGTATAGTAGCATCTCCCTACCTAGGAAAGTGGATGATCATAGAAGCTAGCCTTTCAATGATGCAAATTGAAATTATATGATGTTAAAGTTCACCATACAATTTTTTAAGATGCTTAATAAAGCCAAGAAGCAGTTGAAACACAGGGTGAAGTCTCATTGCATAATTATGCAAACTGCATGAATTTTAAAAATGCAAATTGCCATAAGCTGAGAAATCTTCATATGCAGTACCTGTCACATGCCAAACTGCACAACTCAGTTGCAAATCTGACAAAATTCCTCCTCCCCACTCTATAGTGTCAGAAGAAAAGAAATGACAGGGGAAACTATATTCTTTGTGGTTCAGTTAATTACTATAATTGTTAATGAGCTGCATGCACCCAACTACGATTATACTCTATATAGAACATCTTACGCACCAGAAAATTCCTGCCATAATTTGTTGCAATACGGTTGGATGGGCCCCAGAAAAGGGATGAGGAGCAGGCCATAAAGGTGTGAATTACAGAACTAAATCCAAATTTAGTTCAAAAAGAGCAAACCCACTGAAATCTTTGATTCTTAAATTATTAACAACTAAAAAGTCTTGTTCATTTTAATTTATGGACTCTACCCAAAATATAACCTACAGGTATTGAAAAAACTGTGCCACAAGATTGATTCTGCAAAGGAAAGCTACATCTTGGTTATGGGATGGTTGTGGGATTAGCACAGAACTACCAGCAGGGATGCAAGATTTTATGGAGAGAAGCTGAATTTCTCCTTGACTCCACTCAGAATAGTATACATTCCCCCCACCCCCAGAAAATCCCAAGGGGACAGACTGCATACTTCAAGTTCATAAACTCCAGCAAAAGTGTTTTCCTTTTCATATGGGGGTGGATGGGTGAGAATGACAATATAAGGAGGCAGTTTGCTGTATCCCCTGTAATCTGGTCCTAGTATTTTAAAAAGATCAAAACTGCAGGATAACTTTCTGGCAAGGTTCCCTCTAAGAGACGCGGCTGTGCGTGCAGACCTCCATCTTTCTCCGTGCAGCTTTCCTCCTGCTCTGCACAGCAATTGTTTTCAGCCACTTTGGTTCTGGTTGCGATGGAACCCCGTGGGGGGGGGGGGAGTTGCGCACACACGCAGGGGCAAAGTCACGAACGCAAGAGGCGGAGCCCCGCCCAATGGGGCTGAAAATTAGAGGGAACGTTGCTTTCTGACAAAGTATTGACTGTTTTATGAAAGGAACAACTCCCTTCACAGTGCTTGGGAGCAGTGCTTTTAACTTTCTTTCTTATAGCCACTAGCACTGGCAGTGAGAACTGAGGTAGTTTTCAATCCTTCCCCTCATCCCGCAGGAAAAAGCCCAATGGAAACATAGTTGGTGCCATGAAGCCATGCCAACACTTACAGATTTATATATATTAACTTCAATCTTATTGACGAACCGATTGAACTGACAGAAAGCAACACCTATTTACACTTCATCAATAAGCATGCAAGCCTCTGAGATACCAAGAGGAAAAGGTAACTAGGAAAGTAACCAGGAGGAAATAAATCAAAAATGAAGAACTGGGCTAAAGTCCACAAAAGCTTATGCCAAATAAAACCACACAAGCCTTTAAGCTGCCAAAGGATTCCATTAGTTTTGTTTCAACCACACAGGTGTAGACAAACCATGGCTTGTGTGATAATCTGCCCTGCAGTTGACTGATTGAGCATGGCTCAGTTAACCCTTACACTAGTGCAGTGGTTCCCAAACTGTGTGCCACGGCACCCTGGGGCACTGCGAAATCCAGCTGGGGCACTGCAGAATCCTCTCATCCTTTGCCACTATCACCTCTCTCTCCTTAACCAGTGGGTCTTCCTGAATGCTGGCCAGGATCATGCCTAATGCCCTGTCTGTGCCCAGGCACAGAGCCCGGGGTGAGCTGCGCCCCTGTCCCCAAATGCCCGCTTGCAGAGGAGAAGACACAGAGTCACCCTTTTTGTGTAGGGAGGCTCCGGGACGGGTCAAGCCAGCTGCAAGTGGAAAAAGTTTGGGAACCACTGCACTAGTGTTTTATGTCACGCAAATGCACTTGATGTATTTTCAAAACTACTGGCTGTCCAGAGCACTTCAATGCACCTTCCTTAAACAGTAGCTACTATTTTAATTCCATCTGTACCCAAATATATCAACCCACAGGTTTTATGGAGCTATGAGCAATACTGTTTTGTGAATATAATTTGGTTTGACTTAAATCGGTACCATTATTCCATTACATTTATACAAATGTATCATAATGGTACCCTCATTACCATGGGACACTGAATTAGCTGTATTATGACATACATGAGCTATTGTAACTTTAGCAGTTAGTACCATTGGGTGCAGTAGGTGGTGACCAGGTTCCATAATATTTTGGCAAATATTTTCGGAGTTCTAGAAATACAGGGTCTTCACATTCAGGAGCATACACCTAAAATAAAAAAACAAGAAATACATTTGAATCTGTGATAAACAATCCAAGGGTATCAGGCAAGCCTGCCCTCTTTCACCTCTTATATGTGATTTGTGTTTGGAACCACTTCCTGTGCCATTAGACAAAATCCTAACATTTCATGGCTTTGTTCATAATTCTCATGAATTTAAAATTACTCTTTATGCAGATGATATTTTATTGTTTATCTCTGAACCCAAGTCTTCCACAATTAATGAAGGTCATTAATACATTTGAAGATGTGTCTAGTTATTCAGTTCACTGGACAAAGTCTGAGTTGTTGCCAATGGGAGACAATCCCACAGAGTGCTTTTTTTTTCTGACTGGCAATTCTGGTAATGCCCAGATATTATTATCTGTCTTGGAATACAGATTCCCAGAGATATTTCACAGATAACTGCATTAAATCTAACTAACTTGACTGCTCCACAATCAAAATAGTTAGATTTTGAGAAGTCTGTTCCACAGTTAAATTATCCATCTCAGGATCTTTTGGAAACTTCCTATATGAAGCCTCTCTCCAAGTGGATGGTTTTGGGGTCTAAATATGCCAAAAGAGACTCCATTCCCCTAAAAGTCTCTGCATTAAGAGACATATGAGACATATTGTCACAACAATTGCAATTCAAGCCATTTTCACATGCTAAATTAACTTTATGAGGTAACCCGGATTTAAAAATTGGGAAGAATTTTCATGGAGGGTGCAGACAGATGGATAAATTTTACCTTAGATCATTTAAATGGACAGGATGACAAATTTTTGCCATTTGCCTACTTGAGAAGTAGATGTGATCTGCCGGCTGCAGCCAAATGACAGTATCTACAGTTACAGCATCTACTGATATTTAAATACAGTCTAACAGCATTGAGTGCTTCAAAGACTCCCATACTTTTGAAAATGCTTATTCCATCAGTCCAAGAAAACGAATTCCTTAATAATCATTTACTGTCAGATAATAAACATGATACAGAAGGTCTCAGAGATGAATGCAACAGGAAAGTGGATCATGTTATTTTACAGAATCAATGGAAGACAGCACTTGCGAGTATACCTGAGATATCTATATATCTTAAGCTATGGCTCACCCAACATGTTTAGAATATACTGGATATCGCAACTTCTTCTTAGGAAGGGTCTGAGCAAATCATTTAAATGTTGGTGCTGTGATTCTCCTGATGCATCTCCTAGTCACAGACAGATCATATGTTATGGTCATGCCCAATTATAAGATCATTTTGGAGAGGAGTTATTACTCAAATTATTTTTTTACTGGACCAATCTTTGATCTTTGTTGATGCTCATGTACCTTTAAACTATATACCTGCTTCTTGGAAATTAACCACCAGCCAGCACAGATTCTGTGCCCTTACAACTGCAAAAAGACTGACTTTGCAACACTGGAAAGATAGATGCCCACCACCAGTAATCCAGCATATAGAAGACCTTACAACACTATCAACATATGAACATATGGCATACAGATGGCAACTATGCATTGATATTTTTTTTTGATATTTGGACACTTTTCATACATGCCTATGTGCTAGACACCCTTGTGATTTGATTTGCTTTGCTTTGCTTCTTCCTTTTTTGTTTTCTATTTTTCTTTGCTTTTGCAATATTATCATTTTATGTTTAGACCTACTGTATCTCTATTTTAGCTACTATTTGTTTTTTCTTACTTTGAAGCAATTAATAGTTTAAAAAAAACTTCCATCACTGACAAGCAACTTTGAATATTTAAAACCTCAGTACATTTAAGATCATCCACTCAAAGACTAAAGGTAAACAGTGTCTAAGAATATACAATGAATGTGAAAATGAAGGCTATGAGAGTTTGAATAGTAGTACTGAAATCTCATAATATTTATGAGTATTTTCTTATAAAATTAGAACTGAAATTCACAGACTGATACAGCACTAGAGGCTCACAAGTTATAAGGGCCTGTGTAGATGAGGGAAATAACAATGGCCAAAAACTTACTGTCACTGTCATAATGCATTCAGTATAAATTTCTATGACAAACCGCTGCAACTTAAAAGATCAGACTAGGAATTTGCTGTAGCACACTAAACAGCATAACTCACCACACAACAGTAAATGCCTACACCAACATTTTATCTTGCACCAATTTGCCACTGAGATTTATATTAATCACATTACACATTGTTGTAAATCCCTAACATGTTTTTGGACAAAGTGTTTGTATGAGTAACAGTAGCCTAGTTGGAGAGAGGAGCATGAGAGAAGTCCAGCAACTCTCTATCACCTCAGCTGAGGTGCAAAATAGCAAATGGGAGAATCTTTTACTTATACATTATTTGTTTGTATTTTGCCCAAAGGAGCAAAGAATTGTTGGTAGACTGCCATATTAGAATGGTGAAACAATGCTGGAAAGCAATTTGACAGAAAGAAGTGGGTAAATATCAGATCTCTTAATACAGCCTATCAACTCTGGATACATCTTTGATTTTTTTAAGTGCTATTTGAATATGTCTTCAAACAAACTACTCATTAATAAAAGAACTAAGAGTCCTTAATAACTTTTTCATCAACTGCATTTGTTAAAATTAGATGAAAAATTCTACTGCCCGTTTCACAAGGATGCTGTTATTTCAGTTTTCTCTTAACATCATGCTAGAGGTACAACTTCAAATACAGTGAACAATAATATCAATTTTTATCAATAGCATCTTGCAGAAAAACCATACAGCACACTATATCACTATTCAAAAATGCAAGTAATTAAATCTTTATGCTTTCAGATCAACATTCAGCCTAATTCCTAAGTGACATCAAATGCCATCAATTGTGTAATTTAGTTTGCACTAGTTTCTGTACAAGATTAAATTTTGACCCTTTGTTGGTAATAGCTACAAAGCAAAATGTTAATCATATATTTTTCAAAGGCAGAATGACAGTCATGTTGTTCATTCCCTTGTGCAATGTAACTGGAATGAGACCATACAATTGAGTTAGTAGATTTACAGATTACTGCTATGCATTATATACATACACAACAAAACTGCACTCAGCTCCGTGGTGACAGAAAACAGTACAGATCAAGCAGACAAGAGAAATTAGTCAACAGAATAAAAGCTGCTGTGTCTTTTACGTAGTCCATAAAATAATTGAAGCTTGCTAATGGGTTGATTTCAGGATCCAAATTTCAAAATTATGATTCTTAATTCATGATTAATTTGGATTATTTTAATTTTTTTACTCCAAACCCATGCCAATATAGCTGTCAGATAATTAAATGCCTTACACTGAAAAATAGGTCAAATCAGCCTTACCAGAAAATATGTTTCACTGCATGAAACCATTCCTAAACAGGGCAACTGCAGATTCCTTTTAGCTTTAATAGGAATGGAATCATTTGCAACTGATGTCTCAGTACAAGCTGTTCAAGAGTGCTCACAGTAACATCTTATTTATATTTCTCTCCCTGTACAAACTAGTGTTACCCTAGGCAACTCCAGTGAAAGGGACATAATACATATCCTTGCTACTGAACCACAAAGTATTTCATAATTGCATTTCCAAACAGAAGTGTCCATACTTTTAAAGTGTTTTTATTCAATTGGCAAACTGTAAATAACTTCTAAAATGCGTAACTCATCAGATCCAGTAATAACTACTAATTACAAACTTCCAGCTTCCAGCATCACATGATTTCACATTAACAGAAAGTGTTCCATCATTATCAAACTGGTTGCTACCCTGTGACTGGGGAGCAGAAAGAAAGCACTGTGATATCTGGCTTCAGTCAAGGCCCTTAGGACTATTAGATTTTGCCCCCTCCCCATCAATAACATCAAGCCAAAGAGTCCAGTCCATTCCATCTGTTGGCTAGAGAAGGAGTTGGTATGGTGAACTTGCTTCCTGCTCCGTTACAAAAAGAATACGTGGAACTGCAGGAGAAAGAGCACTATGGTGCCAACCATGGGGAAAAGAAATACGGGCACTAACTGGTGTTCAAGCAAGTCCACCACCAAGAAAGATCAGATTGGCCACAACCATGTTTAAATGCTTGCTGATAGAACACTACCATTTTCAAAGTACTGATCTCCCTTTTTTTCATCTTCTTTCTACCACTACTCCCTCTTGTCCTGTTGTTTCCATTTGTACGCAAGATTCCAAGAGACATCTAAGGTGTTATGCTTAATATGCTTAATTACATTCTCTAAGACTGGGTGAAAATATGCTATAGAGAGCTAGCAATTTAGGTGCCAAGTTGGGATAGTGACAGTACAGAGAGATACCGTATTTTTCCGTGTATCTTTAGACTAAAAATTGAGGGTCGTCTTATACACGGAAGTAAGCTGAAGAGAGAACAAAAACAAGTGGAGGGGAAAGCAGGGATCAAAGTGATCCTGCAGGGCTTTGATCCATGCTTTCCCCTCCACTTGCTAAGCCCCACTTAGATTTCTTAATTTTGGGTTTGAAAAGTGGGGGGCGTCTTATACATGGGGGCATCTTATACACGGAAAAATACGGTATTCTCTATAACAGGTATACAACTCAATAACAAGGTGTAATTTCTTCAGCTATTTAGAACATGTATTTAGAGAACATTTACCTTGTTATAGAATTCTAGTTCTCTTGGACCACGAGGTGGTGGCTGCAACTGTTTGAGAACTGTGCCATCAGGATGCTGTAATATGCCTAAGATACAAGAAAAGAAATATATTCATGTATCTTTCCTTAGAAATATAAAGAAATTTTGATCTTCAAACAGTGAGATAAATTTAAATACTTTTTATTTTACAAATTGTTTTCTCCATAATGAACAAGAAGGAACAACTCTCATGCAAGCCCTTCTACTAAACAGGTCTCCCTGTGTTAGCTAGGAACAGAGGACTTACAACAGAAAGGGAGGAAAAGATAGCTTTCTCAACAGGATCCTATATAACTCTGTACCTATGAAGGCCCAGTTCTGTGATGCTTTATTGGCTAATAATTAACAGTGAAACACAAAGACTTTTATAGTGAGTTTTGAAATGCACTTTAATATGTCCCATTGTCTCAATACTGCAGCAGTGAAATATATAGATCATTTTAATTCTACAGTATTTGTTTATATTTATAATCGAACATTTGTAATGGATGGGTGTCATTTTAGAATCTGTGGAAGTAGATATAACTAATTATGTGCCATCAAGTTGATTCTTGCTTATGGCATATCTCCCGGAGTTTTCTAGGTACAAAGTACTTAAAAGTAGTTTACTAGCCACTCCCTCTGGAGCTGGTATGGGATGGTGCAGATTGACACACAGGGAGCAAGGCACGTAGCACCTGCAGCCACAAACAATCTAAGTGATCTCAACTCTTATATAACTTGCTCACAGAAGCCTAACATATATGCCACTTCCCAAAGAAAAATCAGAACATGCAGTCCAGATTTTGAAGGTAAGGGAATGGAAAGAATACAGGGATACATAAGATAAAAGCCACAATGTTCAGTTACTTTAACATAGGCAGAACTATGTGTACGGTGCTTTAAAAAGACTGAAATTCTGCAAAAACAAAAATCGAGACCTGAAAGAAGAAAAACTCAGTTCTGTGATCTCTATAAATTATGTAAATGAAAGAGATTTGTATATTTTCTTACCTTATATATTTATTCTAATAAACTATAGAGGGGAAACAAGGTATATAAATTCTAAGGCAGTTTAACCACTTTGGGTGCTGGGATTTCAGAAAGCAATGTCCATGTATTTCAAATCTATCACTGTAGTTATTAAGGCAAGAAATATGCTGCTTTTATTTACTTTTTTTTTTAATGAAAGCCAAGATTCTTAAAGAACTGACCTCTATATTCAGTACCATATTCTGTGGTATATAGAAAAAGAAAATACCGAACTTGGATTTCATATATACTATGTTTATGACTCCTGCTTCCTTGCTTTAATCATCATTAACCCCACTTTGTTGTCCTTAGGTTTGGCCTAGCTTGAACATGAGGTGACTGGAGTTAAAATCTCCATTAGCGTAACTGCACTGGATTTAAACAACACACAATATATACGTTCAATACGCATTGTGCTTGCTACTGAGTAACTCGTGGATCCTTCCCATATACTAATGCTAGAAATTCATTTTCTCTAATGCAATGTACCATACACTAACACCGTGATATCACTAATTCTGGAGTTTCATTGTAATCAGGACAATTCTTGATCACCAGGGGAGGAACTTGTCTCAGTCTCACAGGTGCTTTTGGTGGGGACATGGGAAAGGGCCTTCTCTGTCGCTGCTCCCAGATTCTGGAACTCCCTCTCATGGGAGGCCAGGCTGGCCTCATCTTAGCTATCTTTCCACAAGCAGTCAAAGACCTTACTCTTCAGGCAAGCTTTCCCTTAGAGACTGGCTGTCTAAGAGGGATTTTTAAATGGGATGGATTGTATTTTTGTTGTTTTTGAATCTGTTTTAATAATGTTTTAATCTAACATTTTAAACATAATGTTTAATTGTTTTTTAATATTTGTATAACTTACTGTTTTTGGCTTTCAAACATTGTCTTTTTAATAATGTAAGCCGCCCTGGGTCCTTTTTTTTAGGAAATAGGTGGGGCAAAAATATTTTAAATAAATAAATGACTCTGGATCCCTTTTTAAAATCTGGAAAAAGCACTCACTATAGCTTAAGAGAAGCATAAGTAGAGATGGGGGTATTCGTATACGAATATGAATACCCCCACACAGGTGGACATAACGAGGGTCCAGCCCCTTGGGGCCGGACCGTCCACTCACCTTCTGCTGTTGCTGTGAGCTCCGGATCCTTTCCTATCGCTCCAAAGCTCGTGATCTGCAAGCCACTCCTGGCAGGAAGCGGGAGGACGAGCCTCACTGCAAGGTCAAAGAGTGGCTCGCAGACCACGAGCTCCAGAGCAATAGGAAAGGATCGTGGAGCTCACAGCAACAGCAGAAGGTGAGCCCCCAGGGGGCTGGACGCTCGTTATGTCCACCTGCGCGAGGGTATTCATATTTGTATACGAATACCCCCATCTCTAAGCATAAGCCTAAATAGTAGTTAATGGCAGAAGTTACTTGTGGTGTTAGCCACCAACTAATATATGTTCTCATTTTAGATGATATAAATTCACTAGATAATGAGTGTTCTTGCTCTATGCACTTCCATCTGAATGCTTGGTTTTGCATTCTGCATTCTATAGATATGTTATCAAAAGGAGCAAACACCTCTTGCATCATAAAAATATATATGCAAAAACGTTTACTGTGGCACAATGTTCAAGTGTTAGACTCAGACATGGAAAAGACCAAGCAAAACCTCAACCTCCTACTTGGGTATGAAACTCACTTGGGCAAATCAGCACTTGCTTTTTACGCTGGAATTTCCAATAAACTCTTCCAAAGTTCCTTGACTGGGTATGTGAGAAATTACTAGGAATTTATCATCATGTCTAATTCCAGAAATGAATGGCACAATCATTTCAACTTCCTCTTCGTACTAGTTCATTACAGTTTTCCCTTTTCCTTGTCTCCATTTACGTCCATCTTCCAAAAGAAAGACTAAGATCACAAGAAGAAACACATTGTCTCTGTAAGTTGTGAAACCACTCACTAATGCATACCAAACCTTCTGTTTATTCAAAACAGGAGATACTTCAGTGTGCTTATTTTTCTGGCAATTTCTTTGTTTCCTGTAGAAACTTACAAGAAGTCTCCTATTAACCCAGCTTTGGTATTTCTTTAGCAGGAGCACTGACAATCCTACATGTTGTCAGATTTTTACTTGGGGATGCAAATAGGGAAGAGAGAAGCATTTTTCTTCAGGTTGAAAGCTTCCTGTTTAGAAATGTTATAGGTCAAGTTACAATTCAGATATCAACAATAAAAGCAGGAACTTGCATGTATACATGAAGGTCTAAAGACAAACAAAAGGAGACTGTATTACTTTTAGGAAGACAGAACAACAAAGAAGCATGTACAGCAGTAAACACAATATGGAAGATATTATAAGAGAGGACTTCAAACAGTCCGCTGGGAAGGACAACACTATGCCACTCTAGTACTGCTCCATTAATGCATGCCAAGAAAAAAAAAATCATACAACTACCAAGTTGTATACAAGGGTAGATAACAGAATACCATGTGAAATTATAACAAAACAATAAAAGCAAACCCAAATTTCACAAGAATTTCACTACTAAATTTAACTTCTGATGTACAAACGTTTTCAAATTTCTTTTGAAGAACTTTTTTTAAAAAATGAAATGTCTCAACGATTACTTAAATACTATGCCGCTGAGGCTGTTACCTGGAGTGGTGGCTTGCAGGTGTGGCGGAAGGGACCCAGGAGAAAAATCTCCATTTAGTCTATAGCCAGACAGCCTCATACAGATTGGTCTTTAACTTCTCTTACCCGACTTCGCAGAATTATTGAGGAAGAAGAACAGAATTAAATAATCCTGTATGTGCCATTCAAGCTCACTTTGGTACCGGCACTCTCACAGCCTGCCCCAGCTAAGCAAGTTGTTGGGAAGATAAAACAAAGTAACTCTGGGTTCACTGATTGACACAGGACACAAATATGATAGGGAAGTAAAACTTGCCCCACGCTAAAAAAAAAAAAAAAAAAAATAAAATAAACAGTACAGCCACTATTCCAAACCACCCATTCTTCCCTTTCAATCCCGAATCAGAGGCAAGGGAGAAAGGAAACGAGATAAAAAACAAGGGACGGTGGTGAGAGGATACTCCTGCAGACAGATTCAAGTTCGAAAGCCTTGCTTGGGAAGCGGCAAGCCACCCTTCAAATCAAATCCCCAGGGGAGACCAAATCTCTCTCTGGCTCTCCTCTCCCCCCCCCCCCCCCGCCCAGGCGACGTCCATCTCCGCCTGTCACTTACCGCCCTTATCCTTGCCGTACATGTGCCCGGCCACCTGATGAGACAGCGGCACACAGCCGTTCAGGAGCCGGACCTTCTTCCCTCCATCCTCCGCTTCGTCCACCGACGCCGTTGGGGTGGCCTCTGTCGCCGCCGCCGCCGCCGCCGCCGCCGCCGCGCACGGAGGGACGTCCACCCTGCCGCCCCGAGGAAGCCGCTCGGCCTCTCTGCTGCTCGCACAGCGCGGGGGCTCGGTGGCCATTTCCTGGGGCGGCCTCCGCGGCTTCCCCCGCTTTCAAGGGCCGCCGTCGCCGCCTCCGCCTGCGCTCTGCTGCCCCGGCCAGGCCCGTAGCTCCATAGCGCGCGCCTCTCCGTCGCGTTCCCTCACGGGGCTGACGCCGAGCGCAACACCCTCCGACGCCTCAGGAGTAGCTCGACTGACGAAGCGGCACTTGGGAAGAGGCAGTCCCTTCCTCCCCCCCCCCTCGCCGCTACTGAGCAGGCGCGCGGCAAAGGGCGCTTGCGCACTAGCCGCGGCTCAAGCAATCCCTCCTCAAGTTTGCCCTGCTTTTCTGAACGCTTGGACGGCTGCCAGCACAGCCTGCCCATGAGTGAGGGGAAAAGGGGACAGTGGTTCCTCCACTGGAAATGCCAGGGATCGAGGCTACCTGCCCTGTCTCTTAGTAGCAGTCGGATCTCCCCCAGCGTAACTCCCAAGTCTCTGGAGAGGACGGGAGAAAAGAAAGCACTCTGCATATGCTCAGTGTTCACGTTACAGGAGTGACATTTTGCATAGAGCTCAGGTCCTGAAGTCGAACCCCCGTACAAATTACGGGGAAGAGAATAAGTTGGACAAGCTGTTCTGTCACCATAAATTGTTGAGTGTAAACTGAAGGGCAGGAGCTTATCGGTTTGTAAACCACTCGGGGAATCTGCCTTGGCTGAGGAGCAGAATAAAAATGCTTTAAATACATAAATGGCTTAGGAACCCAATACTTAAAGATCACCTATATGAAGCTGTTCTGTCTGCCTGTGTAGCCTTGGGCAAACTGCACAATCCCAGGGCTCCCTCAGAACAAGGGGATAGTAAACCACTTCTGAATACTCTCCAGGTGTTGCTGTTGTTTAGTCGTTAAGTCGTGTCCGACTCTTTGTGACCCCATGGACCAGAGCACGCCAGGCTCTCCTGTCTTCCACTGCCTCCCGGAGTTGGGTCAAATTCATGTTGGTCGCTTCGATGACACTGTCCAACCCTCTCGTCCTCTGTCGTCCCCTTCTTCTCTTGCCTTCACACTTTCCCAACATCAGGGTCTTTTCCAGGGAGTCTTCTCTTCTCATGAGATGGCCAAAGTACTGGAGCCTCAGCTTCAGGATCTGTCCTTCCAGTGAGCACTCAGGGTTGATTTCCTTCAGAATGGATAGGTTTGTTCTCCTTGCAGTCCAGGGGACTCTCAAGAGTCTCCTCCAGCACCACAATTCAAAAGCATCAATTCTTCGACGGACAGCCTTCTTTATGGTCCAGCTCTCACTTCCATACAACACTACTGGAAAAACCATAGCTTTGACTATGGGGACCTTTGTCGGCAAGGTGATGTCTCTGCTTTTTAAGATGCTGTCTAGGTTTGTCATCGCTTTCCTCCGAAGAAGCAGGCGTCTTTTAATTTTGTGGCTGCCGTCACCATCTGCAGTGATCATGGAGCCCAAGAAAGTAAAATCTGTCACTGCCTCCATATCTTCCCCTTCTATTTGCCAGGAGGTGATGGGACCAGTGGCCATGATCTTAGTTTTTTTGATGTTGAGCTTCAGACCATTTTTGGCGCTCTCCTCTTTCACCCTCAGTAAGAGGTTCTTTAAGTCCTCCTCACTTTCTGCCATCAGAGTGGTATCATCTGCATATCTGAGGTTGTTGATATTTCTTCCGGCAATCTTAATTCCGGCTTGGGATTCATCCAGTCCTGCCTTTCGCATGATGTATTCTGTATATAAGTTAAATAAGCAGGGAGACAATATACAGCCTTGTCGTACTCCTTTCCCAATTTTGAACCAATCAGTTGTTCCATATCCAGTTCTAACTGTTGCTTCCTATCCCACATATAGATTTCTAAGGAGATAGATAAGGTGGTCAGGCACTCCCATTTCTTTAAGAACTTGCCATAGTTTCCTGTGGTCCACACAGTCAAAGGCTTTTGCGTAGTCAATGAAGCAGAAGTAGACGTTTTTCTGGAACTCAGGCTTTCTCCATAATCCAGCGCATGTTAGCAATTTGGTCTCTAGTTCCTCTGCCCCTTCAAAATCCAGCTTGTACTTCTGGGAGTTCTCGGTCCACATACTGCTGAAGCCTACCTTGTAGGATTTTGAGCATAACCTTGCTAGTCTGTGAAATGAGTACAATTGTACGGTAGTTGGAGCATTCTTTTGCACTGCCCGTCTTTGGGATTGGGATGTAGACTGATCTTTTCCAATCCTCTGGCCACTGCCGGGTTTTCCAAACTCGCTGGCATATTGAGTGTAGCACCTTAACAGCATCATCTTTTAAAATTTTTAATAGTTCAACTGGAATGCCATCACCTCTACTAGCCTTGTTGTTAGCCATACTTTCTAAGGCCCACTTGACTTCGCTCTCCAGGATGTCTGGCTCAAGGTCACCAACCACACTATCTGGGTTGTCTGGGACATCCAGATCTTTCTGGTATAATTCCTCTGTGTATTCTTGCCACCTCTTCTTGATGTCTTCTGCTTCTGTAAGGTCCCTACCATTTTTGTCCTTTATCATGTCCATCTTTGCACAGAATGTTCCTTTAATATCTCCAGTTTTCTTGAACAGATCTCTGGTTTTTCCCTTTCTATTATTTTCCTCTATATCTTTGCACTGTTCATTTAAGAAGGCCCTCTTGTCTCTCCTTGCTATTCTTTGGAAGTCAGTGTTCAATTTTCTGTAACTTTCCCTATCTCCCTTGCATTTTGTTTCCCTTCTCTTCTCTGCTATTTGTAAGGCCTCGTTGGACAGCCACTTTGCTTTCTTGCATTTCCTTTTCTTTGGGATGGTTTTTGTTGCTGCCTCCTGTACAATGTTAAACGCCTCCGTCTTCAGGTACTCTGTCCACCAAATCTAGTTCCTTAAATCTGTTCTTCACTTCCACTGTGTATTCATAAGGGATTTGGTTTAGATTATAACTGACTAGCCCAGTGGTTTTTCCTACTTTCTTCAGTTTAAGCTTGAATTTTGCTATAAGAAGCTGATGATCAGAGCCACAATCAGCTCCAGGTCTTGTTTTTGCTGACTGTATAGAGCTTCTCTTCTTTGGCTGCAGAGAACATAATCAATCTGATTTCGGTATTGCCCATCCGGTGATGTCCATGTGTAGAGTCGCCTCTTGTGTTGTTGGAAAAGAGTGTTTGTGATGACCAGCTTGTTCTCTTGACAAAACTCTACAGTATTAGCCTTTGCCCTGCTTCGTTTTGAACTCCAAGGCCAAACTTGCCTGTTTTTCCTTTTATCTCTTGACTCCCTACTTTAGCATTCCAGTCCCCTATAATGAGAAGAACATCTTTCTTTGGTGTCAGTTCTAGAAGGTGTTGTAAGTCTTCATAGAATTGGTCAATTTCAGCCTCTTCAGCATTGGTGGTTGGTGCATAAACTTGGATTACTGTGATGTTGAAAGGTCTGCCTTGGATTCGTATTGAAATCGTTCTATCATTTTTGAGATTGTATCCCAGTACAGCTTTTCCCACTCCTTTCCTGACTATGAGGGGCTACTCCATTTCTTCTACGGGATTCTTGCCCACAATAGTAGATATGGTAATCGTCTGAATTGAATTCGCCCAATCCCATCCATTTTAGTTCACTGACGCCCAGGGTGTCAATGTTTATTCTTGCCATCTCCTGTTTGACCACATCCAGCTTACCAAGGTTCATAGATCTTACATTCCAGGTTCCTATGTAGTATTTTTCTTTGCAGCATCGGACTTTCCTTTCACTTCCAGGCGCGTCCGCAGCTGAGCGTCCTTTCGGCTTTGGCCCAACCACTTCATTAGCTCTGGAGCTACTTGTACTTGTCCTCTGCTCTTCCTCAGTAGCATGTTGGACGCCTTCCGACCTGAGGGGCTCATCTTCCAGCGTCATATCTTTTAGCCTTTTGTTTCTGTTCATGGAGTTTTCTTGGCAAAGCTACTGGAGTGGCTAGCCAGTTCCTGCTCCAGGTGGATCGCGTTTAGTCAGAACTCTCCACTATGACCTGTACGTCTTGGGTGTCCCTGCATGGCATAGCCCATAGCTTCTCTGAATTACTCAAGCCCCTTCGCCACGACAAGGCAGCAATCCGTGAAGGGGAACTCTCCACATAGAAAACCCCAAAAAGGGTCACCATAAGCCACAATCAACTTGATGACACATGATTATCATTATTATCACTATTCTTTAGTACACTTGACAGGAACTGAGAACTTTGAAGAGCGTTCAGGCTGTGTAATTCCCGGCCCCATGAGATCTCATGCAGGTCTTACTGCTCTTTCACCATCCCTGCCCCTCACCCCCAGGAAAAGGAGGTGTTCAGTTTGGTACATTGATTGTTTCCACTGCCTTCCTATGGATCTTTCAACCCTACCTTCTTTTGACTGCATCTATTTTTTAAATTAAAAATTTGTGAGATATTTGGAACACAATAAAGAAAGGTGGCTTCCAACAAACATGCTTCTGAAACAGAAAATAAATTTCACTCAACATGGGCAAACAAGAACAAATGTTGCTGTCTACCTGAAACATCTGGCTTCTGCCAAACAATATGACCAACTGCAATCATTTGTCTATAGAGTAGCAGGAACTATTTTAAGAAAATTTAATTATGCCACTTGGTACACTTAACTCAAGGTTGCAACACTAGCAACCAAAAATTGCATGACATCTATGTAGTTCTACTGTATATTGGAGATGAACACCCTGGCAAAGGCTTACAGCTAAGGAAAAGCTTAATTTGAGTCAAAATAAATGTCCAGTCTTCTTAAAAGTTTGATTTCAGCTATAAGACTGCTTCCAAGTACAGTTCAGATTTTGGTTTGATGCTGAGTATAAATCTTAATTACCCAGTGTGGTGTAGTAGATAACAGTGACAGACTAGGACTCTGGAGACCACGTTTCAAATACCCACTTGGCCATGGAAACTCATTGGGGGGGGGGGGGCACTGGTAAAACCATTTCTTAAATATCTCACTTACCTTAAAAGCCCTATTGGGGTCACTATATGTTGGTTGGGACTTGACAGCACACAACTATAAATCATAATACTCAGTCAGGATCCCATTCTGTATGACTGTTTACCCAGCTCTCAAGGCAGGGCTATTACCCACCAACTACATTTCAAATATGGAAGTCATCTCCTTGTGCATATCAAGCCACTGATTCTTATACCTAGAAGAGGAGTATCAAACACTGGAAACAACCAACAGCCATTAACCACTGAAAAAATCCCCAATACTTTCTCTCAGGCAAGCACGACCATGAGTCCCTTTTCAGAAGAAACTCTAACATGTTCAAATCCTTTACTTCCAGTATCCTTCTTTTATTCCACTTGTTTTTCTAACACATTTATTAGTTGATTATGGTAGTTCCTGTGCAGTTGATTGAAATCAGCTGCACCTATGAGCAGAGCTTTCAGTTTGGAAGTGTTTATTTAAACACATGATGTTCTCTGTATGCAAATTAGCTGGCACAAAACTGGAACTGCTTAAACACATGTATCTGGCACACATTAGCTATTAGTGGAGGGGAACATACCAGAAATACTTTATAGGCTGAAATGTTGTCGCTTAGCACAGTAAGTTGTTCTAGAGTAGGTCCAATGAATCAGTGGAGATTTGGTGAGTCAATTCTTCAGTAAGTTCCATTGATTCAAATAGGCCTACTCCAGTTGCAACTTATTTTAACATAGTAAGTCACAATAGAATAGGCCCATTCAAATCAATGGAATTTGCTTAAGAGTTGACTCACCAAATCACCACTGATTCAATTGGACTACTCTAGTGCAACTTACTATGCTAAGCAACAGGATTTCAGCCATAATACTGCCTCTTCAGAAAGGACTATGAATTCTGGTTGTCAGCTATATAGACAGAACACATCTTCAAATACCACCGCTCCTGTACCTTCTGACATGAAATAACAGAACCATGCTAAGACAAGAACTCTAAAGCTACTTTGTGTGACCAAAAAGGAGACCTAGGACAAAGCCTGAAAGCCTCAGGTATGAACTGCAGCAGCAGCATTATTCTTGAGCATATTCATAGCAACACAGGAAGAAATCAAAATGGAAAAACATGTGGGTGCCCTGAACGGTTACCATTCCGCCCGAAGTCTGCCTGGCCCCTTCACTGGGCACATTCAAAAAGCTACTAAAAACCTGACTATTTAGACAGGCCTTCCCTGAACAAACTATACTTTGATACAATAGTGTCCAATAATATAACTTCTATCATACTGCCATGCTCCACGTTTTTATTTTTCTACGCTTTTAATTGTATTTATTGTATTATAATTTTATCTTCACTTCACTTTATGATTTTTGATTTGCTATTTTGTTACTCTGTTGTTTTTTGTTATTTGTTGTAAATCGCCCAGAGTGGCCTTGGTTGCCAGATGGGCGGTATATAAATCAATCAATCAATCAATCAATCAAACAAACACCTGTATTTAGTCTGGAACGCCACATACTTGAAGATATTTCTTCAAAATGTACCATGTCCATTTAAGGCTACAAAAAGTCGATCAAGAATGCAACCCTACATATATGTATTCAGGTGCAAGTCTCATTTAGTTTAGTAGGTCTTACTTCTAGTGTAGTGGATTGCAGTCAAACCTATTAATGTTTCATTTGTTTTCAAGTTCTACAGGCTCTGCCTGATACGCAAGACACCTTATGCTTTCCCCTTTAACTTCTCAGTAAAGCCAGAAGTTGACATTTGTCACACATGACTGGAGTTTCAATGTCTAACCAAGGAAGACCTTCAATGCAACTTTGATTTTGTTCAGAACCAGCTTGTTAGCTCTGTTAGTGGAAAAACTCAGAAATTTTATTTATTACTTAAAATATTTTCACCCCACCTTTCTTCTAAGAAAGTGCTCAAAAGTGGTTTACCAGTCCCTTCTTCTGGGGGCTGTCTGGAATTCTGCACCTTGTCCAAGCCAGAGGCTGTCTTTTCTCCCCAGAAGCACTATGGGACACGGAACCAACTTAGTGACCTACCAAACCTAAATCCAACCATGAAGTCCAACTAATTATTCAAATGGATTTTGGGATGATAAGGTCCAATATTTGTTCCTTAGCAGAGCAAATTGTTTGGTTACCCTCTGCCCTCAAAACAGGCTTCACTTGATCTCTCTCAAACAACCTTGTTTGAAGTGAGAGATCAAAAGCCAGGTTCTTCAAAGGATTCCAGCGACTTAAAAAAATTGCCTAAAATATTTAGTTGTCAAAGACTATGCAATGCCCCCTTCCCAAGTACAGTATCCTCGAACACAAACAGGACTCACCTGGAAAAAAGAAACCCCAACATATGTCACCCAAGAGAGGTGCCTTCCTTTGCCTTGTGTTAGGGCCAGCTTTGGCAA